>JAGPOW010000261.1:242197945-242282439 GCA_030014935.1 Caiman crocodilus
CCCCCCCCCCGCATTTCTTCTCACTTTGTCATCTTATAGACCATTCTCTGGAAGAGCTTTTCCTTTCCTTTCAACATTTCTTGACATTCTGCATTCATACAAAAGATAAACATAAACATTAGGTATCACTTAAATCATAGAAGTGCTACATGGCACAGAATACGGGGGCGGGGGTGTTAACAACTGCTTTGGGGAATTTGGCAGGCAGTTAAACAAAATAAAATTTGGTTCCAATTGAATGGATAGTAAAAATGCCTTTTGTTTTTGTATTGGGTCAAAATGAAAAAGCTAACAAACACAATGTCCCATTTGAACTCAAAGGAAATTATTTGTGTCAGGTTTCTGTAAGAAAAGCAAATGAAATGAAGGGCTATATTCAAAACACTGCTGTAAGAGGAGGTTCCTTTTAGGCAAGTGATAAAAGGGTTAGTGTTCATCTCCAAGCTGCTTTTCTGCCTGAGGGGATTCAAGCCCCTATACTTCACCTGCCAAGATGTGATGAGCCCTAGCCAGTAGGCTAGAGAGACACTCTTGTTCTCAGTCTCAGATGTCGGTTCACATGCCTATCCAGAGCAAGTTAGAAAAGAAGCCGAACTTGAATCACATATTTCCCAGGCAAGTGTCTTAAAGCAAAAGAGTAATCTGCAGGTAGATGGTTTTTTTTTTTACTCCCTCCTGTTGAAGTTCATACATTTTGTATGAAACCTTTTAATTGCCACCTACACACAGAATAAGCAAGTGGGAATGTGGTCTTGTATTTAGGCCTCTCTCCTGTAAGCTGGAATATGGGGGTTCCTGTATCTGCTGCAGTTGGTTTTTAATTAGTTTGATACAATGGAATAAGCACTAAAGTAGCATTAGAATATCCTGTAGCCTGGTAGTTTGATCACTCTCAGAGCAGACGTGAATTTTAACGCCTTCAGGCGCAGATAAAATTGAGCCCAGGACTCTTATCCATTAGATGAGAGAAGAAAGCACTGTAGGGCCCTCCTCTACTAGTTTTGTTAATCTAGTTCTAAATTATTTTGTCCTAGCCTAAACTATTCTCTCATTTAACATTTACCATTGATTCAATTTTCGAATAGTTTTAAGAGAACTAAGACCACATTTTTCACAAAGTGTATTCATTAGGAAAAGCATTCTTCTGCTCTAGTGCAAAAATGTCCAGTTCTTGTGCCAATCAGCTGGGAAAAGGCAAATTGCATACTTATTGCTCGGTCCTCCTTGTTTCAAGCCTAATCTTTATAAAGTGAAAGAGCATTATCCCATAACTAAACAATGTTTTCATGATTCATGACTTTTTTCTTTACCTTTCAATAAGACCAACAATCACACATTATATAAATACAGAAATTTATTCTTTATGTACTTTATGAGGGTGTGGGCTGGGAGGGAGGGGTTGTTTTGGTTTTTACACAGTAGGCAAATCAAATCTAAACAAGAAAAAGTTAGATAAAAAAAGAACAGCACATAGCACAAAGAGGTAGCTTCAGAACTTCACTGTACTATTTTCTAATTATCATAACACTTGCTCTTTCTTCCATTGAAGCTGTCAGTCACATTGCTATTGGCCTCACTGGGATCAGAAACTGGCTCGTTTTCAGAAAAAATATTAATGAAAGTGACAATAAAATAAGATTTTTTTACACATTTGATGTTTGCTAAGGCAAAAAAGGGAGCTCAGCTCCAGGCAGAATCCTGTCAGAGTCTTGTTCCTGGGCAATAAAAGGGAAATATAATGAAAAAATTCTGAAATTCCTGCTGGGAGATATATAGAATGGCAATTTCTTTCTGTGGGGATTTTTGCCAAATGTCGGTTAATTATTCTTGACATTTATTCTGAGGTCCCATTGTGAAGAAGCATGTGATAGGCAAGATTTAAGAAACTAATAATAACCACATTTAAAATATTTACTGACTTGGAGCTGAATTTTTTTTCCCCTCCATGTCCAAGTAATCTGCAGCAGTGCTGCTGTATACCTATGAAAGGTATACCTATGAAAGATAATAACAAGCAATAAGTGCTGAATGGAAACCCCCCAGTAGAAAGTCCGCTTACTGTACATCTGCATGTTAGAGTTAAGCACACTGCACTGGCCCATTTTCAGTATCTAAGCTATAGTGGAGTGTACCTTATCTGGTGTCTATTTGTATATACAGAATGATGTTTCAGTATTTTCTTCAGCAGCCATTTAAAGGAATATAGATTACTTTGGAAGAGAGCAGTAAATAGAATATTGATTTTCATATTCATTTTGTTTCCTTCAAATATATCACCCCAGATGAAAGAGCAGCTAATCATGGTTTAGGATAGACAAAGTGATTAAACTATGCAAAACAGTTGAAATGAGAAAATTAGATTTCCAGTTTAACTACATCCACAAAGCAATCTACTTATTTAAATGCCTCTAATGACATGACACATCTGCAGTTAAATGGTGATCTAGGTAAAAGATCAAAGTCTTTTTTGCCATGTTTGCCATTGGCATACTATGAAAAGTGTGTCAGTAGCATAACCACCGAAGAGTATGTGCTAACTTTCTGATAGAAGGCATGATGATTTAAGGTTAAATCAGGACTAACTTCACGGAGTACAATGGAGTTGCAGTGGTGAAATAGTAACAAAGCATGGGAAAGGAGGTTCTCAGCCTCCAGCTTGATACTGAGGTCCTTGCCTCGTTTATATAGATAGTGATGTTGCTATGATGCAAAAACTATAGTTTGGCATTTGTGTATGTACCAAGTTCAGTTAAGAAAAGATTAGTCACAACAACCTCAAAATGTCTTGAATTACTGCCGTGGCTTGTCACTACTGCTCATATAGTGCCTGTCCTTGCCCTTACCCCCGTCTGCATTCATTAGAATGGATGGGAAATGGAATTCCTGGTGCCCCCGCCCCCAAAGTAATGTATTGAAATGCTCTCACTCCTTCATTTTTAAACACCACCCCTTTCCCCCCTCCCCTTGTTTTTGGCAAATGAAAGATGAAAAGATGAGATCAATTGAAATGCCTTTGTTCCAAGTTTGAATTTTTTTTACTATAGTTAATTTAAATTTCTGAATGAAATACAGATGATTTTTTTTCATTGTGGTAATGTTAAGGTTGTGTTCTCCCTAGAGAACTGGATTGGAATCAATCCTTTCTCATGGACATTTTAACTTCCAGGGAAAAAGCATCTTCCGCTGAGAAAAATGGTTTTCAGAAAATTTCCAGTCTGCTCTACGTATAATGAAACTTTCCATCATACTGATACTTTTTATGAAATGCTTTCCAGGATCATCTTGATTTCAGTGGGGATACGTTTTAGGAACAGCTAATTATCCTTATTGTTAAGGTGACAATAATTTGGATTAGTAGGGAATAATTTGGATTTACAGCTGAATAAAAGGCTTTACCTGTGGCCTAGCAAATGTTGCTAACCACAAGGCAGAATGATAGTTAAGCCATCCATTTGCTTATGCTAAGTAACCATTTTAACTGTGTCAATCATTTTCTGAGGAAAAAGCAGCAAGTGAATCTTTGTGAGTCTGTGTGCTGTGAACCAGCTACACTGAGGAACGAAATAAGATACAGGGGCCCAAAAGAAGGTACAACCTGAAACAGAAAAATAGACTGGAATCTGAAAAACAACACAATTGGTAACAAAATCCAAGATGAACATATGCAAAAAAGTGAATGATGATCGGTGAAGAAGCCTTGAGAAGCTTCCAGGTTTTGGTCAAACTCCGCCCATTGACCAAAGAAGAGAAGTCAAGGTCTTAGACTTGCGCTCAGAGCAAAAGGATCTGTAAATAAGTAAAATGCATAGAAAATTCCATGCTAATGAAGCAAACAATACACAGAGGCAGGGCTTGAGTTGGGAGTAAAAATAGGTGGAACAGAAAGCAGGACAAAGGAGGAATGAAAGTGAATGAGTACAAACCAAAGTGTATAAATATAGGAGAAAACTATTGTTCATTGCAGCTCCCAGTATCCTTCAGTGTGGGAACTAGCCTGAAGCTGTCTCCATTTTGAATAACGCTGTTGTGAGCAATGTGTGCTGGTGTTAGCTCCCTGCTCTGCTCTGGCTAATGATAACAGGATCCACGGGTAATTGGATCATTGTCTCCCTAGTCGTTGGGCACCGCATGGACTCAGGGTCTAACACTTATGTGGAATCCATACTGCAGCACAAGATATCAAGCTAACTTATCATACCCAACAATAGCCCTCTCAAACATGCTGCACATCTCTGCTACCACCACCTCTTTTTTTGTTTGTGGGTACCACAACCTCTTTGTTGATCGTACCCACAGTTTCGTCCAAGTCATCATCAGAAACAAACTCCCTGATGATCAAAAAACATCAATCCAAGTAAGGCCTGCCTAAACAACAACTGCAAACCTGCCAATTTATCTTCGTTGACATCACAGTCAGTGCAAACCGACAACGAAGCCATCAGAAACCATGGATCCTATGTATAATTTCAGAGTTAGTGAGTAACTCCATTGGTTCTATGGGTGAAATTCAGCCCAGAGCCAAGGAACAGAAAAAGGCCTAGAAGCCACTTCATAGTGATTTAGGTCCAATGCAAGGGGTTAATGTACTGTCTTGCATTGGTTTCAATATGGGGTAAATTTCATGCATAAATTAAAAAAAACCCTACATAATATTTGACTTACATTTTGGGGGATTTTAACCTACAGATACAGTGTATCTCATAAGAGCAAATGAACTTAATTTTTTTTCTAGGTTACTGTGACATGTATATTTAAAAAAATTAATTACTTTCTCCAGAACCTCTAACTGCCTTTACATGTCCAACATAAGCACGATGTTCAAGTTTTCTTCCTTTAATGTGCACTCTGAGGATGGCAGAATCCAGAATGTATCCAAAGCCAGTTTGCATCTCACAGCCTAACTCCTTTGACCCTTCAGTACTTACAAGCTAGGCATCCCCATCCTAAGTCTCTTAAGTAGCCCTGTCTGGTAGGTGTGCTTTGACCAGATGTAACTCACAGAGACAGCAATTTGCATTACAGTTAAAATAGATAAACAGTTTAGGAGCAGGAATAGGACTCCCACTTCCCAGGACAATACCCTTATCAGTAAACCATAGGGTCATCCTCTTCCACACTCATTTTCCCTCTCACCTGATGAATCTCTCATGTTATTCTGCACAGGGTGCCAACTTCAGCTGAAAGTGTGGAGAATGCCCTCATCCTGTCTAAGTCTGTTAGCTAGGCACTCTTCCTGGAAAGTGGAGATGTGGCTTTGGTTACTTTTTACTTACAGAGGGCCACTAATCCAGGTCTCCCACTTTGTGACTATTCTAAGCATTAAGCCATTTTGTAAATGATGAGTGGTACCTGAAAGAGCTAACTGACATAGTGGAAGCAGTATGGTCATAGTAGTTCAACACTCTGTCCAGGCTAATTAGTCAGGCTGGGAAGCAGAATATATTACCCCAGATGGACTGATATAATAGCATGACTACACTGCTTTCAGCTAACTAGCTTGGATAACTCTACATAGCATTAAACAGGTAGACACATTCTTAATTCTTTCATGGATCTGGTACTGAGTTACTCCACATTTGCCCCTTTGATATTTATGAATCAAATCTTCAGTTCAGCTTGGAATAACAGTGCTGTCCCTCTTTAGGGAAGAGAATGTCTTTCTCTCCCTCTCTCAATTTGTAATACCTTTTTTATTCTCAGCCAGCACAAACCAAAGGTAAATGTTCTGTTGATTGAGAAATAAATTATGAAAGAATGCAATAATTTTCTTGGCTGCTTGCTTTCCTTCTTTCACTCCTGGCTTTAGTTTAGACCTTCCAGGAATTTGGAGCTTTAGAGAATTTCATTTTGTTTACGAGATAATTCAGTCAGCACTGTATTTCATTGGTAAATCTTCTGTTTAAGTTCCCAGGGCCTACTATTAATCTCAAACGCACAGTGCTGCAGAGAAGGTAGTTAAGGAGCTTACATGAAGGCTAACTGGCTGTATGCAAAGTCTCGTGCTTCTTCTATGACAGCCTGACAAGCTTGTCTTATTATTGAATATCTGGGATTGTGGCTTATTTCTTAGCCATGCTAAAAGACTCCCCTTTTGCCCTCTGAATAGGTTTTGTCTAAAACAGCTTATTAAAAAAGATGAAAGACACTGGTCTTCAAGCCTATTCATTTTTTCAAACAGCATTCTCTGTCTGGACTGACCTTCACCATATGACTCATGATAAAATATAATCTCTTTTGAAATATTCTATGTATTCACTTCATGCATTTTAAGCTTTTAGACTATTCAAATGCAGTGCCCTCCATCAGTAAATGTGGTGTCAGCTGGATTTTGCATATGCTTCCCTATAATATTTCTGTGATAACACAAATATTTACTTCCTCTTTTGAGTCATAAGCATTAAGGCAACCAGCTCCCACCCTCATACTCAGCTACATCATTAAATGTAAATAAGGTTAGGCAGATCAGCAAGTGAAATGAGAAGCGTTTGAAAAATAAGCTAAGTGTGTAGAACCTTTGGAAGTATTGAAAAAGAGAAATAGGATTTCAGAACACACATGGCAAAGAAATGGTTTAGAAGTAGGAAAAAAAAAAAGTCTTTTTTAGTAATCCTTGCATCTAGGGAGAGTTAAAAGCTCCATTACCCTGTCTTCTCTCTACTGTGCCCCATATAGGAAAAAAAAATTCTTTTACATGTACCAGGATCTTTCCAGCACTATGCACCTGTTGCCTAATATACTGAGACCATTCTCTGAAGTTAGTGGAAGCTTCCAGGAAAGAGTGGCTAGGGTGGACAGAACAACACGGACAGTCAGATACAGGTCTGTGTATGAACCATCACAAGATTCAAGGATTGTCTGAATACGGGATGTTAATAACTTGAGTCTGCTGCTACAAGCAGAATATTAATCAAGAACTACCATGTAAATGCTAGAGGGCAATTTTGCCTACGATAAGGGGAAGTTAAGGAAGCTTCCATAAAATGGTTAAATATGAGAGATGGATGAAAGGTTGTGTCTGAATTCAGACTTTCTTGACCCTTTTTTGTTAGCATTTAGTAATGATACCAAAAGAGCAACTAACCTGACATCAGTGACAGATCTGTATATGAATATTTTCCATTTTAAGTGTCTATTCATTGAAGAAAACAGAAAAGTTGCAATACCCTTAGTTTGTCTTGCCTTTTGTGCCCCAAAGACAGTAACTAAAACTCTGCCATATTGAATCAGTTATCTCCAGAATAGATACTAATTGTTATTATAACAAGAGATTTTCTTGTGATGTCTTTTGTTGGCCCAACTATACATTTGGGAGAGAGGTTTGACAAGCTTTTGGCACACACTCCCCTTCCTCAGTGAGTGCCCAAAAGCCTGTCAATTCTCTCCCAGCTGCAGAGAAAGATTGGTTCAAGAAAAGGTATCACAAAAACCCCTAGCCTCATACATTTTCTGGTCTGCTGTGGCTACAACAACATTTTAATCTCACTGCTTTAAAAGGGCAGTTCTCAAAAGGTACATCAAGTTTTTGCAGCTAGTCAAGAATTTATGAATTTTGAAATGCAAGTGGAAGAAAATGTTTTTAACATTTTAACCAGCTTTATGATTTTTTCCATCCTCTCTTTCTTTCTTTTTATTTGATTTCATTTCATTTCATTAAGCCATCTCTATGCTCTTCTCAGTCCCAGTACTATTTCTATCAGTCTGGGGGATATTCAGGTAGGTAGAAGCTTGCATTGAATCTACTCACCATTTATCGGTTTTGTGAATGGAAGAGTTCAACTTTTAGTGTGGTAACCAGCAATTTTCTGACAAATGTATTCATAGCCGGGAAGGGGGGGAGGAGCCTGAGTGCATTTTGGTTTAGCCTAAATGTCTCTTCACCATTCACCTGTTTTCATTTGTTACATTCTAGAGCTCTCTTTGGTCTCATACTGAAATAAATCAGATGTAGGTTTGGGAATAAATTGCCACCAAGAACTTTTGTGTTATCATTGGCTCTGTTAATGCCTTGAGTACTTTAAAAGTGACTGGTGATTCAGTTGCCCATTGGTAGAACTCCAGGGTCACTCTTCATTGTGTCTTATTGGTGATTTTAGTCAACTCACAAGTTTAGAGGGGCTTAACTGTCTGGAGTGCAGTTTCTTGCAGCTCTAACAAGAAGATGCTGTTGGGCAAGGCTAGTAAAGGACAGGTGAAAGGTTTGTATGGGCACATCTACATGTGCATCAATGCACTTTTCCTAATGCACGTTGAATTTAGTACCTCCAAGGTGGGTGTGGCAAAGTGGGTATCCCCACTAGCCGTAGCTAGCTCCCCACCTGCCTCTGGGCATGCCCCCCACCTGTCTTGCCCACCACGCCTTGTTGGAAAATAATAAGTTGATAAATAAGGCAGGAGGTTGCCCATTACTGCACCCCCATATTTGGGGGTATCCGTGGCTCCGTACCTCCCCTACACCATGTCCCAAGCCTCGCAGATGGCATCCAGATGTTCCAGTGTCCCCGGCCTACAGCCGGAGTATGCTTAGGCCACACCATCAGGCCTCAGTCACACACACATTCGTACCACCCGCCTCTCACCCAGGCCACACTCACTCCACCCTCTCTCACAGGGTCTCTTTCTCACATCGACAACTTATACTGCCTTGCTTCCTCATGGAGCAGGCACCCTTTGGCCATAGGCTTAGCTAGTCCATTCCTGGGGTGGCAGTCTGTTGGACCCCTCTCGCAACCCTCACCAGGGTAGCGGCCAGCCAATTGCTGGCTGACTGGGTTTAAGCACACTGTTACTTTTCGGGTAACACTCAGAGCCTGTATGTGTACTGGGCCCTCAACCTTCTATTTCTTCTCCCTCTCTACTTGGGGCTCCAAAATGCTCCCTTTACTCAGGGTCTCGGGGCTTCCCTCCTTAGGTGGGCTCAGGTGGCTGTAGCTGTGCCTGGCCCCCTCTACCTCCATTGTCACCTGACCTACCCAAAGGTGGGAACTGAGGTTAAGGCACCCTGACCCAACTTTCACCAGGGTGGTAACTGGCATGGTATTTCCTGAGTGCTCCCGCACCACTGAGAGCCCCAACAGGCCACCCACTCCCGGCAGGGTGCACTTTCAGGTTATGGCCAGGACCAGGAGTCTCCAGACCATCCCCTACAGTTCCTGCCCTTACCTCCAGGATGCTCCAGTAGCCTTGCAGCCAGGCGATGTTGTTGCCTGACCTTCCAGCAGCAAATGCCCTGTTTATATAGGCAACCACTGACTCTAAAATGGCTGCCTTAATCAGGAACCTGCTGGCTGCTGGGTTCAGGCCCTTAAAGTGGCAGGCACAAACAGTGGCCTGCCACAGTGAGGCACAAAATAATTGCACATTAGGCTGCCTTAATGTGGAGTACCAAAAGCACACTTTTTAAAGTGATGTTTAATGTGCAGTAGCCTATTTTACTATGCATTAGCATAATTACACTTTTTTAATTTGATGCTTTAATGAGCAGTAAAATAGGGACATGTAGATGTACCATATGAGTATTTCCCCCTGTACCTTGAATACAGTATATGTGTGACTAGCCTTTACTTCTGTGTAACTCACTTTTCTCTTTTTATTCTCTAAAACAAAATGTTATGCCTTTTTGCCTTTTCCACAATTTATCTTTGGCACCATTTCCCAGCCTTTTATGCTTTCAAACAGTAAACTGCTGTGATTATATGCTCTACATTGCTTAAGTTCCTGAACTTTTTCTTATGGCTGCTCCTCATTTGAGATGAAAATACATTTTCATTCAACAGGAACCTAGTGTTATCTTGACTTTATTACAGCAAATCAATTATTTTAGAAATGGTGAATCATTATGACATTGTGGCTATAAAAAAAAGACATTTATAGAAATTAACACTCAATCAGGTAAAATTTCTGTTATGTAACATTGCTCCAGTGGATCTTGAAATTTTGATCCTCTCTTATATTATACCCATGTAATAGCACGCTAAAATGGATTTGACAGAAAACAGATCTCTGTTGTCTTTTCTTTTATTTATACAAAAACACGTGTGAACAAGTATGTGTATATATATGTGTGTGTGTGCGCTTGTGTGTGTGTATAATAATAATACATTATCTCATTATATACTTTATTAGATAAGTACAGAGGCAGAGTTACTCTCCTTGTGTACAGCTGGCCACAGAAATGTTTGTTTCTTAATTGTGATGGGACTTTTGTGTTCAGGCATACTCTGTCTGTCTGATGCTAATTAGAAAGATAAACTCACATTTTTAGATCTTTATTTTTTTTCTTTAATCATTTCTGACACAACAGTTACATTCCTTTTTGCTTTATCTGTAACCAACTGTCCACTTGTTACTATCAGAGGAGGAGAGTGCTCATGAAACAAGTCTTTGATTAATCAGGGGTATTTCCCTTGTGTTCATGTGGAAGTCCTAAAATATAGCAAGTCATATAGAGGTTCACTTATTAAATATATGTGAGGCATAATAATCCAAAATACAGCTATTCATCTGAGAACTAAGAGTTTCTACTACAAAAGAGCATCTCTCTCTCTTTTCTACAAGCTACTGTACAACAGGCTTGGGAATATAATAAACTTCAAGACACTCTCCAAAGGAATTTGACTGTAGTGAAGTGAGTCCGGGGGAGAAGTGAGAGTTGGAGGCTTTGAAGGCAAATCTTTTTGGAAGCAGCTCTTGCCACAGAAGGCAGCCTTTTTTTGTTTGAAAAACAGTACATCATGCAGATAAAAGTTGAGTTTTAATAAGTGTAATGTTAAAAGGGAGATAGCTTTTGGAAATAATATTCCAACCTCCAAGCTGGATATGTGATTTAAACAATATCTGCATCTTGCAACTGCTTTTACATAGAGTTGTCCATAAAGAGCACAGAATTTGAATTAACATCCCATTCTGCATGAAGTATGTTATTTCCAGTTACATTGGTAGGCTCTCATATTGCCAAGTTCTTTGCCCTGCGTGAACAGGCTGCATAGTTATCTGCTTTATTCCGTTAGAGGTGGGTTGACAGTGAAACATTATTAGTTTTTTCCAGAGGAGATATATAGCTCAAATGACATGCGCTCTTCTTATCCTTTAGAGGCTGTGCTCCCTGGATGAACTACATTTCTTAGGAGCAAATTTTTAGAGCACAATATTCTTCATAGAATATTTAGGATTTCATAGAATTTTAGGATCAGAAGGGACCTCAGTAGATCATCAAGTCCAACCCACTGCCCTGGGCAGGAGAAAGTGCTAGGGTCAGATGACCCCAGCCAGATTTTTGTCAAGTCTCCTCGGTGAACACTGTTCTGAGAGTAACTATGGTCTAAGGGTGGACATATATATTTATAGAATAATGTTCCAAAATATTTTTCAATGTCTAACATGCTTCTCACTAAACCAGGCCTGTTTCACCCCATGTAGAGCCTTCTGTGTAGCGAACATACCTATGGTAAATGATGATCTATGGAATCTTGTGGTGTTGACTGTATGTTTTCCATAGACCTCTTCATGAATCCCCTCTAGCCTTTTTCACTGTCTATCCTGATTGGAGATCATTCATTGCAAGGTAGGGATGAAGGTAAGTAATTGATTCAGAGAAGAAATCAGAGGTTAGAATTGCAATTTTCTTCAAAGGGAACCTCCCCTGTTTTGAATTTTTAGTAGCTGTCTCTGTGTTATTAACAACCCTACTTAGATTTGACAGGCAAGTAATAATGTGGTTATTCATCTAAAAGACAATGGACCAGAATACATTTCTGGTTTTATAAATGCATTTTAGAAGCTGAAAGACAAATTTCATTACAATAAAGGATGGGTATTTGGTAAATGTAATCTTTGTTTTTTTTATTGGTAGATAAATCTTACTTTTTCTACAACGGCTATAAAGGATTTTGAAGGTTTAATAAATAGAGTGAGCATTTCCCTATTTATTAGTAGCAGTAATGTTTAAAAACTGACAATGTGGCATCCATTTCAGAATGCAGTAGACCAAGTCATGCCTTGTCATAAGCCTGTATTGCCAAAATCTAGCACCAACTTTCACTAATCAAAAACAAAGCTTAGATTGGTAATAAGATCCTGTTGCCAATAAAATCAAAGGAATCCGGCCATTTGTTTTGGTATGTTAGAGTAATATTGTAGCCATGATGGTCCAAAAATATGCGAGAGATAAGAATTTCTTTGGGTGGTATCTTTTATTAGATCAAGTGCATAGTTGGGATAGACTTAGACTACTGTATTTTTGAATACAGTATAAGGTGTTCTTTTTCAAGTCTGAGGAGAAAAGCTAGCATTAGGACAGAACCCAAGTGTAACAGTCAGGATAATTAATCATAATGATGAGTATTGAAGAAGTCCTTCATTAAGCAAAAAAATGAGGTCACTATCTCCAAAATGTAAGTATAAAAATAGAATAAATAAATGAAAAAGTACTTTAGTGGGTCATGATTGCATCTGACAAAGTACCTATTTCTTCTCTTTGTTTCTAATTAGAAGTTGCCTACAAGTAATTAGAAACTGTTCCAAGATCACTGATATCATGTTCAGTCCTGCAAAATTCTGAGCCCTCTGATCCAATCCATCAAAGTTCTTAAACACGTGCTTAATTTTAAGTATTCGCATGCTTAAAGTAAGCATATGCTTATGTGCTTTGCTAGATTAGAGCTGGGACTTGGTCCTCTTTTAGGGTCAAGATCTAAGAGAATGGCTTTATATCTCTAAAAGCCTTGCTTAGATTTTCTTTATGATTTTTTTGCCAGCTAATTGTTTCAAGAATATTTTCTTTAGATTATTGTTTAAATGTACACTTAGACTGGTAATGTTTTTTTTTTTAATCTTCCAAGTTGCCACATCATACAAATAATCCAAATGCAATAACTAGACTAACAAGAGCTTTATTTTTAATAATCTAATCATCAGAAGTGACCTGACATAGAGTGAAAATATCATACAACAAGTGACAACTCTTGAGAAATGTAGTTGAAAAAATAATTAAAATAGAAGTGTAAAACTAGTGCAACCTTTAACTGTATAGATTTTCCTGAGAGAGAGGGATATGAAGTTGTGCTCTTTTTTTATAATTAGTATTAAAATGATACAGAATACAAAGAGTTGTAATTAATTTTTAGACTTGACCCTGCAGCCCCTCCTTCATGATGAAGTTGTCTTTACTTAAGCAAAAATTCTTTTGGATTTATTTGGATTAATTGAATGATTTAGAATTTTTTTTTGTAAAGATCTGCAGGGCTAAGCCCAGGGGTCCACTTCACACTCCCATTGAAGTGAAGTGGATGACACTCTTTGCTCTGACTGGAGGTTAAACAGCTCTTATAGTTCTTTAATCATAGTTTTTCTTTTATATTAAAAATAGCTGTTATCTGTAGTATACAGTTTGACTGCCTGGTGTCATTTTCAGGAAAATAATGCTTCTGGGCAGTTGTCCCTATCTCCAGTAATAAGAAGAGAATATCAAGAGTTTGTAGGATTATAGGAATCAAACTGTAAAAGCATTCAGGAGCTTGTCTGGTAATCTGAAATACATTTGAATTATGTATGGAATCTGGAGTTATTCGCTGGACTCTATGGACAAGTGCACACATTATACATAAACCGGTATGTGACCAAAAATAAGTCTAAAGCTATAACAATACAGAACATCATTGCACATAGATGAGTTGAAAATGACAGAACCTGGTCTAAGATAGATCTGGGTGGATATAGTATCACACTTAAACTGTTTAGGTTTCCCAGCCTCTTGCTGTGTCTGGGTGCTTCCTGGGAGCTGCTTTTACAGACACTACCTGTGCCCAGGCTGCCCCGGGGTTTACTAGCTATCTTTTAAGGCATGGTTATAAACAAGCTGCCAAAGCTTCAGTACACAGAGATGTGGCTGGCCTGGGATTAATGGACTGATTCCTCCAGTTAGTAACAGGAGTTGAACTGGCTGGGGATGGGGGGGGGCAGGAAGAGGCCAGCAATGTCCCTGCACACAGTTTCTGTGCGTGCAGGATGCTGTCATCATCAGCCATGAACAAGCCCCTTGTTCAGTCCTGAGCCATCTGTGCTGCTCAGGGGGTCCCAGCCACATGGGGAGTCTCCCTGGGCTTGAGTGTGGAAATGTGCAAGTGGATGGAGACCAGGAACAAGGGTGACTGCCCAGTGCCATGCCCATGGAAACTAGGGGTGTGTGAAGCTTTGGTCACTGATTCGATTAGGAGAAGATTCGGCCTGATTCAGAGGCTGAATCACCAAATCCCAATCTAATCAGGAGACCAAAAGAAACTTCTGAATCAATTCAGAGACTCCAAATTGATTCAGAAGAGATTCAGAAAAAGATTTCAAGATTCAGAATGCAGTCTTTCAAGGGAACAGAAACTGAGAAGAGGGAGGGGGAGAAGGGGAGCAGAAACTGACATCTGTAACTGGCCAGTGACTATGATCTTTCCCTAAGTTTCCTTCCAATGACAGTGTTCTGGGGGAGGGATGTAAAAACAGCATGTAAGCCTCTGTCTGCAGCCTTTCTGTCCCTTTTGTAAAGCTGTTTCTGCCTGAGCAACAGCATCTGGAAGATACTGGACTGGCTTGGCTTCCTAGTCAGTCTCCTGCTAGTCTGGCTTCTTGCAAAGGACTGGATACAGCTTACTAATTACCCTTGCCTAGAATCCCTCTACTTATCCCTATCAAATCCATTACTTTTCAACTTATTCTTTCCCCAAAAACCTCTTATTTATATTTGGTTTACTCTCCCCCACCCCCCACACACATACACTTTTTAAAAAGAAGCTGTGTTTTCCCTGGCAGTGTGATCCATCACTGTGCAGGAAAGCACATATATCACACAGACACACACATACAGTAAACAGAGAGGAAAAAGAGATATTAGTTAGTTACAGACACATACAGTGTTCTCCATCCCAATTTCACCTCTCAGTGTGAGCATTTCAGTGCCAGAGAAGAAGCTTGATCTTGAAGCAGAGGACCTGAGCACCCTAGCAGAAGAAATTCTGGGGAATGAGGGGGAATCTGAGTTTGTGCTCCCCACTCTCCAAGTTCCCCTAGACCCAAGTCTCCTTCTCTGGAAAGCACCTCAGAGGAGGTTGAGGTTGAGGTTGAGGTTGTGGAGGCAAATGGCTGCTGAGTCAGTTCCTCCTGTTGTTGTGCCTCTGCCTGCTGAGAAGGGGGGTAAGGCAGGATCCCCACCCTCAACTCAGAAGCGGGAGGGAGGGGGTAGCGTAGTGTGAGATCATTTTGAGGTGGCAGATGGTCCCAAGTATGCTATCTGCTAGCACTGTTGGAGGTAGATCAGCCAGGACAAGGAGGTGAAACGCTTCACCACCATGGCGATGCTGCTGCATCTCAGGAGGCAGCACACTTTACCCCTTGCTCCTCCTCAGCCTGACACTAGTGGGAGCATACCCAAAGGGAAGTCGCCCTCTCTCTCCAAAGATCCCATTGCCACAAAGCACAGGCAGGCCACCCTGGAGCAGTGGGGGAAAGTCACAGACAAAGGGGGATGCATTCCAAAGGTGAGCAAGGTCACCCAGAGCACTGAAGAGATGCTTGCTCTGGATAGCCATCCCTTCTCCTTAGTTGGGTGGCCAGGGTTCAGGTGCTTATGGCCTCATCCTACCAAGTGCCCGTACAAACCACCTTTAGCAGGATGGTGGTGCCCTGCATGCATGGAGTACTTGAAGGAGAACCTGCACAAGGCAGGTCCACAGGTAGCTCTTCATTTGACCTCGGATATCCAGAGCAGCCAGGCTGGAGATCATGCTTACCTCTCCCTCACAGGGCACTGGTGTGATCAGTCAGGCCATCAGTGAGCTCTCCTTCAACTGGAGGTGATGGATGAGTCCCACATGGCAAGGGAGACCCTGGTGGCCATGCATGGCATGGCGCAGGGATGGCTTATTGGGCAGGGCAAACTAACCCATGGGTTCATGGTCACCAACAATGGGGCCAATACGTTTAAGGCCAACTTTGTTGGCATCTGCTGTGTAGTAAACAAGATCCACCTCATAGTCAGAGACACCTTGGAGGGGGAGAGGGCTGCTGGTGATGGTGTCATCACTACCACCCAGCTGATTTCAAAATGCAGGAAGGTGGCGGGCTACTTCCACCACAGCATCAAGGTAGGCAAAATACTGCGGGAGAAACAGGCAGAGCTGAGCATCCCACAGCACAAAATCATGCAGGATGTGGACACTCAGTGGAAGTTCACATACCTGATGCTGGAAAGGCAAGGGGAGCAACAGAAAGCCATCCTGAGATGTCATTGCTTGGAGAGATTGGGATCAGCGGCCCCCTAACAAAGTGGAATGGGATATCATCTCACAGATCTTGGTTATCTTCAAGCCATTTCTCAGGGCCACCTAGACTCTCAGTCTTCATGGCAATGTCCTCCTTAGCCAGGTAATCCCCATAGTAAGGGAACTTGAGAACCAAAGGGAGAAGTTCCAGGGGATCAGTGTTCCTGGCTGGGGCATGCTGCTGTCACCAGACGTGCAAGCACTGGTGAGGCAGCTGAAGGCTGAATCTGTTGCAGTCTAGTACAGTCCGCACGCCAGCAGGCATGAGTGACCCAAGGGTGAAGCACGTGCATTGGGAGCACCAAAACCCTTGATCACTGGATGGAGGTGCTGATGAAAAGATTCAGAGAGGCAGAAGGGCAGAGGTGAAGGGACATGGAACAGGGGGATACACTTTCCCGTGCCAGCACTCCCAGGACCAGCACCAGACAGTGTCCGCCACACCAGCCACTGCCAATGTGAACCAAGGTCATGGCTTCAATTCTGGGGTCCAGACACACAGGTAGTTGGGTAGTCTTGTCTTTGATAGATTCTGGTGCACAGTTTGTGGGGGTACTGGAGATATGTTGCCAAGTTTTGAATGTCTAGTCATAACATGGTCTGGATCCATTTGGTGTGTTTTCAGCTGTAGGAAGTTGGCTTCTAGTGATAAGGTTAGCAAGGTTCAGTGCTTGTTTGAATTTACAAACCACTTTTCACAGATGGGCCTATGAACTGCACTTCATTAATATCCTAGATACAGAAACTCATGGACTCAATATAGACATTGGATTTATGACGCACTACAACCTGCCTGACATCTGACTCCCCAGGTAGCAGCAGGTACATCTCCACTTTTACCTGCTACATCCCCTTTCCCCTGCCCCATTTCCCTGCCCCCTAGCTTGACTCTCACCCTGACACCTCAATTTACATTTTCAGTGACTGGCTTTCTTGCCTGCATTGCATGCTAGCCTCTGGCTTCTTTACTATTCCTTCCATCCAGGAACAGCACACACAACAACTGAAGGTGCTTTCTCAGCCCGATAAAGGGTTTTAAAACCCAAAAGCTTGCGAAGAAGAATTTCTGCAACTATTCAGTTGGTCTAATAAAAGATATCAAATTGACCCTAAGAACCTTGTCTGGACTATGTCTTTAGAACAACATGGCTACAACCTACACTCAATACACACAAGTGACATGAGTTTTGCTTTCAGCAGCTTGAGGTACAGTTTCACAGAGAACCCTGAACCTCTCTGCCTGCAACCTGGCAGTCCACCCTCATGCCTGCACAAGGACAGGTGCTAATGAGGGTAGCCATTTAATGCCCCATTCTCAGAGCTGGAGGCAGCAGTTTAGTTTCTCACCAGTCCAACCAACAGGGGAAAAACATCTCCCTGCTGAGCTTCCATGCCAAGATGAACATGGAGGTATAACGGCTGGGGCCATATGGGGAGGAGGAGGCCCCACATCATCTTAGGCATGACCTAAAACTACCCTGCCAGGGTAGGGACACGTGGGTGAGACTGCTGGTGGTGTGGCAGCCCCAGGAAATGCCAGGACCATGAACATTCCTGGTGAAAGGCGGGTAAGAGCAGGAAGCACCCGATAACCTCCAGCCACTGCACAGTCCTGGCTGGGGAAAGCCCAGACCTGTAAGATCTTTGAGAGGCCGGAGGCTTACTGGTTGCAGTAGAGTTGTGAGGGTGAGAGCAGGGGCTACCTTGTCTGCAATTTTCACGCTGCTGCGCCTTAACACACACACACAGTCACACATTTCACGAGTTTTGCTTTCAGAACCTTGAGGTGCAGCTTCCCAGAAACCCCTGCACCTAGCTCCTTGAAGTCTAGAAGACTTCATGCCCTCAAAAGGTGCTATCATTCTTGCAGTTTTAATTCAAATCTGCCAAAAAATGACAAAGTTATGGGTATTTCAGTGATTCAGTTTATGGCTGAATCACCGAATCTTCTGAAGCCGATTTGGTCGAATCGATTCAAGACAGTGATCCAAATATCTGAATCGAATCACTGTGCTCTGAATAGGCCAAATCCAAATCTCAAAAACTTCCTTATTCTCACAGACCTAATGGAAACCCTCCCCTACCCCAGCTGGGCTAGGCATCACACAGACACAGGTGCACCCTTGATCCCCAGCCTGGTGTCACAAGCTCTGTGTGTGTGTGTGTGTGTGTGTGTGTGTGTGTGTGTGTGTGTGTGTGTGTGTGTGTGTGTGGAGGGGGTGGGGGAGAAATTGTTATTTTACCTTACAATTCCTATGGAGGAGTTGGGGAAATAGACCTTGAAATAAATGCTTTTGTCCCCTATAGTCGCACTGCCTCTGCCCTGTGAATGAACACAAGATATGCACTGATGCCAAAGGCTGGGAACTCAATCAATCCCAATCACCTTAAGCAGCTGCTGAGCTCCTGAAAGCCCAGTACCTCTCACCTCACTCACTCCAGCAGCTTGCAAAGACTTCAGGAGCCACAAGAATGAGTCCATGGCTAAGCTAGGAAGAGAGGGAGACAGGCAGAGGGCTAAAGAGATACCACAGCTTCGGTCCTCTCTCTCTCATTCACCCATACACACATCCTCATACACGCAGATTCACCACCCCACCTTTAGACTTAGAAAGTCTGGAAGTCTCCCCTACATACCAAGTGGTCAAATAGAACAGCAGCAGTAGAAACACGCAGGCCTAATCGTGTCATGTGTTTGAAAGTTGCCTTCACCCATCCCAGTGGCAATTACTTCTTAAAGATAATGAGAAGGAGGATGGGATACATGGAGAGCCCCCCCAAGCCTGGAGTTACAGGTGAGGAGCATATTACTGAAATATGGATCTGAGCGAGCTGCAGCATGGGATCTAGGCCCCTTTTGCTGACTAAGGAAGCAGCTCATTTGGATGAGCAGAGCAGGGCAATTTCCTCCTCTTTTGTGCGTCCTTTCTAAATATTTCCCTGTCTTCAAAATATAAATCTCACTCTTTTTCTCTGAATCCGCTCAGGATAGGAGAAGAGTTCAAAGTCCTGAAGCTTCAGGGCTAATGTGTGAGATAATCTCGGTGGGACAAAACACTTCCTAGCAGCCTGTTTAGCTCAGTTAGTTAGATCGTGGTGTTAATAATATCAAAGTTTCTAATTCTAACATCAGTTAGACTAGATGATCTCTTGAGGTCCCTCCCAACTTTACTTTTCTATGAGAGCCACCTCCACCATCCCCTTACCAGATGGCCAAGCCAAGCTGGGCTTCTCCTTTCTTTAAATTCATTTTTAATTCTTTTAAATTTTTCCTCTCCTGCCTCCACCATGGTGATGATGTCTATCCATCTGGCTTCTCAGAGCCAGGGAGTTGTGCCCCCTTCCCCTTTCCACCCAGCAGCAGTCACCCGGCCCAGTCCAGCCCAGCCAAGTCAGGGAGGCTTTTTACAATGCTTGACCTCTGTGCTTCTCTGTGCTGCAATGTGAGAGGCCAAGACAGTGGGGCAGGGGGAGTGTAAGCCTAGATTTGTATGGACCTGGGGTGACAGGTTCAGATGATTCGCTGCTTGGAGTATGTTCTCCCCCCTCCTCCAGCTTCCCATCATGGACCTGGCTGCTCCCGTCTCCCTCCTTGTTTCCCTGGTGGTCAAGGCAAAGCTCCAGTTTTGAAGCAAGAATAAAGAGAGTGCCCCTTTCCCTGTCTCTGAGAAGACTAAACATTCTGAATACACTTCTATAACCATGGTCATCAACCACTCTTCACATTTCACAACTCTCCTAAGAAATCACCTTTCAGGAGAAAATCAAGATCAGTACTAAGTATAACTTTTAGGAGCCCATTGTCCTGTCTTCTATTTCACTTAAGAATCAGGTACCTACTGAAAACCTTTAAATAAATCAAATATTGCCTTTTGCTTTTTACTTAAAAAATATATTTAAAAAGATAGAAGCAGAATGTTAACCACTTTGCTGATTCAAATAGTCTCTGATTTTTTCAGGGAATTAAAGTCATTGTCACATACTGACTATTGTCTGGAGGGTGGATTTGGTAGTCTCAGCCTACTTCCAAGTAGACACAGATGTTTGTGATAAGAACCACCATCACAGATTCATTAATTATTTCCTGAATTCACAACATAAACAAAACAAAAAAAAAAGGAATAAAGTATACTGTCCTTTTAGATGGCAATCTTCCAAATCACTGCGGTAGAGCCAGGTAGAGAAATTTGCATTGCTCTTGCTTGACTTAGCCCTTTTGTGGGGTTAAATGGAGAAGTTCATTATCCAAAGCTACCAATCTGGTATCTTTCACATGTATGCACTTCACGCAAAAACTGAACAGATATAGCAAAATCTCCTTGAGTTACTAAAATCAACTAATCTATAACTAATCCAGACAGAAGGCATATAACATAGTTTATACCCATTTATCTACCTGCTATCAAGTTGGTGCATGTCTGTTATCTAAGTGAAATAGCTGGCAGCAAGGCTAATAAGAGTTTTCCCACACTGATTAGATGTCAATTCTGGCACTGCTTCTAGCAGCATATGCTACCCTATAAGCTGAAAAAGTAGCTATATCAACCATCCTTTCTTAGAACATCAAAATCAAGAAAATCTGTTCATGAACTTAGAATTAGAAATTGAAACACCAGAACAATACCCAGTCAAAACAGTGGTGCTACCAGGTTGGTATCCTGTCATACAAAGCAGTCAGTACCATGTACCATAGGAGTAGGTGTGAGAAACACCAGAGAAAATAATTATTAAATGGCTGCCAGTAGAGGAAGTGTCTTCTTAATTTAAAGTATGTCTACATTATATCCCTAGCATTGTCAACTTAATCCACCCATTCCAACCCAGAAATACAGTAATGAATTCGTATCAGGGTTATTCTTTCCAGTCTGTCTCAAATGCATCAGAGACAAAGGTAACAAAAGCACCCCTGGCTGCATCCAGATGAGTGTGGCCATTCAGTATATGGCTCTGCAAACACATCTGTAATCCCACATACAGCACATTTAGATGTTCTCCACACTGCAGGAGAATGCTGAACACTGCTCCATATTTTTTTTTTTTGCAGGTTTTTGTGACCCCTGGATATCCAGGTTTTTCTGACCCCGGGTAAGTCTTCTGAGGCCAGTCCAGTGCTGACCCCAGCCTCCCCCACCCCACCTGAGATAACTTGCTGCACGCCAAAATATATGTGGCATGGGCATTTGCTGGGGACAAGTAGCAGAAGCATAAGATGTACTGCCGCAACTTGTCCCCAGGGAA
The DNA here is from genome assembly GCA_030014935.1 of Caiman crocodilus. Lineage (NCBI taxonomy): Eukaryota > Metazoa > Chordata > Crocodylia > Alligatoridae > Caiman > Caiman crocodilus. Next base: position 242,219,485 of record JAGPOW010000261.1, read on the forward strand.
CCACACATCCATGCTTATCTGGATTTGCCCTCTGTTTCCAGATTTAGCATGTGCAAGTGGCCAGGGAATGCTCAGGAACACCAGCAATGTTCTACAGACTTCTTCATCAGTCCATCGCAGCCGAGGATGATGGTCTTCCATGATTGTCTTATCTGTTTGTCTGAAGATGGCTGATGAGGCAAATTGACAGACTCTATTGCAGTTTGGACATGTGTTTCGGTATGGGATGGGTGGTGGTGGATTGTTGATTTGGTCCATGACACACTGTTGCTGTCACTCTGGATTTTCTATCTCCTATAGTGGCCATAAACTGCCAAAATACTGAGATCCCTGCAGCAGACTCTTCTTCCATTTGGGACAATCCTGGGTGATATTTTCTGACAAGTTGACATCGATGTTGCATTTTTTAAAATTGGCCTTGAGGATGTCCCTGAGGTGCTTTCTCTGCACTCCTCTTAAACATAAATCTTGCCCGATCTGGGAGAATAAAACTTGCTTTGGGAGTCTAAAGTAGGACATCTGGATGCTGTCTGTGCAAAACAGTTAAGAGATGCCTCAGCACAGCTGTGTTGAGCACATTGCAAGCACGGATGCAGGGATTTTCCCCTGTAGGGCGGGAAATGTTTCGGTGCACAGTCAGAGCCCGCCAAAACCTTGCAGCTGCACCAGCGAGTGCATGCTTGTGATTGGCTCGTGTTAAATTATGCATATGTGTCGGTTGGCAATTGGCTTGCTGACTGAATAAGAGGCTTGGGCGATGCCCGCCCAAACCAGAGGAGAGCTCAGACATGCACAAGGAGAGTTCCCGCATGCGTTTCCAAGCCACGAAGGAGGCCTGATCAACCGACAATGACTCCCCGCTGGATTCATCCAACGCCCCATACTCTGCATGAGTGTGAGCTTCTGTGTGCCTGTGTTCCTGTTTGAGTTTGTAACTTCAAGAAATGTGCCTACAGCCTGTGGACTGTAAGTAAAGTATTTTTGGCTTCCAACTACCTGCGTGTCTAGCACCTCAATTCCGCTCCATCAGCGGCCCCATTCCACCAGCGTTTCTCGGCCCCCACAGATGCCATGGCCAGCACAGTGGAATTAATGTCAGGTAATCATCTCCTCAGTACTTATGGTGTTTGCTTGCAGAAGGATGCTAATGTTGGTGTGCCTGCCTTTCTACTGGATTTGGAGGATATTCCACAGGCAACATCGATGGTATTTCTTCAACAACTTTAGATATCTCCTGTATGTTGCCCATGCCTCAGCTCCACACAGCAAGGTGGGGATCACAACTGATTCATTAACCATGAGCTTGTTTTCAGATCTGATATGGGATCTTCAAACACCAGCTTCTTCAATCATCCAAAGACTGCACTTGCACATTTGAGGCAATGTTGGATTTTTTTCACTAATGTCAGCCTTCTATAAGAGATAGCTTCCAAGGTAGAGGAAATACTCAACGCTTTCCAGCCTACCTTGGGTCTGAATTACTGGATCTGGGGACTGTTGATTAGGAACTTGTTGGTGGAAGACCTTGGTCTTCTAAATGGTAAATATCAGTCCCATTTTCTTGTATGTCTTGGTAAAGATGTTGATGATTGTCTGAAGGTCTGCTTCTGAGTAAGAAACACACTACAGCATCATCATACTGGAGCTCGGTGATTAAGGTTGGAGTCGTGTTGGCTTTGGCTTGGGGTTGGCTGTGGTTAACAGCTTACCATCCATTCAGTAGTTTAGCTGTACTCCAGCTGGAGGCGTGTAGGTGGTCATATGTAGCATTATGGCAAGGAATATTGAGAAGAGTATTGGAGTGATGACCCAGTCTTGTTTAACTGCCATTTTAATCTTGATGGAATCTGTGATAGATCCATTACTGAGAACCAGTGCTCACATACCTTCATGGAACAGGTGGAGAATGGTGAAAATTTCAGTGAGCATCCTTACTTCAGAAGGATCCTTCACAACAGTTATCATAGTATCATCACAGTATCATAGTACTTAGGGTCAGAAGGGCCCTAAACAAATCATCAGGTCTGACCTCCTGCCCCAAGCAGGAGCGGGTGTCGGGGTCAAATCCCACCCCAGCCAAATATCCGTCCAGCCTCCTCTTGAAGACCTCCATGGTAGGAGAGAGTACCACCTCACCTGGGAGCCCATTCCAGAGCCTGGCAGCCCCAATTGTAAAGGCAATTGTAAAGACATCTCCTGATGTCCAGCCTGAACCTTCTCTCTAACAATTTGTGGCCATTATTCCTAGTAATCCCCAGTGAAGCCTCACCCAATTTCCACTGGTTCCCCCAGTGAGTTTGTAAATGGTCACCAGGTCCCCTCTCAGTCTTCTCTTATGGAGGCTGAATAGATTCAGGCCCTCTAGCCTCTCTTCATAGGGCCTGACCTGCTGCCCCTTGACCATGCAAGTGGCCCTCCTCTGGGACCTCTCAGTGCTAACCACATCCCTCTTGAAGTGCAGCACCCAGAGCTAGATGCAGTACTCCAGCTGCAGCCTGACCAACACCACATAGAGGGGAAGATTCACCTCCCTGGACCTGCTTGTGATGCATCTGTAGATGCACGACAAGGTGTGGTTAGCCTTACTGACCACTTCCTTCTTGGCTGACAGTCAAAAGCTTTTCTGATGTGAAAAAAGGCCATTTAGGGAGGCTTATTTTGCTCCTGACACTTCTCTTGCAGTTAGGCTGCTATGAAGATCATGTCAGTTGTGCTTCTTCATGCCCTATACCCACAGTGAGATTTCAGGAGGAGCTCTTCAGCAAGTGGAAGAAGGTGGTTCAGAAGTGTTCTCATATCCATCTTTCCTGTTATGTAATTACTTTGTAGTTTTCACAGTCAGACTTATCTCCTTTTTTGAATATTGTCACAGTCATGGCAACCCTGAGGTTGTCTGGTATTTCCTTATCATTCCAGATACTTAAGGTGAGAGCCTGAAACTGTGATGTGAGCTCCTGCCCCCTTGCTTAAAGATTTCTCTGGGGATTCCATTCACTCCAGATGCCTTGTCATTCTTCACCTGCTCATCCTTGAGGTCCTTGAGTCCTTCAACATGATTTTCCATTGGCATTGCTTCTGCTGCAGCTGTCATTTGGAAGCCAGTTCAAGTGACATAACCAAGCAGGTTAGTTGGAGATCAGCCCAGCAGTCATCAGTTTCTAGCATAGTTTAGGTAGCTGAACAATGACATAGTCAATCAGGTGCCAATGCTTAGGTGGCGAATGTTGCCATGATATCCTGTGCCTGTTTTTCTAGTAGAACAGAGTGTTGGTGATGGTGAGTCCATATTCCATGCATTTGGTCAAGAGAAAGATGCCATTGGAGTTGACCTTTTCTACTCCTTACTTTTCAATGGTTCCGTTCCAGAGATTATAGTCCCTTCCAACTCTGGCATTGAAATCACGGCACAGAATAAGTCTGTTTCTCTCTAGAATGTCAGAAATTACTTGTTCAAGGTCAGTGTAGGATTCCTTCTTGGTTTCATTGGCACATCAAGAGTCAGGGCACATGCCCTGCTAACAGTGGCATATTGGCTCCCTACTAGTTTAAGACAGAGAGTCATGAGACATGCATTAATTCTGATTGGGAGCTCATTGAGTTGGTTTATAAATTCATTCTTAATGGCAAAACCAACTCCATGAATTTGGTGTTCTCCTTCCTAGTTACTTTTCCAGAAGAAGGTATAGCCATATCCCTGTTCTGTGAGCTGCCCATCCCGCACTCACTGGGTCTCGCTCAGTGAAATTACATCAATGTTGCATCACCTGAGTTCTCGGGCCATGATTGCAGTGATCTGAGCGTTCACTGTTAGGGATGTCCATAAGAGTCATGATCTTCAGGTCCCAGAAATTATGGTGCGACTTTGCTGGTATTATCAACCACAGTGAAGGTTATCCCATTGGACACAGTTAACTAGTCAGGAAGAAATACAGAATACTGTATTAGGCTATGCTTAGGGTACCTTTTCTAGCCCCTTCCTCATGTGGGGTGGGCAGAGCAGAACCTGAAGAGGGCTGCTCAGTCACAGTTACAGCTGCTGAGTTGCACTGATGTCTCGTCCAAGTGCTAAATGACCTTCTAGTTACTGCCACCTTTATACCAATTCATGACTAGGGGCTTCCAGACCTCACAATCCTGCTCCCATCATGATTAGCTGGGTGCAAAAAGGCTTGAAGAATGTGTTGGGAAAAGCTGTTTTCAAGCAAGATGCCGGTACATAATTTCTTATATCACAGAGAAGCTTCTGCATGTCAGCTTCTATATGGCTTTTGACAGAATGGGACCTTGACCCAGTGGCAAGGAGACCAAGACAGCTGGGGATCTAGTTCCACTGCAGCCTTCATCCGCCTTCACAGCCATTAAGATTCTAACACCTTCCACCCGTTCTGCCATTGAGGACTTGTAGACCCATAGTTAGGGGCTGGGTATGCTTATTATCAGGCAACCTGTACTCACCATGTCACAGTACTATCAAAGGTCCTCAGCACATCCTGTTGGTGTTGTCGCTGCTTGGTCCATGACCATTCATTCATCAGAGTTACCCCTGCTTATTTCACAGATAACTTCTCTGAAGGTCCTTCCACTATCTGCCACCTGTGGATGTACTGGGTAGCAGTACAGCTCTGCCCCTCAGGTTGTACAGATACACCCTTAGTGAACAGTTAGTTGGCTTATACTCTGAAACAGAAGACAAAGCATTGCCATCTGCTGTCCTCAGCACATCCTGTTGGTGTTGTTGCTGCTTGGTCCATGACCATTCATTCATCAGAGTTACCCCTGCTTATTTCACAGATAACTTTCCCTGAAGGTCCTTCCACTATCTGCCATCTGTGGATGTACTGGGTAGCAGTAACAAAATACTGTTTCAGAGTATAAGCCAACTGTTCACTAAGGGTGTATCTGTACAACCTGAGGGGCAGAGCTGTACTGCTACCCAGTACATGCTCTGATATAAAACTATTCCACTTTTCGCTGCATTCAGAACACTGAACATTCTCCATAGCGTACCACTTTCCTTAAAAATATTCCTAAGATCTTGGACTTAAATGACATCTTGTAGCAATGAGGATTAAGAGCATTATTTCCTCTTACTTGATTGAAATTTACTGCTTATTCCCAGTGATTTTTTCCTTTGTTCTTCTATTGTAGGAAACATAGAAGAACATCTGCGTTACCTTCTATATTCAATTCATTACTGCCTGCAGCTCTCTTATCTATCACTTTTTTTGTGAACTAAACAGTCCTAGTGTTTTCAGTCTTCCTACATATGGGACTCTCCAAGCCTCTAATCATATTCTTGCCTTTGAAGCTCTTCACTTTCTGCTGTATGTTTTTTTGAGCAAGGGTAGCCAGATATGCAGTTTCTCTTGTGAGTGTGTTCCACCGTTTTATGTGAGATGCAAGGATTTCTTTGGGTTGATACCTTTTACTGGACCAACTGCATAGAGTGCAAGACATTTTTCTTTGGGTCTGAGGAGAAAAACCAGCATTGCAATAGTAGAAAACTGGAAAAGGGGGAAAAGAGAGTTGGAAAAGGAAGGGAAGAAATTCAGTAACCTGTCACAATACAAAAAGAAACCCTCTGTGACTGCACACCCCTGGTTGTCATCTACCACACCACATTGGAACTGAACAAAAGAATCAACAAAAAACTACAGCCTATATTTGACAAAGATTAGACTTTAAGAAAAATATTCTCAGCCCCTCTGATCCTGGCTTTCTAACAACCCCATAACTTTGCCCAACTCGTTATTAGAAGCAAACTCCTCACTGAACAATGGACATCAAGACAAACACAGCCGTACCTTGGCAAGAAATGCTTAACCTGTCAACACAACTCCACAGCTACTATAAACATCACCGCCCAATAATGAAACCATCAGAATCCAGGGATCATAGGGATGTTTTTTCCCAAACTGTCTTATATCTGATTCAATGCAATGGATGCCCTCATGGCATCTATGTGAGAGAAATTAAACAGCAACCAGAATGAAGAAAAAATATAAAGGACAAAGACACTCACACACTCACACACACACACACACACACCATCAGGAACACATTTCTCACAGAACAACCACTCCGTCTCTGACCTCACTATCCTGCTCAAAGGAAATCTAGCCAATACGTTTAAAAGGTGAACCTGGGAACAAAAATCTATAAGCTGTCTGGACACTAGGAACCAAGGATTTAATATTGATACTGGTTTTATGGCAAATTATAGCCTACCTAAGTCCTGAATTGTTCCTATACAGGAAAGAAGATATTGACCATTTTGATAGGCCTTTATCTCCCTCAATAATCAACTTCTTTTCATCTGCTGTTTGTCTGCTACTCCGGGAATTTCCCTCCCCAATCTTACAACTGCTTTTACTATCATTTTGCTGGCTTTTCTCCTCAGACCTGGTGAAAAATGCCTTGCATTCAAAAGCTTGTCTAACTGTATCCTGGCTACACGGTTGGTCTAATAAAAGATAATATCTAAAGAAATCCTTGCCTAACCTAGTTTTTGGACCATTACAGCTTGGTGGCAGTTGCAGCAACAGTCCTTCGATTCAAGGATGATCATCAGAGCCACAAAACTCAATTTTTTTTTCTGAATTTCAATATTTAATGTATTACCTTCTATCCTTTTTTTATGCTGTTTTGCTCTGTTTGCTTTCTGATTGCTGCACACTCAGAAGAGATTTTCACAGTGATGCCCAGGTCATTGTATCAAATGCTTCATTAATTTAAATCCATGATAGTTCAAATTCTAGCTTCCAATGTGTTTTGACTTTAGCATAAAGTAAAATATTTACAGACCTAGTAGTAATATGAAGTTCAAGCTAATATCCACAAACTCTATGGGAAGGGTGATATTGATTTAAGAAATTTCCACTCATTTAACAGGACTGCTAAGAAGAATATTTTGTCTTACACTTTTTGATGTTTTACATCCTGTGTAGCACGTGAGTTGTATTTTATTTCTAGCTTCCTCCCTGGTGGTAATCTTTTTTGTGTAGCTTTACGACAAATAGTAGATAAAGACTAAACTTTGTCTTCTGTGTAATATATTTATTGCAAAATATGCCTGTGATAACAGGAAAGAGCTGGTGGATGATTTCAATACAGTTCCCAGTGGAAATACGGCCACCCTTCAAGAGCACCAGTAGGACTGATAATAGTAGATACTCCCATATTTAACCGAAGAAACAAAGGACTGAATAAGTATGGTGAATGAATTATCTTCTTCCTATCTTGGCAGATAAAGATAAAGCAGAAGCATGTTGGAAAGGTGGGATGATGCATTGTATCCGTCTGTAATGTAGATTTTCTGTGGTTATTATTGCTCTTACTGCTGTATGTTATCTCATTCTTCAATGTTCTGTCCAAACAGAGAAAATGGTGATTGGAAGAAGCAAAGGACTAGATATAGCAAAGGACCTTGGTACCTAATTGCCATTTGTGCAGTCGAAAGGCAAAATCTAAAATAAAGATTTAGGACCATATCATAAACAACTTTGCAGGTGCCTTAGACACTGTAATAACGTCTAGATGCCTTGGCTCAGGAGGAGGCTCTGGGGAGAGTTCACCTGCTATGGTTACTTCTGTTTTTTAACCAGTGACTGTCTAATGTAGCTATTCTCAACCAGGTTGCAACAGCTCCCTGGGATGTCCTGAGATTTTTCAAAGAATGCTGCACAGTCACACACAATTTTTAACACTGTTAGGTATGCAAACCAATTCATAAGATAAACTGAAAGATTTAAAATAGGAATGTATAATGTTAAAACCATTCTGACCTGTTGTGATCTTTCTGAGTTCTTTGCAACCAGAATATTTTCCTATTATTTTTCCATAGTAAAAAAAAAACAAAAACCCAAAACCAAACCCCCCCCCAAAACAAGTAAAAACTAAAAGCTAGCATTTTGAAAGGGGAGCCTTGAGTCTAAAAAGGTGGGTTAATGTAAAACACTACATAATGTACAGCATGCAATGCATAATGTTCCATGGAGCAAAGAAAAAGCAGTGGGTTCTGGTCCTTGCTTTTTATTCAGTTTAGATTAAGTCATTAACTAAAAACAGGCTGAGTATTCCTGAGTGAGTGCTCTAACCACTGGGCATTTATAAAATGGGGAAGAATTTTTCTGTTAATTTCATGGGCCTGGGTCTTTCAAATAAATTGGTAGGGAAAACTAATCTCTGGAGTAACATACTGCCTAATGAAATTAAAACTATACACTGCCAGCTCCTCACTGAAATAGGGAAGTGATGGGGCAAACCAATGTAAAAGCAGTGTAAGTGAACTAGGTAAAGAGCCTAGAATTTACCTTGGAGAACTGTCACCATCTCTAATTTTTCCTTAGCCTGATAAAACTGCTTTTTAACCTAGGAGAACTCTTACCATCTAATTTCTCCTTTGCTTGATGAAGTGCATGTGAGCCCAAAAGCTTGCAAAAAAACCCAATGTTTTTGCATGCATTTACTTGGTCTAATAAAAGTTATCACTTCTACCCAAAGAGTTTTGTCTCCCTGAAATATGGAAGATATTGTATTTTGTCATTTGAAATGGAAGCTTCCCAATATGAAGAAGAAAGAAGCCAAATTCAGCAGCTACATATACTCTCCAAGACTGGACTAAATATTAACATTGGACCTATGGCACCCCATGTCCTGCCTGCCATCTGAGAACCCCAGGTACCAGGCCTGCTCCAGCCATCGTCTCCTCCTCATTCACATTCACATAAAGCAGCTTTTTACAAATTGGCTTTTCTGCCTAGGAGAACTGTCATCATCTTCAATTTCTGCTTGTCCTGATGAAGCTTATCTTCTGCCCAGGAGAACTCTTACCACCTTTAATACAGTATCACTTCTACCCAAAGAATTTTGTATGCCTATGTCCTTAGAGCAACACGGCTACAACCAACATCTCCACTCCAACTTTAGTATTATCATGTTATTAAAAGTCATGAGAAGTCAGAACAAAAATATTCTATATTCAAAAGTAATATCATAAAGAACAATATATTTTCCCATGGATGTTTTAGCTGTTCTTGATTAGGCCATGAAAAAAAAATGCAAAAGAAAAACAAGTATGTGGTTTAATTGTGCATAATAAACAAGCATCATACCTCCTCATACTAGATGAAAGAACCTCTTCCAGGACTGATTCTTATCTCACTGACGCTAGTGTTATATCAGTGAAACTTCATTGCATTTACTTTGATTGAGCTACACTGAATTTACACTGACACAAATAAGATCAGAATCAGCAGGCACGTGCACTTCCCTTTTCTCTCCCACTCGCCCAGCTGCCAGAATCAGCAGCACAGAAATCAATAGCTAATATTTTCATTGCCAGGAAAGAGAAAGGGTGAGCAGCAAGGCCATGACGAGGTCATTCTCTCAGCCACCAAACCCATGTAAGCACTTGCCAGCAATGAGTATAGGGAACTATTCTGCATTCTGCCAGTCCCTTGTGCTAATTGACCATGGTGTGTATGTCAACACATGCAACATATTCTGTGATAAACACCACACACCCCACACACATACACAAACCTGGAATCAACCAGCAGTAAAAATCTGCTGTAAAACATTGCCCATTGTTGTTGCTACTGTGATTTGACATGACAGGTTAAGTTATTAAATATCTATTCCTATAATGGTTAACTGACCTTCTTAAACACATCTACAACTGATTAGCTACATAAGTAGGGACTTAGATATGTAACTCCTATATTAAACATCTAAATTAAAAATTTAGTTCCTCAAAACCTCTGCCTAAGTCTCATGTTCTAGGGCAACAAAGTTGAAGACTCTTAAGGCACATCCTTATGAACATGCTCGCATGTTTCTCAAGGAACAACTAGCAGTGGCACGTATCTGTGCTACTTTTAAGTGTCCCTGAGAAACACCCCTGCACATGCACTCTGGGACACAACAAATAGCCCTGGGGAGGCTGGGGTCAACAACTGGGCTCCTGGGGCTACAAGTGCACCTCCTGGGGCTGCAGCAGTAGTGATCCAGGCATGCGGAGCCTGACCAGCAACTGGAGCATGGCTCTGGTCAACCAGGCTCCAGTTTCAGATAGCGCACACTGCTGCCACATGCACTGTACCACCTTTTTTCTCTGCACATTTTTTAGATACTTTTTTGGGGTTTGTCTAGCATCTAATATTGCCACATTGCTACAATTATACAACTCAACAAACCAATTCATAAGTGCCATGTGCATTTTGCAGCACCTCAAAATCCTTTGAGGCACTGCGAAGTGTACATTCCCACTTGTGGGCACACAGGCTTAGGTGCTCAGATGATCCAGGAATAGGGGCCATATAAGCAAGAATTCAGACATGTGCCAGGAGAAAATGCTTACAGCAAGAAAAGAAGTAGAGCCATCAATGATGTTTCTGCACAAATAATTCAAAAAGTGATTTTATGCCTAATTTTGTATTTTCATTCGAGTTCTTCATCTCAGCTGGCAGAATAATCACTCATAATTTCAAAGGATAACCTAGATGACTGAAGCTTGTTCTGTAATGATATTGTTAAATTGAGTCTCATATGGTCTTAGTGCTTATGGCAGCATTTTCTATGCTTGCGTGAAAGAATGTCACCAATGAATATGATGAGTAGCAATGATAGAAAGACATGATGGGCATGTCTACACATGCATTAATGCACCATAATTATGGTGCATTCATTTTAGTGCCTGTAATAACAGGTACTAACTTAATGGGCTGTAATTGGTGCTACTGTTTAGTAGTATCAGCACATATCTTTTAGGTGATGCTACTGAAAATTAGAATTAGAATTAGTCTACTGTGCTTCTAGTGTCTCATGTAGACATGCCCAATGACACTCTTACCATGTACATTTTGGGCTTAAATCATGTTTACAGAACATTTTAAGGATACATCCTTCCAACTGAAATCAGAGTGTTTTTCTCTCACAAAGTCTGACATTTGGAATCGGAACACCTATCTGAATAAGGTTTTTTTTGCCACCACCATTTCATAGATTTCATAGACATTAGGGCTGGAAGGGATCTCGGGCAGTCACTGAGTCCAGACCCTTGCCTCATAGGTAGGAAGTCAGCTAGGGTCACAGGATCTCAGCAAGATAAATGTCCAAACGCTTCTTAAAGGAGTCCAAAGTAGGTGTTTGCACCACCTCTGGACGAAGCCTATTCTGGGTCTTGGGGGCTCAGCTAGTAAAGAAGTTAGTCCTTACATCCAGCCTAAAATGGTCTTGGATGGGTTTGTGACTATTTGACCGTGTCATCCCTTGGGGCACTTTGGTGAAAAGACCTTCCTCCAGATCCTGATGCACACCTCTGATGCACATACCCTTGAGCCTATGCTTGTTCAGGTTGAAGAGTCCCATGGCTCTCAGCATGTCATCATAAGGCCTGTTCTTTTGCCCTCTGATCATGTATGTGACTCTCCTCTGGACTCTTTCAAGCTTCTCCATGTCTTTCTTGAATTGTGGAGCTCAGAATTGAATGTAGTACTCCAGCTGCAGCTTCACCAAGGTTGAGTACAGCAGGGGGGTGACATCCTGATATTTACTTGAGAAGCATCTATGGATGCAAGCCAGAGTTTGGTTGGCTTTACCAGCTGCAACATCACATTGGTGGTTCATGTTCAACTTCTTATCAATCATGACCCCCATGTCTCTTTTGGCCATGGTGCTAGCGAGCGTAGCACTGCCAAGCCTATAAGTGTGCCACAGGGATTTTTCCCTGAGGTGGAGTACCTTACATTTGTCAGTATTGATCATTACCAGGTTTGCATCTCCCCATTTTTTAAGCCTATCCAAGTCAGCCTGGATCACCAGCCTATCCTCAGGCATGGATGCTCTATCCCAAATTTGGTGTTATTGGCAAACTTGGCCAGTCCACTTCTGGCACTAATATCCATGTCATTGATAATGATGTTAAAGCGAACAGGTCCAAATGCGGAGCCTTAGAGGACACCACTGTTCATGGAGCACCATAATAGATTTCATAGATTTCATAGACATTAAGGCTGGAAGAGACCTTGGAAGATCATTGAGTCCAGCCCCCTGCCGCAGGGGCAGGAAGTCAGCAAGGATCATAGGATCCCAGCAAGATAAACATCCTAATGTCTCTTGAAGGCTTTCAAAGTAGGTGCTTGAACCACCTCTGGCGGTAGCCTATATCAAAACTCAGAAGCACAATCAGTAAAGAAGTTCCTCCTTATGTCCAGCCTGAAATGGTCATGGAGGAGCTTGTGACCATTCAACCTTGTCATTCTGGTGACAGATGCCAGACATTCCTCCAGATCCTGATGCACACACCCAATGCACATAAGTGGTCATTCTGGGTGCTCTGGTAAACAGATGTTCTCCAAGATCCTGGTGAGTACCCCTGGTAAACTTATACCTGGCCACCAGATCACCCCGGAACCCACACTTTTCCAGGCTGAAGAGTCCCATGGCTCCTAGCCTCTCTTCATAAAGTCTGTTTTCCTGACCTCTGATCATGTACATGGCTCTCCTCTGCACCCTCCTGAGCTTCTCCACATCCTTTTTTTAATTGTGGAGCCGAAAACTGGATGCAGTACTCCAGCTGTGGCCTCACCAAAGCCGAGTACAATGAGAGAATGACATCCTGGGATTTGCTTGAGAAGCATCTATGAATGTACACCAGCATTTTGCTTGCTTTACTAGCTATAGCATCACATTGAGGCTTCATCTTGCGGTCAGTCATGACCCCTAAGTCCTTTTCATCCATACTGCTAGCCAGCATAGCACTGCCGAGCCTATAAGCATGCTGCAGGTTTTTCTTCCCAAAGGTGAAGAACCTTGCATTTTTTTGTGTTAAACACCATCAGGTTTTCATCCGCTCATTTCCTGAGCCTATCAAGGTCAGCCTGGATCACCCTCCTGTCATCAGGTATGGATGCTTTACCCCAGAGTTTGGTGTCATCAGCAAACTTGGCCACCCCACTCCTGACACCAATGTCCACAACATTAGTGAATATGTTAAATAGTATAGGCCCAAGAACAGAGCCTTGAGGGACCCCACTGGTCACAAGGCACCAGGACAATTGATTTCGGTCAGCCACCACCCTCTGGGTCCTACCATGGAGCCAATGATTCACTTCTGTCAACTACCACTCTCTGTGTCCAGCCTCAGAGCCAATTCCCTAGCCATTGGACTGTGATGTAGCCAAGACCACAGTTGGACAATTTTTCCAAGAGGAGATTGTGAGACACCAGATCAAAGACTTTTTAGAAGTCAATCTCTTCTCCCTTGTTCAGGTGATATGCCACCTGGTCATAGAAGGAGATGAGATTAGTCAGGCAAGGCCTACCTGCAACCAACCCATGCTGGCTGTCCCTCAGATGTTGCCATCAGCTAGCTTGTCAAGAAAGGTCTCTTTGATGATTTTTTTTCTAGAATCTTTCCAGGAATCGAGGTCAAGCTGATTGTCCTGTAGTTCCCTGGTTCTACTTTCCTCCTTTTCATGAGAATAGGCACCACATTGGCCTTCTTCCAATCTTCAGGTACTTTACCTCAGCTCCAGGAGTTTTCAAAAATCTTTGCCAGTGGCTGGGCTATGATTCCTGCCAGCCACCTTGAGTACTCTAGGGTGCAATCTGCCAGGACCTATTGACTTGAAGGTGTCCATCCTCTCAAGGTGTTCCTTTACAAGCTCTATACCAATATAAATTCACCCTGACCCTAGCCATCCTGCATCTTGCTAGGCAGGGCAGTCCCTTTGGGTTGATGAAAAAATGATGCGAAGTATGCAATAAGCAGGTTAGTTTTTTCCTGGGTGTCAGTTGTCAGTCATCCTGTTTAGTTTAGCAGGGATCCAATATTTTTCTTGCTTTTTTTCTGACTCCCCACATATCTGAAAAAGGACTTTTTATTGTCCTTGGTACGTGTAGCCAGGTGGAGTTCAGTTTCAGCCTTGGCTTTCCTGTCTCACTCTCTACAGGTATGGACCAGTGCAAAGTAATCCTCTTTTGTGATGATTTCTATCTTCCATCCTTTATAAGTCTCTCCTTTTCTGCATAGGAGGTCCATGACTTCCCTGCTGAGCCAAGGGGGTTGCTGTGCCCTTTTGCTACCTTTCATCCAGGATGGGATGGACATTCCTTGTGCTTTCAGGATCGCTCCTTTAAGGAGTAACCACTCCTCTTAGACTCCTCTCCCTGTCTCCATGGAATCAAACGATTGAATTTTAACTTTGGTGTTGTCCTTAAATAGATCTAACCCTAATACCGCCACATGAACCTGTATCTATCTTTATGAGATGTGAGAAATGCAAGCATTCCTTATACCTCTAAAGACTCTAGATCACAAGCTGTTAAAAGATTAAATTTAACAAAGCTTTTTTTATCAACAAGGTGAACATTCATGATGATTAAAAATACTTATCTCAAGAGCTTGTACAGTAGTTTGTATTTTCTGGCATGTTTCTGAGTTATGTTGATTGAAAACAAATGAAAAACAGGCTATATATTAGCTCATTTAATAGGTTGCTATTTACATTAATGAAAATACCTGGATGCATGCCCATTAAAAATATTTAGAAGGTCAGAAAGTGAAAAATGATTCTTCTGTTTCTCATTTCCAGCAATCTGGAAATTAAAATATTCACAGACAGGTTCTGTAGCATTCACGGTCTCCAAAAAACTATGCTTTCATGTCAATGATGCAATCATATATGCAACATACAGGAATCTAACTATCACACAGTAGTATAGGAGGTGCCTTGGCTGTGATGGTAATCATCACTGCATTACCATTATGACTAAGAGCTTTAGGACATTGCCCATGGTGGACCCCAGGCCTCTTACTTTTTTATTGCTGTTCCTTTTTTTAACTTCACAATTTGTTTATTTAAAATACTGCCTCAGAATGTGAGTTTACATATAGATTAAAGTAATTAATATTATAATGTATGCTACAATTCAGCCTGGGTACCCAACTTGAGAGCAAGAATTCATTGTACTACATATTGTATAAGCATAAAGATGCAGTCTCTGTCCCCAAACACAGGCAAAAGAAATATTATCATTATTCCTGTGCCATATGTGAGGAACTGAGGTACAGAGCAGATAAGTGACTTGCCCAAGGTCAGACAGAAAGAGTCAGGAACTGAATCCAGCTCTCCTGAGTCACAGCCTGGTGCCTTAATCATCAGAGCATGCTTCTGTCCTTGGAAAGTGTCTTGCTTTACAAAATCCATTGCCCTGATTTACTGGCGAAGTCCTGCAAAATGATTCTTCCCTCTATAGAAATTGATGCCTTACCAACAGGGAACAACAAGCTTCTGTCAGGCTGAACGCATCTCCTACCTAGGCACTGCTGCACTATCAATCCTAAAGAAATATGATGAGAATAAAGCTGGGGCTTCTGGGTGCCGTAGCACACATTTCAGCTCTCCTCAAGACCCAATGAAAATGATTTGTCATAACAAATGGTGCTTTAGGATGAGACAAGGATCTTGCCATTGAGAAAACATCTGGTACTTGTCAGCCACCATTTAGACTACAGGAAATGGCTAATAAATTTCTCAGAGAACTTCATTGGTGCTTCCTGGTCTGCTAAGTGTCCATTTTTTTTTTTTTAATGTGGACAACTCTATTAAGCAAAGAAGTAAGATGTGGGCTTGATTTAGATCTTACACAATCCCATTGACATTATTGAGTTGTTGCATCAGCTTTCAGCCTGAGTAGAATTTGTATCAAGACTTCTAATAGCAGGATGACAAACTAATCGGTTATGAATGTTAATAATCAGAATTTGCTAAAGATTGGGTTTAATTTCTAGTCACTAACTTTGCTGACAGCTTGTAAGAACTGTATTTATACTTTATATCTAACCATCTACTGTACCACAGGATTGTGAATTTGGTCATTCTTATTTTGAACAGTTTCTGAAAACACACATTGTAAGATGCTACTGTAGAGGGTTTGGGATAATTGATTTAATAGCGATACCTTTTTCTTAGTCTTCAATGTAATGTAATTATTGTGTTGTGTTACCTAAAAAAAGTCAGCAAATGTTTATAGGTTTAAATATAAATATCTACTGAGCTAACATTAAAAAACTGATTCCAGAAGAGATTTTTTTTCTGTTTTTAAAGCTTGGAATGTTTTATTTTTTCCTCCTTACAGTTTTGCACAATGAGTTTAAAATGTGTTATCTACTGTCTAAACTAAATGCTGTTATCTAATCAGAAGAGCCTGTTTTGGTTTGAAGTCCGGGATTATCAGGTTATATTTTCCAGCAAAGCAATAAAACAGATACCCTCAGTGAAGGTATTGGGGGAGCTCTTAAAGCAAACATTTCTGTATTCCATTCCTTCATTCAAGCAGTATTTTTCCCCCTTTTGTGCGTGTGTTTCACTGAAGAGTAACAAACAATTCACTCCCTGGGGATTCTGTGTATTCATTTACTGTAGCAGATCTGCTTGGCAAGAGATATTTCACGTTATGCATAACGCCAGCATGCAGTACATCAAAACAAGGCAGATTTTTTCATTAAATATTATTTGTTCAATAGGTATGAAGTCTTGTATTAAACCATTTGCTAGCTCTTTCTGGACTTGTCTATCAGATGCTCATTATTATGAAAGGAGCTTCACTGGACAAGCATTAGAAGCTTGAGAGATTTTAGAAAGATCCATTCTGTTTTTATCTGGGGTTTTTTTCCCCCCTCAGCAGGCATTTTCTTGAGTGGGTATCACTGTGCTGAAAGAATGGTGAGTATCAGCCACTCTGGATATTTAATTGTTTCCCTGTTTAACCTATTTGCAAATTTTATTACTATGGTCAGAGCCAGCCTTATGAGAGGGCAATGTGGGCGACTGCCTGGAGTGCTGCGGTCAGGGGGAGCCAAACATGCATACCTGGGGTGAACAGCCCACACTCAGAGAAGGACTCTCACCCTGCCCCACCCCATCCCAGGCAGGAGGAGCGGTGCACAACCCAGACTGCCCCCACCTCCAGCCATTGCTTAGGAGGAACTGGACTGGGCACATACAGGGCAATTCACCCACTTGGCTCCCATATAGCAGCAGCGGTGTCTGCTCTCCTGCTTGCCTGTTGCACCATGCCGATTTGCCTCCCTGCCAGACTGAGCCCTGTGCTCTTGCCCTCCTGCTTCTGCCTCTGCCTGCACCAGCACTATTGACTTGTGTGGGGGCTGGGTGCCAAAATATAAGTTTGCCCAGGACATCATTTTCCCTAAAGCCAGCTCTGACTATGGTGTTATGCTCCTTGAGTAAGCAGTTCCTTCTGAGATGCTTTTGCAGTGTGTGTTGGCATATATAGGACACAAAGAGTATAGAATACAAAACAGAAAGTACCCTTCTTCAAGTCACTTTAAGTCTTCAACTGTCCCCAAAAGCTTATCCAACATCTCTCCCAGCACTACAGCTGACCCAATAAAAGTTATCACTAAAAAATATTGCCTCTTTAAAACTACAGAGTAGCATCTGAGTACTGCCTTATCTATGCTTGGTATTCCCATCAAGGCCTGATATACAGAAGATATTGGTGCCTCCCATTCTTTTGAAGACCAGATTACCTGAAGGCTATAACTTTGCCAACCAGTGACAACCTACAACACCTGACAACTTTCTCCTCCATTTCTGCAGGAATCAATATCTTTCGATCTCCAGGTTCTCAGAATAGCTGTGGAGCCAGAACTGGAGGCAAGGAATTATCTTTTCACAGCTATAAACCTGTGTATTTTGTTTGAGGGCGATGCACAGTATCTGAGACACTGTGGCCATGTCTACACGAGACGCTGATTGTGCAACCATTACTGTGCAGTCATTTAGTACTTGCATACACAAGTAACATCACAAGTACTACGCAGTAGCATAACAAATGGCTTTTAGGTGATGCTGACTGCACAGTAGTTCATTACTACTGCACACTAGTATCACATCATGCTTGGTGCCATGTGATGCTACTAAACACTAGTAAAGACCTACTGTGAAGTCAGTGTCTCGTGTAGATGCGGTTTGTGTTGTCTTTCTTGTTAAGTTCTTCTACCAGTCCCCTTTCAAAGCAAGTAGCCCACCATAAATTCACATAGGTATGAACATATGAATGAATTCGTAGGTATGAAAAGATATAAATATTTCTCACTTGTCTATATATGGTATGTACTTTCTCAACAACAAAGCCCTCCCAAAAATAGATGTCATCCCATGGGAGCAGGAGCAGGCCAGAAAGAAGTAAAACCATGACTGCTATCTAGCCCATTTCCATATGTGTCCAAAAACCTGTACATAGGTCAACGATGCTAGATGCACTTCCTATTCCTTCCCTTTGAATATCAACACACACACACACACGCACACAATGTTCCTCTCAGTAGAGAAGAAACAGAATTTGTGAATGTTGTGAATGCACAAAGGATTGTATTTGTTGTGCTGGCCACGCAGGGTATGTCTATACAACACAAGGTAGAACTTGCTAGAGGCACAGTAGCTGAATTTGCACATGCCAGCTCCAGACCTTGAAGCTATAAACATGGTGAGTCTGTGGTGCCGTTTCTTAATTAATAAGCCCTGCTTCTTCCTAGAACTCATTAGATTGGGTGCTACACCGCACTACTTCCACCATCCTATATACAGTTCTGGTTGTAATGCACGTGGAGCTAACTCAGAGCATCTTTATGTGGTGCTGCATTGTGCTGTTTAGCTGTCCCCATAATTATCAGTCATTTGGAATTCCCAGATCACAAAGTGTCAACATACACTGTCTGCCTAAATCCAAATCCAGATGAACTCATCATGGAATAGACTACTAGTGGCACTATAACGAAGAGAACCATTCCACGCAGGGATGCCAGTCCATCATTTCCCCTTGAGCAACATGTTATAGTATTCTCTGAGGAGGAAAAGTGGTTTTCTTTCCTGTAATTACTTTGGTGAATGAGAATCAAACTTTGGTGTACGCCAATAAATGAGTGAGGTTTTTCAGTGAGTTGAAGACATACAGCTCTGTTTACTAGGATTTGAATCTCTGGCCCATATAAATCATTGGAATCCTGATGGGAATACATGTTCTGATTGTTAGTTAAAAGGAATTTGTGCATTTTTTTTTAAATGCACAAGCTTTGTAATTTGAATACACAGACAGATCTTCTAATAGGCCTAGAGAGACCCCTTACGTTCTTATATAGGCTTAATAAGGTAAAAAGGGGACATGCAGAATTGCAAGAAATTGACACAGGAAAGATTTTTTTAATGTACCTGACATTATATTTCAGATTAGATTTGCAGGGTTCTTCCCTGAGTAAATATCCAGTAGAATTATGCTATAAAAATGAGAATAAGGCATCCTGCAGGCATTTTTAGATTCATTCATGATAGCACAGGATAGAATAATCTGTATATATAAAACCAGAAACTTTTGAACAATCATTGGAAAGATCATTAATGTATAATACAAGTTATCACAAATTTAATGTATAATATAAATAAATGAGGGTCAAGAACCATTCTCATGTTATTCTAAAGGCAATAGTGGGTATATCAAATTCACATCCTAGCAATATTACTTTCTGATAACAGTAAGAATGTGTATTGAGAATTATTATTAATATTAAGCATGGTAAGATAAAAACATTTCATTTCATAGCACAAAATAACAGTCTACTTTCCTTCGAAATGTATCATCAACTTGCCTTTTATTAAGCATTTTGAAAGCAAAATGAATCATATTACCCTTCTCAGTAATATAGTTTAACTTGTCATTGGAGAATGAAATAATGTCATGATTTAATAGGTTAAAGATAAGCAAAATCATCTAATCACTGTAGTTACTAGTCCAGCACTGGGGAAGAAATGTTGTAGTAGAGGAAAACTCGTAAACAGGGACATACCAAATGAATGTTTTCATGATTTTCATGGAAGCTGCAAATTTGGTAGGTCCCCTTGTAAAACAGCCCAGAAAACAGGGAGGGAAAAAAAGAAGCTGCAAACAGAGGCATGGGGAGAGGGAATAAGGGGGGAGAGAGAGGAAATTTTCCTGGAGGAGTGTGGTGGGCCCCCATACCTCTGATTGGCTGAGAGCCTCAGGACGTTTTGCCCCTACCCAGAGATTGACAGGCTGACATCTATCAATTTCTGGAGAGAGGCAAGACTTCTGAGGCCCCTCAGTCAATCAGAGGCATGGGGAGGCATGCCATGCTCCACTGTGAAAAAGACTTCTGATGCTATTCTGGGTCCGTGAAATCTGGAGGCAGCCTCCATGAATTAGGCAGGTCCTTATAAAGTCTGGAGGCTTTATCTAGCTATTATTCAATATTAGAACAATTGGTCAATAGACATAGGCTTCATACAGACATTCTGTTTCTCTTGGAAGTATTGCTGCTCTCCTGCAGGATACCAAAAGTGTACAGATGTCCAGATTTTTTATCCTAGGGTAAAAATAGCCATTCCAGGAGAAAAATATTCTGGGAACAACTAGCATTAAATCTCTCCTATGACAGTGTTTTCTGGGAGAGTGAATATCTGCAGAGAACACAGTCATCCATCATCCCCATCCCCAACCCTCCTGAGGAGGAGTTGGTTGCTTGCTGGACTCTGCTGCTCCAGCAGGGAGCAGAATATGCCTCCTTTACAATTCTTACATTGTGCTGCAAGGAAACACAGCTGACCATGTGCAGTTTAGGTCAGCCAAATAAGGCTGTCCTATGCACTGCTCCCATCTGTCACCAGGCAGACTAAGGAAGTTTTCAGAGCATGCTGAGATGTATGTACAGCATTCCTCCTCCATCCCCCTCCCTAAAGCTTCACCATGTCAGCACAGCAAGATCTCTACTCTTTAGAGCCTCAACATGCCTGTACAAACAGTTTGGGGGCAGGTTTTTTTGCAAGGAGAACAAACCTGTGAGAATTCTCCTAGATTATTTGAATGTATGTATGCAGCCATAGTCTATGGCTCTTCTGGGTTTTAGATAAGAGGCTACCATGCTGAAGATAAAGAAAATACCGTTAGGAGTGATATAGTGATGATGAAATCAATGCATATTCACTTTAAGTAGGACCAATTGTGTTACATGACATGTGGTCCTTCTTTGGACATGCCTTGAGTTATACAAGGATCTTCTCTGACTTCACCTTGGCCAAAGTAAGGATTAGGTAGTTGCAGTCCATGTCTGCAGGAAGAGAAATAGATATCAGGAAGCAATACTTCCCAGCTGCTCGTGCCCCTGAAGATGGATGACAAAGGCAAAATTGTGTCTTATTGAGCTGTCCAACAAACACCAGTCTGTACACTGGCAAGGGTCTGCAACATACTGCCTCTGGCTGCTCTCCAAAGACCTCCGAATTCTGCAGCAGGTTCAAAGGAGGTCTGTCCCTCTCACACATGATAGAGCCCTTCTAGGCCGATGAGCCGATGAGTGTAAAAGAGGATATGACATTTTGCAGCTCTGTAAGGATCTGTCTTTTAGTATATTGTGTTCAAAGGGAGTGTGTTCAAAGCTCACCTATACCATTATTTCAACACTATTGAATTAACTGGATGGTACTCAAGAGAATCAGTGACTACAGAAGTTGCACACCATCATCTCTTGTGCTGTTGCAGAAGGAGGCACAAAGCCTTACTTTAGTCTTATGTCAGTTTTACATGATAGGCTGGTAAGGTTAGCTCTACATGGAAGATAAATCAGATTCACAATCTGATGTGTGCTCCACCATGTACTGTACCTTATAGATGCCATTTTCCCTGTTAAAATTTGTATGTGTAACTGTTCTCATTCATGTCTTATTTCTGTTGGAAACATGTGTGGATTGTTCATTTCTCAGATTGCCAGCAATACAGAAATCCACAGGACAGACCAGCTCCCCATGGATTTAACCATGACCTGTCAGGGTCTGTGGTCTAAAGATTCAGGGGCTTTCCTGAATTCATTTCAGGGCTTGAAATGGAGAGTCACAGTGTGCCAGTAATAACAGTGACTCATGAGATGATGAAGCTGAGTCAGAAAATGACCATAATATTTGTGGATAGATAAAAGGAACACAGAAAAAAATTAAGTTGGAGAAATAAAACAAATCTGCAATGTAAGAATATCAGGATACTTGAGATGACAGCTGCATGAGAATTATTTTCCTTTCTATGTAACAATTCCTTCAGATGATAGCTGTATGAGAATTATTTTCCTTCTTATGTAACAATTACACCTTTAACCAGGCAAATCTCTACTAGGATTTCTCACAGTGCACTTCCTGGGTTGCAACAGCAGAATTATATATTATTAATCATTGATAAGCATTTTATTATTGTTTGAAGTTCATTCACTTGATCTCTGAAACCTGAGAGTTATCTGGCACTGTCTGAGCATGTGCAGCTAAACAGACCGCTCCTCCAACTCCCCTCCCCAAGGCTACTCAAAAAAATGTTTGCTAAGTCCCAGAAGTTGTTTACCGTGAAAACACAGACGTGCTCCTTGGATAGCTACTGTTGTGCGTGGTCTCACATGACAGCTAAATCAATGCTGCTCCTTTTTTCAATTTAATTTGCTGCACTTATAAATCAGTGTAATGGGCAAGAGTTTCAGATGGAAATAATGTTTGAGTTTCCAACAATAGAGGGAGATAAGTATTTTGTCCAAGACATCAGATCGGTGAGGACCAAAATGTGTAAGCTGTGGTAAAGATTCACTATTATATGTTAAACAGTTATCTGCCTTTCCCATACTAGCATTTAAGAAAATAATTTGGAGCGATTTTGGCATCTTCTTCCTGCTGATCAAACAGGTAAGGGAGAACATTTAGGTACAAATTAAATAACCACTAGAAGAACTGCCGAGAGGTGACAGCCTGAATACGATGCTATTCCACATGAATAAGACGGCCAGAATCAGGCTTTATTACTTTTTAATTAAGAATTAGGTTGTAGCTCACTTTTACATATCCGTACTAAGGGGGAGAGAGGAAAAAGTTTCCCCCAGGCCTGTGCAAACTGCAGAGCAGCCCCTGCATTTGAAGGACCTGAGGGTCTGCACCAATGCAAAACCTTCTTTTAAATGATTCAGTGAAGTGCGCAATCTTTTCCCATTAGACTCTATGCCCTGTGGCCTATCACTATATGCACTGGCCAGTAGTTGCATTTAAAGCAAATTACACTCCTTCCCATTAGTTGAAATAAGCCCAGAGCTGTGGAAGATACCATCCACCCCAAAATCACTCCAATGAGATGTGCCTAAGACACTATTTGGTCTCTTTTACTCATGTCGTACTAATAATAATCTCACAAGTTCAGCAATAGCTGGTATTGACTGGAAGGACAAATTCCTCTCTTGGATGCTACTATTCCAGATTTCTGTGGAGCTTCAACACTAGTGTAAATGAGTTTGAAAAAGTTAAAAAGCCTGATGGGTCCTTTGGCGAACAATGCATTGTGAAATGAAGCCAATATCACCCACCAGTTCCAAGTGAAGTCCTTCACTCTCCTAGATATGCTAAGAAACCTTCCCAGAAACCCTGTGGATTTCCCTGCAGCATTACTTGGTTTTCTTATGAGTCTACTGCTTAAAAAAACTAAGTCATTCCTAACAGTAAGGGGGATTTTCAGTGGTCTGAGCAAAGTCATTTCCAATTACTCAAAGTGAGAAAACCTGAAAAAGTTCAGATGTACAAAGTCCCTGGCTGGTGATCAGTCTAATATTTATATGACCATTTTTCATAAAATATCCAAGTGCATAACAGCAGGCTTGTTGCCTTCCTTACCAAAATAACACATTAGTTGAGAATAATTGCCCAAAGTGCTGTCATAAATTGTACTTCAATTTATTGTAATTTATGGGGCACATTACTCTTTCCACCATTACTGCAGAGTGCATTACTGTTTCAATGTAGGATACACTAAAAGGAAAACCTTTGCAGCGTTCTAACTTCAGGGTGTTTTTTATATGTTTTCTAGGGCTGGAGGAGCTTTGATTAGAACAGCTCCAAAAGCCACTTTAATTCAAGCACCCAGAGCATCTCGTGTATCAGCGTCCTCACATTTCAAAATGTCAGCAGGGGGACCTTATCTAAAGCTCATTGAATGAGCTTTAGTTAAAGAGACCCCGCCATCATCTTAAAGTGCAGGACACTGATGCATGAGATATGGAGACTGGCTGGAGTGCAGTAATTACCACACTCCAACATACTGGATTAATCAAGCCTGCTCCAACACGCTATACTTACAGCATGTCAGAGTAGCCTCCTGGCTCATATACAGGCGCCCTTAGGAACTAAACTGTGACTACGACTGTACATATCCGGAAAGGGATAAAGATTACTCTTGCATGGGCTTCCTTTGATAGTAAGTCTAGATATGTAAGCACATGTGTAATAACTAATTTCTTGACTCAAGATAAGGTTTAAGCTACCACTCTCCAGATCTGAAGATATGAATCACTATAACCTGAGCTAATAAACCATGTTGTTCCTCAGCTTGAAGCCAGAACAGACCCATATCATCTTTAGATGAAGTAAATGGGATGATGAGGAACACACATCTGTCAGTGGGATACACATAGTGATCATTGGAATTGAATTTGGAATATTTTTGTGAAAATAATAAATCTGGGGTAAAATCTGTTTTTAATTTTATTTCTGTTTTGCTTTTGCTTTATTTGTGAAATCATATCCATTTCATTGAAAATTAAAATGTGGAAAATCCGTTTTCATTTTTGAAATTTATGTTAGGAACTTCTGTGAAATGTATTTGGAACTGCAAAATTCCCTTTGAAACTACATGAATTGAGTTTCCTTTCATTTTGATGTTATTGTTACCATCTTATGACCTGTCAGTGACAATGGTTCATAATATACTGATTTGACAGAATATTAAAGAAATTGATAGTTGAAAGTCTGTTATTTTTACTTTATTTTTAACACCATAATGAAACATCTTATTTTTTCTAAATCAAGGTATTTTTTGTTTCATTACAACATAAATTGATACTGGGTACATCAGATGCACTACCACTCATGGCAGTAATGGAAAAATGTTAAAAGAATAAAAAAAGCAAAGTAACATAAAGTGCATTTTGACGTTCCAAAACAAAATGCTGTAGTTCCCAAGCAAACATTTCCCCCACACTCGAATTTTCCACATTCACTTGCCACTAAAACCAACCTTTTGCTGGGTGTTTTTAATTGCCATTAGTATAGCCCCAAAGCAAATGTCTGTGATCCAAGACACTGGAGATATAGGATTTCAGAGACATTAGCATTGTGTCAGGCTTCATTCTGCAATGCTGCAGTTTATGCACTTACCCTTGCTCAGGTGTTGCCCCAAAGTCACAGTCTAGCCCTAATCCATGTACCTGTTTTAAATCAAAATCAAAATCATTGTCATCATGGGAAGGAATGCAAGTTATTTTTTGTTTCTCTCCCTTTCCCCATTTTACTACCAAGCACAGTCTCTGAAGAGAAGTCTGGCAGGAAGACAGCTGAAGATACTTGAACAACTGCAGCAACCTGTGGAGCTACTATAATGGGTTCTGAACACTCTGCAAGTATTTAGTATTCCCTTTATGTGTTTCTGATTACAAACTCGTTGGGGTGAAATGCCGGCCCCACAGATGCCAATAGGAATTTTGCTATTGATGTCCTTTGTGGGTAGAATGTTGCCCCGTGTCATCTTCCATGTTTGGCACGTGCTTAACCCCTGACATGCCCTGCATTTTAGTGGTTCCTGTTAGTGGACTCCCTGGACTTGTGCCATATCTCACTTGTTCTGGTTTTACCATTACCTCACTGGAACTGATCTTGATTTATACTGATATAAATGAAAACATGACTGGGCCTTTTAAGTTAAAAAAAGATTAGAGGCTGACACTCCTGTTCTGGGAAAAGCCACATCAAGAGACACATCAGCTAATTAAGACTACTGATGGGGCAAAGTATTCCTCAGCATGAGGAAATTCAACAACTTTTCCTTAGAATTCATGATTTTTGTTTCCCCGTAGAATGGAACGTTTGTGAGCTTAAAGCAACACAAAGCAATTAACAACCCCCACCCTTTGATACTGTGGAAGGAAAATCAGTCAGTGAAGTCACTGAAATAATGATGTGCAATTGCATTGGCATATTGCAGTCTGCCTGATTGTTTCCTACTAGTGCTTGCCAAAACTAGATGAAAACAGCTGATCCGGGGGTGTTTGAAACAGAACCCTTTTCCGTATCAGTGTGTTTTATCATATGATGGCTGCAAAGCACATGTCCTAAAACAATAACAAACATTCTTTCATAGTTCTGAGCAGTCCTTGTTCTTGAATCAGATGATGACTATTTGATCTAAACACACTGAACCCAAGCGGTTTGTGGTTTTTTCCTCCTCTGGTTACTGTATATTTGATACAGTACCAAGACTACTCTAGCATGTTACTAAACACGGTCAGAAAAGTTTAAATAACATTAATTTTCACAAAAATGCCTAAATATTCAAAGTTAGGTCATAAATATTTGGCTCCTAAAATCAGAGAGGAAAGCAAAACACAAAACTAAGAACTTACTATAGAAACAGATAGAAACCTAAATCCAAAATTATTAATCTTTTTGATGCCAGGCTTTATCTTTGTGTTTTGCTTTTGTAATTAAGGTCTTATTCTTAATTAGGATCCCTAAAATTACAATAGAAATGGTAAATAATCCTAAACATATAACTAAGTGTGTGTATATACACACAGAAATACATACATACATATGTAGAGAGAGAGAGTGAGCTTGGATTATAGACAGACGTGGAAATACAATACGATATTTTTCAGAGTAGGCTAGATTAGACTAGATCAGAACAGAACAAATCAGATCTATGACTTTTTCATCAACTGGGCCTGATCCTATACCAGATTTGCTTGTATGTCTAAACTTGACTCACGTAAGTAATCCTTATTACACAAATAGTCTGACTTCAATGAGTCTGAATGCATCAGGATTTACTCACATGAATAAAAATGTTGCAGAAGTTGGTCTATTCACTTTAAATTACAACCCGCACACAGATCTTAAAGGCAGGATTGGAAAGATTCTTTTTTAATACAGTCTTCAAGAGGAGACAGGTCTTGGGAATGGTTTCTCAGTTTCTATTGCATAGTTAAGGAAAAGAAAAATAAAGCTAGAGGGAGGTTAAAAGAAAAGCAAAGGTGAGTGAATGACATAAAACAAATACAGAGTATGGCATAAACAAAACACATGATGGCAAGGACAGATATATAAAGTTTTTAAGACCTTTTGTTTTGGAAAACCTTTTTCTAGTTCACCTCTGTGCACCGTGTTCATCTTAAACTTGAGGCAATAAATTCTGTGGTGTTTACCCTGTGATATAGTCTACACACACTTTTCCTCTCATATAAAAAAATGGCTTGCAACTGTCTTTTTCCTTCCATATTGACAACTTTTATAGAAAGAAACTATATTTACTTAAAATTAATTTTTACAGAAAAGCTGTGAAATGCTCAGTAAGACGTGGTAATTTATTTTGTACGTGTGGACCAACTATAACTGCAATGAAAGAAAGTGTATTGTTATGAAGTGAGATCAAGAGCACCTGGGGAAAAATATATGCCTTAAGAAAGGCTTGCAAAAAAAGAACTAGACGTGAGGTTAGAATTCAAGAAATCTGAAGAAATGTCACTGTCTCAATGACTGACCTCGGGTGTGTGACCATGGCTCAGTTTTCAGAGGTTTAATGCATCTCCAGCTCCTATTGATTCCAATGAGTATTTGGATAATCATTAACCAGATCTTTGCATAAATCAGACAATCATTGCTCTGTGACTCAGTTTCCCCATCTGGGCTCTAGTTTTTCATTTGTTATTTTAGAATCCTAGTGAAAGGCACCAGGAAAATACAAAGTATCAGTTGTTCAACCACAGATTTGAAAGCCATTTCATTTGTTCAAAAGAAAAAACAAAGTGACAAAACTAATATATATATAGGCCCCTCTCTTCTCCCATACTAATCCCATGTGATCTTGAACATGGTATAAATATAATAATGATAACTCTCTCTCAAAAGGTCCCGGTCCCAAGTTCACTGAAGTTAATCGATAGAAAACTCCTATTGATTCCGGGGGGTTTTCTCAGGCCTTAATACTGTATTCCTTCCTGATGCTGGGTTTAACCTTTCTCTTTTGTAAATATCCCCATCACTAATTGTGGTTATATAATGCCTGTGCTTCACAGAAAGTTAAGATTTCTTAATGTTTTTGAAGTGCTATAAAGCAATGAAATGACAGTACATAAATACAAATAAAGCACTAACAGATTATGCATACTGTTCTCTGAGCCCAATTTTGTCTGCCCAGTGCTTTACTTCCCAATAAAATACTGCAGTTCCACATTTCTGGGCCCCTGTAGCAGGACTGGATCCCACTGGCAGCTGTGACACCCCCGGGGTGACCAAATGGCTACTGTCCTATTTTTCTTCTAGGTACCATCCCTTCCTCTGTCATCTGCCATGCCTTGATGTAATTGTTATATCATTAAAAAGAGGTTGGATAAAGGTCCTAGAACATGTCCTCATCCTTCCTTCACCAGCAGATCCCTTCCTGGACCCTATGAGGCCAAACCTGCTATTCATGGCCCTTCATCTCCTCTACAGCCATATCCATGTCTTGCAGGTATTACTGATTCATACTTAGGTGTGGTACTTTGCCTTCAAACCAATGTCTGGCCACTAAAGGCCTTTACATCCTTGTTGGGGCCTTGGCCTTCCTGGTCTCCACCTCCTTCATTAATCTGGCCCCTTAACGCCTATGCCAACTGTGCTGGGCCAGGCTCCTGAGTTACAACAGGGTCAAATGTTAGTCTCTTAAGGGCCTCAGGCTTTTATTCATCTCACTCTGGATCACTGGCCCTAGAACTTGTCCTTCTAGGCAATGAGGCCCCTGGTCTCTGCCTTTCTGGGCTTATTATATCTTACTTGAGCTACGGGGCCCTGACCCTGGCTCATGCCTCACTTGGGCTATGGGCCCCTGAGGCTTTCTCCTCTACTCTCAATATTTGCCTTACCCCTAGGCCAGGCACAAGGTAATCATGTGCCCTGCAGACACAGCTGGGATCTCCAGACCCTTCCTAAAGACCCAAACCCTAACTACTGGTATAAAACCACAATGCAATACAGAAGCCCTCTAGCTATAATAAGAAAAACTGTCCTCACACTGGGTCCCATCATAGACTCCAGCTCTCTGGCTGTGCAGAAAAAAGCTGCCCGCCTCTGGATTGTATCCTCAGCTTGCTGGCTGAACCAATGCGCTTCCCATCATACTGGGTCCTACTTCTCTGTAGGCTGTGAGCATCTTATTTGCAGATCTCAGGGCCTCTGAAGTCAGCCAAGGAGTCCCTTTCAGCCTCCCTGCTTAGGAGCCCTTTCTTTTTCAGCCTGCAGGGCCATTCTGCCCTGTCTGCTCTCATGCACCGGCTTTATCTGCCTCCTAAACCCTACCCCATCCCATCATGTGACTCTGCATCTCCCTACAGGTGTTTCCTTCCTGTGGCTGATGACATGCCTGTTTTCTCTGCTAGGGCTTAGCTCAGCAGCCTGCAGCTGGCTACCTACCAGTTTAGTAGCAGCCAGTCCCTTATTAGACAGCTAATATCCTGGCTCCTAGCTCTCAGCTGTTTCTATGCAGTAGTCCCTGGACTGGAAACAGGTTTCCTCTTTTCTTTAATGCAGCTTCACCTCAGCTGCAGGGATCCCCGAATGCCTGCCTTCTGGCAGCTAGCTTCTATTTAGCTGCCTTGAGATATAATTGGAGCGTTTTTTTCCCCTTACAGTAACAGGAACCCTCCTATAACCAGAACAGGTTTGGAAGGTACTTCAGTTGAAGCAGAACTACTTCTGTCTACCCCTGTAGTTGGGCTGCTTAGCCTGCTACATTGTGATGTTATAAATGGAATCGCTGAAATATATTATAGAAAGAGATCTGATACAACAAAAATACAGATCAAGAAAATAACCAAATGGCTTAGCACCTAGACACGCCAGAGAATCACAGCAAGAAGTGGTACTTGTGGCATTTCCCCCAAGAGGAGACAAGATTACCTCCATTTCCAAGTTCCCTAGGACTTGGGACTGGAGTGGAGGAGACCATGCGTAGTATGCATGAAAGCTGCCCAGGCCACTTCAAGTGGTACTTCTCCCCCCACCCCGCCTTTTCTGTCGGTGCTGGTCTCCCTCAAAACAATACTATCTAGCTGCATGCATCACAGCTACACTTTGCATAGACATGATTAACATCCCATGCTTTCTCTCAGTAGTAAATTTTATTCTAGCAAAAAGCAGAAGTGCTTGTCACATGCAACATTTGGTTGACTGAATAAAATGATTGTTTCCTTGCTCAGTGTTTATAATGTTTACATTTCTACACAGGTAAATCTACATGGCATGACAAATTACTAGTGTTTGCTCTAAGGTAGAGAAGGTTTCTGTGTCTCACTGGAAGAAAGGTAAAGGAAAATAGGTTTGTTTTTAAGGCAATAAAACCTTATTCAGTTCCTTGTTCCATTTTACAGTGGATGTTATTGGACTGAAACTCGTTTGGTACTTGTAGTAGCGATAGGCAACTATCAATCCTTTGGATCATGGTGTGCAGGTAAGAGGTCTAGTCAAGTGCCTGATACAAGTGCACTTGTACAGAGTCCTGCAACCATCACAACAAAACCTTCAATGGGCACACCTAGGCAAGAGTATGGAGGGGTGGAGGCTGCCCAAGCCATAACATCCCCCTTTAGATCACAGACAGAATCCAAAGGCCAGCCCGAGTCCCGACATTCAGTGCCTCAATGGTTGTAGCTTCTGCCAGAGACCAAAAGATAAAAAAACTGCTGCTAACTGCCTAATGCCTCAGCAAGGGCATGTTTCTGTCAGATTGATGTCCCTTAGACTTTCTCCAACTAAGGAGTACCCACAACACAGTGGGGTCCAGGGTTTAGAGGCACCCTATACTCACCTTACTCTGGAGGTTGCAACATTGTGCGTGCATATACACATGCTATTGCACTGGAGTTTATTGCTCCCGGACTCTGCATTTGAATGTGCACCTGGGACTAAAGTATACTGAGATGGGTCTAGCAGCCTCAGCTGGCAGGGCATCTAGGGGGTCAGCCTGCCAGCCCGGGAATGCTTCCCAGCTCAACATGCTGTGGAGGGGCTGGCTGAGGCACGAGGATGCTCCAGTGTGGGCCTAGCCAGTAGGCAGCCCCTGCACTGAAGCACCCTCATGTCCCAGCTCACCCCATCAGCACCTACACATGGGTCACTGTGCACTAAAGAACTCCACAACAGGATAGCACTTCTATTTACAAGAACTAAGCTGCCGCAGAGTTGATTAGTTTCCTGTGGCCTAGTAGGGCTGCATGTGTAGGTATTGAGACTTTACTGGGGAGCTAATTAGGCAACTCCACAGGAAATGTCTTGGAGTTTGGTATTTTATAGGACCTACCCTGCCATAAGTAGCCCAACTACATTGCCATGGGGTCCTCCAATCATATCCAGACCCCAGTGATAAAAAGGGCAAAATAAACGCATTCCCTGGCAATGGTGTCTTTTTAATTCTATAGTTTAAATCAGAGGTGTTGCTTATAGCTGTGTTGGTCTGAGAGCTTAGGCAGACAAGGTTCTTTGGGTAAACGTGACGTATTTTATTAAACCAACTAAAATAGTTGAAAAACTTGTGGTTTTCCACTGTTCAACTTTGAAACACTGTAAACCTGAAGGCTTGCAAAGAACAATTTTTCCAATGCTTTTAGGTAGTTTAAATCAAGTATCCCTAAAAGTAGAGCCAAAATGTAGAGTACAAAGTGAGCTCTTCAAATACATAAATATTAAGTCCTGGAATATATACTGAATGGGCAAAACTTCTACTGTGACAATCCACAGACTCTCTGAACAGGATTCTGACATAATTTTCATTGATGCAGAATAGGAGATATTTAAGTGAAATCAGTGGATGTTTTTTCAGTGTTTAGTCGGGACTAGTTCACAACTTTGAAACACTGTAAAACCATTAATTAAAGGCTACTTGGTCCTCTTCCCAATGATGCACCCATGCAGAAGAGCAAATAAACTGCTCTTCTTGTAACACAAAGCACAGAGAGAAAAATGGTGTGCTGTGGTCTGCTGATTTCACTATTACACACTAAAGAGAAATGGAGGCAGAAAAGAGTAGGGAAAGGGGCAGGACTTTCACACACAGTTCTCTCTATGCGCTAGCTGAACAGCAAATAGGCAAACATATTCTGCTCTACCCAGTAAGTAGAAGAGGCATATTTTGCATGCTTGGATCAGGTAGAAAACAGGGATCAAAATGTGACCAGGAGGCAGAGAAGCTGAATACCATCCATTAGTCAGAAGCACTTAATAATATTGAAATAAGCTTCAGTTCTCACAGCACGTCTCTGAAATAAGACGTGCCTCCCTCAGTTCAAATTAAAATTAAAACAACACTTCAACCCTACAATTAAAATTAGTTACTCAAGGAGAATGTTAGCAGTTAAGTGGGTGTGAAGTTGGTCTGAAATGGAAAAATAAACTCTAGGAGGAAAGCCTAGGAACAGCACCTAGAAGAGAGGAACCTGCAGTTATCAAAGTGAATCCTAAAACAAATTAAAGGAGAAGATAAAAGAAACTCCTCCTTTTAGATAATCTAAGAGAGATTCTTGGGACCATTTTTAGTACCAGTTTTCAATCAAACCTGAATGTACCTAGGTGCATGCTATTATGAAAGCATCCAAAATATAGTCATAATCTTGTGAGGGACCCCAAGAGACAATATTTGTTGCTCCTAAACCATCCAGATAGGTGCCTGTCTGGCCTTCCCTTGAAAATGTCTGTCTTGAGACAGATTCTATTTCTCAAGGCATTGTTCCATTATCCTGATTTTCTTACAGTTAGGAAATGTTTCCTGATGTTTTAATCTCAATCTGTTTTGCTTGTGGTTTAAAGCTATTATCTTTTGTCTGCCTGTGGCAAAGGAGAACCATTTTCCTGCATTGTATTTATGGCCATCTTTCAAGTATTCAAAAATTGATTTCATGTTGCCTCTTAATCTCCATCTCTGCAAACTAAACATGACTAGCTTCTTCAGCTTTTCATATGACTGGTTTTGCATCCCCTTTAGCATCTGCTGATTAGTGCACCTTGACCTTAGACTATTCTTAAAATGTAGTCCTCAGAACTTGCCACAACCAGTGCTGTGGTACTGTCAACTCCTGTCTTGCATATAATGCTTCTGTTCATACAACCTGAAACTGTATTTTTTTGTTTTTGTTTTTGGTGAAAACATCACACTGTGAATAAGGTAAAGTTTATGCTCCAGTGCAACAGCTCAATCTTTCTTGTCACTGCTTTTGCTAAGCCTGTTATACCTTGCTCTCATTTGTGGATCTGGTTTTTGTTCCCTCATCTATTTTGCACCTTACATTTATCTTTCTTGAATTGCATTGTGTTAGCTGTAACCCAGATCTCCTATCCTTCAAAGTATTTGCAGCCTCTCCCAGATTTGGGTCCTCTGCAAATTTGATCAACACAATCTCTGTTATTTAATCCAAGATAAAAATACAAATATCATATGGCCTAGAACACACTTCTGGTGGTCTACACTCAAGACTTCCTGCCAGTGTGACCTCAGTCTATTACTCGATGCTTGTGTTTATTCAAACAGTTCTATATCCAACTAATGGTATCCATGTAAGGCATATGAATAGGAAATAGGCCAGGGGTGGGCAAAATGAGGCCCTGCCAGGCCAGATGCCATTCTAGCTGGGTTGCAGGGCCCCTAAAAAAATTAGAAAATTAATATTTATCTTCCCCTGGCTACATGTCATGTGGCCCTCGATGGCTTGCCAAAACTCAATAAGTGGCTGTCTGCCCAAAAGAATTGCTCACCCCTGACACAGGCATTCAGGCTTGATTTTATAGAGGCCCAACCCAGGGATTCAGGAAAGACAAGGTCAGGAAGCAAGGGTCCTAGTGAGGGTCAGGAGATTTTATGTATTGTAGGTCTGTCTAGGTTTGTGGATTTTAGGAAGCATGTAAAAAGTCCTTGGATTGTGGAGTGTGGCGTAGCAGGGCGGGGGGAGTGGGGGGGAGAGTGGGGAATCAAGTTTTGCAGTTTTTCTTGTAGTTCAGTGTGAAGAATTTTTCCAACAACTCCACCTCAAGGACTATTTCCACAACCAAAAAAATTCACTTTCAACAACACTTCATTCCTTGACAACACTGAGGAAAAGATGCTAATCCAAAAAGCCCATCAGATTGGACACCTCACAGTTGATAGAATTCAGACCTCCACTGCTATATTGACTGCTTCAGGGAAAGAATGAACAATGACATACTCAACAACAAACACCACCAAAACAACCTCTCCCTCTAAGGTCTAATAAATAGTAATAAAACCAGAAGATAAAGGAGGAGCTCCAGTTATCCTTAACCGTGAAGACTACATAAAAGAATAGAGAACGCTCTCACACCACCACCTACTATGAAAAACTAAAAAAAGATGGTGTAACTCCCTTTTTTACCTTGAAACTCAAAACTACCATCACATCATTTCCATCTGAACTACAAGAAATACAGCAATATTTGATCCCTATACTACTGTGACGTTGGTGGGCCTCACCCAATGACGCCCCTCGTCAGGTAGCCCCTCCCCCTCATCTCATCTGCCATGACTTTGATGGTATGACTGATTCTAAGGAGGGGTTCAGTGGAGATCTTCTACCAGAGGGGTTTTCCCGACATGGGGTTACTCACAGTTGAGGTCTCTGATGTTCCATGGGGCTCCCTACACCCCATCCGCTCGCCAACTGGTCACTTGTTGGTAAGATGGACTCTTGCTGTTAGATGTAGATATGCCAGCAGGGCAGTGTTCCTGACCGTCGAGTCAAGCCGACGACTGCTTTAAGTCAGCCTGCCTTAAGACTCAACTACTTTCCTCACTATCGTGAGCCCTCTTCCTCTCTATGACTCAGAGATAACACTCCTCCGGGGTAGAGAGACTTCCCGGAGCAACGACTTGACCCTGGTAATTACAGGGGACCCGACCTTCTGCCCCTTCCTGGGCTCCTTTCACCTGTCTCAGTTGCTGAACTGAGACAGGGCTGCCTGTTTGGGAGACAGCCTCCAGGGGAGCTGCAGCAACACTGGTGTGCTGCCTGCCTGCTCCCTCCTTTCCTGGCTCTCTCCTACCGCGGGGCCTGCCAGGGCTTTTAAACTTTCCTGCGGCAGCTGTTACGGATGCTGTGATTGGCTCAGCTGTTCCCCTTGCCAGGAACAGCTGTTTAAACAGTCAGTGTAACACTGGCTCACGCAGTTGTAATGGCGGCTGCTGCTGCCGCCGTGGTCCCGGCTCCGGCGTTGCCAAACCTCCAACAGGTAAGCGTGTCAGCTCAGGGTCTTCTTGGGAGACTGCCACTCTCCTGTGACCCTTCTTCTGCCCTACCTGTGTCACAACTACCCAAACAAGGGACTTTTTACATGCTCCCAAAAATCCACAAACTTGGAAACTCAGGCAGACCTATCATATCCAATCATGGAAACCTACCTGAGGAAATATCAGGTTTCATCGAATCAATCTTAAAACTTCTTGTAACCCAAAGACTGAATTTTGTCCAAAACGCAACAGAATTTCTACAAAAAACTTAAACATATATAGAGTAGACCACCTTCCCAGCAATGCCTTCCTGGCCACCATGGATATTATCAGTTTATATACCAACATCCCACACCAGGGGGGTATTCAATCCTGCCTTACATATCTACAAGAGTAAAACTGCAACTCGGAGTACAGACCTAAAGATATTACTGAACTTGTACACTTCATCCTCACACACCACTCTCTCCCCAATCTCTCAGTTGTAATCCTCAAAAGAATTTACAAAACACCTTTCATAGATGAGTCTAGGAACTTTACTTGATAAATCTACTGGATTCAAAAAATCATAGACCAAATATAGACATTGGATTTATGACACATTATATCCTGTCTGCCATCTGATAACCCAAGGTAACCTTTCTGCATTTTACTAGCTACACTGTATCACCAGTTCTACATTCCTACTCCCCCCACCACCTGTCTCACACCTATTGTCTCCCACTCCCTCTGATCCTCACTGCCACACATTTGCATTTTCACAGACCGGCATTTTGCAGATCAGCTTTTATTCTACCTTTTTTTGTATGACAAGAAAAAAGTCTGTATTTTATCTTTGTGTATATGGCATTCACGAGCTCTTGGCCATCAGAGACATTACCAGGGATTACTACCTGGAAGCAGCTCTCATTAATCCCCTATTCTACTCAGAAGAGCACACAAACACCAATAGACTCATTTTATGCCTGAAGAAAGGTGATTGTGCCCAAAAGTTTGCAAAAAACAAATTTAGTTTCTCCAATGATTTAGTTTGTCTAATTTTTCCAATGATTTAGTTTCTCTAATAAAAGATATCACATCTACCCTAAGAAACCTATCTGCCAAGGTTTCAAAGGGAATGGCAGTCACCACAAATAGAGCATCAAGGCAAAGCAGTCAAGAGCAGGAAGCACAGATCCAAACCAGAGTCATCAGCCAGGGACTACCGAGTGGGCAATTATAGCAGTGGGGGATTAGTATGTGGGTTTCCACCAAACCTAAACCACAGGTCAGGAGTCAGTTGTCAGAAAGCAGGTTTGGGGGAAGACTGGGGTCCAGACCAGAGTGTGAAGCAAACGGATAGGCTTCTGCCCTGTTAAGAAATCTGCTAGGCACTGACATAACTACAGCTTGTAAACTGGCAGCCTCACTCAGGAAGGCAACTGGGGCCAGCTGGAAGTAGTTAAGCCACTGACAACCAGGCCCACTCAGGTAACCAGCATCAGCTGGGGGCAATTTAACCTCCCTGCTGCTCTGAATCCTAACACGACATTTCTTCAGCTGGATGGCTATAGAGTATTCTAGAAATACCTGGCAGCTACTAAATCAGGTGTAGTGGAAAAGAGGGAAAGAAAAAGCTAGACTGATCTGCTCCCTAAACTTCACAATCGTTGTTGGGCTGTTTCCATTTTGCACTTTGTCCAACACTGAGCAAGGTGAGGAGGAGAGTGAGCAAGCAGCTAAATGGAGTATATGAAGATTATTGTTTACATAATTGTCATGGGGCACTTCGCTGCCCCACTCCTAGAGAGAGTGGAAACTGCTGGGGGGGAAAACCCTAGCAGGGACAAGAAGTGCAGCTGCAAGTTGCCAGGGCAACTAATGAGAGTCAGCTGATCCTAAGGGGCAGGGCCTGGCTCTTATAAAGCCTAGAGCCAAGGCCAGGTGGGGAGTTCCCTGCCAGCAGCCAGAGGGGCAGGAGCTCCAGGAGATAGAATGCGAGTACAGCTCACGAGAGCTCTGGAAGCTTGAGCAATGAGGCAAAGTTATAGCCAGGCAGTTTATGTTGTTATGGCTGGGTGCCTTATGTTAAGTTATAGCCAGGAGGCTTGTGTTTTGTTGTGTTAATGTTGTGTATTACACCGGTGGTTTGGGTGAGGCTAGTAGGGATTGGAGGAGGCCTCATAAGGGCCCACAGGGGTCTGGGTCCCTAGCGCCAAGAAAGGTGCAGTCGAGCACCAGGGAAGGCTCAGTGGAGCTCCAGTGAGGGCGCAGCAACACAGTGTGCGTAGACCCCAGCCCACAGAGGGGCATTTGAAGAGCCCAGGTATGGGCATGGTGAGCCCCAGACAGGGGGCAGCATTATTAGGAAGCCCAGCATGGGCACAGTGAGCCCCAAAGAGGAGGCGGCATTATTAGGGAGCCCAGCGTGGGCACAGAAGGTCCCAGAGAAGGGGGACTATTGAGAAGTCCAGGACGGGCGTGGCGAGCCCTAGTAGCAGGCTAGTGCTACGATAGACCTCAGAGAAGGGGAGGGTGCTGCAGTGGTCCCCGGGAAGAGGGGATAGCAGTGCAGTGAGCCTGGGAGAAAGAGGGTAGCAGGGCAGTGGGCCTGGAAGACAGATGGCTTGACAAGAAGTCCCAGAGTGGGCACAGCAGGACCCTGAGAGGGGCAACATTATAGAGAGTCCCAGAGGGGGCACAGAGAGCCCCAGGAGGAGCGGTAGTATAGAGTAGTACAGAGAAGACCCGAGAGGGGGTGATGGTACAGAGGAAGACCCTAGAGGGAGAGTGAGTGTTTTGACCGAAAAACATCTATCCCATCTGCGAGGCTTGGAGCTTGGTATTAGGGGTTGGTAGGAGCCACATGTGGCCCTAAGGCCGGGGTGCCTGGGAGGCACCCATCATACAGGGAGACACCCCGGTGGAACCGGGAGAACATGGGGGCAGAGGTCCCAAATAACCATGCCCAAGGAGACGTGAGGCAGCCTCCCAACTTTACATAAACATCAAAGATGTGGCGGGTGAGAATCTGAGGGTGACCTTGGGCCGACTTGGCACAGGTAGCGGGCTTTGAGGAGATCACGGCCCTCCTGGAGGATCCCGCTGTGACAATAGTATATACACTTTTCTTCCCATAGTTGCCCTACCTTATTCACTACAGAAAAATGGATTCATATATGTTACAACCACATTTTTTTTAATTTTCAAATGTTTGCAATCTAATTAATATCTTCTTAATGATGTTTTTGTATATAACTTGTTATTTATATAGCAATACAAATGGGAGAAGAACCCATTGTGCAAAGTTCAGTAAAAATGCATGCAAGACAGACAGCCTCTAGTCCTTTAGTCAAAAGTGAATCCACTTAAGCTTTAGCCCTACCTAAGGGGAAAAAAAGAGACAAAAGTTACTTCTAAATGCGTTATGACAAATTAATAAGATTTTGTGAAACAGATTTTATAGGAACATGTTCTTTTAGCAAAATTTCAAAAGCATATACCAGCCAACAGCACCACACATGATCAGACTTGTGAGTACCCACCACTCCACACACAAACAGAACTCTCCACTATTATATGTGATACTGTGAAAGCTGTGCAACCTTTCCATGCCCTTAAGGAAGAATTTGACAGCTGATTATGAGATTTACCAATTACTAAGCTTTAACTGAGAAAATACATCAAATAAATATCAAAGAACAAGAGAAATGCCAAATTAGGAAGAATAAGGTAGCCAGCTATAATTATTATAAACAGCTTTCATGGACTCTTTAACTACATATAGAAATAAGCCCTAGATAAAAAGAGTTTCTAAGGTCTCATTTGTGCTTTGAAGGATCAGTTCAAAACAGAGGTGATTTGGAGCTTCACTATTCCAGGGAAAGCATTTGAAGATGTGAATCCCCTAGATATAGCAACTAAATCTCCAGGATATACACCTTCTACACATCTGTTTCTTGACTTTCTTATGTGACCAATCACTCTGTATGATCCCATTTCCTACTCCCATCTCCCAGTCTCTTCCTTGCCTTTCGCTAGAATGCCGAGAGCAAACTTCTCCTTTCACTCCAGTTTTGCATATATTATTATACCTCTTACTTCACTGTTAAAGGCTTTTACATAGACACCTTATGGACAGAAGTATGTTCCATAGGAGATCTGCTGCTCCAAATTTCCATTTAAGTTACTGATATTGTGCTGCTCTAACTTTAAAATATAAATACATTTGAAATAACTGTGTAATCTGTATAGTTAGTTTTATGGCAGTTTTCTGTGCTGGAAAAAGCTAATATTTGCATATGTATGGTGTTTTTCTGCCAGTATGCAGTGCCACTTATCCTAAGCGACTCACTTGCCCTGAAGGAGAAAAGAAGAAACTTAAGATGACTACTACACAAAGAGACATTCCATGATTAGGAAGCATAGTATCTCATTGCTTGCAGCAATGCGATAACACAAGATGAAAATACATCCAGAAAACATCACAGAAAGGAGCAAACAAGATCAATAGTGAACACATATCCCTTCAAAGATAAAGAGTGGAATAACTCCCCCCCCCACAAAAAAAAAAAAAAAAAAAACAACAGATGCTTGCTCTGTGGCTTAATGCAGTTGGAGTCCTAGAGCTAAATTCATTGATCTTCCCTTTCCTCATCAGTTACATTTATCATTCATTTTGCTCATTAACCATTAGGGCAGATTCAATGAAGTCTAAGCTGGTTCATGGGCTCTAACAAATGGCTTCCTAAGCAGACTTGATTTAATTAGAAGACAAGCTTTATTATTCAACAGTAATGGACTTCCTATTCTAGATAATATCCTCTCATTTTACTCCTAGTCAAAATAACCTACTTGCTATAAACAGGTGTAATTTCTGTATGGGCAGTAATAGAGCTTCCATTTAGAACTCTTCAAAACTCCATTTATCAGCGGTCTGATACACAGGTCTCTTCTGGGAGTCCAGACACCTACAGATAAACATGGGATGCTACAAATAGTCTTTATAAATATCCTTGCTTTAACATAGTCATAGGGAGCATCAAAATAATTTGGAATGTATAGGATTGTTGAAGGTGATATGGACAAGTGCAAATGGTGGACAGAACAAATGATTTGTTTAAGGAGTCTTTCTGACTGGAAGTCAATCTCAGAGCTATTTGGAAGCTGTTTAAAGTTGGGTGGAGGGGTACGTGGATTACTATTTGTATTGCATGGTTGTTGGCATTCATTGATCATGTTTTTATTGGCAGTTCAGTAGAGGAATACATAGGCAGGCCCTCTCAGAGGTCGAGAGAGGCCCGGGCCACTTCCATTTTCTGAGGCTCAAAATACAATACAATAATTTTTAATAAATGTTCCTTTTTTTATTTTACAAGTGCTTTTCTAGCTTTTTTCTTCTTTCAATCCTGTCAGTGTATCTCTGTGTCTGTATGTGTAACCTAATTTGGAGATAATGTCAAAAGTCTAAATTTGAGGCCTTCTGTGAATGAGAGGTCCAGGTCAAATGGCCCTCCTGCCTCCCCCGCCCCTCCCCCCGTGTTAGGCCCTGTACATAGGGGTCAAAGGGATGAACTAGCTTAGAGGCTGATCCTTCCACATCAAAAATTAGGTAACTTGCCAAGGCACTGAGTTGATCATTTAATTCATCTGCTATCACTATAAGTCTTTGCTGGCCCAACCTCTCCTTCCCTGTCTATTGTGTTTTTCATTTTTAGTCCCCCCACCCTACCTTCTCTCTCTCTCTCTCTCATTTGCACAGGGACCTTTTATTCATTATTACATTATTATCACAGGTGTCACAATAGTTCCTAAAGGCCACAGTTAAAGTCTTTGTCACTGTACCTGATATTGCACAAACAAGTGACAATCCAGCATCTTAATCCACAGGAGCCACATCGCTCTCACAATCCCTTAGAACTTTTCATCTCCCAGAGATCATCTCCTTCCTCCAAATAAATTCACCTAGCCCAGAACAGAAACCTTCAGATTTGTTTTATCACTAGTTCAGAGTCAGAAAATGCTCCTGGTCTTTGCAGACTTGCAAACGAAGGTGAAGGCTCAGATGATATAAGTTGACCAATACTGACCTAAACCAAATGAATCAGTATGTGCATCTAAATGAGATGCTAAATGTGCAGTAGACAAATTCTACTGTGCGTCAGTATGTCATGGCAAAAGTCATGTTATTGTGCTACTGCACTGTAGAACTAGTCTATTGAACATCAGCGTCACTAAAAAGGCGTGCGCTGGCACTACTGTGCAGTAGCACTGGTTACTGCACATTGAGTTAGTACCTATAATTACAGGTACTAAACTTATGAGCTGTAACTATGGTTCATTAATGAACGTGTAGACGTGCCTCGTGTGTTTGCTTCATAATACTTGGAATTGCTATAGATTCATGGGGAGCAATAGAGGAGATCTTGAGTAAACTCAGAATTTAGTTTGCAAGAAATATCAATATTCCAACATTTGTATTATTCCAAATCAAGATAAAAACTAATATTTTGGGGGAAAGAAATCTCATATAGGAAAATTTCTGGAAAAAACAGTTTCAAAAGTGTAGTAAATGATCACATTTAAACTGTTGTATTTATATGTTTATAAATGTTATGGTTACAGTATATCTTGGCACATCAGTCAGACATTCCATGAAAGAATATAAAAACAGAAAATAATGATAAAATAAAGCCAAAACATTTTTGGTCAAGTGAAATTCCAGTTTCAAAATTAAATCCCAGAATTCCAAAATAAAATTCTAAAATTTTCCAACCAAAAAATTTCCTAGATGACATAAAACTTTATAATTTATCAATATTCATTTTCACCAAGATACTTGATTTTCTTAAGTTTGACTTCGATGAAACTTTTAATCAATAAACTGTTTTGATGAAAAATTCCCAATCAGATCTTATCTACACTTATGTAAAAAGGGCTGCTATTGGCATGAGTCCTTCTGACATTAGTTCTGAATCAAAATACATTATAGATCAAACTACAATAGCCATCATAAAAGAATCAAAACTGCTTTTTATTATACATCTCACCATTTCAAAGATACAAAAGGACGTCAAGAATCTGGTGCTAGAATAGCTGTAATATTCTTTTCTACCAATGTTCTTCTACAGCGCTCAGAATGTATCTTCTGTTTCTATGAATTTTGTGAACAAGTGTTTATGCCTAGACTCTTTTCTAAAATTAGTAACAAAAATATCATGCATTTGTCCAAGTTTCTGGCAAGTTGCAACTGGAGTCCTTCCTGCAAACACTGATTCTTCATCTCCTCTTCCCATGTATTTTTTCCTTTCACACACAAAAAATGGCACAGATTATTTTCTTTGTGGTTTGCAAGATGAACAAATAATTAAGTCTTTGTCAACAAACATTTTAACTTACATATTACATAAAAAGACAATTTTAAAAACCCTTAAAAGAAAACATGACCTCAGCATGGACTTACTTAGAGCAACATCATTTGGGCCTGATCCTATCATCATTTCCCATTCAAATAGTTCCTTTGAAGTAAATATTGTATCACAGTAAAATTATTCATATGACTAAGTTTTATTTTCATGGCCAAGAGCTGCATGTTCTTATGATTACACTGAATGCAGACTGTATGCCACTGGGCAAAATAATACTGGGCAAAAGGGACCTATGGCCTGACACAGTAAATGGCAATTCTTATGTTCTTAGAGGAGAACAAGGTAATCAGGAACAATCAGCATGGATTCACAAAGAGCAACTCATGCCTGATTAATCTGTTTTCCCTCTATGATAAAGTAACAGGCTCCATGAATGAGAGGCGAGCAATAGACATGGTAAAGCTTGACTTTAGCAAGACATTTGAAACTGTTTCCCAAAACATTCTCATTAACAAGCTAAAGGAATACAAACTAGACACAAGTACTGCAAAGGGGCTACATAATTGGTTGGACCATTGTACTCAGTGGGTGCATTTAGACAAGACCTGTGTTGCTACAGTGACGTAGAATTGGCAGGCACTAGCTGTGACACCTCCACTATTGCACTGTGCGGTATGTTTAAAACGACCTACTGGCTGGTACTGCACAGTCATAAATGACTACACAGTACCAACTGTGCAGTCAGGGGCACATGTAGATACACCCAGAAGGTACCACAGAGTGGCTCAATGTCTAATTAGGAGGAGGTATCATGTGGAGTTCTCCAAGGGTCTGTCCTGGGACCATCCTGTTCAACATTTTCAACATCATCCATATTAACTTGGATGATCAGATTGAGTTCAAACTTAGTAAATTTGAAGATGACGTAAAATTGGGTGGAACGGTGGACACTCTCCAGGGCAGGGCTAGGATTCAGAAACACAGAGATAAACTGGAGGCATCATCTGCAATCAATCAGATGAGATTCTGTGAAGACAAATGCAAAGTCCTGCATTTGAGATGGAATAACCACATGCATACCATATGTAGCCAGTCATTTTCCAGTACATTGCAGTACTGGGGGTAATGCTGGACCATTAACTGAATATGAGACAACAGTGAGCTCTCGTCACAAAAAACGCCAACAACATCCTGGATTGTATTAACAAATGTGTCACTTGCAAATCAAGGGAAGTGATCTTTTCACTGTATTATTTAGCCTTAGGAGGGCTTTGGTAACAGTCTTCAGATACCTGAAGGCTGAATATAGAGAGGCTGGAGATGGGCTTTTATCTGTAGCTCTAGGGGACAGA
Source organism: Caiman crocodilus (assembly GCA_030014935.1). Taxonomy (NCBI): domain Eukaryota; kingdom Metazoa; phylum Chordata; order Crocodylia; family Alligatoridae; genus Caiman; species Caiman crocodilus. The sequence continues at coordinate 242,263,550 of JAGPOW010000261.1, forward strand.
ACTAAGGAACAATGGCTTCAAGTTGCAGCAGAGGAAATTTAAAATGGAGATTAGGAAGAACTTTCTAATATACTCGTTGTCAGGCTTCTTAAGAGAAGTTGTGGAATTTCCATCCTTGGAAACTTTCAAAAATGTATAGACAGACATTTGGCTTGGACACTTTAGTGAGGGATGATCCTGACTTGAGCAGCAAGCTGGACTAAATTACTTTAAGGAGTCCTTTCAGCATTTTAGCCCTCCTTTCCTATGATCCTAGGAAAACTATTATGGTATATGTAGAAAGAAGGAAGGAAATAAGGAAAGAGAACAGTAGGTCAGCAGCCAGATAGATAATATTAAACTAAATATTACCCATCCAACAATATCTGCATTAAATACCTTTTATGTGTTGTGCTTCAGAGTAATACAGTGCATATAATCACAGATTAGGATTTTCCTACCATGAGATCATGTAATACAAAGAATCAGTTACTGCATCTAATTAGACACTAGGATAAAAACTTCATTGAAATCTCAGAGTCACATTCTATTCCATTCCTAGTCATTTAAAGGCACTTTTTTTGTCTATATCTTATTTTTGGAATAGAATTCCTGCCTTTGAGAAAGTGACATTCTTGATATTTAGAAAACTGAAATGTCATGTAGATGAGTAAAACTGAACACTCAGTTGCCCAAGACGGGAATAGAAGACTACCCAAAATATTGTAAAGGCATGCATTGTGTATGAAAATATTCAATCAGAAAAAAAAAAAACTTGAAACAAAACATTTTTTACTTTTCCATTTCCACATTTCTCCTGAAGAGTCAGAACATACCAAGCCAATCATATTTGTTACGTTTGATGCACAATAGCCCCATTAAGACTTTATAAAACATCACCAATACAATTACCTACTATCATACTGTTGGCATACCACTATAAGTCTGGTTGCAAGGAGATTTTATAAAGTCTGCAACCACAAAAGGATTAAGTTAATGTTTATTTCCCAGTATCTAAACCAACATAGCATTTTCACTAGCTTATACAACCCTGATCTTGCCAGCCGCTTTGCACTCATTAGTGTAATGGGCCCAGACACAAGGTCTGGCTGTCTGGTGGCCTTCTGAAGCCAGTCGGCTCTTCGTGGGTACAGTTCTAAAAAGTCAGGGTAGGTTGCATGTTTGGAGACTACGTAAGTTTTTTAAAAAAGGAAGGAGAAAGAAAATGCTCTTCCTCCTCATCATGTCCTCCCACGTAAAACTGCAATGCATTTGGTCTGGAAAACCAAAGATGAAATAAAGAATATGTACAAGAAAGCTTTAAGATTGCCTGTAGTACCTAGCCTGATGTCCTGATCTTTTGATCTTTTAATTCTCAAAAACAGTATAATTTTTTTTTCTGTTAAGATTGTGTGTCTGTCTGAATACACATATTCCTTAAAGATTAAGGGAGCAAAAAGTGATGTTGCCTTCAAATGAAATGGATTCAAGCAAATGAATTCAAGAATCTATTCCATACAGATACTATTTGTTTTTGTATTCTTGCATCCTCTTCCACTGTTTGATATACCTGCCATAGATTAATATTTCTCTTGTAACCTGCCAAGAAATTGTCGAAGTTTTTATTTGGGAATGTGGAGACGTTTTTGACAATTGTATGGCGAACTCAACTGTACTTTCCCAAATGCAGTAGGGATCAAATGGGTGTGTTTCTCCCCCCATCCTCATTCTCTCTGTATCTGAACATCTGTTGTAACTACAGGAGAGAGTAGAAGTACCTCTTTTGATCCTTTCCCTTTTCTTGTTTAAGCTGGTCTCTATATACAGCAAATGCCAGATATCTGTTTAGTTGGTTCATACAAATGCTTATTTGCCAAGCTTTCGAAACACGTAGTATCATGATTTCTTCAGTCCTAATGGTAAAGTGGTCTATAATGCCAAGATGCATGTACATGCAGGCAAGGAATGTAATAAATTACAGAGTGCCAAAGGAAAAGGACAGGGAGAAGAAAAGACAAATACTTTCTGTAAGAGAACACAGAGTGCTAGAGGGTGAAGTCTTTCAAAATCAAATGTACTCTACTAAAAACATCCAGGCATGGGAAAGTGAGTAACATGGTTATTGATAGTTAAGCCACCAAGGCGAAATGTCTTGAATTATGTTTGTGGAGTAAGTCATTAACTTTTTCTCTTTGTTTTGATAGGTAAAGGTTATGTGGATTTTTGCACTGTTGGCCTTTCACATATGGTGCTCAAGGTTTAAAACTACCCCATTCAGTGTTTGTGGTTCTGAAATCTTGATTTCAAAGGCTATACTGCATTAGAGAAAAGGAATAAAAAATGTACATTTCAAATCAGCCTTAAGGCTTTTACAGCTTTATAGAAAAAGCTGTTCAGGAAGAACCAAGACAAAATTCCCGCCCCACCCCCCGCCCAACTCAAGCCTTCAACTGTAGTATTTAGATATATCTTTAGGAACGTTGTTTGAAGATAGTTCTTTTTATTCACATTCATTATTTTCACCATACTTGGACCATAATGAGAAATAACAAGTAACTGCAAAGACAATTGATTTCTTTCTGGATCAGTAGAAGCAATACCTACCTACAGGCACTCCACTCTCTTCATCAACCCCATGCACCCCTGCTGCTGGGAGATTACAGCTCCTGATCTTCCAGCTACAGGAGCACCTCATGCACTCCTGCACCTGAGAGCCCACAGCTCAAGTGATCTCCCACTCACTGGGGTCCCAATGCACCTCTGCAGCTGGGAAATCGTATCTCTCAGCCATGGGGGGTGTGGTTCTCCCAGTGCAGGGGTAGCCCTGGCATGATGGGAACTGATGCATGATCTCACAATCATGCCTTCTGCCATGCACATGTGACATGGCAGGAGGTGTGACTGTGGGAATCATGCATTAGATACCATCACACCTTAGCATGTGATAAGAGGGACCCCAGGCATACCCTCTACCCTGACAGGAGATCTTACTACCTTCATATGTAGCTCGGCCCAGTGTTTCATTATCTTAATCATTTGAAAGATGTTCAGAACTAATTTAAATCTTCCTTTCTAAAAAGTGAAGCAATTTCTTTCTGTTTATCCCCAGGTGACATGGAGATTAAATGATCAGTGTCCCTTTTATAAGAGCCTTTGGTACACTGGAAGACTGTTACTGCATTGCTGCTTAGTTCTCTCTCTTCTAGGATAAACCCTTCAACTTTTTAACAACAGACCATGCTTTCTAAATGCTTAGCATTTTTATTTTTTTCTTCTTGATTTTTTTCATTTTATTTCAGGTGAGACCTTCTAGTGCTGGGCCTTACAAAACTTCAGTTGATAGAGCTTTATTTTATTTTATTACAACAGCATCATATTGTTAACTCATATGTGTTTTGTGATCTATTATAAGCCCTAAACCTTTTCCTGCAGTATTGGAGCCTATTCAGTTATTCACCATTGTGTATTTGTATGTTTGATTGCCGTGCAAACATGCCTGCACAGCCACACAGTTTAGAGGGAACGCTGCATTTGATTTCTCCTCCTTGGGTATAAAACTTTGCCCTTATCACTAAATTTCATTCTATTGGTTTCAGATCATTTTTCCAATTTATCAATACCATTCTAAATTCTGATCCTGTTCTCTACAGTGCTTAAAAGCCCTCTCAGCCTGAAGACTTCTGCAAACTTTATCAACATGCTCTCTATTCCACCATACAAATTATTAATGAAAATATGGAATAGAACTGGGTTAGGGCAAAATTCTGCAGACTCCGCTTGAAATAGCCTTCAGACTGAAAATGAACCACTGACAACTACTGTTTGACTACAGTTTTTCAAATGGCTAGGTGCCTTATGGTAATTTCATCTATATCATATTTCCCTAATTTGCTGAAGGACTCTGCAAACATTTGAGCACATAAGTACATGTAAAATAAGTTTGCATTGTTTATATATACCCCCTTAATTGTTATACTTCAAAATATTCTTCATGCTAGTCTCAGAAGACCTGAGAATCTTTAAACTTAAATTCCAGTGTTGCCTTATAAATTGTTGAATAAGAACCTGTAGTGGGAATAATGCACTAAGGAATAGTTTTAATATAGCTTGTGGGAATCTGAGTCTGAATACTAGTTGAAGGCAAACCTAATGAAAAAGTTTTACTCATACTTTAATAATGTAATGTCATTTATATTTAACATCTATGTGAATATTAAAAAAATAGGGAATTGGGAACTTCATTTACATAGTTTCACTCTCCTTGTAGGCAAATAATTTTGTAACATAAAACTTATCTTTATGGAATGATCTCTGTGATCTTCCTGGCACACTTTTAAGTAGCTGATAATGGAATTTCTGCCATTTATTATATTTAATTATTAGTTCTCAGTTATTAAAATGGTTGCCGTTTTAATAAGTTTTTTCTGCAGTTATACTACTTTTGAGTTGCCATTCTGGCGCATCACATAGGTTAATTAGATTCAGCTGTATTCCATAGTTGCACTGGAAAGCTCCAAGAAAAAAATTATATATTCCAAGAAATACTAGTGATGGAAAAGTATGCTGGATTCTTTCCTCTCCATAGGCATAAAGCCAATGACATGATGTTATAATGCAGTGTGTTTTTTGAAGGGCTTTCTGCTGAAATGCATGTGGGACTATTTAATGTCTCATGGCAACTTTGCAAAAAGTGCTACCCCTGATGTCCTAGCCAAATGCTAAACCTGGTAATTATATTTTATGAACCTAAATTTATCTTGGATTTGCATTTGTAAAATTCATTTTTAAATTTCAGAATCAAATTTAGTTTGTGCTCATACATTTTACTCTCTAGACATGTGAATTATTTACCTTTCTTGTAAACTGCTAGGTTATAAGTTCATAGAGCTTAAGGCAAGAAAAGCCCATTAAAGTGCTTACTTATCTTCTGTACATTGTAGGCCATTAAATGACATCTGGTTACTTCTGTTTTGAGCCACAAATCTGTGTTTGACTAAAGCATATCATCCAGGAAAGTATACCGTCTTGAACTGAGAAGACTGAACAGTTGAATCTACCACATCCTTTCATAGTTTATTTTCATGGTGCTCAATTTTTTTGGCCAGTGGCCCAGAAGGGTAGTGCCCAGGCCATCCACAGACTGGACAGTAATTGGTGGTCCCAATCTGCCACAGGGCAGTCATGGCAGAGGCCCATCCAGCCATGTGGAGGGGGAAGGGTGCATCCCATCTCCAACCTGGCCCCACAGCAGGGGTGGGACAGAAAGGGAACGTGGCCCAGCCCCAACTCAGCCCCACAGGGGGAAGGGACATGGCCTGGACCCAGGGCCGGTCCAACCATTAGGCAAACTAGGCAGTCACTTAGGATCCAAAATTTGGGTGGTGCCAAAATTATATGCAGAACAATATAACAGGAACTTCATTCTAAATAACAGCCCTTGCTGGCTACAGCTCCACCGTGGTCTCAGACCTTTGGTTCAGTAAGGGGAGACAGACCTCTAAAAAGATCTCAGAGGAAAGATCACTAGAATCGACTGTCACAGCTAGAACTCCTGGTTACCTCCACACAGCTACATCAAGGGACTGGACATGATTTTAAGTGCACCTCACAGCTCTCTTGTGCTCTCCTCTCAACTCCTACATTTTCAGCTCTCAAGAGGACTTATGACAAGAATATATCACTGGCATGTCATCCTAAAAGATGAGCCCCTACTCCTATATCATCTTACAGCTCGAGACACTGATTTTTTACACCTTCCTTCTCCCTTCCAACCACCCTTTTTAAAATCTAAAGCATCCTAGATTTCATCAGTTGTGTTTAAGGTTTCATCAAGAGTAAGATGACCAAAATATGCCAACTCTGGGTACAGATATGTTTTGTGCCCATAATTCAGGAAACAGGCTTCTAGGTAGGAATTTCTTGGTTTGATTTTGTAGACCTCATTTAATGTATATGGTGTAGAACTGATGTACAAATGTTGTTATTATCGTAGGTACACCTGAGTGTAGCTTCTCAAAGCTAAAATTGATAAAGACATAACTCTTTTCTTCTGTGCTGCCAGAATGACCTGTTGGACTGGCCATGGTGTAAATAGAACATGAAATAGCTGGAAAACATTGTCTTAAAGAATTTGTTTCTGAATTTGCGAAACTGAAAATATGAAAAGCAAAGTTCTAATTTTTTACACAAATGCTCATGAGGGTGTTCTTTTGATTGTACAAATATTAAATAAATTCCATTAGTTTTTTTGCTGTATAATTGTGTTAGGGTTAATGAAAAGTGTGAAAAAGTCAATTAAATTTTTTTTTGGTTGTGTTGCTCATTTTGAAGATCAAATAAGTACATGTAGAAGTTCACTCTAGACTTCTTATTTTGCTTTATATAGGAAGTGGTGGGGGTGCTGAGGTACACAGTTCGCCTAGGGTGCCAATTACCCTTGGACTGGCCCTGCCTGAACCCATGGACTCAGCCCCTTAGAGAGAAAAAGGGGCATCGCCAGTGCTGCAGGGAGGGGGTTGTATCAGTCCTGAAGGAAAAGGGGGCATGACCCAGCCCCACACAGCCTGCGGGGAGAGGCATGGCCCAGGCTCATCCAGCCGTGGTGAGGGTGGGGGTGACCTGGCTCCAACCTAGTGTTCAAGGCTCAGAGTTTGGGAATTCGGTAGAAGGGTAGGGTAGCCATGTTTATTGCCACCGCTTTTCTGCTGCCAGATTTCCCAATCTGTGGAGACCCTTGTGGGCCTCATACCTATGACTCCAAAGGCCATATTCAGCCCATGGACCAGAGGTTGAGCACCCCTAGTTTATTTTAATGTTTAGAAGTCATCACAATTCAGAAGATATGGCCTACATCCACTTGGAAGTTTTCTGGTTTCAACTATTCCTGCTCTCTCATTATTCAAAGAAGGATCACATTAGCCCTTTTCTCACAGTATCATCTGAGAACTCATACTCAGTTGCTTGTCCAGTGTGATTCCTAAATGCTTTCAGAGTCTCTATTTCCCAGGATGCAATCCTCTATTCTGTGACGTCAGTCTGCACCCCTTGTTCCTAGATGTATAACTGTATTTGATCACATGGTTATATGAAAATACATTTTGTTTGAATTGTCCCATCCTTAGCAAGCAAATCCTCCTTCTTTCTTAGGCTGAACATCTTCTTTATTTATCATTTCATTAAACTTTGTGCCATCCACAATTTTTTGAGCATTAATTTTGTATAGTTCTCCAGATCACTGAGCAGTCAAATTGTTGGATGCTATGAGGTGTTGTGTCAACCCATAACGACTTTCTTTAGAAATGTCCTCCTTGATGATGATTTCCCAGGATGACCACTTGTTGAAATCTGTGATTTCCTATTGTTATGCATTTAATACATGCATTTTTGATAATGTATAGTCTTAATACTGCAATCAGAATTTTAGGTAGTACAAAGTGAAATAGTTTTACAAAAGTTAAAATATATTGTACCTACTTAGTGACCTTATCAGTCATATGTTTACTCCTCAAAGAATAAAATTAAGTTTGTGGACAAGATCCATTTCCCATATTGATTCCCATGTTTATTTATTAACTGTGCAGTATATCAGCTTTTTCCATTATTTTTCCTAGACTAAGAGGCTTAGATTTACTTAACTCATTTTGGTCATTCTACCTGAATATTGACACAATGTACGCACTGTAATGGTCTTCTGCAATTCCTCCAGAATGATATACTTAAAACGACTATCAATGAATTGGGCCTGATTTAAATGCTTATCGTTAGTAAATGTTACTATTGTTACGATTTATTTTGTTCTTAATATACTTTTACAAGCCTTCTTTCTTATTGTCCTTGATGCCATTAGCCATAGATTAATGTTTTGCCTTTTATAACATTTAATTCATATTAATTGCTATCTCTTTGCCATTTTTTCTGTGCGTTTTCCTCTTCTTCTTCTTCCGTTCACTTCTGTCACTTAAACTGTCCAACTTAAAACTTTTTTATTTTAAAACCAAAGCACTCCTCTTTGTTGGGTTATCATGGTTACAGACCAATACAGTTATTTTTAAAGAATCACTTATTTTATTAATATTTTTCTGTCTAAAGTAGTTCCATTATTTTAACTTACATTTTTTTGCCTTGCATATGGATGCCTGCACACACGCACACGCACTCACATGCACAAAGCAGCTGGGATTGTGTTCAGTTTGGATACAGTGAATGTTAATTGGGTGAGAATCGCTGGCCCCTAAGCAATTACCAACCTCCAGCCCAGTGATTAGTGTGTCTTTATCCATCATTATGAGATCTGAATAAAGTTACCTCATGTTAAATGCATGTTAAGGGTCTTTGTGTTAGAGCATTATCAGATAATTTTAGAAATGATACTGGCTACATACGATTTCTATCATATCTTTCCCAAATTGAATGTAAGGTCTGATTATCCAACCTCCTAAAACAAATAAACATGCTTCGCTTCACCAGGTGGCTGAAATCAGAATGGTATGCACAAGTGCAGTAACAACTTCAGCGAAAGGTTTTTAAGATTCCTTAGGCCATCACTATGGTTTTCCTGAGACTTAGAGAGTTGCAATTTCCAATGAACAGATTGAAGGAATAATAGGAATGAACAAATTAGAAGAATAATAGGGATATAGTTCATAAGACTCTTGTCCAGGCATGACGGAAGAGTGCAATTCTTTGGAACGGTCCTAGATAATTGGAAAAGGGTAAATACAGTGCCCGTCTTTAAGAAAGGTAAGAAGGAGGATCCAGGGAAGTACAGACCAGTCAGCCTCACCTTAATCCCTGGAAAATCATGGAGCAGGTTTTTAAGAAACCCATTTCTTGGAGAAGAAGGTGATTAAGAACAGTCAGCATGAATTCATCAAGAGCAAGTAATACCTGATCAGCCTAACTGTCTTCTTTAAAATGACTGGCTCTGTGGATGCAGGGAAACCAATGAATGTGATGTACCTTGACTTTAGCAAGGCTTTTGATACGGTTTCCCACAACATTCTCACAAGTAAGCTAAGGAAGTTCAGGATGGAAGAATGGACTCCAAAGTGGATATAAAACTGACTGGATCCTCGGACTCAGAGGGTAGTCGCCAATGGCTTTATGTCTAGTTGGCAGCAAGTATCAAGTGGAGGGCCCCAGCAGTTGATCCTGGGTATGGTTTTATTTAGTATCTTCATCAGCAGCCTGGAAGATGGGATGAAGTGCATCCTCACCAAGTTTTCAGATGAAATCAAGCTGTGGGGAATAGTAGATACACTACAGGGTAGGGCTAATTTAGAGATACGTAGACAAATCAGAGGATTGGATCAAAAGAAATATCATGGGATGTATCCAGACAAGTGTTCCTGTGCGGTTTGTGACACCTCAAAGCTGTTTGAGGCACTACAAACCATATGCAGTACATGTGCACTCATTCACCATGCTGCTAATTTGTAGCGCAGCACCAAAATTTGAAACTAGGAGATCCCAGAGTCAAAACAAAAAATGCCACTGAAAAAAGCAGCATGGCATATCTGGTGGCAGCATGTGCTGCCAGAAACAGAGCCTGGCAAGCCAGAACCACACTCTGGGTGCCAGCCAGGCTATGAGCAGCTGGATCAACACCACAGTTGCTGACCCCAGCCTCCCCTACCTGACCTGGATCAATGGCAGAGCATGCATGTAGGGGCATGCTCTTGGAAAAAAAGCAGTTGCGTAAATATGTCCCACAGGAAACATCTAAATGCACCCATGAGGTTCAAAAAGGAGACCTGCCAAATCATGTATTTAGGTCAAAACAATCGCATGCACCAGTACAGGCTGGGAACTGACTGGTTAAGCAGCAGCTCTGCAGAAAAGGCTCTGGGGCTTACAGTGGAAAATAAGAAGAAAATGAGCCAACAGTGTTCTTGCTGCAAAGAAAGCTAACAGCATTCTGGGCTGCATTAGTAGGAGCATTGCAAGCAGATTGAGGGAAGTGATTATTCCCATCTATTTGGGGAATAATCCAAATCTGATTTGACTAGGATTAGGTGAGACCACCTCTGGTGGTCAGGCTATATCTGGAGTATGGTGTCCATTTTGGGGCCTCCACTACACAAAGGATGTGAACAAGTTGGAGAAAGTGAAATGAAGGGCAACAAAAATGGTTATGGGACTGGGGCACATGACTTATGAGGAGAGGCTGACAGAACTGGGTTTATTCAGTCTAGAGAAGAGAAGAAAGGCAGTAGATTTAATACCAACCTTCAACTACTTGAAGGGGGGTTCCAAAGAGGATGAAGCTGGACTGTTCTCAGTGGTGGCAGATGACAGAACAAAGAGAAATGGTTTCAAGTTGCAGCAAGGGACTCTTAGATTGGGTATTAGGAAAACCTCTCACTGGGATGTAGTAAAACACTGGAACTAGCTACCAAGTAAGACTGTACAGTCTCCATCTTTGGAGATTTTTAAAGCCTGGCTAGACACAGCCTTGGCTGGGATGATGTAGCTGGGGATGGTTCTGCTTTGAAGAGGGCATTAAACTAGATGACCTCTTGACATTCCTTCCAACTCTAATTTTCTATGATTCTAAACTACCTACTATTAATTATAGTACCATTTCAAGAAGCTAACCATTGGCACCATTAACTTCATTGTCAGCAGAATAAGATAGTAAGAATAAACCTCATGATTCTTTTGATAAAGACATACGTGTATATCTCTATTTTCCAATCATAAACAACACGGTTTGAAGAGAGAGGGGAGGGAAGTGCAGGGATCAGTTGAGAAGAAATGCACACGTATTGCAATTTTAAACCATAGTGACAAATTCTGCACTTAGATGCAGGCACATGCCCCACCCTAAGGTGAATGAAAGCCATGCACATGCATTTAAAGAAAGAATTTGGCCTGTTCTTCTCTATCACATTGCTTCTGTTTCTGCTATATGTCTTATTACTTAAGCATTTCAGAATACTTTATAACCACAGCTTAAGAACATCAGAACACTAGTAGGTTGTAGGATTAACAGCATATTTTTGAAAGGAATAAGAAACTATAAACAAATGCCAGAACAATACACAAAGTTGCATGAAAGAGGTCCTCACCCCATTCATGGAGCAATTTATGAGAATCATTATTCCATGGAAACATTTCCTTCAATACACAAAAAATGATATGTTAATCTAGTACACGGGCAGATTTTTAAAATATCCTTTTAGATAAACTTAAAATATGCCTTTAGTGTATGCAAACTATCCTGTATATTCAAGTATATGCAATAGTGATTATGCATCTGATTCTATGCATAGTTTGCATAGGGTGGCTCTGGTATGGCTAGTTGCTTTAGCATGGGGTGGGCAAAATGGCACATGTGGCCAGCAGCCAGATTTCATTTCCCAGCAACCCCTGCCTGCATTGCTGCTGCCACTTTCCATGGAGACCCCAGGAGGGGCGAAGCCATGACATGGAGACCGGCCTAAGCAGCACTGGCAGGGTGCGGGGCTGGGCAGGGTACTGCTCCAAAGCTGGGGCTGGGATTTTGCAGTGATAACAGCATAGTCTTGAGCAGGGGCAGAACCACGATCTGCTGCCTGGGGCAGAGATGCAATCTGGTGCATGCATGCCTTTGACTGGGGTGTATGGGCAGTGGATCATGGCTCTGCCCTAGCGCCGTACCATACTGTCACTGCCATAAGATCCCAGCCTCAACTCTGGAGTTCCCCGGCCAGCTGTGCACCCTACCAGAGCTGCTTGGGCAGGTCTTCATGGAAACCCCACCCTCCCACTATCATGGCCCCACTCCTCCTGGGGTCTCCATTGAAACTGGTCGCAGTGATGTGGGCAGGGGCTGCTGGGAAATGAAGTCTGCTGCAAGCTGAATCTGGGCCACGGGCTGGACTTTGCCTACTCTTGCATCTCTGGAGATTCATGCTTTCAGCTCTAGTGGTTCCTCATTCAATCCAGTCATTAGTCAAAGTAAGTACTCTTTTATACAATATTAAAGTATGACTTAAGTAACTGTATTGTAGTCTAGACCAAGCCTCTCACAAACTACAGTAGGGCAAGAATTTCATTCTAAGGGCCCTGTTGCATAATACTCTATGAGTTGAACAAATGTTGATTGGCTTAGTGTTAGTTTATAGTCACACCTTCAACATGAAGGGCACATCTTGGGGGAGTGGCCACACCTTAAAAGGAATAGAAGCTGGGTTATGTGGATCAAGAGAGAACCCTGCCCTGGAGTGGCATAACTTTGAGCTACATAATGAGTGCTTTAAGCCACTTAAAGGTATTAGCATGCAGACAATCCAGGGGCTAAGACAGTGGTTCCCAAACTATGGTTCACAACCCCAAATGGAGTCACGACATCAGTGGATGCATTTGCAATAAATGTGCCCCCTGAGTTTTCTGCACCTACAGCAGGCTGCATGGCTGCAACCAGGGTGGACCAGCTCCTGGCAGGAGTCACCTCTGCAGCCCAGCAGGTGGGACCCATTGCAGAAGGAGTGCCACACCACTATGGCTGCCTAAGTAAGGCATGGCAGGGGTGGTGATGCAGAGCTGAGAATGAGGGGCCATGCTGAGGAAATGGGGTCATGCTGAAGAAATGGAGTCATAAATGGAGTAATGCTGAGGAAAAGTTTGAGAAGCACTGGGTTAAGAGCTCCATGGTCCACCTAATATTAATGTGTAATGAGGCCATAAGACTGGAAGAAAGGCATGGGATAAAAAAGAAGAAAGGGCTTAATTAAAAACATAGCAGAGCAATGAAAAGACATTAATTTACCTCAGTGAATTTGGGATGAGGCAGCAATCCCCCTCTCACTTAAAATAATAATGTAGTTATTAAGATTCAACAAGCGATGCTGCTTCTTTTGAATTCAGTGAGATTTCTACTGTCTTCAACAGGAACAGGAGCCTTGCTTTACCTGTACAATGCTTTGGCTCATAGGAAAGAAAAGAAGAACCAGCAACCATGAAATTGTATCTGCCTACAAACTACTTGGACAGATTCATTAGTGGATTAAACAACTCATTACGCCTGTGAATCACACCCATGAAGTCCCTAAACTCATTGCATGTTATCACATCTGTTGCCCTCTCAATGATACATTTTAATTACTCGCAGAATACTGGAATCACATCTCCCCAATTAACACATTAAATAACTAAATAAAAAAGATAAAATCTATATTATATTCAATTAAAAAAAAACAGACCCACCAAATGTGTAAAAGATACGCAGAATTATCCCTGGAAGAGCTCCAAGATATCAAAAGTACCACAACTAAGGAAGAGAAAAAGATACAATTAATCTTCTCTAAAGAAAAGTGCAGCAATTAAAAATGACATAGGGCCGTGCTCTGGCACATTTCCTCAGGCTAAGTAGTAGTAATACACTCTGCAAGTAGCTCTATTGAAATCAATGGGACCACTCAAGAAGTAAGAAACTACTCAGTGTGAGGAAGTGGATCACAATTAAACTGTTATTAAATGTGAAAGGTGCACAGGGTGTTCAGTCAGAATTTTTCTGCCAGTCTAATGCAAATAAAACAGAAGGACATGCTGCCTTTTGCCTAGGGTTCACAGCAAAAACAAAACTGAGCACTTAACCAGTGAAAAGGGTTTTTAAGTCTGCTATAGCAATTTTGAGATCCATATATTTGTAAAGGATATGAATAACTTTAATCATAAACAATGTACATAATCAGTTTTTCCATCTGGCAACTTTCAATTTGTTCAGTCTGTAAAAGTTGTTACATTTCTTTAATTAGACGGGTTGGTTGGAATCACTTACATCATACTTAGTTTTCTTACATGTTTTCTCTTTAATGGTACACCCTTGTAGGTGCCCATAATTCTGCCATTGTCAAATAAAATATAATAGAGGGAAAAGCCCTGATTTTGGTAATATTTGTCACAGAGAAATGGAAATTACATATTCCCTTTTGATGCAGGTGAAGTGATATATAAATATCCTTGCTGATGGATGATTTTAGAGAACTTGTTTTGTTTGGGGTTTTTTTTTAACAAACCTTAAGGTCAGTATAGTTCTGTTGAAGTTATAATGATGCTGTTACAAAAGTACTTAATACTATTAATAAAGATTTTAAAAGAAGTTTCTAATGATGTTACACTGTGTCTGAAGTGCCTTTGGACATACTATATAGGATGGCAATTGAACTATTATGATGTAAATTGAACTGCCTGATCTCTTGTAGAAATTTGGGGATTATGCATAAAACATTAAGAATGAAAGAGGCAAAAGAGAACGTATCTCCAGCCTTCATTCATGAACAAGAATCCCTGGAACATTCATACTCTAATATTTGGCATGTCTTCTAACTTGTGATGTGGACTCTTTTCTCTCTGTGTATTTTAATACATGTGTTTATAAATATTGCATAGTAGCTTTTTTAGTCAGTGAAACTCTGCCTATTTATATAATCTGACAATCCAACCCTAGAGTCCTTGGTTGTTTCCTCCCTCTTTCTCCCACAAGAAGTATTATTCTAAAACTTTAACTGCTAAGCCAAACTTCACAAAGTAGCAATAATCTAATTATCTGAGTCTAACATAGATTCCTGTACTAGGGAGAAGCCCCTCTGTAAATTCTCCCTGCTTTGTCAAAACTCCCAGGTCTCGAGGAAACAAGGTAGAAAATCTGGACGAGCTCACAACCCTTCGCCTTCCAAATGTATCTTTCCCTCCAGAAATTTGTAGAGCAGGTTTTCAATTTAATACCTCCTGGGCACATCTACATGAGATGCTACATCGCTGTAGCAACGAGCTAGAATGACGTAGCTCATCGCTATAGTGATGTAGCATCAGCAGGGACAAACTGTGATGCTGATGCTACACTCCCATAGCAATGAGCTACCTTGCCATACAGTGTCACTATGGCAACATCGCATCTAAAAATAACTAAAGCACTGGACCTGTGCAGTACCGCTCGGTACTGCACAGTCATTTAGTGTTTGCTAAAGTAAGCATTAAATGACTAGGCAATACCAAATGCAGCCCCAGGCACATGTAGATGTGTGCACTGAGGACAAATTGTATTATTCCATTGAAATTAATGGTGAAATTCCTGGAATTCAAGTTTAAGGTACACAAACTTGCAGATATCTCCCCTCCTCCAGCTCCCCACACAGACGTAGAAACTACTCTCTCAAGGCATCCCAGATTTGGGGGAGGAATGGAGGCAAAATTCCACTTTTAAGGAACACAGGACTGAGGAAGAGAGGCTTGATACAGCATCCTCTGCCTCTTCTCTTGAAACCTGGGCACTGGCACCAACAGTGCAAGAGAAAGCATAGTGATCATGACCTTCTCTTGGAAAGGAAAGTACTGAGTTCTGCTCTTTGCTGTTAGTACTTTCTATGCAGATTACACTATGCGTCCCAGGTGACAGTTAAGCAGGGTTTGTGAGAGTCTGAAGTCCCATTTTTGATCAAAACCATACAGGAACTTATAGTATTGCTGAGAACTGAACCCAGTGACCTCTTGGGTGGGTATATATTAACCAGAATTTTATTCTGACTGTCTTGCATTGGTTGAAATAGTAATCAATACTGGTAGAATAAAATAACTGGGCTTGAAACCTTTCTAGAATGATCCAGTTCCTAAGATTCGGTAGTATAAAAAATTAAATTCTGATAAACGATCTACTAAGCAAAGGATATAACAACATTTCCATGGCCAAGTAAATAGAGAGATACAAAACATAAACATACTCCATGTTATGAGCATACTACCCAGATTCAGTACGGTCTAAATGATACTGATGGAGGTATTTGCAAATTCTGCAATGCAAATATTTATTATGTTTCATCTGTTCTGTCAAGCATTAAATAGCATTCCCAGTCTAGTTTTCAAGTACTGTTCCTAATCTTTGTTTACACTAATGCCTCCTTTGTTGACTTTTAACAATTATGTGCCATTGACAATTGTTTATTGTTGTTTAATTAGGAGGTGGATTATTCCCATGTTTTAATGATTACTGTTCAGCAACTTGACAGAAATGTTATTCCCCAAACCACTAAACACAAATTGGCTTTGATTTATTTTATTTAATCTTGTTATGATTGTATTCTAAGCTCTCTATATTATAACTTTTTATTAATTGCAATGTGTCAGAGTTTCAGCTCTGTAGAAAAAAGGAAAGGAAACAAAATCCTAAAATGTCTATGCCACTGATAGTTCTGATAGTTAAAAACAGAAGAATACATGAGAAGATCATGTCATAGGTCCTCAAGTAATCCATTGCAAAGCACCTAGAGGAGAAAAGGTTGATCAGGAACAGTCAACATGGATTCACCAAAAGCAGTCATGTCTGACTAACCTTATTTCCTTTATAAGATGATAGGATCTGTAGTTGGGGGAGAGCAGTAGATGCTGTATACCTTGACATTAGTGACCGTTTCTTGTGGAATATCATGCCAATTCTCATTTACAAGGTATGAAAATGTGGACTAAACAAAAGTATTGTAATGTGGATACGTAATTAATTGGATCATTGTGCTCAGCAAGTAATCCTCAATGATTTAATGTTGAGTTGGGAGAAGGTATCAAGTGGGGTTCCCCAGGGGTTTGTCCTGGGTCCAGTGCTGTTCACTACTGTTTTCAGTAATGATTTGAACAATGGAATTGAGTACAAATTTAACAAATTTGCAGATGTCATCAAGTTTGGTGAAGTTGTGAACACTCTGGAGAGCAGGGCTAGGATCCAGAAGGCAGAAATATAACATGCAGAAGACATTTGGACTTTGTTGTTTACTGTGATAGCAAATTATGAATTATGAGAGATATAGCCCAGATGAAGAGCATCACTCATAGATTATGCAGATTACAATTCCTGTAAATTACTTACATTTTAAAATGGCATATTTTCCTCAGGGACTTAAGGTATTCTGCAGTTTTTTAAACCACTTCTAAACACCCCTTTAATTAGATTGGGTGACTGGGGCTCACTAATAAAATTAGTTAGCCTCTGTGCAACCCCTTTTTCCAACAATTAGCAGCAAGAATCTTCTATAGACATTTGGAATGATTTTTTTTTTCATTGTTATAGGTACTCACACAGGCCCCAAATCTGATTACAACAAGAAAATGCACTGCTTGACTTTCAAAGCAAAATATTAGATGAATGATATTACAGCTAAGCCTGAGTCCGGAAACTCATACACTCCACTTTTGGGGAATTTCAACATGGATGATCTTGCTCAGTAGATTGTGCTCTGGTCAGGTATCTACACATTTGTATATACACATACCTGGTTGATAGGGTACCCATCCAAAAAGCAAGGGACGTAGGTTCTAGGCTCTTCTCACCCAAAAGTGGTTTGACGATGCATCTCTACTGCTTCACAGCAGAGGCTAGCCAAGGGGCTAGACGAGTGGTGTGGAATTGCTCCACAAGCCAGACAGTTGGTGTAGGAGCCAGCCCTATGCATCAGATTGGGCCTATGAAACCCTCCCTGCCATGATGAATCCAGTCAGCACCTGCTCTGGCCCATCTAGGACCATGAAAAGAAACCCAGCATCGTTGAGTTACATTTGGCTGTAGCCACAGGAAAATACTGCAGTGCCAGGCTTACCACGGGGCTCCAGCACCACTGCTCTGACCTGGGTGCTTGGCAGCCAAGCCCACAAGGGCAGTCAAGTAACTGGGCACCCAGACACCACAGCTTCTCCCCACAGGGGTAGGCAAGCATGCAGGTAAGAGCCCCAGTAGCACTGCAGGAAGAAAACTGACAATGCAGCTTGTTTCTAGAGGCGCAGCCAAGCACCAAGGATTCTGGGTTTCTTCCTGTGGTGCTGCTCTGGCACCATGTGTCCTGCCTAGGGAAGCAGGCTGCAGTGCTACTTGGGCTCCAGGCATGTGACTTTTACCAGGTTGGCTGTCAAGCACCTGATCCAGAATAGTACAGCTGGAGACATGGCAGCACCATGGGAAGAAGCTGGCACTTCAACTTGTTCCTATGATGGTAGTCAAGTACCAGCAATGCAGGACTTCTTGTGGTTCTGCTGGGGCTCCAGCACCATAGGTCTTGCCCAAGTACTTGCTTGGTGCTGCAGAATGGTCCCCCATTAAGTCTGCTGGCTGATTTGTGTCTATGAGCCAGATCCAGCCCACAAGCTGTGTTTGATACCCCTCAGATAGACAGCATTCTGACCCTTCGTCAGCCCTGCTCTTGAGCTTGGCTCTATAGGCAGCCAACAGGAAGATACCTGGGGCTAAGAAGAAAAGAGTGAGCTAAAGGGTGTGTAAGGATCAGTGATATTGATGTTACAATTCAAAGGACATTGCTCTAAGTCAGAAACTTCTCATTGCTCTCCATCCATTTTATCCAATGGCTATTAACTGGAAGGTGAAGTGGTTCAGCTTCAAGAAGAGCAGGGCTGGAGACTGTCTATAGCCTGGTCATAATAGCACTGTCCTGAGAAGCAGGAGACATGTCTATTCAACTCCCCTCTCCTGCTTCCTGGGAGACTAGTCTAACTTCAGGACTACTGAACTAAGACCCAGGAGAGCTCTCCTCCTCTGGTGTCTAACACCTAATAGAAGGCAGGATAGATCTGCACATTATAGACTAAATCATAAATGCATAAGCTTTCATAAGCTACATTTTACTTCATATCATATATAACATGCGATCAAGTAAGCCACTGCTTATGAAAACTAATGCACCTCTGATTCAGTTAGTTTGTAATCATAGTATCATAGTACCATAATACCTAGGGTCAGAAGGGGCCTAGAGCAGGCCATCTAGTCTGACCCCCTGCCAATTGGCAGGAAACGAGTGCCAGGGTTACAGGACCCCAGCCAAGTACTTATCTAATCGACTCTTAAAAACACCCAAGGTAGGAGCAAGAACAACTTCCCTAGGAAGCCGGTTCCACGTCCTAGCCACCCTAACTGTGAAGTAGTGCCTCCTAATGTC
>JAGPOW010000261.1:242282539-242312138 GCA_030014935.1 Caiman crocodilus
ACCCATGACAATGACATCCTTTGTCCTAACCGCCTCTTTAAGCTGGCCAGCGAATTGGAGGTCCAGCTCCTCCTTCTGGTTGGGTGGTCTATAGCAGACCCCCACCATTAAGTCCCTTTCCATTTGTAATGTACAAATCTACCCTAACTTCAACCTGACTTCAGACTAACTTTCCTAACTACTTCTTTCTGTTCAGGGTTAACACCTGTTAGCCATGTTTTTTTCCTCAGCCACAATTTCAGGACTTGAACTCACCCAGGAATGTAGGTATGAACCCATATACCTGCTAGGCCAGAGAACAGCCTATTACATATGTGTGGCAGGGCACTGTTGGGGCCTGCCACTTTAAGGGCTGAGCCAAACAGCCAGCAGGTGCTTGATTGCTGGCAGAAACATTGCCTGGTTGAACTGCTGTGTGGACCATCTGCAGGTAGAAGCAGGAGGCTCTTGGACCTGGGAATAATTTAAAATTGCACCCTGCTGGGAGTGCATGGTCTGGTGGGGCTCCCAGTGGTATGAGAGCCCCCAGGAAATACCAGGCCAGTTATAACCCCAGTGAAAGGCAGGTCAGGGTGCCTGAGTAACCCCATATCTCCCATATCACTGTGGGTAAAGTTGGGGCCAGGCATGGCTACAGCCACCTGAGCCTTCACCAGGGAGAGAAGCTCCAGATGTGCAGCCCCAGTGGGGGGCGAGGAAGGGACCAGAGAGAGCGTGTGTGTGTGTGTGTGTGTGTGTGTGTGTGTGTGTGTCTGTCTGTCTGTCTGTCTGTCTGTCTGTTTGTCCAGGGCAAGCCTGGCCCAAGTCAGGTAATTGGCTGGCCTCTATCCGAGTGAGGGTCATGGGAGAGGCCCAAAAGACAGTACATCTGCCACCCAAGGTTTGCACTACATAAAGCCTATGGCCTAATAGGTGGCTGCTCTGAGAGAGAAAGCAAGGTGGTATAAGCTGTTGAGACTTAAGAGAGATCCTGTAAGGGGGTGTGGATTGTGAGAGGAGGGTGGTGTGAGTGTTTGTATGAATGAGGTCTGACAGTGAGGGCTAAGCTAGGTCCACCTGGATGTCATCTGTGAGGCTTAGGCTTCGGTGTAGGGGAGGACTGGAGCCACAAGTAGTACCCCCTGGCATTGGGGCAAGAATGGGCAGCCTCTTGCCTAATTAGAACCAATTGTGAAACAATAAAGCATGGCAGCGAGGGAGGTGGGTGGTTAGCCCAGGAACAAGTGGGTGGGTCAATGTTGGACCAGCCCCAAGAGAGCCCCCTGTTACAATATGCTTGGTAGCTACATGGATGCTTGCATGTTCTTATTGTGTGTCAGAACAGGATTGTTTTCTGTAAGCAAGTGCCAGAAGTAGCAGTTACACTCTGGGTAAATACCATCCGAATGCATGAAGTAAAATAGATTTCTGCCCTAGGGGTGCAAACTGCCAGAAATTACTGTGTTATTGCTGTTCTTCTTTAGTTGCTCCCCACCTAATCACCAAAGCCATACAAGAATGCCATTTATGCTTACGAAATTCACTACTGATTCAGAGACCACCCTTCTATCTTACCTTTAAATCTTCCACATCTTTCCAGTTTGTTTCCCTTCAGACAGTATTATATAATCTTCTGTATGAAGGCTGATATATGAAAAATAGGATTTTATCACAGTTACTTAACAGCAAAAGCAACAGGTGAGCACAAAACATTTGCCTGATTTCCACCCCCCCTCCCCTGCATTGGCCTGAGCAGTTTAACATAAGAATTATTAAGCTACTTTACAGGGGGAAAATCAGTATATATGGAAGGAACTCGCTGAGGTAGTAAACTTTAATTTAGACCATTAATGTCCTTACAGCCCATGAAAATGCTACTTCAATGTATAATTAATCTTGTGAAGCTATTTGAGCCAATACATACAAAATAGATGTACGCTTTGCTTAGCTAGTAAACAGTTATGCTCACCAGTAGAAGACATCTTTCATAGACTGTGGGGTTTTTTGACTTCCTCTGTTAAGGGAGAGCATGGTCCTTTTTCTTGCATCTCTCAGGTGTATATTAACAACCCTTGTAGTGGCAGGCCCTGCATTACATGTGACAGTTATGATATTCCAGGGGTTTTTTCAACAGGGGTGATTATGCAACTTTAGGAATATGTTAGACAAGCCATGGTACAGGACAGTTTGGACAGGGATGATCCTGCTTTGGACTAGACAAGCTCCTAAGCCCTACTTTCAGCCCTACTTTCCTATAATTATATAGAATCATCCCCATTTCCAGAGAAGAAAAATGCATCAAACTCTGAATAATGCAGTGGTTCCTTCCCCTTCCCCCCGCCCCACCTACTGTCTTTAAATGCCAACTATTGAATCTCCAAATGCTTCACTTCCAGCCTCCTGTCCCTAAGCAAAATTTTCCATAAATTCCAATAAGCTATACTATCTGACAACATCCCAGGCTGTTTCACAAACAGATTTCAGGTGGGAAAATATCAGAAAAATAAACAATTAGTACTGCAAAATAATCTCCTTATGGTAGTGAACAGAAGTCACATCACCACTTTCATGCTCTTGGCCTCCTTAACAATATATTTAATAAAATTAGCCACAATCACAGTTATCAACTAATGTGTTGAGAACATAACGTAACTACTGCTCCCTCCATCAGAATTCAAAAGCCGGTAAAGAGAGAGTTATCTTTTTTGCTCCTAGAAATGGTTATCCATAAAGTTCCATTGGGTCCTTTTAGGTTGCTAAAAATCTTCACCCATGTTAAAGATGAGGGACTAGGCTAAGTTTAAGACTTGCTTAGATCTACCGGATTACTCCATGGTCTATAACGTGCCTACCGAAAGTGTGGAACTCTTTGCCATCAGATGTTGTGGAGGATGACCGTTCAGTCAAATTCAAAAAAGGATTGGACACATTCTTGGAGTAAAAGGTCATCAGTAGTTATTGAGCATGGGGGTTAAGGAACCAGAGTTAAGTTCTGAACCAGAACTTCCTAGACCTAAAGTGAGAGGGCAACAGCGGAAAACACAGTGACCATACCAGTTCGCTCTCCCTTTTCAGCATCCACTCTCTGCCACTGAGAGACAAAATACAGGGCAAGATGAAGCTATTGTCTGACCCAGTAAATGGCAAGTCTAATGTTCTTAAGATTGCCCTTGGTATTGGTTACGGCTGCTGAACTTTGAGCAATAAGTCTAGTTGTCGTCTCTGCTGCATTCCTGTAAGAGGTTGGAAGACAAAGGGTGGGAAGAAGCAATAAAGTCCAGGTGACAGATCCAAGAGAAGCCCTGTTAAGATAAAGGTAGGACACCTAAAAAGAAGCAACATATGTCTATTCTTATCACTTGCTGAGACAATTAGACAATCTACTCGTGGGCTAGAAATGGATCTTGTCCTTTTCCTAAGCAAACCTGCTGGTTGGGAATCAGACCCTGCTCCCATTGATATCAATAGAAAATCCCTCACCAGTTTAAATAGGAACAGGTTCAGGCCATGCATGTAGAAAAAGGAGAGAAGGTTCCCTATAAACTCTCTCATGCTCACTGTACCAACATAAGATTTAATCCTACTTATACTAGAAACTATGCCTGGAAATTTATGGCAGAAAGATTCTTAGATTTAATTTGAATGGATTTCTTTTTGCTTAACATACACGGAAATGTCACTAAAATGAAACACTTTTCTATTTATATATAGGGAAAAAAATTGAAGGCAAAAATGTATTGCATATAAGATTACTTTAAAATGTGGATATTTTATGTAATGGGAACTGGAAAATGGAAGATAAAATGAAATGTCAAGGACATGATTTAGTCTTTGGAGTACATATCTGGGTCTCTCCTAAATCTTTCTTCTTGAGACTTTCAAATTACTTATAAAAATGTACCTTTTTCATTCTTACAGAAGTGCAAATCAGCAAAAAGAATATCCTTTTTTCAAAATTAGCAATACTGCCTTCTCAGTTGGTTTCATTTGCTCCCATCCTATGCATTTACTATTGCATATTGCCAATTCAGATAGCAGAAGCAGCATAAACCAAACTCATCCAACACTTCCTTTCCAAATGTACATACACCAAATGTACCAATGTAGACAATCAAGGTTGCTTGTAATATTGTGAAATAGCAGCATAGGAATTCTGTAGCTTAACTATCTACATGAGTCTCACTTTATCTCCACATTTTCTTTTCTAATGAATTTTCCATTCATTTTTAGGGTTTTTGCTTATAACAATATCTTTCTTTGGGTTTTTATTCAACAGTATAAAATTGGATTAATTCCTTATTAGGTTTTTTCATGCCCATATGGGATTGTTCTTTGTTTTTGTTTCACTTAAAGGAAAGTTTCTCTTGAAAGAAAATTCCAAGCCTCCTTAACATAAAAGTACTCAAGTGTTTTTTTTCATTCCACTTAACTTCACCAACCAGATTTTTTCAGTGTGTTCTTTTGAATGACAAATTTTAATTGCAGATCTATTTTTGCTTACCATTCCATTTAAGGTGGGAACAGCTCATTGTGAGTGCATCAAAGGTTATGTTTTGCGAGCAGTTCTTCCAGAAGGTCTCTGCTGTTTACCAAAACGAAATGGAAATGATCCTTAACACTTTTGTATGTTGTGTCAATTTGGTAAAGAAATGCGTCAGCTGTAACATCTAGGAATATCCATGCCTTATGATTAGTAGACTTTCCCTTCAATCTATAGCTGGAAAATTTAGTCCCTCCCTGCAAACAATTCTTTTTAGTTGTATTAAAGATATCTCTTTCTATATCCAAATGTTCCTAGGGATAATAAATTCATTGCTTTATATTTCCTAATTTAATCTTATCCATGCCATCACTTATCATTTCTTTACAGTCTATTTCACTAATGTATAACGCTACACCACAAACCTTCCTTTATTCTCTTTTTTTAGCATTATCCATTTTGCGTACAGCACAAGTAATTCTAGCTCCTCCATTTTGTTGCTCCAGCTATTTGCATTATTCTAGAAATAAAAAACAAACAATATCCTGCACTGCAGATATCATCTGTATACATAAAAATGTTTCAGTTCAAAGGTGAGTAACTGAGAGGCGGGAAAAAGATTATGAAATTATTTTGGGTATGAACAGATAAAATCCACCTATTTCTTTTCACCAGGTACTTATTCCCTATTATAGTTCATTGAATAAATTAGCCATGTTTTACATTATTCCAGGTCATCCCCTACAATTATTTGCATGCCCCCACCTCAAAGATCCCTGTAGCTCTCTGATTTAGCACTTTCAATAGTTCTTGATATGGTACATAGGTTAATTAGGTGTTGAAAACAAGAGTGGATTTTATCAAAAAAGCTTTACCATCTGTTTCCCCTCCCCTGACTTCTTTCTCTCTCTTTTTCCTTCTTTGTTGGTGAAGCTTTCTTTTCCCTGCAAATGTGTGAGCCTGTCTGATGTTTAAATATCTTGGCTATCTTTTCTGTGTAGTTTTTTTCATTAGGTACGCTTACATAAATATGTCTAATGGGAAACAAAAAAATATATAATTTTTTATTCATTGTCTGGGGATACTTGATTAGGAAGATCCAACCACTTAACATATTAATGAAATCTGTACTCACAGATATTAGATGGGGAGTCATTAAGGCTGCTACTAAGTAGGGGCCAAGCTGTGCTATTTAGTCTCAACCTGTAGCAGTCAGACTATTAACATTCAGAGGCTCAAATCCAGGATGCAGGTCCTGGACACCTTATAGGCCATGTCTAGATAAGAAGAGTATGTGTGGTTTGACACCACAAATCTCCTCTGGTGCCACATACCGTGTGTAGGAAACATTCAAATGTGCCATGCACTGCAAATTTGTAGCATAAGGACAAAATTGGCTGCTGGGATTTCTTGGTAGCAAAAAAGTGCCTGGGAAAAGGTGGCACCATACATGCTACTATAGCATGTATTGGGACAAATGGTGGCTTGGTCCTCCAGTAAAACACTCTGGCCGCTGGCCAGAGTATCTCTGATCCATTTATGCCCTGGCTGCTCCAACACACTGGGGCCCAGGAGGAGCTGGGCAAGGGCAGTTTGTCCACAACGGGACAATGTGTCCCACAGCAAAGCACACATGCAGGGATGTGGGCTGTGGCACAAAGCAGCAGCAAAAATTTATGCTGCTACTATGTGCTGCTTCAAGCACTCACCCCTGCTTGTCTGGATGTGGCCACAGACACCGAACCAGAGGTAGTTTTATACCAGTTCTTGTAGGCATTGTAGTGCAGCTCTGCAGCCATTAGCTCTGCCTCTGAGCACTGAGGCAAATCAGCATAAGTTTGCCTAGGTACGGGGGCCATGAATTTGGAAACAGTTGCATTCTTACTGTGTCATACTGCATCCTCTCAGCAGGCAGAGGACACAGCTAAGTGCTGTATTTTCAAATTTTCAAGTTTTGCATTAGTTTATGCACCTGTCAGTTTGTAATTACTGTCCTTCCTCCAAGGCAAGGTGACTACACTTTAGACCAAGGGGCCAACCTTTTTGGTTGGCATGCAAACAAGTAAATACTTGTCCCTCCCCAAGAGCTACTTCAATCCCTGTCTCCTATTTGATCCATTATTTCTCTCCCTCCTCCTTTCCTGATGTTAGTTTTTCCATTCTCTTCTCTGCTTATCCATTGCTCTGCACTCTTCCCTGATTTATATGCCTGTTTTTCCTGCTGTCTGCTGGATCTGCTACATGCCAGACTAAGCAGCTGCGGGTTGGCCAACCATATTTTAGAGCCTGTAACACTCAAGCTGAGATTTCTCCAAAGTTGATACTGGAATTTGTCCTTGGTGTCTCAGTCCCCTATGTGTAAAATGGGAGTGACAGCAATGACCGAAAACTTGCCTGATCCTACACATGAAATGTAAATGACCAAATTAAAACAGTGCATCTTACACAAGAATGCTAGATTGAGAATGGGACCGTGCAAAATAGAGCAATCCCAATTAATTTTATCTCCTAAACTAGTTGCAAAAGTACCTAATGACTTTTATTATGCTAAACCATTCATAAATAACTTCATATTCCTGCAGGACTGTATCCTTGTTGACATATTCCACCTCGATTAAGGCATATTTCTCAAAGCAGGCATTCGGTGTCTGTCTGGGGTTTTACCTATGTGTCCATAGACCATCACCATGAAGACTATTGTAAGTGTACATTCTGCCCCATTTTTAAAATAACTACTCAAAGTACAGTGTCTTGTCATTAGTGCCCCCAAGTTAATCCATTTGGTCAATTGAGATCCATCTTATGTCAATCAAAGTCCATCCTACTTGATTGAAATGTAACCTCTGGAATGATCAGAAGCTTACAAAAACAAGTTTCATGCCTGGACATCCAAAAACAGGATCCTTTCAATTAGCTATTGTAATGTGATGATTCCTTTCTACCTGCTTTGTTTGGACTTCAGATTGGCCAACTATCAAACAGAATGCTTAGAAGCTATACACCTAAACTGTACAAGGATGAAACAGTTGCCAGCAAGGTGTGCAGTCCAGGAGAAGCAGAAGAATCATTCTGCACCCAGCTGTTCACCTCCCAAGTGATGATGGATCCATGCTCAGTGAAGGCTGACAAGACTGGAAACCTTCACTCATGAGAAATTCTCTTGCAGCTCATAAATACTGGGACTTTTAAGATAGACTCTTTTCCCACATTCAGTAAATGAGCTTTCTGTCATTTAGTTTTATAGCTCATGTATGGTATTATTATTAAAGTCTTCTGCTATTAATCAAATGAGGTGTTGTATCAATCCCTAATTGCACTAGGTTTAAACCCTACTTATGAATGCAACAACAGTACTACTTACTTCAGTGCTAAAGAAGTATGTTAAAAGACTGTGAGCCACTGAGATGAATAGAGGCCATAAATCAATATTTTTAGATAGCATCCAAGGTATCTACAGCCTACAAATATAAACAGACAAATGCCCAGTTCAAGACTTTCCCAATAAACAGCCCTCAGAAGAATTAGTGCTGCTCTTCTCAGTCTCCCCTTCTGAGCCTTCAGAACTGTGGATTGTGTTACTGTGTTTGCTGCATCTCTGGGTGCCATAGTAAAGGGTGATGCAGGAGATGTGATAAAATACTGCAGAATAGGGAAGCTCTATAGATTCTAGTCATACTATAGGCTGGGTAAGGACTGCTAGAAACAAGCATTTGCTCAGAAAAGGGTCACTGCTTAAGGCAGCTTAAATTTTTTGAAGTCTGGCACATATTGAGTAAAATAATGTAATTATTAAGGCCAGTATTTACAAACATGTCTAATCTGAGGGACACAATAAACTGCTGAATGCACTAAAATTCCCACTAATGTTAATGGAAGCTCAAGGTGAAGGAGGTACTAAGGACCTTGCAGAATCAGGCCTATGCCCTATGCAGATTCTTGCATCATTATTAGGTAGCTGGTTTCCTTCTCTTTTACATGAACCTGCTCTTAATGATTTTTGAAGACTTGTACTTTTGTTTTCTCTCATTATTAATTTTGATTCAACTGTCCCTGCATATCACCACTTTAAATTCTAATTTAGTGTCTCATCAGGGTATTTGCAGACTGCTAAGTAGCATATCCCAAGGGGAGTCTTGACAGAGAAAGCAGTAAGCAGTTTGTTCTCAGAGACACATTACAGAAACCTGAGCCTCAGGTCCTGACAAGTTTGACTGGTCCTAATACACACAGTATTTTCAAATGAAAGACTCAGTTTTCCAGCTATGCTCATGTTTCTAACTTAAGAACGAAAAGTCTTCAGCCAGGACATTGTATCAGCAAAGAAGCAAAAGTGGCAAAAGCCATGTGCAGAACTTCACCTTTGTCCTGTTAAACATTACTGATTTCTTAATTGTTTTCATGTTTGACTGGTTAGAAGGATATTTCAGGTTTACTCATTACTGATAAATAATAAATCCCCAATTTAGCACATAAACCCATGCTTAATTAAGTATACAAGTAGTTCCTTTGACTTAAAAGTGTCTGACCACCTGCTTAAAAACAACTACATGCTTATGCATTTGGAATCAGTCCCTAAGTTTGAAGACAAGTTGGCTTCAGATGTTACTTTTCAAAGTTAGAATACAAGTACATTTAAGTAATTTAACCATGAATTTAGTAACAGAAGCAGAATATTCATGAAGCTTGTTAGGTTAGGATTAATGGATTTTTGTACAATTACTATTAAAGTCAGTGGTCAGTTAGCCATTGATTTCAATGGGTACCACAAAATCATAGACAAGTGGGGCTGGAAGTGATCACCAAAGATCTAGTGCATCCCTCTGCCTAGGTAGAATCATCCTTATCCAAGTCTTCGTCTACAGATCCATTGTCTCATGTATTGGCAAAATTACACAGATAACTCAAAATCACAAGGTATAACAGGTTTAACAGGAGGACCACAATGGACAACATTCTGCTCTTGCAAAGGTTGCTAAAATATGCTTGAGAGATCCAAGGAATATGATCTAGGCCTACATTTCTTTTAAATCATGGCAAATCATTTGATTATAGGAGTATTCATCAAAGTGAATGTATCACAATAAATTCCAAGATTCCTCTGTCATTGCTATGATTGTCACTAAGCCATTCTTCTCTAGCCAGTATCCAACTTAAAGAAATTGATATGTCTGGTTTTAATTTCTCCATCTGCAAAACCAAATACACGACCTGATATGACTGTTAGAATATTCAAATTAATAAATATAAAATATAGCTACAAATGACTTATGTAGTATTTATTTTATATAAAGATCTACTATGGAAGTTCAATATTTTAAAATTTTCTAGAGCTTAGAAGAAAATGCCTCTGTGGGAAGCTGGGAGTATTCACTGATATAACCCTCCAATTTCAAGATTTGCAGATCATAACATATCAAATCTTTTAGCTAATATTGATGGAAGACTTAACAGTGCCATACCACTCTATGATCAGTACAATTTTCAGAAGAGAAATTCCATATTCCATCCATGACAGATGGGGAGAATGATGGCAACAAGATAATTTGTATTTTAAAGGTGACATTTGAGACTGCTGAAGTGTTGGAATATTGGAGCAAGTTGAATAAATGTTCACAGGAATTGGAGTGTACATGAACTGTGATGTACCGAGAGCACATCTACACATGCTGATTTAAGGTACTTTAGCCCATTTAAGGTGAATTAAGGGCACACATTTACATGTGCATGCCCTTAATGTGCCTTAAAAATGGCAATTTTAAACTATTCGCACCTAAATTTGATACCTGCCAAGGTGCGAATAACTAAAGCACATTAACATATATGTAAACACATTAAGGCACGTTAATGCTGTGTATAGACTGATTTGGAACTAACTTTAATCCCATGTCAGTCTGCACACATGGCATTAATGTGCTTTAATGTGTGGATGTGTAGACATGAGCCTAAATTGTCTTAATGCACTTTAAACTAATGCACATTAAATGTAGGTGCGCCAAATGCCCATGTAGACATGCCCCCTGTGATGTATCACAAGACTGTAAGTTAACACATGACCTCAATTTCTAAGTATGGAATGTAACCATATGTGAGATATCATAAGACATTTTGAAATGCTGTGCTATTCAGTAGTCAGTCAGGTTGTCTAAAATGGATGACATGAACAATTTTATAAAATCATAGAAAAAGTATGGCTGGAAAGGAGCTCAGGAGGTCGCATAGTCCAATCTTCTGCTCAAAGTAGGCTCATCCCCAATTAAAACTATCCCAGTCAAGTATTTGTTTATCCTGCTCTTAAAAAGTTCCATGGACAGAGATTCTGCAAAATGTCTAGGAAGCCCATTCCAATACTTAACCACTCTCAGAATAGAAATGTTCCTCCTAAGATACAAGCTAAATTTCACAAACGCAATTTAAGACCCTTGCTCCTAGTCCTATCTCTTTCAGCAACAAAGAGTCCTCTATCTCCATCTTCTTTATAAAAAAACCCTCTTTATTTGAAGACAGTTGCCAAGTCATAGTTTCATAGTGCTTAGGGTCAGAAGGGACCTAAACAGCTCATCAGGTCCAACCCCCTGCCCCGGACAGGAATGAGTGCCAGGGTAATAACACACCAGCCAAATATCTGTCCAGCCTCCTCTTGAAGTCTCCCCAAGGTAGGAGAGAGCACCACTTCCTTTGGGGGTCCATTCCAGAGCCTGGCAGCCCTAACTGTAAAGTAATGTCTCCTGATGTCCAGCTTGAACCATCTTTCTAACAATTTGTGGTTATTTCTAGTAACCCCAGGTGGTGCCCAGGGGAACAGAGCCTCCCCCAATTCCCGCTGGTCCCCATGGTGAGTTTGTAAACAGCCACCAGATCTCCTCTCAGCCTCCTCTTGTGGAGGCTGAATAGATTCAGGCCCTTTAGCATCTCTTTGTAGGAGATGGCCTGCTGCCCCCTGACCATGTAAGTGGCCCTCCTTTGGACCCTCTCAGTGCTAGCCACATCCCTCTTGAAGTGCAGCACCCAGAACTGGATGCAATATTTCAACTGCAGCCTCACCAGTGTTGCATAGAGGGGAAGAATCACCTCCCTGGACCTGCTTGTGATGCATCTGTAGATGCATGACAAGGTGTGGTTTTCCTTACTGACCATTTCCTTGTGTTGGCAGCTTATGTTCATCCTAGAATTAACAATGACTCCAAGATCCCTTTCTGCCACTCTTTTGACAAGAGGAGTCTTCCCCAGCCTATAGGTGTGTTGCTGGTTCCTTCTCCCTAGATGCAGCACCTTGCACTTGTCTGTGATGAATTCCATCCTATTCTGATCTGCCCACCTCTGTAACCTGTTTAGATCTAGCTGGATTCCATCCCACCCCTCCAGCATGCCCACCTCACCCCACACATCAGCAAATGTGTACAGCATGCTTTCCACTCCCACATCCAGATCGCTGATAAAGATGTTAAACACTACAGCCCCAGGAATGAGCCCTGAGGGACTATATTACTCCAGGTCAAAAACGACCCGTCCACCACCACTCTCTGGGTGTAACCATATAGCTAATTTGCCACCCTTTTTACTGTGTAGTCATCAATGCCACAGTAACCTTGTTTTTTTAAGACAGTGACAAACAGTGTCAAAGGCCTTCTTAAAATCCAGGAAGATGACATCCACCTCGACACCCTTGTCCAGGGATTTTGTGACCTGATCATAAAAGGAAACCAAGTTAGTCAGGCAGGATCTGCCCTCAATGAACCCATGTTGGTTCCCCATGAGCATTACCTCCCCTGCTGGGCCCTTGCAGATGTGTTCCTTGATAATTTTCTCAAAGGTCTTCCCAAGGAACGAGGTAAGGCTGACTGACCTATAGTTTCCAGGGTCCTCCTTCCTCCCCTTCTTGTAAATGGGGACCACACTGGTCCTTTTCCAATCCTCTGGTACCTGGCCACAGCCCCACAAGCGCTCATACAGCCATGCCAGAGTCCCTGCTATGACACCCACCAATTCCTGCAGCACCCTCAGCTGAAATGCATCAGGTCCTACTGATTTAAACACATACAACCCCTACAAAAGTTCCTTAACTAGGTCGTCCATGACCCTAGGCATGGCAGTGCCTCCTGTGCATCCTTCCATAATCCTAGCGGGGGAAATGTTTCAGTCCCTGTCCAGGAATATGAAGGCAAAGAATGCATTAAAGAGGTCAGCTTTTTCATTTGCTGTAATCACCAGATTGCCAAACCTGTCCTCTAGGGGTCCCATGTTCCCCAGTGCCTTCTTGTTACTCCTTATGTATTTGAAAAAGGACTTCTTGTTCACCTTAATACTGGTCACTAGCCCTACTCCATCTCTGCCTTGGCCTTCCTAACAGCCTCCCTGCAGTCATGAGCAACGGAGGCATAATCCTTCTTGGTGACAGCCCCTTGCTTCACCTGTTTGTACACCTCCTTTTTTGCCCTCAGGTATTCCTGAATGCCTTTGCTGAACCATGGGGGCTTTTTAGCACTCCTGGCTTCCTTGATACACATTGGGACTGACTTTCTTTGAGCTTGGAGGATCATATCCTTGCGGAACAACCACCTGTCTTGGACTCCCATCTCATTTAAGCTCTGAGACCCCAACGTCTCTCCTACTAACCTTCTCAGCTTGCAGAAGTCGCCCCTCCTGAAGTTGAGGACTTTTGTTTTACTGTTTGCTTTCACCACCCCATGCTGGATAGTAAATTTCAGCTGGCGATGATCACTGTCACCCAGGTGGCCAAGTACTCATAGAACCCTCACCAGGTTGTTGCTTGTGGCAAGGACCAGGTCCAGCAAGGCATTTCCCCTAGTGGGACTATGCACCTCTGGGGTTAGGTGGAGCTCCTGGATCCTGGCTAGGAACCTATGTGAGTGGTCAGACCTGGCTGACTGCTCCTCCCAGCAGATGTTTAGGTAGTTTAGGTCACCCATGACAACCACGTCCCTTGACTTTACAGCTTCTATGAACTGACCTAAGAATTCCAGATCCATCTCATCCCCCTGGTGAAGCAGTCTGTAGCACATGCCCACTATCAAATCCCTTTCCCTATGAACCCCTTGCATTCTTACCCAGAGTGCCTCGGGTTGCCCCTTCTCTGACCCCATCCTGATCATTGAGGACGTGTATTGCTCTTTGACATAGAATGCTACATCCCCCCCTGCCTTTTTTCCCTGCTCTGTCTCACCTGTACGGCCTGTAGCCCTCGATAGCCATGACTGGGCAGTGGATAGAATCCCACTATGTTCCGTGAGCCCCTCTAGGTCTGGGTTTTTGCTAGCTAGCAGGAGGTTAAGTTCCTTCTGCTTATTCCCCATGCTTCAAGCATTTGTGTAGAGGCTTTTGAGGCCTCC
Source organism: Caiman crocodilus (assembly GCA_030014935.1). Classification (NCBI taxonomy): domain Eukaryota; kingdom Metazoa; phylum Chordata; order Crocodylia; family Alligatoridae; genus Caiman; species Caiman crocodilus. Next base: position 242,296,346 of record JAGPOW010000261.1, read on the forward strand.
TGTAGGTGCACATGCTGCCCCTTTGTTCTTAAGACTACCCTGGCCCTTGTCACATACCTGAGTACGACCTGCACATTTCCCTTGGCTTGATGGCGAAGTGTCCTTATGTTCTTCTGCATCCCCGTCCCCTGGCGAACCTAGTTTAAAGCTCTCTGTATGAAATCAGCCAGCCTGGAAGAAAAAATACACTTACCTTTTGGGGAAAGATGAAGCCTGTCCTGTCTGAGCATGTCCTCTGTACAGAAATGAGGGTCATGATCCAAGAATCCAAGGCTCACCTGGTAACACCAGCTCTGAAGCCACCAATTGACCTTACTAATGCATGCCTCATGATGCCATCCTTGTCTACTTGGGTCCTGTGACCCTGGCACTCGTTCCTGCCATTGGCAGGGGGTCAGACTAGATGGCCTGCTCTAGGCCCCTTCTGACCCTAGATACTATGATACCTGTGTCCCCGTTTCCTTGAGCTTGGCCCCTAGAGCCTTGTAGTCTCCCATGACATGGTCCAGGTTACCCTAGGCCACATCATTCATTCCCACATGGATAAGACCATGGAGTATTGATCAGAGGGTCAGATGAGGTCTGGGATCTTCTAATAGGTCTTCTCTTCTCCAGACTAAATAATACTAGTTCAATATACCTAACCTAACCACACAATCAGTATTCAATATAGCATATTTTGTTTTTATTGTGAAACTATTTTAAAGAATTTGGAAAAAAAAAATTAGATTTGAAGTAGCCCCAAGGCCTATGGATGAGCATAAAAAGATAAAATGAGAAGTTCAAACGTATGTGCTAAATGATGTTTATGCAGTGATGCTATAATTTCTCAAATGTCTTTCAATTAAGTTTCATATCAATAGACACACAGAGGGTACATCTACATGAGGTGTTTACTGCACAGTTGCCTAATTCACAGTGCAGTAAACATTTCAGTATCTACATGTGAGCCCCTATCAGGGTGCAGGAAACTGATAAACTCCACAGGAGGGTAGGTCTTGTGTTTAAAATTCCTGCTCTCCTGAAAGGTTTTTTTTGATGGGGGTAGATTCTGCCCCAGCTGTCTGGAACACATGGGTGCTTCAGTGTGGGGGCTACCAACTAGCCCCATTATGAAGCACATTCATGCCCCAGCCAGCCCCTCCACAGCATGCTGAGCCTAGTTGGAGCAGCCCCAGGTTGGCAGGCTGATCTCCTGGGCACCTGCCAGCTGGGGCTGCTATGACCCAGCAAAATGTGCTGCACTTAAAGTGCATGTGTAAACCACATACCCAGGAGCAATTAACTACAGAGCAATAAAAGTCCACTATTTATTGCTGCTCATAAATGGCATGTGTTGACGCGCCTAGTGTATTTTAGTGTTTTCTGCACAGAAAGAATGTATCAGAGCCTGTCCTATAGCATGAACTGCAAAGTCTCAAAAAAATAATTCTAGCTATTTAAAATGAATTTTGTCCTTTAACTTTAAGCAGCTATTTGTTATAGGGAATTGACGTATGCTCTTCCTTTCATTAACTGTTTTTCCTTTTAAGAGGGCAGAAATTATCACAAGGTTTTCTCAATACAGTAAAAGCTGTTATCCAGCATCCCCCGGAAATGGGGGATGCTGGTTAATTAAATATTCCGGTTAATCAAATGTGTACCATCTGGTGCACTCCCTGGTGTCAGTGTACTGAGGGACAGGGAGGGGGGCCCTGCGCAGGCTGCTTTGCCCTGGGTCGTGGTCCAAAAAAGTGGTGAAGGAAAACTCAGCTCACTGCAGCAAAATGGGAGGTCCCCCGGAAGTGGTACTTCCAGTTTTGCTTTTGTCACATCACTTGGATACCGGTTAATAAAGTTTTCCAGCTAGTAAAATGTCAATTAATACAGCTTTTACTGTACAATGAATTGGAGCCAATAGCAGTCCTCAATTTTAAAATATATTTATTAAATATATTTAAGAATTTCAGGAATCCAGTCATTCATAGAAAATGAAATGTACTTAATGATAATCAACACTGTGATAAAAGATTTTTATGAGAGAATAAAAAACTGGTAGGGGAAAAAAAGAAATATCCCTAGAAATTATTAACAAAAGTCGAAACTTTAAAAATAATTACAGCATAATTAGAAATAAAGATGCTATCAATATGGTAATACTTAGAGTTATATTCATGCCAATGTATTATTTCAGTGATACAATATAGTTCTAGCCTTTAGAACATACCCGTAAATGACTTGCAGCAATTGGTAATAGGAATTAGAACAATGATTGTGTTTTGTTTTCCGTAACCAGTTGTCTTCCAAGCATTGATCTGATAAGTTAATTAATCATTCAGAATATTTATGCAAATTAGCACTACTTGCCAAGGAGTTCATTATGTAGAACAATTTAAGTCTGAAATAAAATTAGAGCAACAGTGGAGCATCCATATGCTACTGTGTGGGTTCAGAGATAACATTGTGATAGGTGGAGTTTAAGAATGTAAATAGAAAACAGAAGCATTCATTACAAGGCAGAATAAGTTGTAAATTCTTTTTGAAAACAAAAACATAGTTGTCAATACCTATTCTAGTTTGCCTGGATAATAGTAGTTTACTGAATGTAATAGGTATAAATTCCTCATTCCATGTCTTTGGTAATGCAAGTTTACCAAATTGCTACTTTGCACAGGTAGTTTTCTTTAACTGTGATATCATTAATGTCAGCTAATTATTGCTTAATAATTTTCTTTACTCTATACATAACAGAAAACATTATATTTGGCTCTGTCACAAGGAGATTATGAGGACTTAAGTATTGCTTTAAAAGTGATCTGAGATTCTTGGATCAAAGTCACTGCATCCATGATGAGTATTATTATTAAACATAGATGCTTCCTTTTCCCCCCCTAAGGTTCCAATGCCCTTCCTGCAAAGGATGTTAGATAGACTATTAAACATAGCAACAACATAACTATTTCATTTAGCTCATACTCTAATAACACTGTTACAGAAAGATTCAAAACTCATTTCAGCCAAGAAATTTTACTTGGAATACAATCAAGGAGAAGGGTTAATTTGATCATCCATTGGCTTTCATCAAAAGAACTAGGACAACAAAGTTGCTCACTTTTTAGGAAATGGAACAGTGCAGTTCTCACCAAGAAAAAAAATCCTCCGAACATACCAGATCTTAAAAGGACCAAACAGTTTTTGATTTTTTCAAGCAGAGATTATCCTTTTTTACTGCAAGATTCTAACCCAGCTCTTGATATCTTTGAAAGTTCAGCTTGCCCTTTTAAGTCAAAGGCAATTTCTCTCAACGGCACTTACTACCAGCTAGAGAAGATTAGAATTGTCCTTCCTGTAACCTATCACCAACAATTAACCAACAAATCCTCACGTGGTAGGGATTTTTTTACCCTGGAATTTCTATCAGATAATATTGACTCCCTTTTATATCTGTCACTCCAGCCAAATACAGACCCAATTCAGTAAATCCCAGATCCTGTGAAGTGTTAAGTGCACTCAGCAACCAATGACTGTGATGGGAGCTACACAACATTTTGAGAGACATGGCAGTGTGTGGTCTTCACCTTTGAAAATCTCCCTTGACAAATGGTAAAAGAGAATCAGCTATTTGTGCATTTTTCTACTTCGAGAATCCCTTTTAAAGATCCCATTCACCCAGATTAATAATTTCCCAGCAGCATAGCCTCCTGATAATATCATATTACTTTCAGGTAATTTGTGACTTGATTCATCAACTTGCCATTTTGTTAACTGATGTCTGTTAAAAGTTGAAAACCAGTCATGAACATTTTTATTTGGATCCTGTGTTTTGTTCTCCTGAACTATTAATGTTTTACTTATGAAAAATATCACAGACCTTCTGAAGGAGGGATCTCTGCTCTTTTTGAAATGTATGATGAATGCAAACTTTATTAAGTCTAGGTTTGAAATGGAGATTGCAGTATTTCAATTTAGGGTATTCTTGAAAAAAGCTGAAATTTCCCATGTCATATTTAGGACTGATTGCTTGTGGAAGTCAGTGTTTGTCCATGCAAGTATGGGAATGTCGTATACACTCTTGCTTATGTAGTAGCAGTGACATGAATGCTGTCAATGTCTCTGTATATATTTTGGATGTAAATATACAAGAAAGCTGAATTTGAAGCTATGACTGAAATATTTCTCTCACATTTTCCATGTAATCTTGTAGTGAAGATTTCTAGATAATATGAACACTTAATCATTGCTGTCACTTCTTCTCACCTTCCTTTGCAGTGGCTTATTGGATATTTTTCTATAAGGCCAAATCCTGAAGCCCCTGCTCTAATACTATGTTTCATGCCAGCTGATCATTAAGAAAATACAGAAAGTACCTCTTTATAGCCATCATATCATATCCTAGAGCAACCTAATGAGATCTTGAAGGAGATTTGCTTGGAAAGTCTGGGAACTTCCCTCCCCACTTCCTCAGTAAATGTCAGCCCAGCTTTTATTAACTTTGGTAAAATGAACAATTAAAGAGGCCAGCTTGCTAAATATTAGCTTTGGATGCTCTAGTTAATATTTGATCAGCTCTTGTGACTTCATTGGATTGCACCCAATAGGATGTGGTTACATCTTTTATCTAGGGAGCTTAGTCACAGTGCAAAAACTCTTACGAATAATAATCTTGAATAGAATATGACATGTGACAACTGATCCCTTAATTAAAGCACTAGTATTGAATGGCAGGGCACTGCATTACTTACATGCATCTGGTGCTGTAATCTGCCAGATTAATTTATTAAGAAATAAAAATGGCACATCAATAAATCATAGAAATTAAGGGCTGGAAGGAACCTTGAAAGATTATCGAGTCCAACTCCCGTACTCTGGGCAGGGATGCTGCTGATATCAAATGGTCCCAACAAAGTGTCTGCTCAGTCTCCTCTTGAAGCCTTTCAAGGCTGAGGACTGCACCACCTCTTTGGGAAGTCTGTTCCAGATTCTGGTCATCCAGAATCTGGAATATGAAATTCTTCCTTAAATCCAACCTGAAGCCACTCTCTAACAGTTTATGGACATTGCTCCTTGTCCTCCCAGGGGTGTCCTAGTGAACAGTTTCTTTCAGCTCCCGCATTTCACTTACATATTATAGATGGCCACCAAGACCCCCTCAGTCTTTTCTTCCCCAGACTGAACAGTCACAGATCCTTTAGTCTTTCCTCATAAGGTTTGTCCTCCAGACCCTGAATCATTCTTGTGGCCCTTCTCTGGACCCTTCCAAGATTTTCCAAATCTTTTTGAAGTGTGGCACCCAGAACTGGATGCAGTACTCCAGCAGGATTTCACCACCACCAAATAGAGATGAAGTATCACTTCCTTAGCCCTGTTAACAATGCATTGACTAATGAATCCATCCCAGTATGCTAATAGCTATGAATTGTGTGAATTTACACCAGCCATGTACCTTGTTCTTCATGCTTTGAAGAACATGCCCTGTTTTAACTGTATACCAATGAACTCAAAACATGCAACAGTTGAAGTTCTTGGCATCCAAGATTTGGGCAGTAACCTTGTTATTCTTGTGAATGATAGCAGCACACAGGCCCCCAATATGCTCATCTTATATCAGCACTCAAGCACGTAAAACATTAGTACAAAATTTTGAAAGGAAGATTTTGTGGCAAAATTTTGGTTCACAGTATGATCCTAATGACACAAGTATGATGACAATAACAATGCAAAAACAATAATGAGTTACCTCAGTTGTAAAGAGAATCAAACGTGACACAACTACTGCAGTGGTTGGGTCACATGAAAAAAATAGAAGCAATCTGAACACTAAAAAAATGACTCCTTGTGGTGCTGAAAGAGAGCAGGCCAGCTGGACAACCAACATGAGATGGCTAGATGACAGACTGTCAGACTGTCATAGGATGGGGTGCCCAAGGATGGCCGTGACACCCTTTGGGCTCTGTGACCATGTCAATCTTGCCCAATGAGCATCCTTTTCCTCTCCTACCATGTCTTGCTGGTAATTGTAATAAATAGGGAGGCTGCCCTCGAGTTTGTGTTTGGACATGGTCATGATGGACCCCACTAAACCCTGTGGGTTCTTGGACCCCTCTTTGGTCCTGCTCAAAATGGATGCCTCACAGGACATCCTAAGTCTTATAGGCTATATACATCGCTCCAAAACAACCATTTTACTATGCCCCAAGCCTCACAGATGATATTTAAACATTGTCCCTCTGAAGCCTTGATGTATCTCAGCCTCTCCTTCACCACTGGGCTCTCCGCAGCCCTGTCTCTGTACCCACACTTGCGCTGGGCCCACTGGTGTCTCCACTGTCGTGATCTGCTCGGCCGGTTACGACCAAGACGGACAGGTGGGTGGTTTTGAACTGACTAGGCAGAGACGCGTGTGGTAGAAAAAAGTTTACTTACGTCCCCAAGAGGCGAGGTTGGAAATTCTTAGTTACAGTTACAGGTGGGGAGGGGGTAATCGACTAGGTTCACGAAGCGCTGAATATAATCGCTCGGAGGCCTACGTGAGGAACGTCATGATATCACTGACGGGAGGACACGAAGTGGCTGGCTTGTCACCCCAGAGTCTCTCAAAATGGACTCCATGTCTGTGTGTTTTATAGGGGTTTTGACATCACTACTAGCAACCAATTGGGTGGGAGTTTTGTCTTATTTGGGTTGGCTAATGGGTGGTGTACTTTGTGACATGAGCATGCTTTATTTGGGTGTGACTTCCACAATGTAGCTCCAATGTGTGGCCCCAGTGAGGTCTCCTCCTCCCCAATAGCCTCAGCCTAGTCCACCGGTTTATAAACAGCAAGCAAAATATGAGCCCCTGGGCTATAACATAATGCAACGATTTCAGGGGTGCTCTGTCCCTTTGAAGAATCAAACTTCCTCCCCAGCATTAATTGTCTTGAAGCCCTGGGTACCTGGTAAGCTCCTGGAGCCCCATTAGTCCTATAGGCAGCAGATCAGGCAGCCATAGCATCTTTGGACAATTCTTCTCTGCAGGCTCCTTCCCCCTGGCTCCTGTAAGAGAACTAACCCCTGAAAGACTCAGCCCTGGCACGTGCAGGTTAATTTCCTTGTTAGCCTGCTGCCATAGTAACTTACACCTGTAGCGTGTCTACCTGGCTCTTAGGGCCTTGTCTCTAGGCAGTTTCTGCTCTTAAAGGAGCAGGGCATTCTGTAGGCCCTGTGACACAGACCTACAGAAATTAAGTGTGGATGACTGAAAGATTAAGGCATACAACAGACTGGAATGGATGAAGACACTGGAAGCAACCAGGGCCTCTGAGGCTTATAGTGCTAAATTATTATTATTATTATTTTTATAGCAGCACAGTTTCATTTATGTGTAAACATTCTTTGGTAATCTTATAACAATGAATACCATTCTACCTGCTTAATTTCCTAAGGATTCTGTAATAATATGATCATACTTTCATATGAAATAATGTGACAAACATCACTTAGGAAGTATGCTCAGGGTCAAGTTCATCTGCTCTTTCTTATATCACATTGAGTAATAGTTTGCACCCCACTCCATGTTTTGATGGCTCAAAGCCATGCCTGATATTTTGTGAAAGAAGGAATTGCATATAGAGCAGGTTCAATACACAAGAGACGAAGTCTACACCTAAAACTTCTAGAAACAGAAAAGTGTGGTTTTGTGTCTGTCCAAGGATATTCAGAAATAAATGATTCCAACCACAAGTTTGGGGAAAATTGCAACCAGGCTGGCAAGAACAAAATATATTGTGAATTAATAAAGTAAAGCTATTTATTGCCATTCACAGGTTCAACAAAATTAACATGAGATTTTTATGTGTACATTAGGCACATTCACATATCTCACATGTAGTATCTGTAATTATTTTTATACTGAATTAATTGTGCAGTAGTACAGCATTGTATAATAATATTTATGCGACCCTTCAGTAATAATACTTTTTACCTTCCTTCTAAGATTTCAAAGTTCCTCCCACAGCCTGATATAAAAGGGGACCCATAATCATCCCAAAGGTAATCTAGGCATCACTCCCATCCTTATCAAAGGGAATCAGGGTCTCTTTGCTTAAGATATTTTTTAAAAATATCACTCACAGTAAATGCAATAAGAGAAGGCAACCATTTTGAAAAGGGAAATTCTATCAAGAGTTTTCTGTGGAAGAATATTATTTTTCAGCCCCAACTGAAGAAGAATCACTTGTTTATGAAAAAAAAATAGAAAAGAACGATCTGTAATCCTAATTATTTTTCTTCTTCTGATACCAGTTTCTTTACAGTCTCCTAAAATGTTGTTGACATGTATATCACATCTTCATTTATTTTTATTTCTATCTGGTGTGGCATCAATATTTGTCTTATATAGATGCCTACGCTAACTAAAGGTGCATACAGATATTCAGGGAGGTTAGGAGGAGTTTAAAGTGTGTTAAAAATGGCCACTCAATATAATTTATTTCACCCAGGTGCAGAGCTTACACTTAGATCCCTAGTTAGGTTAGAAGTTCCAGGAAGGTTACATTGGTCTAAAAATGGCCGACCTGATCTAGGTTAACCCGGTCTCCAAGATCATCTAACTTAGATCATGTTGGCCATTTTTAGACCAATCTAACTCTCCCAAACTTCTGCACATTTCCCTGTATAGTCCCAGCGCTGCACTTTTCCTACCCACCTCCCTTACACTGAGCTCATTTTAGGTTCCTGGCCTGTTCTCCTACCCCCAGATGGACAACTCCCCCCCACACACAAGCACACCCCAGGCTCACCAAATGCCCCATCCCACAAGCCCCCCTCCCAATGCCAGTTTCATCAACATTCATCAATGCTAAGCAAGCAAGTCCCAGTAGAGGGAAGGGCAGGAAGGATGGAGAGATAAGTTTGTGGGATGGCGGGTGGGGGTTAGGGAACTAAAAATAGCCTCTGGTCCCAGGAGGTGGGCGAGAGAGCCCCTAACCCCCATATACCCCTCTGCAGACTCTGCTTGCCCCCCTATCCTCCCTGCGGATCCTGCCTCTTCCCTGATTTCCCCACTAGAGTGTGTTTGCCCACTCAACCCATCCAACTTCCCAACTAGAACCCCTCAGACCAACTGATTTACCTTAAATCAGATGGCTATTTTTAACTAAATTTTACGTCCCACTAACCTCCCCAAATATCTGTACCCAGCCTAATAGGACTGATGCTCAGGTACTATGGGGAAAGATATACCAATTAAAACTCTCAGATGGCTAGGTAGATATGGGAAAAGTTGTATTATGTACCTCTGTTACAAAGTTAAGTTTAGAAATCTCTGTAGACATCTAAAATACCATTTCAATGGAAATTGGATTTACTTGCCCTCCTTTCCTCCTGGAAATCAGGACTTTTGTTAAACTGAGATAAAAATTGTTCCATTTCCTGTTTTTAAACTTTTTTACTTCCACAACAAAGAGTAAATATTATGGGATATCAACTGAAACAGATTATATTTGCCACTTTGAATATGTAGTAATATTTCCCACTGTTCATTCAGAAAGTCCTACTATTCATTCAGAAAGTTTCAGAAGGATTTTTACGATATAATCACAAATTATAATTGTGTCATTATGCATAATTGCTCTGCACCATTACATCACATAATTGGATCAGTTCAAGTTCTAATTGCATGGTTAGGGAGATTTACAATAAGCATGCTTGGGATATAATTACACTAATTTCATAATTCTCGGACCTATAGAGTCTAAATCTGGAAGGCTTAATGCCTATTTTCATGGCTTCATTTTATAATCTGAAGGTTTTGAATGTTATTTTGGTGGCATAATGGAGTGTAGCTTGTTCTCACCAATGCATTTTGTATTTAAATTTGTAACAACTAGAATATAACTTGGATTATTCAGTGGTGAAAGAAGGACTAGGAACCCTGCTTACAGCCCTGCAGGAGGTATTTGAAAAACCTCATTATTTTCAGCATCAAGGAAAATCTTAAAAGGATGGTAACTCCTTGCAGATCAAACCACTGGGATTGATCTCTCACTAGGTCCTTGAGACATGTGAGCTGGATCTTTAATTTACATTTCTTTCTGGTAATTTTATCAAACTTGTGAAGCTTTTGGAGACCACATGATCACTATGTTATAGCTTGCCTTGATAAAAGTGCTTATTTCACTGATCCTCTATTCTGAACAAAATAACTGATAAAACTGAACCAGAGCTGATAAGACAGTTGCTGAGTCTAGTTATAAATATGTTCATTACTGATCTTGTCCTGCTACTTAATATGATGCAGCAAACAGAAACAGCAAGAGCCAAACTGTCACTTTTCACTTCCTCTGAACCCACTTTTCACTTCCTTCTTTTACCACAATGCCACACAGTTAGTATAAACGTGGTTCTGAAGAACTGCAGTTTCAGAGAAGGTGTTCTTACAGAGATTGCTCATTATAATTAATTGTACAAATAACAAAAATTCATTTGTATTTCCTTTAGCTTTCCCTCATGTTTTCCTCAAATTGCTCCTTTACCTTGGGCTCCTACCACATAATTTCTCAGTCTCCCTCTCCCAACTCTACCTCCAACTTTACCAACCAGTATTTCTTCCTTGCCTGTACCAATAGCAGTTTTTTCCCTAATGTCCTCAGTCCCCTGCAGTCTCTCACCCAGATACCTTCCCTGGCATCCAGGTCTAAAAATTATGGGAATGCAAGAGCTTCCTACATCATTGTGAGAACAATCCTGAAGGTACCAAATGTCTGTAACTTGTGATGAACCCATACGAGTAGGCCATCTACAACCTGGGACTTATGCATCTGACACTTCTGAAGCATGATCGTCCAGTGTTAGGGTTAAAAGTCTCAGTAATGTAGCTAAGGCTGTAGCAGTTCCATCAACTTCTATATGTGGCCAAGCCACTGTACCAAGTAGTTGTAGTCTAAAAAGGAAAATTCACTAGATCCAGCCGTTCTCAGAGTGAATAGGATACTGGGGTACCTCTCTATTTCAATGCTGCCTGTCTACTTCTGGGATGTTGTTCATCCTTCACGGGTGAAGATGACCACATCCAGTGGGTGGGAAGAGAAGAGAGAAAAGAAGCGGGAAAGAAACAGGGTGTCCTGGTATTGCTTATTTGGTGCTCTGCAAAAGCGCACTCCATTTGACAGTTCGCCTTAGAAGATTTTCTTCAGCAGGCGAGCGTCAGGCATTTTTTAAAGGTAGCTGCACCAGTTTCAGTAGAGTGTGAATAGGGGGAGTGGGGAGAACTGATCTTCTGAGCACCTCGGTGTCCAACATCCTGTCTTATCACTTTATCTTTAGTTATCTTTCGCAGGCAGCACAGGTGGAAGTGGTTTAGTTTCTTGACATGACTTCTGGGATACAGTAGCTTTTATTTTACCCCTTTCTTGGTTCACAGAGTGGGGACAAAATATAGCCTTTTACTGATATAGTATTAATGAATCACTTTAGTTTAGGCAGAGGACATTACTGAGATTTTACTTTCACTTTTTCTAACACCAGTTTTGACTAACATATTTTCCCTATAACTCCCATTTCATGTAATATACTGAGAATTTAAAAATAAATAAAACTTCTGCATCTATGAGCTTTTATTCATTGTAGTATAATTTTAAAAATATAATCATAATTCTCAAATGCCTGAAGTCATAAATGGCATTTGCAAGTAATGAAATGTCAAAAGCCATTTATTGTGAGTGTAAACCAAATGTTTATGCTCTATAACCAGATTAAATTGGTGTCTGAAGGCTCCTTACTCACTATTTGCTTTTCCATTTTCATGTATGCGATACTTTTTTTCCATTGTGCACTGCATAAACTATTCTCTGGTAGATAGAAACAAAATGGTTTAGGCTTCAGTTTCTAATTGAATTGAACAGAAAATATGTATGACACAAGTTATTTTATGCTTTGATTAGGCTAAATTCAGCAACTGGAATACGTGTATGCATGGAAGAAACAGGAACTATCATCACATGATGATGAATAAGCCATGAGCTTCCACTAGCAAAATGAAGGAATTTTATCAAAAAATACATAAATATATATTTTACTATTGTAGGTATTGATTTATCAATAATCTATAGTCCTGAATCATTTTAAGAAGGACAAGAATATTAGGATTTTAAAAATAAAACCACAGTACAATTTAACTGCTTGCAAAGTTATGATTTGAGATGCAGTAAGTACAGGAACAAACATAAGAAAATGAGGTATCACAAATATTGTACCATATGTTATTTCCTATGGATTTCATCTGTAATATATACTAAAAGTCACTTGATTTTGGATGGTCCTATTTATAGCCTTAGTTACAGGTGTGTGTTGAACTTACACTCAAATAATCTAATCAGAATGCAGGAGACTCCTCTGGCAGGTTAGGCTTATAGAGGCTGGACTTTCCAAAAATTGTGGATATAGTCCCTTTTACAGAAAACTATTCACTGAGTCTTCACTCATCAGAACACACTCATTATATAAGCTTAATTATACATCCTGCTGCTAAGTAATTGCATTAATGTTTTTTCTTGCACCAGATGAGGTTGTAGTAGGGGAAACAAATCCACCTGTTCAGCCTGATGCAAAACCCTGAACTGCTGCGACAGGGAATTCCAGCAGGCCTCATTCCTTCCAGACTACAAAACAAACTCATAAACCTCAAACCCTTGAAGTTATCTGTCTCTTGGTCCTCCTTCTTTTCCTTTAATCATCCATTGCCACAAGTCTCATCTCCAGACTTCAATATTGCATTTAATCTGCAAAAATCTTGGGTTAAACCAAAGGCAGGTGAAATATGGCCCATGGGCCAGATCTAGTGTGCCAGGTACTTTCATGTGGCCCACAACACTCATCAATTAATTGTACCCCACCCAGTCCTTCTGCCCATGAGTGTGGGGGTGAGGGATCCAAGTATACCCCGCTTCCTGCCAACATACCCTATTATGCCTCACTCCCACTCCCACGGGTGGAAGGGCCCAGCCTGGGCAGCATTCAACTTCCAAGCAGGGCTGCTGATGCTGCTATTGCTACTGCCGGGGAACATGCTTGGTTTCCTCAGTGTCCCAACAGCAAGTAGGAGTGGGAGGGAGGGGGAGCTGCATCTGGGTAGAAAGATGAAGCATGGGCCAGGGGATGGCAGCGGCATGGAGTTCAGGTGGGCAGGATGTGAGGGAGGATTGGGGAGGTGGGATCCCCACACTGTCCCCAGGGCACACAGTTCCAGCAGTGCCAGTGGCAATGGCAGCAGCAGCAGCAAGCATCGATGCTTATGCCTAGTGCAGGTGTTGGTGCCCATTGGTGCCCAGTTCTAGCCAGCACTGCACATCATGGCTAGACGCCATCATGGCTAGCAAAGGAGGAGCAGCAGCAGCAGCAGCAGCAGCGGCAGCAGAGAAGCGATGAGTGGGGTTAGTGCCGGCATTTGCAGCTGATCTGGAGGGGGAGCCTCCCGGATCGCTCGTAGCTGAGCCGGCAGGGAGCCGCACTCTTGAGCCACACGCAAACAGAGCGCGCAAACAGGGAAGCAGCAAGGGGACAGGGGATGGTTAGGAGCATCCCCCGGAGGCCGCTCCAGGGAGTGATACCAGCCCGCCGAGGCGGGTAGCTGTCTTGGGACCCACCCCCCCAGCCCAACCCGGGACCTTCAGAACTGAGGCTGCTGGCAGGCACTTCCAGGGAACTGGGACTCCTAATTGGCAGTCAAAAGACCATGGGAATACCGTGGGAGATTTAAATTTAAACTGAAATTTAAACTGAAACTGTGAAACTTACAAGCAGAGTGTGACTCACTGCTCAGCAGTCGGGTTGGAGCAGGGGGCCAACGAAGACCCCTGATAGGGCTCAGGTGTGGTCTTGGCCACACGTGAGCCCTCTTAGTGAAGGAGGAGCAGCAGCAGCAGCAGTGGCGGGAGAGAAGAGGTGGAGAATCGGTGAGTGGGGTTAGTGCCGGCAGCTGCAGCTGATCCGGAGGGGGAGTCTCCCGGATCGCTCACAGCTGAGCCATCAGGGAGCCGCACTCCTGAGCCACGCATGAACAAAGCGCGCAAACAGGTGCGCTCTGTAAGGGTGTGCCAGCATTCGCACAGGAGGAGCGCAAGGAGGATCTGAAGAGGGACTCGCCAGCGGGAAGACCTCTTTTTCTAGGAACATGGTGAGTACTCGTAGTGCCAGTGCCAGGGGCCTGGCTCCTCCTCCTTCCTCTTCCCTGCTACTGCCCCCCGGTGTTCCTCTGAGGCCGCCACCCAGACCGAGCCCCTGGGGGGGGTTTGCTGTCCACCCCCCCACCCTGACTGGGGGTGGTGGCAGGGCGGGGCCCCGGGGGGTGGCAAAGATGCCTGGGGAATCCCCTGGCTGCCCCTCTTGTGGCCGTCTTCAGGCCCTGGAGGGGCAGCTGCAGGAGCTCCAGGCCAAGGTGAGCAGGCTGCAGGGGATCTGGGTGGCAGAGGATGAAATTGATAAGTACTTCTGTTCTCTGCAGGGCCAGAAACCTACTGAGGAGTCCCCCAGACCCAGAAGAGCGACTCATTGGTGGCAGCAATTTCCCCTTGGATCCAAGGCAGCCCACGATGATGCAGATCCTGTACCTGAGGTGCCACTTGGGAACAGGTATGTGGCCCTGGCCACCCTGGTGGAGACCGCTGAGCAGCACCCCCCTCACGGTGCTGATTGTGAACCCTCATCGTGAGTGGAGAGGAAGAAGAGGTCCCATAGGAGGAGCAAGCGTCGGGTCCTGGTCATCAGGGACTCCATCCTGAGGGGCACAGAGGGTCCCATTTGTCGTCCTGACCCCTTGGGCAGAGAGGTCTGGTGCCTGCCTGGAGCATGGGTTCAGGACATCATGGAGTGCGTCTGAAAGATTGTTAGGCCCACTGATTACCATCTGTTAGTGGTAGTCCACGTGGGGACCAACGACGCTTCTAGAGGCCAGCTGTAGGACATCACTGAAGACTTCAAGGCTCTTGGAAGACTGCTCAAGGTGTTTGGATCGCAGGTGGTGTTTTCTTCCATTCTGCCGGTGAGTCAACAGGAAGGGTGACATGAGGCGTGTATCGCAGCCGTAAACCAGCACCTTTGGGGTTGGTGTTATGATGCAGGCTTTGGATTCTCTGATCATAGCCCTCATTTCTCTACACAGAGCATGTTGGCGGAGGATGGACTTCACCTATCACCTAAAAGTAAGCATTTCTTTTCTTCTAGGTTGGCGGATCTCGTGCGGCAGGGCTTTAAACTAGCTTCGCCGGGAGACGGGCCTGCCGGGAGAGGAGAGAACGCTCTGCCGCTGAGCCAGGTGAGTCAGGCAAGCATATGTGGTTGTAGCTTGGGGGAAACAAGTGGAGAGGGAGAGGCAGCAGTGCGTAGCCTTAAATGCCTCTATACCAATGCTCGCAGCATGGGAGGTAAGCAGGAGGAGGTGTCTCTCCTAGTGGCTGTGGAAGACCCAGATTTGGTTGGGCTCACGGAAACCTGGTTGGACCCGACCCATGACTGGGCCATAGGCATCGATGGCTATGCCCTTTTCAAGAAGGACAGGATGGGGAAAAGAGGCGGAGGGGTTGCGTTCTATGTCAAAGAGTGTTTCTCTGCATTGAGCGTCAACTTGGGGGCAACTGAGGACCAGGTGGAAGCGATTTGGGTCAGGCTGTAAGGAGGACAAGGGGAAAGGGACTTAATGGTGGATGTCTGCTACAGACCACCCAACCAGAGGGAGGAGCTAGACCTCCAAATTGCTGGCCAGCTCAAGGAGGCAGCTAGGATGAAGGATGTCATTGTCATGGGTGATTTCAATTACCCGGACATCTGCTGGGAGGAGCAG
>JAGPOW010000261.1:242316597-242332932 GCA_030014935.1 Caiman crocodilus
CTTTGTGTCATCCGCAAACTTGGACAGAGTACACTTCACTCCCTTGTCCAAGTCGCTGATGAAGACATTAAAGAGTATCGGTCCAAGGACTGAGCCCTGTGGGACCCCACTGCTCACACCCTTCAGGTCGAAACTGACCTGGAAGAGTATGGCCAGTGTCATCCAGTAAATCAGTGGAGGACCAACCCCTTCCCTCAAACAAAATAAATACATGTTTTGTTTTGTTTTGTTCTGTTCTTTTATTTGGGGGGGGGGTTATTTATTTTAAATGCAGTGAATTGTCCATTATAGCACACTTCCTCCCTGCATTCAGTAAGTTGCCTCTTAAAGTTAGAGAGCACAAAGACTGCCAATTCCAGTTCACGTTACAAAGAGTACTTTTATTTTTCCCTTCTGTAACAAGTCTAGCCTGATGTTGTATTTCTATTTACTCATAAAGACAATCTTCTATTATATGAGTCCAAATAAAGAAAAGAATTACATCCAAAAATGTTCCATTTCTCCCATTCCTCAAGGGTGATCATACATCATTTGATAAAACTTTAAAATAGTTTGTCCAAAAGGAGAAAAAAATGACTGTATTTAATTCCCAAAGTTACACATTCAGAATGATGTAATTGGCATAACGATTTGATAATGCTTCCAGTTCCAAAGTGAATACTGGTGCGGGGTCCTCCCAAGTTCCTTATAGTATTTCATATCACAGAGTTGTCTGCTGGCTTCATTGGTACAGTATTGATGGTTGAGGAGGACTATAGCTCCACCTATGTCTACTCATTTGACTGCTTTTCATAGTTGGATCTTAGAGGTTGTGTGTCTTTTCTCTTTGAAAAAGAGAAGTTGTTGTGGCTTTGAGAATTTTGCTGTTAGCCTTCTTCCTGAAACAATCAGTGTGTGCATATGTCCACTGGGAGGTGTCCAGTCTGATGTTACACATTTTATCTATTGTGTGTGGGAAGGAATTGGGGGGGGTGATTAACCCCTGGATCCGAGCAGGCCGGGGACAAAAGGGTTCTGGAATGCTATTTACCCTGCTTCTCCTTTTCCCATCCAAAAAGAGTCCAAGGACAATATAAGAAATAAATTCTTTATTTACAAACATGAACACAACGTAGACACACTCCGTAAAGTTCACCGCGAAGCACTTAAATGTTTTGTATGCACATCCGTGCCGGCAGTTCCCCTTACAACAATCTCCAGGGAACTCGAGAGCTCTTCAAGCATCTATCTGATGCAATTTATCCAATGGGGGCGTCCGGGGGGAAAGGGAGCCACGGATGCAGGACCTCCAGTGAGGGTGATCAGGCCTCACTGATGTCGTGTGGGTCCCGCCTTCCCTTTTCCTGGGCTTTGTTTTTATACTGCCCCAACAGCCAATTAGATCGGGTCTTTCTTTTGCACACTTTTTGAGCTGCACAAGCCAGGAATTTTGCTGCATGCATGCTTCGCGCGGCTAATTGGGCTGCACCCGCTGTTTCCCCATGCAGCGAGCACAGTTTTGCTGGTGTTTGGTCACCTTTATCTACCACATCCTCCCTTGGCCAAATGCCAAACTTGGATGCTCAAGCTCGAGCTCGAGAATTTCCCTGTTTACACTTAAGTTTCATATAACCAAATATGTAACATGCAACATTATTAACAATTTATCAAAAGTTCAGTTAAACGCATAAAAGTCCAGCAATTCTGATGGTATCAAGTCTATCTGCTCCAGCCGAGGTCCGTTGCAGATAGATTCGTCCACAGCAGTGGGTGTCGATGTCTCACACCATGTCAAGTGTTGGCAGTTTTGTACCATCTTGGGCTAGAAAACAAACTCAAGATTCATTAACAACTGTGCTACGTCAGCTTAGCCAATTATGGTGGGCCAAGACGATGAGTGCAGGTGAGACTGCTTCAAGAGAGACTAAATAGGTATTTGAATACTCACCGGGTTCGAGTACGACACCAGGAACTGGACTTGGACACTTGCTAGTGGCCATGGGGACAGCTAGCCATACTGCTTCTTGCGCCAAGTAACATGGCTTCCAAGGTGGGCATGGTACCAGGGCATGCTCATCCCACAAGGTCTTGGTAGCATTCATGGTGATCAGTACGTCATTATTGTATTTGGTCCAGTTCTTAAATGACCCATTCTCTTTTAGTCTCAATTGTTCTTTATACAGTCCTATCTGTCACTCCACAATGCCATTAGACCGTGGATGATAAGGCAAATGATGATGCCACTGAATGTTATGTTCTGTTGCAAATTGCTCTAAACCTTTAGAGTTGAAAGGTGGTCCTCCATCAGAGTGTATGATGTGAGGGACTTGCTAATGAGTGAAAGCAAGCTATAGGCACCCCTGAATTACGGAGGTGGTGGTTCTCCTCGTGGGCAGGACGAGGATCTGACAGGCTCCTAATGATCCACAATTGCCAGTCCTTTGTTTGGTGGCTTTGTCCCTGGAAGTGGCCCAAGTAGGTCCACTTGCCACACTTTACCTGGGGTGTAGTGCGCTGGGTCATAAGCACCTCTCTGGTGCCTGTGAGGCACTGTTTTTTCTCACGCACAGGCAGAACAAGCTAGGATTATTTTCATCCACTGTTCTATACTTGGCCCTCTGTTACTTTGTTCTCTCCAGCAGGCTTGTGCTCTCTTTTCTCCAGGGTGTCCCCAGTATTCATGGAGGATCCATGGTTAAGGGCTTGCATAGGGTGGTTCCTATGTTAGGAACGAGTTGGTATCGACAATGTCAATGACATGTGACTGAGGCATGTCTTCTTGGTCCATGGGTCCTTGTTGGGCTAGTACATGATCCACGATGGCATGCACAGGGTCCGTGTCGGGTCAATGGGATCGAGCATGCTTGATCAAGGGATGGATGGAGAATTTCAGCAAGATTTTCTTAACAACGTCCCAAAGGTCCGTATGCTCTTTTACCTGTGACATTCTGGTGACAATCCTGTATATGTATTCTGAGTCTATGACTATGATGGGGACTGGGAGCGTTCCATCACGGTGCTGGTAAACGTGTTCGAGAG
This sequence comes from Caiman crocodilus, assembly GCA_030014935.1. NCBI lineage: Eukaryota > Metazoa > Chordata > Crocodylia > Alligatoridae > Caiman > Caiman crocodilus. The sequence goes on from JAGPOW010000261.1 coordinate 242,319,616, forward strand.
CTAACTGAAAGCCTCGTAATTCAGATACTTGGACCGATTCTCCTGGGTAAGCTGCTTGGAGTTTATAGTCATGGCAAGGGTCTCAATAATATCCATACCCTCCACTGCCACAAGATGTGCCATCTAAGGCTATCCACACCAGAGATATAGTTCCATACAACCATGGTACAGCAAGATTGCCCTCCTCGATGGCTGAGGTCATTTCTCGGTCGGCAACCTGCCATGCCGACCAATGATACTGATGACGGAGGACTAAGGAGCTCCAAGTTTTCATTGTCCCCTGATACTCTGGATGAATTCTTCCAGGATCAGGTAATTTCAGTATGGTCCTGCCGAATGCAAGAAGTATACCTGGATTCACTTGTAGGTGCTCTCCTAGCTGAGCCGCAAGCATGACTTTTCCTAGGCAGGCATACTGGTGCTGATAGTTCTGGAGTGTGCAGTGACCGGTGTATGCAAGATTCCCTGTTTCAGCGTCACTTGCTGTGAACCAGAAATGTTCTGTAGTATAGCCCACACAAATTGTTAGGAGCTTACCAGCAGGAGGTGTGATCAAGCGTATCTCTTTAACCTCTGTCATAACCTTTTCCAGTTCAGCTTGATCATATTCGCTCCGTGGGGTTCTACGTCATGTCTTTTTGCAAATTTGATGCTGTAACCTTCGGAGGACTTTTAAATGTGGTGGTGTCATGAAATGACGGAACCAGTTCAGCTGGCTCAGCAGACCTTGGAAATCTGTCTGCATAGTTGGCCAAGGCAGGGATGACTCGGGATTGATGTTGCATGCTGTCCCTGACAGCCACCGTCCTGTGAATTGTGTCCCCAAAAATGTGATGTCCAAGGATGGCTTGCTCACAGACTTGGTCAGACTCACCATCCATCCTTGGTCACTCAAGCGACTTGGTGGTCTTTTAGATTCGTGGTAATGGTGCAAACTACGGCGCCATCATGTCCTATAATAACAATGTCATCAACATAGGCCCAGATGCGGACATCTACAGTCTCTGGGTGGAGGTGAATGAAACTCTCAATTGTCTCATTCATCACCGCAGTTGCCAATGCCGGTGCATTGTGGTAACCCTGTGGGCAAACCTTCCAAGAAAACATTTGTCCGCCCACACACATATTAAAAATCCCGTGTGGGTCATGTATAGGGATCAAATAGAACATGTCCTTTAAGTCTAGAGTGGTAGTGAACCATTCTCTGCCCCTTTGCATCTCAGTTATGCCATCGAGAATATCTGAGACAGTCTGTGCAGCGGGCATTTAGAATGGCTTACAGTGTTGATTTGCCTTTCGGTAGTCTACTACTAGATGCGCTTCCGCTGGTTTCCCTGGTTTTGGAATGCCCCATCCAGCCGATAGGTAAGCTGAGGATTTTACAGGCTGGATGCATTCTCACTTGCACAAGTCAGCCAAGAAATTTTGAATCTGGGGCTGCAGGTTGGTGCGTGTCGGGATTGGCTGATATTGCCAAGGCACAGGGTTTACTAGCATTGGCTGATGTCTTTCATTTGGTGTAACAGTCAATGGGAGTGCTAAGTATATAACGTCCTTCAAGGCCAATGCTCTAATTGCAGGAATACCCAAAATGTTTATCCCTCCTAAGACTCCATGCAGGGCCTTTTTATTAATCCAAAACTTGACTACAGGTGTGGATGTCATAGCATTTAGCCCTTGTACAAAAATGACTCTGGATGTTTTAATATGGGGTGTCTCAGGTCTCAATACGTTTACTTGGGCTCCCGTGTCTAACAAAAAGCATGTAAGTATAGGGGTGGAACCTGCAGTTGCACTTTCATCATAAGTTGTGTACGGGCGTTCGTCATCAACAGGCCAGCCGTCATTGCCCACATCAATGGCCGCTACTCATTTTTTCCATTGTCTCCTTCTTGTCCCCAAGGCCTAATGCCTAGAATCTGTGCCATCCTCTTTTGTCCCTCATCTCCTAACCTGAGAAGTTGGCTCCTCGTCAGGCCACTCCTGTTTATTAGAAACATGAAAATGGCACGCTCTTCAAACATACGGTATGGTGGTTGTCCACGCGGCCAGCAATCAATCTGAGGCTTATCAGGCATTAATTTCCATGTTCTGACTGCTTGCACTGCTGCTGGTGGGGTGAGCTTAGATTCCATTCTCCGTGCTGTAGTGAGCTTCCCCAGGCTACTCAAGACATTCCCTATTGGTCCCCTGTCAGTGGATGCAGCAACAAACAGAACATAGGTGTGTTGATACCTCCATAAATTTCAACACAAGCCTCTACCGCTGCGAACACAGGGACTTTGCCGGGATCGTTGCACCATCGGTGCAGCCAAACACTGTTTGCCTGTTGTAGAGTTAGACCTAGTGGGTAACACCCTGTATCCCAGGTTAGAAAACCGGCTCCTGCTATTGCATACAAAAGCTGTGCAGGTGATGCATCACTGGGTGGATCCACATGACAGGCATGGGCCTGGGTCAGCAGCGCTGGAACCACTGCAGCACACAGGGGAATTTGCCAGATCCTGTTGTGCAATATTTGAGTTGTGTCATTACACGCTCCTTCCCCCCATGCAGGTTGGTGCATCAGCATGGTACACTCTTCAGGGTCCACTAAATCTGACCTGTGCTCTAATATTAGCTGTCCCAGCCACATCATTAATGTTTCACCCGGTGTCAATCGGGTATCCTTTGCCAGTTCCTGGAGCTCCCCCCTAGTACACGTATGGAGGGTAGTGGGAGTGCGGGTTCCCGTGCCATCAGTGACTGAATTTACTAATGCCACGGGGTTCACATGTAGGATGGGCACATCTGCATTAATGGGAAGAACAGAGTATGGCCCCAGCGGAGTGCCGTACAGGGGCGGCTCCTCAAGCGGGGCCATTGGGTCTTTGCTGATGTCGGAGCTTCCTCCCCAAGGCTTCTCGGTTACGCCCCTCTCTTCTCCTGCGACGCCATCTTGAAGCAGTGGCTTGGTCTGTAAAACACTCTGTCACGCGGCCGCCTGAGTTAACGCATCTATCGTGCTGGCTTGGTTTGCTGCATGCCGCAGTAAAGTAGTTACTGAGCGGAACAGGACATTAATCATTTTCCCTTTATTCCATTTTTGCCCTGTCCACCCCATCACATCCTGTCCGTTGGCCTCGAGACCCTCATGGAGTGTCGTTAGGATTTTGCTTTCGGTGCCTCCTGGCTCGAGGTCAGGGCATCTAAATTTGTCGGGAGAAATCTCGCAACCGGTCCCCTTCTTTAGGTACTGAACACACCTATCGTACTCCTTCTCAGGGTTGTACTCATCTGTACCCTTAGGCTTAATGCGGCTAAGCAATGCCTCCAATTTTACATCCGGCAGATGACAAAGAACCGCGGGGCTGGAAAGAAGACATCCCAGAGCTGTGGGGGTGAGGCCGGATACGACCCACTCTTTAAGCAGCTCCTTGCTGTCCTCATTTGGGCAAATGGAAACTTAGCCTCCCATCTTCCCGCCTCGCCCCCCTTGATGATATGCTATATGAGCCCATAGGGTATTGGCATCCGTGGTTGGAGGCCGACAATGGTTCCCCCACAGGCAGTGCTTAACCAATTCATCAGGGTCTCCTTCGTTCCCCCTTTGCCCTGAGGATCTTGTTCATGACGCCATGTAGGAAGGAATTGGTGTGGTGATTAACCCCTGGAACTGAGCAGGCCGGGGACGAAAGGGTTCTGGAACACTATTTACCCTGCTTCTCCTTTTCCTGTCCAAAAAGAGTCTGAGGACAATATAAGAAATAAATGCTTTACTTACAAACTGGAACACAACATAGACACACTCCGTAAAGTTCACCATGAAGCACTTAAATGCCTCATTTGCACATCCGTGCCGGCAATTCCCCTTACAGCAATCTCCAACAACCAAACCGTAGGGAACTGGAGAGCTCTTCAGGCATCTATCTGATGCAATTTATCTGATGGGGGGAAAGGGAGCCGTGGACGCAGGACTTCCAGTGAGGGTGATTAGGCCTCACCGATGTCATGTGAGTCCCGCCTTCCCTTTTCCCGGGCTTTGTTTTTATACTGCCCCAACAGCCAATTAGATTGGGTCTTTCTTTTGCGTGCTTTTTGAGCTGCATGAGCCGGGTATTTTGCTGTATGCATGCTTCATGCGGCTAATTGGGCTGCACCCGCTGTTTCCCCATGCAGCGAGCACAGTTTTGCTGATGTTTGGTCACCTTTATCTACCACGCTGTGATAGGAAGGTTGTCAGGGGTGGTTTTGACCTGTTTGTCGAAGCATTCTTTCAGGTGATGTCTGATAAATAATTCTTCAAATTCTTCACATATTAGAATTTTGTCAGGCTGTTTCTCAGGCAGATGTTCAGACCTTTGGAGAGTACACGTATTTCAGAGTAGGATAGAGGGTGTACTAATAAGTTCATGATATTAGTGTTCTTGGTTCTGCTGTCTTGATTCTAGCCTGTACTGCCTATGAGATGTCTCCTGTTGTGATAGATGGTTTCACTTTTTTTTCTTGTATTGAATGACTGTCATCAAGTATTTTTGGCAATATGTTTAAGTCTGCTGCACAGTATCCATGTATGTCTCCAGGTTGGCGTCTTTAGTTTAGTAGCATAAGTGAGCATGTTCCATTTATGTTGATCTCTTTTGGAGCAGGTTAGGGAAAAAAGATGGTTTTTCCATTTTTTCAAAGTTCTCCTGCATAGTTCTGTTGCATATATGGAGTTGCATGCATTAGCTAGAGGGCTGCAAATGATAAGTCCCCCTTGGGATGATGTTATATTTCTTGCACAGGCTGAGAAAAATGTCTCCTCTCTGTGTTTTTTTTTAGGTTATGGATTTTCTATTTTAAGTGGCAAATTTTGATATATCCCATGTTATGGTAGTGTTAGAGTCATGTTGTAGACATGTTAGTCCAGGAATTATGTGAGAAGCAAGGATTTCCTACAGTGATATCTTTTATTGAACCAACTGTATAGCTGGGATGGAGTTAGATAAGCTCTCAAATGCAATGCATTCCTCTTCAGGTCTGAGCAATAAAAAACATCACAGCAATAGTAAAATATATTTGCAAGAAAGAGGCTGGGAAATTCCCATGGATAGTAGACAAATAAACAGCTGAAGGAAATAAACTGATTACTGGGAGATCAAGATCTATCAGAAGGGAGGGTGGGCATAAATAACTGGTGTGTAGAAAGAAATTTAGGCATCAGGTAGATTATAGTGTGTAAAAATCAATATTGGTTTTCAGTCCATGGTTTCTAGTGTCCAGACATCTTATGAATTTATGTTCCCAATTTCACCTTTTAAAGGTGGTTGGCATGAAGATAATGAGGTCAGAAAACAAATGGTTGAGTATCAACCCATACTGGAACCAGTTAGTAGAATCATAACCAGTTAGTAGAATCATTGGACTAGGATGATCCTCAATCCTTTTTTTGACTTGAGACACCCATCCTTTGACTTAAGGCATCTCTCCATAACTTTTGTGAATAAAGCAGCACTCAATTTAAAAACCAAAAGTACTTATTACCATGCTCGCCTCCTTTAAGGGGCACTGGGCAGTGGGGGTAAGGCAGTGGCCATGCAGAAATAAACATGAACTTACACTTAGCTCCTCTCATTGGCTTATCTTCTCATGCCTTGCAGCACCTTTATAAAGATCTCATGGCATCCCATGGTGCCTCAGCTCCTTGGTTCAGAATCACTTAACTACAGCCTATACTCAACAAAGTTCAGACACTGAGAGAAATATTCCCATCCCCCTACTAGCTTTCAAACAAGCTCTTTCTCTCTCATATGGGTTCAGATATCACTTTCCAGATCTATGAGCCACTGTCTGTTATTATTACTCAATGTACAGATTCCATCATCCCTACCTGGGCTTTTGTAAAGACTGCAGCTTTATTAAGTGCTGTGCTGTTTGTTGGACAACACATCTACACAGGAGCCTACCCATGCAGAGTCTTTACTCCTGACCTTCTAAATGTAATGTTTATAGGGGATAGCATGGTGTAATGTGACTCTTAGGTAGGTTGGGGTATGCTCATAGGTTGGGGTATGCTCATGGGGAAGGATGTGGTTGCCTACTCTGATATTGAGTTTGCTCTTGGTTTGATGAACAAACAACCTCTAAACATTCCCATCTGATCATCAGAAGCAAACTCCCCACTACTCAATAAACATAAAATGGGATATAAGCTTGCTTTAGCAATAGTTGCTTAACTTATCAATGTACCTTCACTGATACTACAGTCAGCACTTCTCCACAAGGGACCCATAAGAACCCATCTATCTTATGCATGCCTTTCCCAAAATGAGATATATCAGATCCAATGGACCAGGTGCCTTCATGGCAACTAAACAGCAACCAGAATGAAATCAGGAAAAAAAGGACAAAAACAAATATACTTAGGCTGAGAATATGGAAATCCCAGAAATCTAAAACATCATCCAGGAAATCTAGGACACTGTCGTCCCCTCCAGCCCTGCCCTGTGCTCTCACAAGGCAGTGCGTATGGGGCGGTATTCATAGATTCGTAAATGTTAGGGTCGGAAGGGACCTCATTAGATCACCAAGTCTGTCCCCCTGCCCTGGGCAGGTAAGAGTGCTGGGGTCAAATGACCCCAGCAAGGTACTTGTCCAGCCTCCTCTTGAAGACCCCCAGGGTAGAGGGGAGCACCACTTCCCTTGGAAGCCCATTCCAGATTCTGGCCACCCTCCCCATAAAGAAGTTCTTTCTAAAGTCCAACCTAAATCTTGCTCTCCATCAAATTGTGGCCATTGTTCCTAGTTACTTCAGGGGGTGCCCTAGTAAATAGAGCATCTCCTAGTCCCTGCTGCCCTCCCCTGTTGAATTTATAGGCAGCCACAAGATAACCTCTCAGCCTTCTCTTGTGAAAGCTGAAGAGATCTAGGTCCCCCAGCCTCTCCTCATGGGCCTTGCCTGCAGACCTCTGACCATACAAGTGGCCTTCCTCTGGACTCTTTCAAGATTCCCTGCATCCCCCATTGAAGTGTGGCGCCCAAAACTGGATGCGGTACTCCAACTGTGGCCTGACCAGTGCCACATAGAGTGCCTGCCTTCCTGCCTGCCTGCAAGGCACTCTACACCGCTCTGATTCCCAGCCAGACTGTACCCTATGCCCCTGCATTTCTGAATATCCACTATAATTCTCAACAGCTGGCCCAGACCAGCCTCTGAAATCCAGGACTGTCTCAGCTAAAACAGGACATGTGGTCACCCTAAACATATACCATTAGGATCACATTTCTTACAGAACAACCACTCCCTCTTTCACCTCATCATAATTGTGCTCAAGGGAAATCTACCCAACACCTTTAAAAGATGAGCTTGGGAGCAAAAATTCATAAGCTGTTGGACACCAAAAACCAAGGACTGAATAATGACATTAATTTTTGAGACACTAAAATATACCATCCAAAAAAAAAAATAATAATCCTTGCCTCTATAACAGTTGTAATGCAGGCATTGTGGTGAAAGTTCATTCTCAAACACATAAAAGGTATAACACATGAGTGATTGGATTAAATATTTCAAAGATTAGTTTGGCTTGATTGATTATTTTTAAATTGGCTTATTTTTATTTATTTATTTATGCACTTAGTTGGATGCCAAATATTGTGGCAATCTACCAACTTTACTAATAGCCTCATTGTCTACAAGATGTAATACTAATCCTAATTAAAACACAGAAATTAAAGCACACAGAGATTTTCAGCTAGAATGAAATGCAGGAACTGGCAGAAAAATTAGCCTCAAATGAATTAAAACCTTCCATAGACAGAATGTGTAGAGCTAACCACCAACTGGTATCCTGGTTATAGTAACCTAAATAAAAATCTTGAGTTTTATGAACAAATATCACATACTGGAGACTAAAACAAAAATAAGTCTGTTCTTTGATGACAGGAGACACTGGCAATTAATACTTGTACCCTTTCCAATTAGGTTTAATTCTGGTGTTATGTAGATCCAAATAAAGGCTTTCCTGCAGAGCATCTAAATTCAATTAATGGTCTAGAATACCACTTAACTCAATGGTCCTTGACTTTGACATGTGAACTAAGTGAGAAATGGTTTTGAAGTCTGAGGAAAGTTTTCAGTATTTCAAAACTATTCCTGGTCCACATTGAGGCAAACCCAATACTTTTCAATGACAAAGAAAGACAGAATCCACTCCAGAACAGTCTAAATCGTTGTGGTCAGGGCTCTCACCATGGGTATTGAAAACTAGTTTACCCATTTTCAGTGGCACAAATTTAGAAAAAAAAAAAAAAAAAAAGGATGCAAAATGGGCTTCTCACATCCCAAGCATTTACTGGGCTACTTCATAGATTTCATAGACATTTGGGCTGGAAGGGACCCCAGAGGATCATCATGTCCAGCCCCCTGCCCCAGAGGCAGGAATTCAGCAGGGATCATAGGATCCCAGCAAGATAAGCATCCAAATGCGTCTTGAAGGTGTTCAAAGTGGGTGCTTGAACCGCCTCCAGCAGCGGTCTGTTCCAAACCTTGGGGGCTCAGACGGTAAAGAAGTTCTTTCTTATGTTCAGCCTGAATCAGTCACAGTGGAGTCTGTGACTGTTCAATCTTGTCATCCCCTGGGGCGCCCTGGTGAACAGATGTTCCCTCAGATCCTGATGAGCACCCCTAATAAACTTATAGGTGGCAATGGTATCCAGATCACCCCTGAACCTGAGCTTTTCCAGGCTAAAGAGCCCCATGGCTTTCAGCCTCTCATCATAAGGTCTGTTTTCCTGACCTCTGATTATGTGTGGCTCTCCTCTGCACCTTCTCAAGCTTCTCCACATGCTTTTTGAGTTGTGGAGCCCCAAACTGGATGCAGTACTCCAGCTGCAGCCTCTGGCATATGCCAGTGTGGTTCACATGGAATGTGTCCTCTGCTGGTTCAGGCTGTGGTATGTGTGGTCCCCTGTTGCTAAGAAGTTGGACAGTCCTGTCCTTCCACCTCAGTGGCATGGAAGGTGCTGGTTAATAAATGATCAGACAGTCCTAGGGAAAAGAACACAGTCTACCACATATAATGGAACAGCCTTTGCCAATCTTATTTAAAGGAAAATTTCTTTCCTGACCCCAAATTTGGTAATTGGTACTTCCTTGACAAAAATAAATGCACATCATAAAAAAAGCATGGTAAAAGTAAGTAATGAACAAAATATGGTTCCCACTGTCACTGAAGGACTGGGACTCTTTACTTTGGAGTAGAAAAGACTGATGGGGGACTTGATATCAGGCATTATATACCTAAAGGATGGTTATACAGAGAACAATGATAAACGGTTTTCCAGGGCTGCAGGGGACAGCACTAGCAGCAACAGTTTTAAATTACAAGAGAAATTTGGGTTGGACATTAGAAAGAACTTTCTAACTCTCATGAAACAGACTATCCAGAGAAGTTGTGGAATCTCCATCCTTTTAATAGCAGTTAGAAAAACACTTGTCTAAAATGCTTATGATCAAGATGAGCCTTGAACAGGGATTAGATTACATGGATGACATTGGTTAGGGGGCTGAGGCATGTGATTTATGAGGAGATGCTAAGGGAATTGGGCTTATTTAGTTTGGAGAAGAGAAGGCTGAGGGAGGATTGTATAACAGCCTTCAACTACCTGAAGGGGGGCTCCAAAGATGATGAAGCTGGACTGTTCTCAGTAGTGGCAGATACAGAACAAGGAGCAACAGTCTCAAATGGTAGCTAGGGAAGTTTAGGTTAGATATTAGGAAGAACTTTCTCATCAGGAGAACAGTAAAACACTAGAATGTGTTATCTGGAGAGACTGTTGAACCTACATCCTTGGAGGTTTTTAAGACCTGGCTAAACAAAGCCTTGGCTGGATGATGTAGTACGGAACTGCTTTGAGAAAGGGGTTGGACTATACAACCTCCTGAGGTCCCTTCTAACCATAATTTTCTAAAATGCTATGATCTCTTGAGGTCTCTTCCAGCCCTGCTTTTCTATGATCTCATATAGGGATCTCCTATGGGGAGTTGGAAGAAAGATCCCCATCTCATATAGGGATCTCCCTTCCAGCCCTGCTTTTCTATGATCTCATATAGGGCACTCCAACACTCAGTCGGGTATGTGGGTGCTCCCTCACTGCACAAGACACATGACAGCTTCCCAAACTCACTGTACTGGGTATGTGAGCACTTTCTCCCCACCCACCAAGCACATGGGCACTACCCACTGCAGTGGGCACATGATACTTTCCACTACCCCTGCACAGGGGCAAGGAAGTGTACATGCATAGGCATTGGTGCCTATGCTCACCTTCAGCTCCCTGGGCTCTTCCACCGTGCCACAGTTCTACAGGCTTGTCCACTGTGCAAAGCTACACCATGCTGTATACCATGAGCTTCCCCATCACCATGCCATGCTGCTCCACCCCATCACCTGGGCCAGGGTAGGAAGCAGAAGCCAGAGGGAGCAACTGACTGCTGCTGCTTCAGTCAAACTAATGGGAGGAGTGGCAGCTGGGTGACAGCCCAAGGGCCACAAACTATCTCTTTGCAGACTGCGTACAGTCTTGGGTTGCCAGTTAGACAGTCCTGTGGTAGGACATTGACAACGTTCTTGTTGTTCCTCACATTACCTATGGGCCCTGCTCCATAGTCAATTTTAAACTGGATAGAAACTAGGTAGAGTTGTTATACATTTTCAAGCATTACTGTTATAGCTGGTTGGATCTTTTTATAATTGTCATAATCACTTTGCATGTGTGATTGGGCAAAATGTATTGCATGGTTAACCAATTAATTGTGTCGTCATTATATTGCCCTTGTGGCTAGCCATAATTTGCGTGTGTGGCTGGTCTAAATGTATTGTGTGATTGACCAATTACTTCCATAATATATGTAACAGCAGGGACCATGGTGTATTATAAAAGGTATTAGTGGTATTGTGTCTTATGGTTGTATGAGGGTTTGAAGTGGCAAGTTGGGAATATTTTTGGTGGGTAATGATTATCTACAAATGCATAGGACTGGACACAATGACCCAGGACTTCCAGTCCTGTTCTTGTAGGGTTCCCATTGGACCAGTGCTGTACCAATATATTAGGAGATACAGAACTTGTCTATGTGAGTAGTATGTTTTTTAGGACAAGAAAGACCAAGAACAGAAGGTGGAACAGAAGCGCAGAGAAGTAAAATGAATTGTTCAATGTTACGAGCAGAACAAGAACACCTGGATCTAGCAGTCTACTGTCAGCCTCCTGTCTACTACAGCAAGGGTCACCAATGTAATCTGGCAGTGAGCCAGGATGACCAAGCTTTGTCCCAAGGCACGCTGGCACGATAGCATAGATGAAGTCTCTTATTGTCAAATGCCACCAAAGCCTGCACTCTACAGGCTAGATCCAATGGCTGTAGGCTGGATCTGGCCCATGGGTTGCCAACTCATATACTACACCATGATGCCCATGCTTATATATATGGGTTGGCAAGAGTTCATAGATTTATAGATGCTAGGGTCGGAAGGGACCTCAATAGATCATCGAGTCCGACCCCCTGCATAGGTAAGAAAGAGTGATGGGTTCAGATGACCCCAGCTATATGCTTATTTAACCTCCTCTTAAAGACCCCCAGGGTAGGTGAGAGCACCACCTCCCTTGGGAGCTCATTCCAGACCTTGGCCACTCTAAATGTGAAGAAGTTCTTCCTAATGTCTAGTCTCAATCTGCTCTCTGCTAGCTTGTGGCCATTATTTCTTGTAACCCCCGGGGGCAACTTGGTGAATAAAATGTCACCAATTCCCTTCTGTGCCCCCGAGATGAACTTATAGGCAGCCACAAGGTCGCCTCTCAACCTTCTCTTGCAGAGACTGAAGAGATCCAGATGCCCGAGTCTCTCCTTATAGATCTTGGCCTACAAGCCCTTAATTATGCGAGTGGCCCTTCTCTGGACCCTCTTCAGGTTATCCACATCCCTCTTGAAATGTGGCGCCCAAAACTGCACGCAGTATTCCAATTGTGTTCTGGCCAGAGCCCAATAGAGGGGAGGTATCACCTCCTTGGATCTGGTCATCATGCATCTGCTGATGCACAATAAAGTGCCATTAGCTTTTTCTGATGGCTTCGTCACACTGCCAACTCATATTCATCTTGGAGTCCACTAGGACTCCAAGATCTCTTTCCATTTCTGTTCCACCAAGCAGGTCATTTCTTAGGTAGTAGGTATGCTGGACATTTTTCCTCCCTAGGTGCAGCACTTTGCATTTCTCCTTGTTGAACTGCATTGTGTTGTTTTCTGCCCATTGTAAAACCTATCCAGGTTTGCTTGTAGTTGCTCCCTGCCCTCCAGCATGTCCACTTCTCCCCACAGTTTTGTGTCATCCACAAACTTGAACAGAGTACACTTCACTCCCTCATCCAAGTCGCTGATGAAGATATTGAAGAGTATCGGTCCAAAGACTGATCCCTACGGGACCCCACTGCCCACACCCTTCCAGGTCAATACCGACCCATCCACCACGACTCTCTGGGTGAGATCCTCTAGCCAATTCGCCACCCACTGGACTGTGTCATCATCTAAATCGCAGCCTCTTAACTTGTTTACCATTATGGTGTGGGATATCGTATCAGAGGCCTTCCTGAAGTCTAAGTATATGAAATCAAACCCTACTCCTATGTCCAGACATTTTGTAACCTGGTCATAAAAAGAGCCTAGATTAGTCAAGCATGATCTACCTGCTACGAACCCATGCTGGTTTCCCCTCAGCATAATTTGTCCTGCTGGGCTCTCATAAATGTGAGCCTTGATAATTTTTTTGAAGACTTTGCCTAGGATGGAGGTATCATAGTTATAGTATCATAGTATCTAGGGTCCGAAGGGGTCTAGAGCAGGCCATCTAGTCTGACCCCCCGCCAATGGCAGGAATGAGATCCAGGGTCACAGGACCCCAGCCAAGTACCTATCTAATCTACTCTTAAAGATGCCCAAGGTAGGAGCAAGAAAAACTTCCCTAGGTAGCTGGTTCCAAATCCTAGCCACCCTAACTGTGAAGTAGGGTTTCCTAATGTCCAGCCTAAACCTGCTCTCCAGTAACTTGTGACCATTAGTCCTAGTTACCCCTTGTGGTGCCCGGGAAAAAAGAGCCTGTCCTATTTCCTGCTGATCACCCCTCAGCAGTTTATAGGCAGCAACCAGGCCCCCCTCAGCCTCCGTTTACTGAGGTTGAACAGGTTCAGGTCCCTCAGACACTCCTCATAAGGCCTATCCTGCTGCCTGTATATCAATCTAGTGGCCCTCCTCTGGACCCTCTCGAGGCCGTCCACATCCCTCTTGAAGTGCGGCGCCCA
>JAGPOW010000261.1:242333032-242552012 GCA_030014935.1 Caiman crocodilus
CTCTCTTTTTGCTCCCCACATACTTGAAAAAGGACTTCCTGTTGTCCTTGATCCTAGTTGCCAGGCGGAGCTCTACTCCCACCTTGGCCTTCCTAATAGTCCTCCTATACTTCCAAGCACAAGAGGAGTACTCCTCTTTGGAGACTGCTCCTCTCTTCCAAAGATAGTAAGCCTCCCACTTAGGTCTCAGGGTCCCCCGAATATCCCTATTAATCCATGGGGGCTTCCGGGCACTTTTGCCCATCTTGCATCGGGCAGAAACGGTCACCCCTTGGGCTCAGAGGATCGTCTTCTTAAGGAACGTCCACCCTTCATGGACGCCCATGTCCTCAACCCTACAGTCCCGCAGCGCCTCCTCAACTTCCCAAAGAGGAGTATACCTCCTCTGCTCACATTTGTAGGGAGGCAGTTAGACGGGCCAAAGCTACCATGGAGCTGAGGATGGCATCCCAAGTAAAGGATATAAAAAAATTTTTTTTAGATACATAGGGTTGTAAAAGGAAGGCTCAGGATAGAACAGGACCCCTACTAAAGGTGAGACTGACTAACCTATAGTTGCCTGAGTCCTCCTTCCTCCCCTTCTTGAAAATGGGGACCACGTTGGCCCTTTTCCAGTCCTCCGGGACCTGGCCCTTGTGGCGCCACAAGTGTTCAGATATTGCTGCTAGTGGCTGTGCAATGACGTCAGCCAGTGCCTTCAGTATGCTTGGATGGAGCTTATCCTGGCCTGCCGACTTAAGGGAATCCAGTTCCTCCAAGTGCTTCTGCACCATCTCAGGGTCTACGCATGGCAGTCTGGAGCCCTGCTGCTGCCTCTCTACAATCCTAGTGAGAGCTTTGTCATGACCCTCACTTAGGAAAACTGAGGCAGAGAACTCGTTGAGGAGTTCAGCCTTGTCCCACCTGTCCGTCACCAATTGCTTCTGCCCATTTAGTAAGGGTCCTATTCTACCCTGGGCCTTCCTTTTACTCCCTATGTATCTAAAAAACAAATTTTTTATATCCTTTACTTGGGATGCCATCCTCAGCTCCATGGTAGCTTTGGCCCGTCTAACTGCCTCCCTACAAGCGCAAGCAGAGGAGGTATATTCCTCTTTGGTAATCTCTCCCCTTTTCCACTTTTTATATGTTCCCCTTTTAGTCTGCAGGCTGCCCTGGATTTCTCTGGTGAGCCAAGGAACCCTCCTGGCCCCTTTCCCTCTTTTTCCTCACATCGGGTTCATCTCCCTCTGTGCCCAAAGGATCATTTCCTTAAGGCACAGCCACCCTTCCTGGGCTCCCATCTCTTCAAAACTCCTACTCTGCAGTATGTCCTTGACTAATCACCTGAGGTCATTGAAATCAGTTTTCCTAAAGTCTAGCACTTTCACCCTACTAGTTACCTTACCCACTCAATGGGTTGGCAATCCATGAGCTGGATCCAGCCTACAGAGCCATTGGATCTAGCCTGTAGAGTGCAGGCTTTGGTGGCTAAGTATATATCACCCTTTTTCACATTGCATTGGACTGAATCAGAAGGAACATGAGAACGCACTAACAGGTTTCAGTCCGATTTTCTATTTGTTTTGTCTTCTTTACATGGCCAAACAAATAAAAAAATATCTGAGGACCCAGTTGCAAGTTAGTATTTCTTTTCCAAACCAAACAAACAATACCAAAAATAAGACAATCAGTTGAGGCAATACAAAAATCCTCTCCCTTTACAAGAAAATACAAAATTCCACAAGGATCCCCAGGGCCTTCCCCCAGCTAAAAAATGCTGAACTGCTTGTGCTCATTTGAGCCGTCTTTAAAAAAAAAAAAAAGAAGAAAATCATATGAATTTGCCTTAGGATTTCGACATTTGTTTCAGAACATAATGAGACTGCGACAGTTCACATTTTATTTAAGAATAAGTGACTTAGGGCAAAATTCAATTTCACTTCATGTTCCCAAAAAAGATGTTTTCCACTGCACAAATGGTGTTTTTGGCACTGATGAACAATTTGCAGTTCTGGCTGTACAGGTACATGTGCATATATCTGAGTTTCAGTCCTAAAAAAAACAAACAGAAAGAGAACCCTACCTGTTTTAAGTCTAATAGTTGAGGGCTTGAGCTCTTGTCTAGGAAATGGAAGACCACTTAGCTACTGAAGATAGAGCATAGCACTGTCCTGAATCTATTGCTCACTAATCATGGATTTTTTTTTTTTTTTACACACCCAATGTATATACATACATAGCCATGTATTTGGTCACCCAGCATGTAACCTACTACACGTGCTCTGTAGCCATGAGGACCCTTAGGTATCCTTACTGCATAGGGAGCAGAATTCATAAGTTTTTAAGTGCTGAAGTTGCCACATGAATGGCTGAAAAACTGCCATTGGGCATTTAAAATGAAATAGGTTTCTGCCCTTTGTGTTTTCCCTGTAACCGGCATCTCCCATCAATCATCCTGACTTATGAACAGGTTTTCAATCTGCCAAGAAATCATACAAAATCTAAGTCTTAATATAAATTAGCTGAAATTTATTTCCGCTAGTCACTACTTGCATCTTGGCAGCCATGACAAGGACGGGAATGTCCAGTGGAACAAAGCTATGATTCAAAACAGCAAGTTTACTGATCACACACACACACATTTCCAGACTTCATATGCCTTCATAGGTTTACTGTTTTCACTCTAGCTCTGTTGCTCTACTGCTTCATATATATAAACAGCATAAAAGACTACACTCATTCCTGGAATGCTTAAAAATCTGAAATGTTCTGAAAGACCGTTTGGGCTTGTCAAATTCAGTGATAGCATCATTGCCATAAAACAGATAGATCTGTGGTTGTGATAGTTAATAACTTGACTTGCTGTCTGAGGGATTGGGGAAAAAAAAGACCTTCAAAATCAGATGGTTATCCAGACATCTCTTATTTTTTTCCTCCAGGTGAAGCAGAAAACAGTCTTATTTACAGAAAGAATCCTGTTAACAATGATCCACTTTTAGTAATGCTTCTTTCTTGATTTTATGATTATTTCTTCGGAATATAACTACTGATCATCAGAATATTAAGAATAGTAGAGTAAATGTTTCTTATAATGAACATATCTGTATAGTTTTTTTCATCCACTCTGTTTATTACTGCATTTCTAGATATGCAGGAAATAAATATATGTGTGTATGTATGCGATTGGATGGTTACAATGGATGACAGCTTATCATAAAAATGAGAAATTGATACCCCAACAAAATTCAGCCTAACAAATACATTCTTATCTCCTTTTGATCCATACAACTTATTTGCTGAAAATACGCTCTTTATGAAACTTCGTATTACAAATCAACATCCAGTACGACTGAACAGAAGACACTCCTAAAATGTTCCTTGATACTAACCCTAAAGTTTTCCCTATGGGATCAACTTGAAGTTGTACACTGATAAGCTATTTAGAAAAAAAAATAGTTGAAAAAAATCCTGGAATGTCATTGATATGTTTTGAGGAAAAAAAGTTGAGAGAAAAGAAATGACATTCCTGTCCCTGAAAACATCAAGCCGTGTTATGCACAGCTGAAGTTTTCTAACATACTCAGTAATGTTCTACATTCTTTTCCATTGTAGTTAATTGACTGTCTACCATTTATTTCAATGGCACCAGATTTAATTTAAGGCTGAACATATTAGCAAAAACTACCCTACATTGTTCAGCAAATTTAATTCTTAATTTGCCTCTCCTTGAATGAAGCAAATATACAGTATGCATGTCAGTATTTTTTTTCTGTTCTGACAAGAAATGGAATGCACCATTTTGCAATTTTGTATTTCTGAGCTACCTCATACTACATAAACATTTGTCTGTTCTCTAGAACTGCTAAGGACAGAACCTCTTTTTCTGAATAAATGGCACTGCTTCTACTTCTTCTTTTAGTGGTGAGGAAGAAGGAATCTTAAGAATGCTACATGAAAGGTACTTTCCCTGTAAGAGAAAAGGCTGAGAAGTTCATTTGTTTTTTATTTAGACTGAAAAAATAGCAGCTGTGACCCACACTTCTGTTTTACATTAGATGGTGCTATGTTTTGCCTGTGCTTAAATAAAATATTGCTTGTTGTTTTCTCTTGAATGTGAATCCCTACCCCAGTTCTGCAGAATCTGACACAAAATGTTCACTAGAATTCAGAAAGACATTGCCCTCTTGCTGTGTGATCTTGTCTTCTGGGTCAAGCACTGCTGGTGAACCTTGTCAACATGCTGCTCTGTTTATAACAATGGAGTAGTGTTTCCTCCTTCATTTTCCTACAAAATAAGGCAAGTTGCATAGAACATGCTATTCTCACACATTTTCAAGTGGCCACACTTAATAGAGACATCCTCAAATCATCACAATTGTTACTGCTTTCTGAAGATCAATGGCCCTATTATATAACAGTTTCTAATTTATGCTGTTGTTGTGATGTGTTAAGTCATTACGTTGTGTGGTGCAGGACCTCGTGTCCCATCATGAGATCCCAAATCACCACCCACAATTTGTTTTTGATGCCCAGGATTTTCTTCAGTTCTTCTTCTTGTTATTCTGAATCTATTGTATTATTCATGGTGGAAACAAAGTTTCTACCCTGGAAGAGCTTGCAGTCTAAATAGACAAGACGAGAGTAAGGGAGAGTGGACAGAGTCACGAGGTCCATGGTTTGGAGGCAGAGGAGCCTGGAGAGTGAAAGGTGGTGGGACTTTTATTTTTCATTTTTTGAGGATTTATTGGGAGACCATTGGGTAAATGGCAAAAGAAAGGATAGGAAAGAGATGTGGATGTAATAGAATAGGAGGAAGAGACTGGAAGAAAGAAAAAATCATTTAAGGCAGATGAGGCTGAATAGAGAGAAGATTTGGAGACAAGGGGCAGGAAAGGCTTAAAGCAAATAATCAACTGGCACAGTGGAGAGTGTGTTGAGAGTGAAAAAATTGGAAAGCCACACATCAGAGCTCAAAGATTTCGGCTCAAGAGCCTGCTCTTGGGTCTACTTCTTTTTAGGCAACTGGCATCTTCCTGAAATGTCTTTTGTCCACAAGCTGTACGGCTTGAAGAAAGAGAAGAGAGTGTTGTATAGTACTAATACACACTGGACAGACAGGAGAAGGTCATCACTGGGTTCACATATAAATAACTTCCTGAATTAAATGTCCAAGATGATACAGACTGCCTAAAAGCAAGTGGAAATGGGATGGAGTTGAAATACTGTACCAAAGTATTTTGGTTTGGAAACTTGGTTCAAGGTTTCATTAAAGAAAAATGCTCTATAATTTGAGAAGGCACCTCTGGCAGCTGGTCACAGCGGTGGGAAAAATAGTAATTGGCTAACATGCAAATAAGAGAGCAGTATTCACCTGGCAGGGGCCCTAATAGGCAGCCCAGCCTGAGTTAATTGCCTAGTGGGCCACACCTGCTTGGAGCTTTGACTGGCAGACATAACCCAGCTGGTGACTCTAGTGGCCACTGTCTGAGCCTCCTGACAGGCGCTGGGAGAGCAGCTTCCCCCTTTGGGTCCAGCTGTGGTGATGGGCTTCAGGCCAGCCAACAGCTCTGAGTAAGGTCTGCTTTGGTAAGCCTCTCTGTTCCTTTGCTCTCTGGCTTTCCTGGTTTCTGATCCTGCTCGGTTCTGCTGGACTCTGGTTTGTGGATTTTCCCTTGGATCTGTTAACTTGCACTCTAATTCCTGGACTCTGACCCTACCCATGTTTTGGACTCTGCCCCTGGATTTGTCTCTAAACCTGATAACCCCATCTCAGCTTCCTGAACCTTGACCTGGCCTGTGTTTTGGACTCTATCCCAGGATACCCCCTTGGATCTGGTAATTTGGCTCCCACCCCCTGACTCAGCCCATGTTTTTTAATACACCCTGGCTCCTGCCTTCCCTCAGTAACCTAAGCACTAGGATAGGCAACTTACATCCCAGTTCTATATACCAGATGATATGCAAAGACAACAGATCTTTGTTTTCAGCTTAGGGAGGATGCATTGACCAGAATGGCACTGCTTTAACCAAGTGCAAACCACAAAAAAAATGTAGGGGAAAAAAATGCACACATTTGTCACAGTAGCAAGCTAGTAAGAAACAAAACTATAGGGTGTTGGTCATCTTGTAACATTGCACCAAGACGACCTATAAGAGCTCAATGTGTCAGTGTTTTTCCCTAAACACCAATGCTTCAAAGCACAGAGCAAACTAAATCAACTATCTGCATATTTGTTGGTTTCTTTTGTTTTCCAGTTTCAAAATCAATCTCAGATAAGTTGCCCAGTCATCTAGTTACAAGGGCTTCTATATGTGTAAGCTGGGATGCAGGGTGGAGAGCTCCTCTAATTAAAGCACCCACAGCATCACACGTATTCAGAGTCCCGCACTTCAAAATGGCAGCAGAGATGCTTGAACTAAAGCTCATCTAACAAGCTTTAGTTCAAGTGCTTCATTTTGAAGCGTGGGGCTGCTGAATAAATATGACATGGAGGCTGTTACAGCGTGTTAATTAATCCTATGAATAGAGTCTGCCCCAATGCATACTAATTAGCACACATCTGAACAGATGTCCTGAACATGTACAGATGTCCCAAATGTCAGGAGGTTGAAAACCTGAAAATATTGCCACTGCAACATTGTTTTGAATGAAAATACTGGCTGTGCTAGCAAGGGATCACAATATCATAGAACTTACAAAGGCACAAAGTTAGCACTGGAAGTAGTAGGTAGACTGACAACTCTGATACACAAGTAAAACCTATAGTCATTATTGTTTAATTGCTATGGCAACTAAACCTGGCCTTTCTGTAAAATAATATTGCTGTAGCACCTTACCCAATATAAAAATTCAGTCAACCTAGAATTGCTATCGGGGCTGCATTCAAGTGAAAGCTGTAGATTTAGAAAAGAAAGGTTAATAAAATACACTGAATAGAAAACAAGGTTAGAGGTGATATTTTGCCTGTGAGGCATTTTTTTAGAATGTAGAAGAAAAAGACAAGATGAACATTAGCTCTCCAGTTTCTCCCTTCTACCAATAGCCTTTAAAGACTTTTTCTACAGCCTACACAGGCTCTAGCAGCTATAATGACACCCTGAACCTTGTTATCAGTCCCAGTTTCCAATACATGTTGCTATCAATCCCCTCTTTCTTTCATTCTTTTGAAGGAATTACAAATGACAATTATGTTTCTCTTACATGTTAGTAATTCTGATCTCTGGATAATTTGACTGCTTTTCATAGGAGAAACATTTCCAACTTGTTTGAAGACTGAGGATGACAGATTTGTTACTGGCATTTTTCTTCTTAGTTCTTTGGTCCATGAACACAATAGGGCTAAATGTTTCCCCGAGGAAACTCCATGGAGTCACAATAATGAATTTGGCCCATTCTGTTCTATTATGTGAGCATTATGCTAAAATATATACTGCACCATGGGAAAAATAAAATGCTTAATCACCTAAGAGCTCACTTTTTCTTATTCTTTTCTAGGCAATCTCCTTTTTTATTGTTTTTTGAATTTAATTTTTTGCTGCAAGCTTTAAAAATAGCTGAATCTCAAAGACTTATTACCATTTAAGACTATTTCATTTATCATGCTGCTACCATGCAGGCAGGCTTTGTCCCCTTAGGGGTCTTTCAGACAATCCAAACAACAGTTTGCAACTGGACTTGGGTGACTCCAGCCCCGCTGTCTGGCTTTGCTCCCTCATCACCCAAAACAATAACCCTTGGTCCAAACAAACAAGTAAAGCATATATTCAGCCTTTTTCCAGGTGACAAGAAAGGGTCCTTTATCTCTGGCCCATTCTAACGGCAAGCTCTTCTGGGCTTCAGTCTGCTTCTTGGCTATAAACTGCTTCTTTTCTCCAACTCATCCTCCATGTTTGGGCTTTAAACTACCAGCTCTTCCCTCAGACCTGGGCTCCTAATATATGGCTGGCTGCCTCTCTTAGAGGACCAAACCACCTCTTACAAATCTGTTCCCTCTCCTCTCAAAAGTAAAGTCCAAGACTCACTCCTCCACATTCAGTCCCCCTCCTGCCCCCATAAGAAGACACTGGCATTGGCATATGCCACTCCAGGGTGCTGACAGATGTCAAATGAATAGGGCTGAAATGCCACGTAC
The DNA here is from genome assembly GCA_030014935.1 of Caiman crocodilus. NCBI lineage: Eukaryota > Metazoa > Chordata > Crocodylia > Alligatoridae > Caiman > Caiman crocodilus. Next base: position 242,341,147 of record JAGPOW010000261.1, read on the forward strand.
GAACTTGTGAGCTGGTGGTTGGCTTCTTGTAGGCATGTCAGGGGTCTATGGTTAATGGCTAGAGTAAGAGAGGCCCCAAGAAGACAGCAGCAGAGAGTCTCAACTGCCCATCCTATCACAAGACATTCTGTGATCCTTTTTAATCACTGAATATTTTTTGCTCTTGATAGAGGAGTTTCTGGCTTAGATATGGGACTGGGTGTTTCTTATCCTGAAAGTCCTGAGACAAAATAGCTCTAAGACCTTTCTCCAAGGCATTCATTTGTAGAATGAACTTCTGGCTAAAGTCCAGACTTGGTAATACTGGGGCAATGCATAGAAATCACTTTGTCTCTCTGAAGGCCGGGCTAGAAGAATCAGACTAGAAGAATCAGGCTAGCACTGTTCCGGCTGCTGTCTTGCATAGCTCGTCTGCCAGATGGGTAGAAAGCTTTGAAAACTGTGGGATAAAGTTGTGGCAGAAGCTGGCTAACCCCAGAAAGGACTTTAGCTCTTTTTTATTTTTAGGCAGAGGAGACTCTACCAAGGTTTTTTACCTTGTTGATAAGGGTTCTAAACTGTCCGTTCCTGAAAGCATGCATCCAGCACCCAAAATCAAAATTTTCTGTATTTGCCACTAGGCCTCCCTGCAGTCCAGAAGGGCTGTAGTACAGCCCTGACCCAATAAAGATGCTCTTTCCAAGTGCCAGTGAACACACGTTGCCAAGATAGGCCACAGCATACTCACAATGTGATCACAGGACCTAACTATCAGCTACTGGAGGGTCTGAAACAGAGTCATAAGACATTGAAAGAGCCCCAAAGCATTTAAAATTAATTTAGTTTGCAAGACTCTGAATCAGGGGGAATTTATCAGTACCCCTTTGTCAAATGAGTGTCAATGTGTACTTGGCCTTCTCCAGCTGTTGTAACAACTCATCAACTCAAGGCATTACATATCCATCAAACCCTGATACCACATTTAATCTGCAGAAGTCAATGCAGAACAGGATTGTTTTGCCTAGTTGAGTACTAACATGCTACACTCAATTACTTCACTTGTTCCTATAGCCAATATCTTTTGTACTTCCTTTTTTCTGTCTCCCATAGCCTCTTGGGTATCTAGGAGAAGCTCTTTTGGACAGAACAACCAGGTTGTAGAGTGAATACATTATTAATTAAGATGGGTCTCCCTGGCTAGGTTGTAAACATAGCTGGAACTCTTGCAATAGGTCCCTGGCCTCCTGTTGGATGTGGACAGATTCTTTCCCGACGTGACCTCATTTGGTGGCAACTGATCAGAATTTCTCTCTCCTCTGTAATCACTGGCAAAGCAGTCATGAAACTCAATGCATCCTGGGGCCACCAGAGGTTTAGGAAGTTGGTATGGTACATCTGTGGCCTTTGTTGCCATCTCATGAACTATACCTCATAGATGATATTGTCAGCTCACCTTAGGACCTCATACGGACCTGCCATTTAGCAAGGAGGTTGCATTCTGATGGAGGAAGTTACAGCAGGAACTGTTCTCCAGCTTGATAGGCCATAATTATACATTCTTGTGTCAACTGGGAACTTAGGTATTAGTCTCTTAATTGGTTTTACGTTAAAAAAAACAAAACAATCCAAAAATAAGCCAATGACCTGATCAATCAGGGCTCAGAAGAATTCACAGGAAATTGCCTGTTTTGGCCTGGTAAGAATCACGTGTGTGCCATTTTCCACTCGATAAGAATGGAAGAAGTGAAGAAAGAGTTCACAATTATCATTTGCAGAGACAGTGACACACTGAAATAAAACATAGGAACTCTATAGAGAGTAGGAGTGGAATAACTCTGCCTCTCTCTTTAAAAGAGTGTGGCTTCTGGATTCCATGCTGTTTTCCAAGAAGAGACTGGAAGAAGTCTGATTTAGATCCCCCTTATATAAACATAAAATAAGGAGCATCTCCATCAATACTAATTATTGGAATAAAATTGATGTGACATCATCATCACTCACTGTTCCAGCTCACAACAAAGTCTCAGATTAGAGTAACATCTACTGATTTTCCAGTAATTTTGTGTCCTTGCATCTAGGAAGGGACTTGTTTGTTGTGTTTTTTATTGTGAAGCTCATCTGGTTGTATTTTTCAAAAGCTACTAGACATTCATGATTTTGCAGGGAGACATGTTAGAGCTTACTTCAGACTACCAACTTTTTTCTCCCTTATAAACTAATACAGCACAAGGACTCATTTTGAAACACTGTACGTTATCTACTGAAGAGAGCTTATTACAAGGAAGACATTCCATGATTTTTTGTGATTATTTTTTCACAAAAATGTTTATTGAAATGCTCATAAAATTATGGAACATAAAAACAACAGAAACAGGGTTTTCTTATTTGTGCAGAGATCCCACAGACTTTCAGAAATGGAATACAAAGTGGTAAATATATACAGGAAAGCCTTATAAATTTGAAATGCAGAGGACCAAAAAATACCAACTTCAAAATAAATGGGTTCAAATTATCCAGATTACTATGGGTACATACAGACTTACTGCATCCATGTGTGGACCTTGCTAACTGACATGAACAAAGTCAGGCGTTATTCCAGGGACTAAGACGACTTCACGGTGAGTAGCACAAGGAGTTCCAATGGTAGCAAGGTTCTAGAGACCCCTTTTCCTTTGTTTAGGTCAATCCAAGTGATGAACTGCCCTGTCAACCCCTTCTCCAGCCCCAGTCCCACCAAAATCCCCCATAGACCTGCCATCTCTGATCCCATGAAACTGCTTCCAATCTCCCCAATCCTCAATCCCACCCCTGCTCCTGTGAAACTGCCCCAGTCCTACCAACACCTGATCCTATCCTAATCACACCAAACTGCCTCCTATCCTGCCAACTCCCCTGCTAGTCCTCAATGGCAGCAAACTTTCCCTGATCTTACCAACCCCTGATCAAGCCAAACCACCCCCAATCCCGTGAAACTGCTCTCAATCCTGTCAACCTTTCCTCCCCAGCATGAGCACAGTTAACTCTAATCACGCCAAACTGCCCTCAGTTGTGCCAATCCTGAATCCTATCAAATTATATTCAAGGGTTTATGTTCAAGGGACCAGAAAAAGCCTTTAAATTTCCAAGTAGTTATATTTGAATGATTTGTATTGTAAAGCAGGGCTTCTCAACCTTTTTCTTCTTCAACCCCACCCTAGCATGCTATAAAAACTCTATGGCCCACCTGTGCCATTACTTTTTTTCTGCATATCCAGTATGCACGAGGGGGCATAGTCAATGTGTGGGAGGTCAGGGGGGCAAAGGTGATGCATGGGGAGTGGGAATGGAATGTGCAATACATTGGGGCATGGGGCATTGTGGCATACTGCCCATAGATTTGTGCCCACAGTGGGCACAGGGCTGCAGTCTGGCCAGTACAGAATCGGCAGAAGCTGTCTTCATGGCCTAGTGGGTGGGACCTGGCATGGCAGGGCAGAGCAGGGCAGTGAGACTTGTTGCTGCCACCACCAGGACTCCCATACCAGCCACACTGTCAGCAGCAGGAGGAGTAACAGATCAGGGGAGAGCACACTTGCCTCGCCTCCTTCCACTACCAGCCACTCGCATGCCAGGCCCTGGCTCTGCCTCACTGCTATGGTCTAGCTGCGAGCACTGCTCCCCTCATGCAGTGGCTTTACCCTAGAGTGGAGGTGGGGTGGTCAGAAGTGCAGACCTCTTGAAACCTGCTCATGGTCCCCCAGGGGGCCATGAACCCCCAGTTGAGAACTGCTATTATAAAGCATACAAAAACCTATCTTTTCAGTGTGAGTGATGATAGCTTCAAAGTAAAGTATTCAAAACTTTGAACTATCCAACAGTGAAATAATGAGGTTGTCTTCTATAAAGTCAGTTCTCACAGCATCCCAAGTCAGAATATGGTAGTTTTATATTTCAGGATCAGTTCTTTACACGTTAAAGAACAAAGATAGGAAAAGCTCAATTGTTTGTAAAGGGACAAACATAGTATATTAATATCACATAATAAAATAGCTAAACCTGATGTATCTTTATTCATATAATTGAGTATAGATACCCTTGATAAAGCAAAATTAAGGTCCATAACACTTCCTTTAAAAATGGTATTAAAGCAATCAGAGAAAGCACTGGGCAGAATAGGTCAGAATGTTTCTGTTCCTTAAGGGCTACTTTCTAGTTAAACAGGTCTTCTCTAGACTGCCCATCTCTGAGTAGGATGTAATTTTTACCAGCATTAAGCCTAAGGAAATGAAAGAAATGAAATAATCCTTTTTTTTTTTTTCTGCAGAGCCTGTATCAACTAATCTGGATCTTTTCCTATATTATATATCCTTAGCTAAGTGTGTCAGAGGAAGAAATGGATAATGTGCTGCTTTTAAATCCTGATAGCTTTCTGATGACCCCCAAACCCATTATAAAAAAATATCTGGTTTCTTTCATGGTTAAAAAATGCTTATAGATAGAGATATTCTGCTTTCATTAATGTCTATTGGAAAATATATAGATAATATACACCTAGTCATTCAGTAAATGGGAAAATTATCTTTATTGGTTAAAAAATTGCATTCTAGCAGACAATGTCCTTTTTGCATTCATGTTTTAGAAATAACATTTTCACCCACTATAACACCATTGAAGACAATCTTAGGAGTTAATTTGGCTCATTATATTAATCTTGTTATATCCATAACCTCTATATTAATCTAAAAAATAAAATCAAGATCTTCACTACGGTAGGAAAAAAAACATACCACTCTGATTCCAAGTACTCACATAATTAGAACAACAAGAAAATGTTGACTACGGGCCAAAAACTGGAACTATATTTTGCATCTGTGTCTAATATTTCTTGGTACAAAAACAGTATGAGATTTTGAAAGACTGAGGGGAAAGGAGATGATTGCCAGAGTTAATTTTAATTGATGATTATTATTAGCTAAGTGTGCCCATTAATTGTCTTTTTTAAAGCTGAAGACTATTATTAATATAGTTTTCCAAAAATTATGTAAGGGTGTGTGAGCCCTGCAGGGTTTGATTCTTGATGAGTTTGCAAACTGATCCCTGCAGATTTGGTTGACAAGGGTTGGAAATGAACCAACACCTGAAGTTAGCATGAAGAACAGAGTGTGACAAATTCAAACTTCAAAAAGGAGAGGTTTCTGGGCTTTTGGGAGTTTTAGACAGTGCAAGTTATAAAAACTAGATACTAACTTTGTAGATATATGCACAAACTCATAGTAGGAAAGGCGAACAAAGATCACCAGTTGCATTAGAACTCTAACCCCATTGCTATGTACAAGTGAATTTGAGGCTTGGTGCAAATATCCTGAGAATTGTTGCCAGTATGTTACATTTGTTACTTAGGGCCTTGTTACATGTCGCACTTTGAGCTGCTCAAACATTAATCCATTTGAATGCTAACTGGAGTTTGGAGCAGTCACACCTTAAAGCTTAAATCCTTTTCTCACTGTTCTGCACCTGCACAGCTGTGACTAGCCACTAAAGGGCTGGTGAGCAGGGACCTAACAAAGAGCTACAGGGGTGGGTGGTGAAATGAAGAAAGTCAGACACTGAAGGATAGAATAAAAAGAAGTAAAACAAAAAAATAAAAAGAAAGAGGAAATGAATTGAAGAAGGTCTCATGTTTTAATAAATTGGAATTTGGAATTGGGGTGTGGGGGAGTGTAGGGGTGAGCTGGTCATCCTTCCTGGGGTGGCTGGGAGGTAGAAGAAGTAAGAGAAGGCATTCTGGGAGAGTTACTGCCCCTGCTCCAGGAAGGAAGCCCCAGCTCATGGGGACCCCCTCCAGCCCCCTATCTTGATCCCCCACCCACCCTTCCAAAACTCTACTTCTGGACCCATCCAGACCCTATGACCTGGCTAGCTCTGCAGGCTGTTTGCATGGGGTTGCACCCCTGGGGGCGGAAAGGTCGCAACCCCTTGGGACCAGAAGGAGGAATTGAGTTAGTGCCAGAACTTTCTCCTAGGCAGTAGAGTTCACGGAGTAGAGACTTTTTGTCCAAACAGAGCATAAGTGGGAGGGAGAGAACACTGTCTGGTGGCACGGTAGGGGGCACTACTACCCAGAGCCACTCACCTCACTGTGCCAAGCCCAAAACCATATTTCAGAAGTCTCCCCTAGGGAGCCTACATCTCCCCCCGCCTCCCCTTTCTGGAGAACACCCGCAATCCTGGGGTAACACTGCCACCACCTGGGCACTGGTCTCTGTTAGGGTTCTATGTAGCCCAGGATCCTTCAAGCCTTGGGGGTGTTTTGTCCACAGTGGTATTTTAGGGGGCTTCTTTCCATCTGAAGCATCCAAAGGTAGCCTCCTGTACTGGAGGAAAGTAAAGAGCCAAGCCTACCTTAGCCAGCCAAGCAAAGGTAGCAAAAAGGCTTGTCTCTCCCCTCACAAATTCACAGCTAGGCATGTTGTAACCTGAAACCTTTATTGTTCAGGAGGAAGAGGTGAGTGATGGGGAGAAGAGGGGTAAAAAATGGAATATAAGGGAAAAACACCTTGAGCAAATTGTAATAAATTGAGTCTTTCAAATATGGGCTTGATAGCCCTTTTAATATGCATCTGGAATTACTTAGCCCTAATCTACTAGCCAGTTTTCAGGCATACTCACTGTAAAACATTCAGGCAGGCCCTAGAGGTACTTTTCATGCTGCTTTCAAAATGCCCACTGGAGGAAGAGAAAGCTCCCCTCTCCCTTCAGGAATATATGCAGCCCTGTCACCTAGGTGACCAGGTTGAACCAAGCAGCCAGAGTGGAAAACAGAGGGGTAGATGGAATGTCTTAATTCAGGGACAAACAGAGGAGGATCTCTTCACACCCTGCATCCTGGGATGCTGAAAGACTGCAACTTGGGCATCCCATCTGTGAGGAGTGGCCACACATTAATGGAACCCGAGTTGGGTAACACGAGTCAAAGATAATCTGCAGTGTCATAACTTTAAGCCACTTAAAGTGTGCTTAAAACTAGTTTCAGGTGTGAATGTGTGGACAATCCAGGGGTTAAGAGCTCCAGGAACCATCTAAAATCAATGTGTAACAAGGTCCCGGGTTACATATATACTTTAATAACAATAGATCCTGAATTTAATCTTAGCATGATTCCAATTGGTGCCCAATCTATAGATCTACAACAGGTTATCCTTGTCTGAGTGAAAACTTTGTCAGTGTCATTAACAGGTTTTTTCATAGAGCACATAAGGTGCAGAAAGAAGTAATATTTTTTGCTGGATCTGTCCCCTGAAAATGTTGTACAGCCATGATCAAACAGAAGTACACAGCTGCAAAGCACGTTAAAAGAGCCTGATCCCACAAAAATCTGAACCTTCGTTGCATGAAGGTTCAGATGAAGATGTTCCAAAACCAAGAATCTTCAATAACATGTATCTTTGCCACCTCCCAGTCCCGACAATGGTTTCAGAATGGGAGGGGCAAAAGGGAATGGATGGAGTTTGGTCTTGGTTTTTTTTCAGACAGTGATGGAGGGTGAGGAGAGTGGATCGGAGCCCCTTCACCCTTCCTCCCCCCAAGATGCAGGGACTCCAATCTACCCAACCCAGCTTCCAGCACCAACTGGGGAGCCCCCAGAACAAGTTTCCTCAATCCGTCTCCCCCCTCCCATTCTGAAAACAGCCAGGGCTGGGAGGGGTTAGGGAGGAAGGAGGGGCACTGCTAGGGGAAACCAGCTGCAGGCTTATAGCCAGCCAGTGGATTCCCCAACCCCCTTCCTCCCCACCCGCCAGACCCAACAGTGAACTTCTGTTGGGTCTGTACGATTGTTGTAACTCCTAGCACTTCCTGTGAAGTGCTAGGAGTTACAGCAAGGAGCTGCTTTCCTGTCTGCACCCATAATTTCTCTGAAATGTTGTGAACATATGCATCAGGAGTTTCTTTGGTGTTCTCAATATACCTCATTCCACAGTCAGATACACTTAAAGGAAACAGAAGAACAATATTTTGGCCACGTAGGTGCTTGGATGTTAGAAATAATGATGGTTTCTGGATGCAATGTTAAGTATTTTGTTAAAAGAAGGCCAAGCAGACTCACTCCCATTGGAGATGGAATTATAGGTCACCACTCTTACAAAGTGCAACTGTTGGGAACTGCTAACAATCTATTCTGATGTTTGTGTGTTGAGTTATAATGCTCACTGAAAAGTGCTACTAGAGCTTCAGTTTTGCCTTTGGCACAGGAAAGCTTACACCAAAGATTATAAAGAACCTATGACTCACCTAACTGTGGAGAGAACATTTGCTATTCATTCTCTCAGTAACTGCAATAGCCAGCATTACTTTAAGGGATTTTTATCTATTTTTGATCCAAAGAAATGAACACCGTGACTGAAGTTTTGGAAACCTGCATATAGCTCATGTGATTGTGCTTTATGCAGGTATTCTGAAGAGAGATTTGATGGTACAAAATACATATGCTGCTATGTCAGACTCATACTTCAAAATATGTGCTGGCGGAAGTGACTGCAGTGCTTCAGCTCTGCATCTCTCTAAGGAGATTGACAGTAAATGGATCTGAACTTCTGCAGATACAGTGACTCCGTCCTCAAGTAGTCACTGACCTTTTGTGCAGCACTATTTGATACAAAGCACAAACCACCTCATCTTGATACAGAAATGATTTCCTTATTCAGCTGTTCTGTTATAACTCACAGAGTTATCTGAAGCTCTGAAGTCTTTGCTTAGGTTAGTCTTTATACATTAGGGTTCACTATACACGCATCACCATCTGGTTGCCTTCACTGACTATCTTACTCAATTCAGTTTAGCCCACAGATTTACACCATCTGCCTGTTCAGCCAAAAGAAGGTAGTTTCTTCCAGAGGACAAACCATGGGGTTGTTTTGAAATCAGAGAAAATAGCTGATAAAGCTGCCTTATACTGCAACTAATGACACCTAATGCTACTACTTTTACTGAAGATGCCTGAAGATCTGTTGCCCTGTAATTTATGATTCATCTTCAAAGGAAGTGGTTTTTGAGATGTTATTTTCATAAATGCTTCTCTTTTTTATCAGAATCATCTCTTGCTTTTGGAGAAAGCAACCTATTGAGAGATGAGACAAGGGCATACCAGATACTTGCCTTTCTGTGAAAATATAATGCCTATGATAAAGAAAAGAGGATGCTTGGCCTACTTATAAAGCAGCTTTTATCTGAGACTCTCAGTGATCCTTACATGCATGTAATTAAACTACACAACACCTCTCTGGGTTATACAAATATTTAACTGTACTACAGCTGGATGCACTGATATGCAGATAGAGGAGATATGATTTCTCAACAACACATAGGTTGGTATCCTAGTCCTGTTGAGGTCAACAGAAAAACCCTCAATTCACTTCAGCCAAGATGTCATTTAGAGCTGGGAACAGGACCCGATTCAGCTGGATAGAAAACTGTGTATGTCAAGAAGAGCTATTCCTTGCTCCGAAGTGAAAGGAAATCCTGCTCTTCCACATTTTAATTTGTTGGTGCTATGCTGAGCTCATTTTAATGGTTTGTTTTTTCCCAACAAGTAGAAAAAGATAACAAGTAGAGGAGAAACTTTTTCAAGCGCCTTTTCAGCCTTTTTCAAACTTTCCTGTTATCCTATGGTCCCACAGTATAGGCATTTCTCCATCACAGGCCGCTGTGGGACCCAAAGCACTGGGCAGGTCTCAGAGCATGCATAACCAGTGCCATGCCAAAGTGGGGATGAGTGAGGTGACTGCTTCAGGTGCCAAAGCAAAGGGGCACCAACGGGCACTGCCCAACCGGGGTGCAGCATGGGATGGAGCCACAAGTGGCTTGTTTGAGGGTGTGCAGGGATGGGGGAAGGTGGCTCCCAGCACTGTGTGCACTCCTGGGCAAGCATGTGCCCCCCCAGATCTGTGTGTGGGGCGAAGGCAGGCTGCCTCTGTGGGCTTTGCCTCGGGCGCCAGACCTCCTTGCCACAGCACCGTGCATAACACACATCAGTGGAATTGGGCTGATAATAAAATGCAGTGAGAGCCACTGTTTATTTGAACGTGAAGAGGGTGCCACTATACTTTAATACCCTGAGTTCAAGGAAACCCAGGTTCAGTTACTTCCTAAGCCTGAAGGAGTTCAAGCTCACATCTCTCACTTTTCTGGTGACTGTTTTGATCAGGAAGCTATGCCCTACTCTTGATGGGCTTTTTCTCCACCCCTCCTATAGAAGATGGAGCCCTGTGCAGAAAAAAATCCAAGATTTGTTGGGTCAAAAAAGAAAATCAATCCAATTATTCTCATGGTTTGGTCATTCTCCTGTGGGAGAGGGGAGCCCTAGACTCTCACCACTGGACTGTTTTTTATGCTATAGTCATTGGGAAAATACATAAACAGCCCCAAGGGCTCAGATCACAGCTCAGGACATTGCTTTTCTCCTCACCAAAAAGCCATGTGTCCTCTTGTGCTTTCTTTCTGAAATCTTCTCAGCCAAAGGCAGAAATTGAATCCAATTTTCTGATATCCTGGGCAAATATTCTAGCTACCTGACTATTATATAAAATACCAGGACCTCTATTTCCTCTTTCTGCTGATGGGTTTTAAAAGAGAAAGAATGAGCTCATCTGTTTAAAAGAAAGGGCACAAGGTAGTATTCTATTTCCTTTTGCAAACCTAACTGGCAGCTTTTTAGTCATGAGCGCTAAAAATGCCACTTCCATGCAGGTAGCAGTGTGCATGGGTAAATGCACATGTGCCCACAGTGCGCTCACACTGGCTATGAATACATGTGGCCATGTGTGCACACCCTTTGTGGATGTCTTTTGGTGGTCAAATACCAAACATAGGCAGCCAAAATCCTTGAGTAGTCATACTTTGGTAGGGGAAGGCACTACCATGCAGCTGAGTGTTTAAAGCAGGAAGCTAGTAAAAGACCCCTTTTGCCCAGAGGTGTTTTGTACCTCTGACTTCTCAGCCCAATGATCTAACCACTATGCTGTAGGTTAGTAATTAAGCAAAACTGAATCCAGTACAACTTTAAAAGGCATGCTGGAGAGGTAGCTAGACACCAGATGTAGTACATTTACAGTACTGCCTTACAGGTCAGAGAAATGCAAATTCTGATCTCATCTGGGGGTTGGGGAAACACCTCTATTTCTGGCTCCCTAGGCAGGTGCTGTGACTGGGTCTTAAACATGAGCAAGCTCCGTTCCCTCCTGGCATTTTTTTTCTGGGTCTTGCATGCAGATATATGCATACCAGTGCTATGTGCATACATAAGTAGCTGCATCCATGCATGACCAGCATGTAGTTTATCTATGCAGGATTATGAATCCAGTCTAAAATTGGCCAGGAACACAGCTAGTACACTGCCACTTGTATGTACAAAGGGACATAGAGACTTACCTTGTTATTGATCTCAGATGAAAAGACAGACATTTGTAGGATTGAAATGTAGGATTTAAGAAAGATCCTATCCTCAGCATTTCCAAATGACTAATTTAGACAGTTAACCAAATTCATCTGTCCCTGTTCAGCATGCAGGCAGCTTTAGATTCCATTCCCCGTGCACTGCAGCTAGGCACCCCTTCAGGAGGCTAAAGCCAGGCACCGAAAAGCCAGGCATTTCAGCACTTACTTTTAGGCCTGAAAGCACTTCATTATATCTAGCCAACAGAGCAAAAAATATTCAGAAGCTACAATTATTTCTACTCTCAACAGACTATATGCCTAGCACAGAAGATCAATGAGAACATGCCACACCAATTTTATTTTTCTGTTCGCTCATTTTTTGTTTCATTGGCAAGTCAAGGCCCTGATTTTGATCTAATCCTGATCTTTAAGATACTTCATTGAAAGAGTTAGAGATTCAGAAGTAAGTAGAACACTAGTGCATATGGCCCTAAACTTTGGAGAAGAAGAGATCCAAACAAGTCTTAATATATCAGGGTAAGAAACAATACACATTTTTCTGGAGGCATTTTACTATCATAGGGTGACAATGTGTGCAGTTTAGGGGTAAACGAAGAAGGAAAATTGAGACCATAGTAAGAAGAAAATGGAAAGAAAAATAAAAGAAGGAAATTAAAAGCTATGGGACGGTGGGGGGAGAAGAAAGGAACAAACTAATTAAATAAACTCGAATAGGCAGTAATGTGTTGACCCCATCCCCAATTTAAGGAATCCCTAAAATATACAAAAATCCTATGATCCATTAATTCTAGGGATAATATCACTTAAGTTCATCCCCCTTCCTCTGGTAGAACTTGGTGTCCCAATTCATCAACAGAAGAAAATGGAAGGGATTAGATAGCCTTCACCCTACAAAGATGAAGCAAAATGAAGATTTACCCAAACTAAAGATATCCACAGGCTTTTAGTGATATAAAGCACACTTTAATGTGTTTTTGACAGATATTCTGGACCACAACCATAAGAAAGACTGCTAATGAACACAAAAGCAGTCGAAGTAATATTGAGATTCTGACTTCATCTAGTAAGAGCCAGAGAATTCAAAGTTAAGATCAATCTGTGATGCCTAAATTATCAAAGAATTTGCGATACCTATATGACTGAGAGCAGGTGTTGGCAACATTTTAGGGTAGAGTGCCAAAAACACCCATAACCTCAACTTGCAAAATGTTGGCATGCCAGGGGCAGATGGCAGGGGAGCCCATAAGGGGCCCAATCCTTGTTGTGGCAGCTCAACCCTGGCCCCTTCCCCACAGTCTGCTCCAAGTTTCACGTAGCAAGCAAATGCTTTCACATGCCACACACTGGCACATGTACCGGGGGCTCCCCACCCCTGATCTAGAGGTTACTGTGCCACAGTATTTGTCAGCTGAAGACAGGTCCTAGAGATTTTTTTACATACAGAATTTTAGATTGTTTGCCCTACTTAGTATGAGTAAACTGAACCTTTCACACTCTCAGATAGTGCATGAACATCAGAAACTCACATTCCAGGAATACCATAGTGAACGAAACATGAAGGCAGACGGGAGAAAAACACATCAAAGGTGAAGTATGTTTTCAATCAATCTCTGCAGAGGTTTCAGGCTGGAATGTAGAGATTGTGCAATAATCTACAGATTCCCATGCCCAGCTGTATGAAGAAAAAGTAGATGAACCATGGCCTGTGATAACTGAAGTGCTTACTGCAAATCTAAGCAGCCCAATGCAATTCCTACCTGACACCTTATCTATTCTATTGAAATTCTATTTAGAGGGAGAGGGCAAGATCGTGGTACTGTTCTGTCTCTCTGCAGTATTGAATGAGAATATGTCCTTCTGTGTGCATCCTGCTAAAATTCTGAAGACTTTCGTGCCACAGCCATCCAAAACTTTTTTAAAGATGTAGGCTGATACAACCCAGCTTAGGTCAGAGGCTAGCTGGCACTTTCGACGCAGCTGTTGCCACTGCCATCACTGCAACATCTGCCCACTCCCCAGCTACAGCACAGGCAGTGCCCCAGCACCCAGCTGTGACACAGAAGCAATCCCACTATCAGAATGCCACCAAATCCCCCCACCACTGGAAAATCACTGATGCCCCTGATTCTACTGCATGGATCCAATGGCTCAGCAGGCTGGATCCAGCCAGCCATATATTGCAGCCCCTAAATGACTAGACTTGGCTACCTTGTGCATGCTCAGAAATTATTCAGAACAGCCATCCAGGTACCACATCAGCTCTGTTGTATTTTAATTTCAACTTTGAAAGAGCATAACCCCTATAAATTCATCTAGTCCTTGATTAGAGGGGGAACAAAGTGCTGCAACCATGAGCCTCCCCTTACCTCCATCTCCCTTCTGTCTAATGGCCTAATGGTTAAGTGCAAAGGTCAGGTTTCCTACACAGGAGGTGGGGAAGCTAGGTTTTATGCCTGACTTCTCTGCTCTCAATGCTATTTATGTGTTTTGTATTAGGTAGTCATTGAATAAAATGGAAATAGGGACCAGAAAACAGGGCTCCCTTCTTCTCAGGCAAACTCGTTCTTATAGAGCTAGAGAGGCAGAGTACCTCTGGTTTACTTTCCTTCTAAAAAGAAAGAAGTGGGAGAGATATATTTACATCTTCAGGGTAAGGTGGGAAGTAGAGCTGTGCAAAGCTTTGGTCCCTGACTCATTTCGGCAGAGATTCGGCCTGATTTGATGGCTGAATCTCTGAATCCAAACTAAATTAGGAGATACTTTAATCTCTCTAAATCAAATCAGAACCCTCTGAATCAATTCAGAGAGATTCAAAAAGATTTGGTGATTCAGATATAGACACAGCTTTAAATATTTTTTCTACACACCTCAAGGTACCAGGCAGCTCATCAATGCTGAGATGCTGGGGTAGATGGAGCATCCCACAGGAGCACAGGGGGCTCCCCAGCATGCTAAATAGCAGACCCAGAAGTGGACCAGAAGCACTTCTGATCCACTTCTGGGTCTGCCATGGAGCATGCAAGCTTTCCCTCCCACCCCCACTCCCCTGGCTCAGTCCCTGGTGCCTCCTGGGTCTTGGGGGGCACCCGGGGTCCCGCCATGGCTGGTCACCAAGCTGGAGGGGGAGTCCAGGGGGGGCCCTAGCACACTCTCTGGCGGACCCAGAAGTGGACTGGAAGTACTTCTGGGTTTGCCACTGAGCATGCACCCCCCAGTGCTGCCACCCTCCTGTGGAAGTTTCCATCCACCGCAGCATCACAGCGCTCATGAGCTGTGCCTGGTACCTCAAGGTATGTAGAAAAAACATTTAAAGATGTGTGTCTGGCCAAATCGCAGATTCTCCAAATCAGCATTGGATCTTCAGATCTGGATTCAGCTGGATCAAATCAGGGACACTGATCTGAATCAACGAATCAAATCACTGTCCCCAATTCAGGCTGAATCTGAAACCAAATTGAATATGGCCCATTTTGCACACCCCTAGTGGGCAAGTATCTTCACCACTAGGTTTTAGGGCAAAAGATGGGTGTCTTCTCCCTTTGCAATTGTGCATACCATCCTTTGCCTACCCTCTGAGTAAGCTGTATCATAAAACAATGAAGGGACAGTCTAGAATTTCCTAACCTGTGCCTAGTGTCACCTATTGCCCATATGTAGGTGACTCTCTCCTTAGTGCTTTGTAGGCATGTATGGCTGCCTATTGTAAAAAAAGAAGAGCCACCTGCCTCACTTCCCCATTGAGAGAACAGGGGACTTAGGTGCCTCAGAGCTGGAACTCATGTTGACTTTTCCAAGTCTTCGCACACATTTTAGGTATGTGGCAGCTAAATCTTGGTCACCTTTGAAGCAGAATAGTATCTTGGCCTTGATTCCATACAGAAACTCAATGCACAGAACTGGGATAAGTTTCATTTAAAAACCTGAAACCAATTAAAGCTCACCTGGTTTTGCAATTTCTCACTAGGTAGAAACACACCCATAGGTTATCAAAATGTTTGTGTGACCCTTTGGAATAGGTCGGGGTTCAATTTTCAGTGACTGTACTTGTGTTGATTTATAGCTCCATGTCAAACAATATACCTGTAGAAAATCAGAGCATGGGCTGGGAAAACACACACACACAATCTTATGAATGTTTATTCCAATAAATGTAGTGAATTAGGTTGGATGGTATGTGTGATACCTTCTATTCAGTAACCAAAATATCTTAATCAACCTTTTTGGGGGGGGGGGGGGGGGTTGCAGATCACATAACTTAAGATTGACTTTTTCTAATATCTGTGTACAGTTATTAATTTTGAAACAGTCTATGGGCCTACCCTGAAAGCTTTGTGCCATCACCCATATAAATAGTGGCACTCAAGATTGGGCATCTTGTTCTGAGCACAATACATAAATTAAAATTGCCATGATCCCAGAAGTTCATAGTTGATCCCTAAACAGCAACATATTTGCAGGAACCATTTATTGAATAATTCCAAATAACAGCATATCAAAACAAATCAATCTGCATATAATCTATGAAGAGAAAAGGGGGTTAAATTTACTGAATAAACTCTAAACAATTTGTGCTACTACAGTTATGATGTGAGGCTGAAGGAAACTTCACAGTTTCCCCTGAATTTTTCCAAGTTCTTTCAAATCCTAAATATGATGACTGTTAACCTAAATGAAATGAAAACATTGAAAACATTCACCCTTATGAACTTAAACCACTGAATTTAACACAGGTATACAAATGAAAGCATCAGATGACAGGATTGTCCCTGGGGCTGATTAGGGTTTCTAATTCTTGGCTGTCACAAATTTATGGGAACTCCTCAAACTGCTTGGCTGAACCAACCGGGCATGACAGAGATGGTCTTTTCACTTAAGACTGACCTCACTTTAACCCGGGGTTTAAATAGGTGAAAATGGAATATTAATTATAGAGCTGGTCATGTAGCACATTAAATAAATGTATAAGGAATATATCATATTAACACCAAATAGTTTTATGGCACACTAAACAGCTGCCTTAATGTAATCTGAGTACTGTTACCATGTTCTGCATTCCTTGCCCATTCAACTCAATTGAATGTTCATGTTAATGTTGAATATGCTTAACACTTATAGAGCTGGGTGGGCTTGTTGTTTAATTGGCTAGTAAAACATTTTTAAAGTGCCAGACAAATATTGACCATTGCAGATCTCTCCTATTGTACAGAAAAGAGGAGAATGCTTAATATGGAAGTGCTACATAAATGCTTTGATGCAGCTTTTTATTGCATATGGGGTAATTTATGGTGTTCTGGTCCCTGGTTTTCCAGTTCACAAGACTAATCATACCTCATCTGAAATGAAGATCCTCTTAAAATTATTACTATGCCACTGATAGCATGGTGATGAGTCTAATATATAGATAAACCAACTTGATTAGCAAAAGCACCATATTCCTATGCTTGCAAGGGGAATAGGTTTCAGAATGTGTAGACTTTGGTAAAATATCTGAAACCTCAAGAGTCAGGTAAATAATGAATATTTAGTTCTGGTCTTCTCTTTTTTTGTAAAAATGATTGGAAAGTCTCACTGTACCAAAAGATGCATTTTGATTGACAGATTATTCCAATTTTATAAATATCAAAGCAAACTAAAACAGACATTTAATCACACATGAAGATATAAGACAGCATAAAATCCATCCACACCTGCATATGCGTCAAATATACCCAATTTATAAATATTTATTCACAGAACACTTTATACCTAAAGGCACGCAGGTGACTAATAAAGTATGCAAATATTATAGATTTCTCTTCCAGAAGATGCCCCACACCATCAGTATGTGTATGTTTATTCATAAAACGCAACACGAGAGACACTGAAAGGGTGTTCATCAACGATCTTCCTTGTCTTGGAATGTGTAAATGTTTCTCTTGTGTTCTGTGTTTCAAATGTTTGCCTGCCTGCTCACTTAACAAGGTCAGTAGGGCTCCATCTATAACTGACAGACACGGGGTCTGCTGGGTAATGCTGGTATATCTTGAAAAGACACTCCAAAACGTTATTATATCTGTTTACAGCACCCAAAACTGTGCTGGAGATTTTACAATATAAATAGAAAGAGAAGGGCCTTGCCCTAAGGATTTATCTAGCATTAGATGTAGTGAGTGGGGTGACAAACATTATGAGAAAAGGAGGAAAAAGGATGAACGTGACAATAAGATCTGCCAGAAGAATGTGATGATTGTCCACTCCAGGCTATATGCAGAGGAAAGAATTCAAGGTGTGTAGGCTTAAAGACAAAGGTCTTCAGTGGAGCTATTTTGATTTATGCCAGCTGGTTTCTCATCTGTGAACAGGTAACCTAGCAATTGGATGATGACTAGCTAACAATCTGTCAAAGCTTAAAAGCCAGTCATTCACTTGCCCATATCCAGTGAAGTAATACACAGCATGAGCTATGTATGAAACATTTTCAGGCAACTGTCACAGATGGGGAATTTATAATGCTTGCTGAAATTATTCCAGGAATCCCTAAGCCATGTTTGAGCATCAGCAGGTTATGAAGAAATATACAGTATCAAGAATGCCATCTAGGGTACCCTCCAGCAATGTTCAACCGTAGCAATCATACTGCATGTAGATATAAAGTGAAATGATTATGTACTGTATATCACCCTGGGTAGTGATTGATGGGCCATAGCTAACAACCTGACAAAATCAGATTATTAGATCTAGTGCAGATCACATGGACTCTCAAAATAGCATGTACTATATTGTTTCTTGGAATGACATAAGATTCTTTATATGAGATTATGTGTAGCCATTCCAATTTCATCTTGCTAAAACCCGCCTCGCTAATCTTCGACTGTGATGCCTCATGGCAACTCAATAACTGAAGAAGAGCCACCTCTTTCTTTGTGTAATCATAACTAGAAGAAAAAAGGTAGTTCTAGGAGTGAGGTTCCTGGATAGTCCCCTGGGTTCTCAGAGATAAGGACACATCAATGTACGCCTGGCAAAGATGCCTGAAATTATGCTTTGTTATCTGGTGAGCAGTTAATCTTATTATCTCAAGGCAGTTCTGCTATGCAATAACAAATTGTAAATACCTAAATATTTTCCACAAAGCATGTCAGTTCTTATTTGGGCTGAATCCTTTGTCTCGGCCTGACTTGAACATATGCAGATCAGCAGTGTGGGCCTGCCCTACTTCTTGGCCTCCTTCTAGCTTCAACCCTGTTGCCACCACACAGTGGATAAAAGCATATGAATCATTTTGATGTATGCATTTGTATACACACTCACATATCTACTGGATATATGTGTGATATATTTAATAACATTGCATGGATCATTTCAAAACCAAATAGGAAGAGCCTATTCCCCAAGAAATAATCTAGCGCTTATGGCACTCCCCTGGGAATGAGAGGTCTGAGTTCTGCTCCCTGTTGCCAGGACTCTATGCATTTCACGTGGAGATGGTCATTGGTTAAAAACAGATAGGTCCAAAACAGTAGAGGCTGGAATCCAAGTTTCCATCTGCTAAACATAGAGCTGCAACCATAGGGCTACAGGAGCACTTTCCCCCTGTTTATTTTTTTCTCTCTTTCTGGTGCCATGCTTTTTGTCTGTCACACTGACACAACTTTAACAGAAGAGGTGATTTTATTGCCTGGTGGCTAGGGTACTTTCCTACGCAGGGGTGTGTGTTTGAATTTCTTAGCTGAGGGCAGCCTAAAACCCAGTTAACTCACTTCTTGGGTAAATCCTTATGCTATCTGGCCAAGGATGGACATCCCTGCCATCACCAGTCAGGTGCATAGTTTCAGAATCAGAAGTAGGTGTCTGGATTGTATTTGAAAGGAGGTGTCTAATGTGAAGCCTGAGTCAGGTACCTAAGTTCATGAAAGTGAAAAGAGTTGAGACATACCTCTACATTAGGAGTTTTTTTTCAGCTAACCCAAGGTCCTTCCAGGATTTCTGGATCACCCACCCCTCCCCATTTTCTGCACAGAGTGCTAAACCTAAACTTTGTCAAAATGGATTGCCCTCCAGGGACATGTTGGTTATAAGCTTTCTGATACCTGAGTGTTGATTTCTTTGCAACCAAACTGCATTTGGGTTTCTGCTTTGAAGTTCCTCTTTAGCAACAGGGACATAGCAGCACCCTCTCACCTCTAAGTGAGGAAAATGTGTTAAAACACTGTTAGATGCTTGGCTAAAAGAGACAATAAAAAGAGTTACCCATATTTTCACACCTACCGCGTGCCCTCAAATAAGATATGTACCAGAATGTACAAAAAATGTTTTTTCCAGAGTCATACCTAGCTATGTGACAGAGTACGTCCTTCTGGAAACATAGAGTGCACGTGAAGTTTGGCATCCCAGGAGAAAGTCCTGGATAAGGCAGCAGGAAATTCCCAGTGCACCAGGGTCGCAAGGCTAAGCCCCAGGCCCTTGCAAGAGCAGTAGCAAGACTGTTACTTCTGTACCATCGATAGTTCTTTACGTAAGTTCCTGTAAATAAGAAAGTGTTGTTTCCACACCTCAAGCCTCATTAAAATACTCAGCTGAATGCAGTTGCTCACTTGCCCTGGGCCAGCTCAGTTGCTTATGCAGGTCCATGCTTTTGTGCTCAGCCAATAATAGCTATAGCTGTGAGAGGGTGATCACAGCACTCTGCCCTTCTGCTCACTGCAGACAAGCAGCAGCCATCTTAGCTGCATTAGAGCATAGTGGGCTCTACACAAGAGGCTACATCGCCATAGCAATGAGCTACAGCAACTTAGCTCGTTACTATGGAGACGTAGCATCAGTGGACATGAACCGTGACACCAGCGCTAGTGCACAGTAGCTCATTGTCACTGCACAGTAGGATTGGAAACAACTTGTGTGCTGCCAGGCCTGCACACTAATGGCGGTTAGAGTGCAGATATTCAGTATTTGCACTATCTGTACTCGAATAGCATGCTATAGATGCTGTACTTTAATAGCATGCTTTAGCAAGTACTAAATGACTATGCAGGAAGAACTGTGCAGCTGGGCAGATGTGTAGATGTGCCCAGTGTCTGCATACTTCTAGTCCAGCAAAGAAAAAATAAAAATCAATGTCCCTATTGAAGGCCCACGTCCCAAGTTTGATGGGCTAATTTTGACAGGAAGGATGTATGTGGAGTGTGAGTAATTATGGTAATATAAACCTAATTCTTTCCCCGTTATTCTGATTTTAGTTCTTTTGTCATAACAAACCTATAACTTCACCTATGTTACACTTTGTAGATCAGAGGTCCATGTAGTTTGTTTTGCTATTTATCAAGATTAGCTACAAGATCTCCAGGAGACAGCCCTGAAAGAGCATTGCTTTAATTCCACTCTCTCTGGCATTGCTGAGCAATTGCCATCACTAGTATCGCTTAATAGTGAAGTGACATGTCAAAAGTGTTTCAATGAACTGATTTATTACAAGACAACATATATACTCACTATTATCCGCTTCATAGAATTCAGATCATAGTATGACTTACAAAGGTATTTATAAACTTTTTGAGATCCAGAATCTTACCAGATGTAAGTTGGTATAGCTCCACTGATGTCAAAGGAACGATGCCAATCTGTATCAGGTAAGGATCCAGCTTTGGAAGTTTTAAAAGCACCTGTTTAGTAAAGCAATAAGGCACCAAAATACACCCCCTTCTCCCCCCCTTTCCCCCCACCCCACCAAGTCTTCTTTCTAGTAGGGGAATGGGATAAAACAGAATTCTCCCAAATGTGTAAGGCCCCTGGAAGATTCTCATGTATGCAAAAATCCTCATATGTCCTAATATAAACATAGCCAGCCCTAAACAACTTCCCATCCTAGTCCCTGAGTGTAAATTTGGCAAACCAGAAAAGCTGAAGGAGAGAGATCTATACTGAGCATACAGAGGCCAGTGATATATTCTCAAGTCTTTCTTTATTGACTAGAAGCCAGGTTTAGGTTCATTTTGGAAACCCTGGTGTCCCTCATGAAATATGATTCTCCTTTACCAGTTCCACTTATTCTTGACCTTGGACCATAACTTAATAGAGATCTTCAGCAAACATAGGCACCTTGGCATTCTTAATGTGCACATCCTTTGCATACTCTAAATCTTCCTTCTCTCATGCATGAAAAGCAAACAGTTCTGATTCCTGGGCTCCTCTGCACCCATAAAAAGGGACAAGATTTTTCCCATTATTAATAAACACCGAAGTGAAAAACTAAAGCCTTCTGTATCAGTCAGATGAAATGGATATTTTCACTAGTTTGGGTAACACGTGAATAACCTGAAAGTAAACTTGCATGGGAAACTCAAACATAAGGTGTAGCACAGCTAAGAAAAAAAAAAAGAAAAACAAGTTGGGCAATAAATATTAAGTCAGATACAGTATGTTTAATAAAACAGCAAACATGTTAGCAAAGCCCAGATAATAGGGATTAAATACCATGAGTACATGCCTTTGATGGCATGAATTGTTATGCTAAAGCCAATGGGACAATTAACATTTGTGAAAGCTTCAGGATAGAGGCCTAGTTCTATCACGAGAAAAATGACGTGACACTTAAAATACACTTTAAAATGCAGAATCAGAAGTCAGTAGAACAAATGGTGATTTACTCCAGTTGCGGATCTTCTCCAACATCCTCTCAACAGACTCAGGTGTTTGTTTTTCAAGGAAATAAGTTTAACTTAGCAAAGCAACATCTGCAGCATCCCTGGCATATGAAGGATGTACTCAGGGTTTTCATCTGTATAATGAAACACTGTCCAGAGATCCAGATGGCCTCTATTTTATACCTGCAGAGTCTGGCATAAGTGGAGTCCCAGTATGATATGTAGCAGGTCCCTGACAATTGAATCATGTTGGTGTCAAGCGAATTCAAGCACAACATTACTTTGGCGCAGAATCTGCTTCTTGGTGCTAAATAAGTCTCACAAAACTTCTGCAACATACAGTTATGAGGGAGTTGCAAGCAAATGTGAACACGTGGCATTTCTTTCTTGAACAAATATGAGGAACTTGTATCAGTGCTATGTTTGACTGAAGTCAGTGTTTTTTGAGGACAACACAATTTGTTGTTTATAATTTCAAATATTTTCCACAGCAAATGATTGCTTAAAAGTTTCTGAATAAAGAGCACATGAATAAGAAAAGGCTACATCAGCTTTACAATGATGCCGGTGTACTCAGATCTTAAGGCCTGGTACTGCAAGACTGGTTCTGATTTCAACACATACAATCAAGTAAAGAAACCAAACTCTTTGTTTGTTTGTTTTCTTGCTTCCTTGGTCCAGTCACATATCATCAAGCTGACCCACCTCCATGACTCAAACCTGGTCTGCCTAACTCAGCAATGGACCTGCCCAACTGGCCAGGCCTGCACTCTGTCTGCTTTGCCCTCCCTATGGATGCACTTACTGCCCTGGAGGACCACCTTGCATGCAAGAAGCCCTCCCAAATGGCAGCTCACTAAATAGGCCCCCACCATCACTGCCTATTTCTCTGGCCATGATGAGCAATAAGAGTGGGATCTGCTTTTGATCCTGTCTGGGAAGGCACTGCATAATCAAAGGGTGTCATGCCTATATCCTTGCTGCCTGCCTTGACATGACCTGGAGGAGCAGTCTAGTGGCAACAACACCACAGCAAGCCCAGCAGGCCACTGAATCCTGTACAACCCACCCATCACCATGAGAACAGGCAATATTCCCAGTTAAGAGCTGGGACTTGGGGACTGGGGGACACTCAGGAGGGCTGGGAGAGCAAATTGATGTGGAGAGATTCAAATCAATTCAGACCTTTTTATTGGTCTTCGATTTGGATTCAGAGATGTGAATCAGGCCGAATCTCCTCCAAATTGAATCAGCACCTGAAGCCCTACTAGATCCATAGTTTCTTGGTAATTTAAATGCCAACAAGTATTAGGAGTATCTTACAAGCCATTTTATAGCAAAAAATTTAAGTTGTTCAGTGTTCGGTATTAGAGAACTCTTTGTGTGCTGTATTAATTACAAGCTCAATAAACTTTAAACTTTTTTTCAGTTATTAGTGCTGTGTCATGATTGATGAATAAGTCTAGTTATGATGCTAGCAAGTTGGATATATTTTTAGAAAAGGGGGTATTTTTTATATAAATATTTAAACTACAAATACAAAGTTAAAACATACGTGGATACGGAATACAGGCCTACCTACAAAAGTCTAGAAAACATGCACTTTGGCCAGTATCAGCTCCCAATATGAGGCTTCAGCAACAGCTGTATTCTAGGCAGATACTCCAATATTATATTCTGTACTAAATATTATACTACATGATATTGAAAAATGTGAAATGGATGCAGAAAAAAAAGTGCTATGAAAATGATCTGAAAGACACAAAAATGCCTTTTCGGAAGAAATTTAAAAAGAATAATCGATTTAATTTATTAAAAAGAAGATTGTGAATTCACTTGATTATAGTACATAAGTAAGTACCATCACTGAGAGAAAATACTACTAATGACCTTCTAAGGGTACTAAAGAGTTCTTCAGGCTAGGAATAAAAGATATAAGAAAAAACAATTATTAGAAACTAATGCCTAGCAGGTTTGAATCAGAAAGAACATGCTAATTTTTAATGGTAGGGGTGATCAATCACTGGATCAAAACGCAAAGGGAAATAGTATATCCTAAACCTCTCACAGTCTTCTTCTAGCCTTGAGTTTACTGAAGATAGTTTTTGTTCAACACAAGTTACTGGGCTGAACACTGAATTGACAAGACAAAATTCAAGAGCCAGTAATGTACAGATCAAAGGAGATGATTGTAACAGTATTGTGCCCCAGTGGCAGCCACGATGTCCCATGGGCTAGGGACATTAAAACATTCTTAGCCAGAATTGATTCAATCTTTGTAGGTTAGTATAACTTGGCTAGGCTGAACTGGTTTATAATTGCACAGACATCCCAGAAATGCAGGCACATGCCTGCGTGACTCAGGCTAGAAGCTGGGAGGCACTAGAGCAGCCCCTCTGTCCCTTCCACAGCACTGAGTTGAGGGGGGCATGGCCAGACCCTGGCAGGATTCTTTGATTAGCCCACCAGGTAATTGATAACAAAGTGTTTATCATCCCAGTAAGAAAACAACGGAGGGACATTACCAGCTACCTACTGATTCTGCCTTTGTCCCATCTGCTACAGCATGGACTGTAGCCAGGACCTGGTCTGCTAGCTAACACTAAGAGGTGTCTGTGTAAGGCAGAGTCTGCCACAAGATGCAGAATAAGACTTACATAGAGACACAAAATGTATATGGCCTCATGGGCCATCAAATTTAGCTCCCTATGTTTGCAGGCAACTATTTGTCCAAAAGCCCCAGAGGATTACACACTCCAACACTTTTAACACACCACAGTCACAAGGCACTCTCCGAAAAGACAACCATGTTCAGTATGTCACTCTGTCAGGCCCCTGGCTGATTTTCCTGCTCCCTGTGGTACAGGTGGTCATGCCGCACCTGGCACAGCTGATGTTGTGTGGACTGAGCTGAGCCCCGATTGGGGCACAGCACAGCAGTTGTGCTATAAAGCAAAGCCTGGGAGCTCAGGCCGGCATGAGGATATCAGACACCCAAGCCAGGACTGGACACCACTCACAGCACCAGGAGCTTGCTGCCGCCACCAATGCTGCCACCACCACCGCCAATGCCACTGCCACTGCTATCACTGCAACCACTGCCAGTATCACTGCTGCTGACACCACTGCTAATGCTGCTGCTACTGCTGCTGATACCACCGCCAATGCCACTGCCACCAACACTGCTGCCACTGCTGACAACATGAACACCATCACCAATTCTGTGGCCATCACTACAAAGGCTGAGACCAGGGTTGCAGTGAGTCCCCAGATGCGGCATCTTCCACCCAGCCAAAGCCCACATGAGTGCAGGAAGGCCCTCATGTGAAACAGCAAACCAGGGCTCAATGAAGAAAGACTTCACTGAGAGTGCATCACAGCCCCGCCAGCAACCACATAGTCAAGACCCATACATGAAGCTCACCAGTGGAAAGCCACTGAGAATGAGGGGTGCCAAAGGATGAAGAGAAAAGGGGGGTGAAGTTGGAAACTCCCATAAATCCAAGACTCAAGAGCAAGCAGTTCAGGGCAGGGCACCGGAGCCTTACCCTACCCATACTGAGAGATTTTTAGTGGGTCATTTTGTATTTTCATCCTGACTACAGTACTACACAGACAATGGCTACAGATGGGAGACCACATGACTGCACTCCAATTGATCATTTTGAACCCTCAAACTCAGCCTGCATTCCATCCTAATACCTCAGAGGAAATGGGTGGGATGTAGGGAAGGAGAAGCCCCACGGAAGACACCAGCAGGGAGCCTGAGCCAACAGGAAGATCTTCAATCAAGGCAACCAAGTATATCTCCCAGAAGTCATGGCAGGCGAGTTGGCTTGGGGCAATTCAACCCCCATGTGGGAGCATGGAGGCCAGTCACAGTCACAAATAAAAAGTAGGAAATGCCCTGCAACTCAGATAAAGGAAAGATCCACAGGTTTTGTCAGTCAGAATTAGGCAGTGTGGAAGAGATTGCTTTGTGGCTCCAAATCTGGTGACCAGTTTCTCTGTGAGTAAATCCCTCTATCTATGTCTGTAAGAATTTTTTTTTTAAGTACTGGTCACAGCCATTGTGCATCCAAGCCAATTTTCTACCTTTAGCTGAACCCAGTGCCCAATGCTTCTAAGTAATATTTCAAACAAAAGCAAAAAAAACAACAACCCCAGAAGACAAATTTCTTTCTGACCTCCATAATAAGGGCCCATGGGACAAGAGGTTATCAGACATTGAATCATACAAAAATAGGGTTGACAGGGATCTCAGGATGTCATCTATTTCATCCCCCTGCTCAAAGCAGAACCATACCATACTAGATCATCCCAGACAAGGTTTTGTCTACCTGTGTCTTAAAAATCTCTAAGGATGAAGATAATACAACCTCTCTGAATAACCTGTTCCAGTGTTTTAGTACCCTCCTAGTGAGAAAGCTCTTCCTAATATCTAACCTAAACGTCCCCTGCTGCAACTTGTGACCATTGCTTCTTTCGGTCATCTGCCACCACTGAGAACAGTCTAGCTCCATCCTCTTCAGGTAGTTGAAGGCTGATATGAAATCCCCCCTCAGACTTCTCTTTTCCAGGCTAAATAAGCCCAGTTCCCTCAGTCTTCACTCATAAGTCACATGCCCCAGCACTCTAACATTTCTGTTGCTTGCCACTCAACTCTCTCCAATTTGTCCACGTTCTTTTCTGTAGTAGGGGGCTGACTCAGGATTCCAGATGTCTCACCAGTGCCAAATAGAGGGCAAGAATCACTTCCCTTCATCTGCTGGCAAGGCTCCTACTAATGCAGCCCAGGATGCTGCTAGCCTTCATTGCAACAAGAGCACACTGTTGGTTCTTATTTACTTTATTGTCCAACAAAATGTCCAGGTCCTTTTCTGCAGAGCTGCTATTTAGCCAGTTGGTCCTTCACCTGTAGAGGTGTGTGGGATTGTTCCATTCTAAGTGCGGGACTTTTCAGTCATGCAGGACACACCCTACATGGAGACGTAGTTGCCTTTTTCATGTGTGTCCTGAATTCATATACCACACAAAGATATTGCCATGGAACAGTAGTACCCTATCATATAAGCCCTTCCATAAACTTTTCAATCTATTCAGGTGACTCACTTCCACTTCTTTCTTAGGAAGCTCATTCTAAAATGTCATACCTCTTATTATGAAACCTTCTTCTGATTTCATTCCAAGTATGGTTTGTGAACAGTTTTTAGCCCCTTTGGTCTTCTGCCAATATCATTCTTTAAGTTACTAGTTCTTCTCCCCTCCTTAATAAGTGTGTGTCCTTTGCCCTCCCATGCAAAGCATTCACAAATAAATATTCATATACCTTCTTTTGTACTACATAAAATTTTGTAGCAGAGAAAACAGGTTCAATGTTGGGAAGATGATAAAAGGCTGTTTTGATAGGGAAATGGCACGATAAAAATTTTTACTGTTGATTTAATTTATTCCAGTAATAAACGCCAAATGAGCTTCCTGAAGTAGAAAGAATCAAGAGCAGGACCAATTCAGAGTAGAGGCTAAAGCGAAAGAATTCTAGGTTTCTGGAATTCTAAGCCATGGATATGCTTCCTCCAAAAACAAGAGTAGAGGCTGGTCAAAACTCTTGTATATTGTACACAGAGGAAAGAGCTTGTACGTAGATAGACAGAATACCACAACATTTTTCCTGCAATTATTCACTCACATTTTAGAATGAATTTACTTTGACTACGTTTGCACTTCCTTTGTATTCATTTTCTGCAAATAATGTGATTGATTCATTTCACTCACACAAATGCTTTCCAAAAGCGAATTGTTAGTACTTGCACCAGGCAGGGTAAATTTTATAGGGGCCAAGAAACACCTGCAGAAAGAAGCTATTTAACAACTCTCAACAAAAGCAGTTGAAGAAGACAGACACACATTTGATTCCTCCCTTGTAAAAATGAGCAGTGCAATTAGCTTGTGTAAGTGTGACAAGAAAAAATGAAATGTAAACTCTGCACATGGATAATAAATATTATAGTAACCTAAGTGTGCTAGCAATGAGGCTTCAGGCTAAACCTAGAAAAAACCACCCCGCTACAGCATTACTCCAACACTACCATGGTTGTTGGAGTTGTTCGGAAGTATTCTCAATTTATTTGTGTAACATCCAATTCCGTTATGTATGTCTCATAAGACACAGATCCATGGAGAATTTGTTCCACTCTCTTTAATAATTACAAACTATATTGGGAAGTGTAGGAATATGACTTGGATAACATATTTTATTGAGAAGCTTTAGTATTGCTATTCAAATTGTGGAGATTCTCCACTCATTTTACAGTAGTGTAACCATGGAGTAATCTGTATGACATCCGTGAAGTTTAAATCATGTGTAAACCAGAGTAAACAACAACAGAATTAGTCCATAGACTATAATGAATCTCTTCCTTTCTACAAAAGTAGAACTGATCTTTTCTTAGCCTGTTTAATTTTTATATTTTTTTTACTTTTATCTCATCCTTTTGCCAGATCTTCTTACATCCCCCTCCTCTCTTTATTTTTCAATTCTATCTGATCACAACACAACGATAGCTTTTTATCAGTAAAGCTTTATACTTCCTTTCAATCTCTCTCCTCTAGTCTATACAACATCCCCAATTTAAAAAGAAATCTCCACAATATTTCCTACATTGTGACTACTAAGAGCATATGAAAGAAAAGCCTCAATAAATTATCAAAGCCATAATTCTAGTTTACTGTGATGACTCAAGCCAAAATAAAAGCATGCAGAAGATCCACGAGTGGATGAACAACAATGGCACATGAAAGGAGAAGGTTAAAAAGCATTAAAATGAATATTTAGCTTTTTAATAAATAATTATCTTCTAAATTGCAAAAAGACATGATTTTCTTTCAGCAGATCTGCACTAACACAGCTAAACTGTTATTTCTCCAGCAGGAAATTAGTGGGGACATGTGTCATAATAAAGCACAATCAGCACTAAGAGAACCTATTTAAACAAATGTCCATTTCACTCCCCTACCTTTATTGAGATTTAGCTTTGAGTCCTGTATACTGTGTTAAGTTTCCCTTCTTACCTCA
The DNA here is from genome assembly GCA_030014935.1 of Caiman crocodilus. NCBI lineage: Eukaryota > Metazoa > Chordata > Crocodylia > Alligatoridae > Caiman > Caiman crocodilus. Next base: position 242,370,250 of record JAGPOW010000261.1, read on the forward strand.
GCACTGTATTATGAAGGATTAAAAATTGCTTCTGTGAGCTACAAAATTAATTCTATCCAAATAGCATCTTTCTTTTTTTCATATTACATTATATCATTCCCAATTAAATTCCAAGTCCCTCTAAGGTGCACTGGACCTTCATTTAATACTCTCTGTGCTGCAAACTTTACAGGAATTAGAAAAATAATATGTATTATACTGGATATCATTACAATATTACAAATACATACATGTAAAAGACATGTATCATGCATGGTTTGAATTTCCTGAGCAATGAAAACAAGCCTGTGGGTATACATTCAAATGATATGTAAAGTTCAATGGCATGAAATGAAACCTCTAAAGGACTGCTGGTGATTAAAGAGTAGTGAAGACACAGATTCTTATCTCATATGAATTAAACTTACTAAACCAGCTTCATTCACTTCAGTACTCCTGATTTACCATGCTGTTGTATGCAGACCCAGAACTATAGATTGGCAATATTGCTTCCATTCTTCATTGTAAAGTTAATGTTTTTATGGAAGAAATTCACAGTTTAATAGCTCAATTCAAATAAAAAATATCTCCCTTCTAGCTAATGACCCTATCTTTTAAACATTATAACCTAAATTCTTTACTCTGATCTCTACAGTCAAGGAGTTAGTAATTCGATTGATCCTGAAGTGTTCTACCTGGAAACAGAAAGGGTAAAACATTTAGCAGGCCTGGCAAACAGGAAATTTAGTATCTAACAGAGATGCTAAAACAGGAAATCCAAATATTATATTAGTAAGGAATGGGCTATATTAGAGCCCAAATACAATATGCACAGAGTAAGGGAAATAGTAAGGCCCCATGGATAGACAAATTAAAACAGAAAGGACAGCAAGAGAGCTGGCAGTTCCTAAAAGACTTAATATTGAAGGCTCAACATCAATCTATTTCAATGCCTCTGCACTGAAAGATAAGAAAAACTGAAACAGACCAATGCAGTGGCAGAAATAGATTTGTAGCTATCTGAAAATCAAAAATGATGCATGCAGGCAGTGGCTAGAAAGGGACATCACTAAGGAAATGTACAGTAGACTAAGTAAAAGTGCATGAATAGAATCAGGAAAGCAAGTTACAACTTGCAAAAGATGCTAAAAAACACACTATGTCAAGTGAAAAAAAAGAACAGGGACACTGTATGCGGTGCTTAGCAGAGAAACCAAATGACTATGGCCAAAGTTAGAAAGTCAGAAATGCTCAATGCCTATTTTGCCTCAGTCTTCACAAAAAACAAACAAACAAACAAAACCCTCCAACTGGATGACTAGTAGAATTAGTATAAATCACAAGTGTCAAAGATCTACCCCATGGACCATATCCAGCCTGCAGTCCATTTCATTCAGCTCATGAGGCTCCTGGAGGGGCCACAGATTCAAGGGTACAGTGAGTTAGAGCACAGCCCACCACTGATTTTCTGGAGAAAAAGAGCTCCACTAGGGACATGTATTGGTGTTGCAGGGACAAGCAGCAGGAGCCTTGTAGTATGGATCTGGCTCAGGGAGCCAGTCAAGTTTGACATGCCACGTTTAAAGAAAGAAGTTATAAACAAATATAAAAAAAAGAAGGATGTAGGTCATGATAAATAGTGAACATGTCGAAGAATTTATGTTTAATTTGAATGAATGAAGCTGGTAGGACATGCAGGAATCTACTACAAGATGCTGAAAGAACTAGCTGGAGAAATCTTGAAGCCACCACCCATAATATTTATACAGTCATGGGTGACCGGCTAGTTTCCAGAGGACTGGAGAGAGCCTAATACAGTATATATCAATCAGGCCACATTAATGCATTAATGCACCATCCAGCACAAGGTGGCAAAGGCCTGCAGCAAGGCAGCAGCCCTGGACTTCAGGAGGGCAGATTTCAATGAGGTAAGGAGATTAGTGGGGAAGATACTTAGGTCTCGGATGTGGGGGGAGTTGGGTGTCCAAGAAGAGTGGTTGTTCCTGAAGGAGGCGATACTCTAAGTCCAAAGGGAGGTAATCCCTACATGGATCAAAGGGGGCAAGAGGGTGCAAAAGCCCCCATGTCTCACCAAAAGCTTTTGGAATCGTCACCAAGCTAAAAAGGAGTCATACACCCAATGTAAGGGAGGGGCCATCACCAGAAAAGACTATACCTCTGTTGCTTGGGACTGTAGGGGGGCGGTCAGGAAGGCCAAGGCAGAGATGGAACTGGGACTAGGTACCCAGATCAAGGACAACAAGATGTCCTTTTTTATATACATAGCGGGTAAAAAGAAGGTACCAGGTAACATGAGGCCTCTGCAAGACATGCTAGGAAATCTTGTCATCACACCAGACAGCAAAGCTAACCTATTTAACAATTTCTTTGCCTCCATTTTTCTGAGTATCAACCTGGTCATCCTCCTCACTGGGACCCACATAGGCCCTGTGGGAGGCACACCCAGGCCTAGGGTCAGCGAGGACCTAGTCAGGGTACTTCTGGAGGAACTGGATGTATTTAAATCAGTAAGTCCTGATGAACTCCACCCCAGAGTGCTAAGGGAATTAGCAGAGGTCATTGCAGGACCCCTGGCATGGCTTTACAAGCACTCATGGTGCTCTGGTGTGGTACCAGAGGACTGGAAAAGGGCCAACGTGGTTCCCATTTTCAAAAAAGGGAGGAAGGAGCACCCAGGAAACTATAGGCCTGTTAGTCTTACCTCGGTCCTGGGGAGGTTTTTTTGAGAAAATTATCCTGGTGCATGTCCACGAGGGGCCAGCAGGGGAGATTATGTTTAGAGGCAACCAACATGGGTTTATTAGAGGCAGGTCCTGTTAGACCAACCTGATGGCCTTCTATGACCAGGTCACCAAATCCCTGGATGCAGGTGTCGTGGTGGATACAGTCCTTCTGGACTTTAGGAAGGCCTTCTGCAAAGTTTCTCACCCCATTCTCATTAAAAAACTAGGAGACTGTGGTATCAATGCCTACACAGTCAGATAGGTCACTAACTGGCTGGAGAGCCGTACCCAGAGAGTGGTGGTGGATGCATCTTATTTGACCTGGAGGGATGTGGGCAGTGGGGTTCTGCAGGGCTCAGTCCTCAGGCCCACTGTTCAACATTTTCATCAGTGACTTGGACAGAGGGGTAAAATGCATCCTGTTTAAACTTGCAGATGACACTAAGATGTGGGGAGAAGTGGGCATGCTAGAAGGAAGGAATAGGCTGCAATCAGATCTGAACAGGCTACAGGTGTGGGTGGAAGAGAACAGGATGGGTTTCAACCCTAAAAAGTGCAGGGTACTGCTTTTGGGGAGGAAGAACCAGCAGCAGACCTACAGGCTGGGGAACTCCCTTCTCGTCAGTGCAGAGGCAAAGAAGGATCTTGGAGTCATTATTGAGGCCAATATGAACATAGGCTGACAGTGTGGGGAAGCAGTCAGGAAGGCCAACCACACCTTGTCATGCATCCACAGATGCATTTCAAACAGGTCTAAGGAGGTGATCCTCCCCCTCTATGCAACACTGGTCAGGCCGCAGTTGGAGTACTGCATCCAGTTCTGAGAGCCACACTTCAGGAGGGATGAGGACAGCATAGAGAGGGTTCAGAGAAGGGCCACCCACATGATCAGGGGGCAGCAGGGCAGGCCCTACGAGGAGAGGCTAAGGGACCTGACCCCATTCATCCTCCACAAGAGAAGGCTGAGGGGGGATCTAGTGGCCTGTAACAAACTAGTCAGAGGGGACTAGAGGCAGTGGGGGAGCCCCTGTTCTGTCAAACACTCCCAGGAGTGATAAGAAATAATGGTCACAAGCTGGCAGAGGGTAGATTCAGGCTAGACATCAGGAGGCGCTACTTCACTGTCAGGATCTGGAATGAACTTCCAAGCAAAGTGGTGCTGGCTCCTACCCTGGGGGTCTTTAAAGGGAGGCTAGATAAACACCTTGCCGGGGTCATTTGACCCCAGTACTCTTTTCTGCCATGGCAGGGGGTCGGACTCAATGATCTGCTCAGGTCCCTTTTGACCCTACCAACTATGAAACTATGATACTATGAATGCTGGCTCCCTGCCAAGCATGGGACCAAGGCTAAAAACTAAGTCTTAAATACTTTGTGTGCACCTGGCAATTTAAACTGTATAAATGACATCCAGGGGTCCCAAGCAACTGAGAGAAAGAAACCTGAGAAAAGCACTCAAATCTTTAAAGCCATCTGTGTAGCCTACTTACTAGGTTTGAATACATAGGGCATCTATACACATGACAGAGCTCTTTTCCAATGCACGCTTATTAGTGTGCTCCAGCAGCATCCGCATCATGTGTATTCAGCATCCCCGCATTTCAGAATGGCAGTGGAGGCGCTTTAACTAAAGCTTGTTGAATGAGCTTTAAAGTACCTTCCATCATTTTGAAGTGCAGGGACGCTAAATACATGTGATGCTCTTGGCTCTTTAATTAGAGCAGTTCTCAGTGACTGGGCTGATGAGGTACAATTTACACCCATGGTCAGCATCTACATGTGCATTTAATTGCAGCAAATTACCCTGTTTGGCGTAAGATAGTTTTGTCCCTGACAGTACTAACTTACTGTGGCATTAATTAGTTTACTGCTGTCTAATACCAGCACATGTGTAGACAGTGACACTTTACTCCACAACTAATTAGTCTACTCTGCAGTAAAGCACATATGTAGACATGACCAGAGAAAGGTAGTATGTGTGTGTGTGTGTCTGGCCTAAAAGGGGGGCGGGGGGCAGAAGGAGGATTGAGGGAATTATAGGCCAGTTGTTTAATTTCAGTATGCAGGATATTACTACAACAACTTAGAAAACAGTCCATTTCTAAATATCAGGGATAAAGGGGTGATCACTAGCAGCCAAACTTCTTTCTTTTTTTCTTTTGATAGCGTCACTGATAAGGGGAATGCAGTGGACATCATACACCTGGCCTTTGACATAGTTCCATATGCCGCTCTCATAAGAAGGCTAGAGGGCTAGAAAGAACTACCATTACATGGATAAGTACTTAGTCAAAAACTGGATTGACAGGTTGTCTCAAGTGGGGTTTCACAGGCTCACCAATTTTATTAAAGTCCTAGATACAGGGATAGAGAGTGTACTGATCTAATTTGCAGATCATACAAAAAACACTTTGAAGGAGAAATTCAAAAGGATTTTGATAAATTGCAGAATTGGGCTCCAGACAACAAAATATCTTCAACAGATAAGGTATTACACACAGGGTGCATTTAGACATGTGCTTAATTGCACAGTAGACTAATTTGCTGCAGTCAACACATGCAATGCTATTAGACCACAGCAAACTAATTTTCATCACTATCAAATAGTACTGTCAGGGACGCTATAATTTACTGCAATTAAACACTCATGTAGATGCTAACTGTGGGTATAAATTGTGCCCAGTCAGCCCAGCCAGCCAGGGGCCCGATCTCTGCCTGTTGCCTAGACACACAGCTCTGCCTTTTGGGCAGTTTTGTGCCCTGGCAAGTAGGGCTGTGCGAAATTTCACCAGCCGTTTTGATTCAACACTGTTTTGACTCATTTTGAGTTCGAAACAGCAAAATCAGATTGAAATGAAGGTCTTTTAAACAGCCTCAAAACAAAACGAGGCAAGTCAAAATCTTTAGAAAGTTTCAAAATGCTTTGAGTTTTGAAGCAGCCAGGTGGTGGTAGGTAGGGGAGATCAAGGGCTATGCTCCCAGAGGCTCTGCAGCCCCGTGTGGCTCAGCCAGGAGCACAGCCGTGGCTCTCCCCAGCAGGAAGCCGATTACAAACTGAGCCTGGGCTCGGTTCCCCTCCCCAGCACTGTGATCGGGCTGGGGAAGGGAACTGAACCCTATCACTCAGTTCCCCTTCCCAGACTTATGATCGGGCTGGGGAAAGGAACTCAGCCCAGCTGAGCTGAGTTCCTTTCCCCAGCCTGATTGTAGCCCTAGGGAGGGGAACTGAGTGATGAGCTCCATTCCCTTCCCCAGCTCCCTGGTCCTAGGCGGCAGCACCCAGCTTCCCTCCCTCATCTCGAAGGCAGATCAGGTCCTGCAACAGCCCTTTTGGGGTTGCAGACCCGCATCTGCCTGCCAGATGAGAAAAGCTGTTTCAAGCCTCCCTATTATAGCAATGGGCAAAATGTCGAAAGAGCCTTGTTTTGACAAAGCAGAACAGAACAGGTGTTTCAAATGGAAATGAAATTCAAAACGAAACCCTGTTCCATCAAAACCCCAAACCGGAGCAGTGCCATTTCGCACAGCCCTACCAGCTAGCCCTTCTACCACCTGTCACTGCAACCCAGAGCCCAGGGCTACCCCTCCGAGCCTGCTGCCAATCCAAGGCTCAAACTGCTGTGGTTCTGGGTGCGCTTGTAGACATTGCACCCGGGAGTTGTTAATTCTGATGCAAACTGCACCAGAGCTTTTCACAACACACTAAATGAACATGTAGATACACACACAGGATATTAAAAATAAAGGTACAAATACAGATTGGGGATATTTGGCCTCATGGTAGCTGAGAAGATTATGGGGGTTATGTTGGATCCTAAATTCAACATAAATCCCCACAAAAACCCAGATCAACAAAGAAACCACACACACATGCAACCAAAATTCTTCTTTTATTTTCATATGGCATTAGATATGAACTTCCAAATCTATGATCCACCGTCTGGTATTATCGCTCAGTGTGTGAATCCCATCTGGGCATTTGTAAAGATTTCAGCTTTTGATTAAGGGATCTGCTGTTTGTTGGACACCACAGTCACACAGTGGGCTGTCCAAGATGTTCATCTTGTAAAGTGACTGTCTCCAGATCTCAGTCTGTTCAGCTTGACCCATGCTTCTCTGTCAAGGTCATGCCCAAAGGAGGACTCATTTACTGTTGGTATAAAACACTGTAGAAATAGGTCTGACCTTTTCCAGGGGTTGGCCCACTCTGTTGCTGCATATATGTTTGCTTCAGCATACCCAATCTCTTCCAGGAGCTTGTGAGCTTCATGTAGAAACAGATTACAACTTTTAAGCCTCTGTTTGGGTCTTCAGTTAGCAGTTGATAGACCAGGTGATTTTTGTCATTTCTTCCATCTATTACCAGTAATGATGTTAGGGTCCATCTGCTTATATCACTTGATCTAATGCTTGAGAGTACAGGACGCATCTGTGGGCACGTTTACATGTGCTGCTATGGCACCGTTGTTACTATGCCATCATTTAGTACTTCCTTTTGGAAGTAACAGAAGATGTCACAGTAACAGCCCATATTGCGCCGTGCATGCTGCACACAGTTATTCCTAGGCACAACATCACCATAACAACACACTATAGTGAGGGACCGCATCACTACGGTGATCTAGCTGTGGCATCACAGTTTTTGCCTGCGGACACTATGTTGCCATAGTACGTTGCTACATAGATGTAGCTTCTTATGTAGATGCAACCTGTGTGTGTGTGTAAGTTGTGCAGTCTGTTATGAGTCTCAGCATACTGTTAAGTACAGTGTCAAGCTTTTTAGTGTGACAACATCTGGACCATATGGGAGCACAATATTGCTAGGCCATATACCATTGCAAGTGCAGTGGTTTTGAGCACTTTAAAGTTGGCATCACATGTCATGCTGGCTGAACATTTACAATAGCTACCTGTGCGGAGACTTTAGTGCTGGCTTAATTCTAAATTGAATAAAGAACATCATCAATCCCCAGCTCCCAAAAGAACAAGCTGACTTTTGGAAAAAGGGATGTACCACTGACTATGTTATATTACTTCTAACTTGCATAGAAAATGGTTTTGAAATAAGGCAGAAACCAGGCATGATCTTTATCGACCTCAGCCTCCTATGACACTGGATATAGCAGCAAGGCCTCAAATGTAAACTGCACGCTGTGATACCTGACCACAAGCTATGTACTTTCATCATGAATATCCATCAGATCATTCAAACTCACTACCAGCCAAAGAAAAAAAAGCAGCATATGAACTCTGAAGAATGAAGTCTTCCAAGGATCAATGCTAGCACCAGTACTTTTCAATGTATATACCTTAGACTTCCCACATTAACCTCTAAGCAATATATGTACACTGACAATGTTGCCATAGTAGTCCAAGGAATAGACATGACAGAACTGATAAAAACACTGAATATTAAAATAGAAGTCATTGATGACTATCTCCACAAGGGGTGCTTAAAGTTGAGCATAAATATATGATTATCTTCACTCTTCCACCTAAACAATTGACGCTCCACAAACATGTTGAACCAGAATAGGCAACCACATTCTTCCCCATGGTTATACCTCAACCTACCTAGGAGTCACACAAGACCCTTCGCTCACCTATAAACCAGATTTCTGAAATACATTTACAGAGCAGAATAGTGGAGTCTGTCGTACCCTGATGCTGACTTTTCTGGAACTGCAATATGTGCACAGGACTCCAGCTTTCAATATAGGCAGAGGTTGGCTGATACGTACATGATTACTTCATACTAATGCTGGAGGGCACGTTCTTCTCTAAGCATACAGAAGGGGAACTATGTTAATCCCTGGCTTTTGCGTGAGATGTACCTGTAGCTTTCCTTCTACAGAAGATCCACAGTAAGTCATCCCAAGCCAAAAAAGGGGTATTGGAATGAATGCTCCAGTGTGTAGACTTGAAGAATTGTATGTATGCCAAAGGGGGAAAAAAGACTTTTGTGAATTTACATTTCACATGCTTAATTTTTCCTGTTACCTGCACCAGGTCTGTATGGCAGTACAATAGTGCTGATTCTTGACGGCTGTACCTGATATATAATACCACAAAGGAAAAGATAGCTTTCAGCTCTGATCCCTTTGACCTTGGCAGTACCCACATTTTCTAGCTGTAAAACACCATATTATGGTCCACTGTATCTGTACTCTAGAACTATCCCTGTTGCCCAGATGAATTTCCAACATCCACATTGCATGAGGCAAGGGTGCACCATCTTCCTAACAACCAGCTGTCCAACACCTCTTGCAAAGCCCTTGTATTTCATAGGTACAAGTATTAGAATTGTGTTCAATAGGCATTTCTTTAATCGGCTTCTGTTATCTAATATTAAAAATACTCCCCTGCCCTCCTCAGAGGAAACAACAGTATTACAAATATACTGAAGTAAGCTGTTATTGCCCTAATGTTTCCTTATGAGTTAAGGAAATTCCCCACCAGGCAATGACACACTCAGCACTTCTGAGAAACCATTGTAAATCTTGATCTTAAGCCAGCATATTACTTTAGCCAAGTTTATTCCTAGTAAATACTGGGGGAAAATGGCATGAGAAAGCCTGTTCTCATCATATTCCAGCCCAATATGCAGACCAAATTTGTTGGCTTGCTCCCTGAAACAAATCAAATCCTAGAACATTCTGAGTTTCTCTCACCACTAAATAGACATAACTATATAAATCAGATAGTGATAATGAAGCAGTGAATTTTCCTGTGCACACAAGTACTTTGGCAATCAGCAATTGTGGATAAGCAGAAATATGTGAGAGCTTAATGGAGGTTTTGGAAAGTCTAATCTATGCAATATTTGCCAGAATATGACAGGGTCTGTTTCAGCCCATACCTGTTCTCATATATGCTGTTGTGTTTTGTCGTGAAATTCATTTCAGTGCTGTAGTTCAAGTTCTGTTAGCACTTTTACCATGAATAATATTTACCAGTGGTTTGTAGAATCACTGTAAAAATACATTTGGCATTGAAACTTGGCATATAAAGGATTGGTATAAGCATTGCCCAGAAGTACTTTTCCCTCCCTAAATTTAAAAGGCAAATAAGCAGTCATTTGGAGTTATTTCTAATTATTAGAAGAAATAGTTTAATATTTTCAAACACACTTTTGCTCATGTGTAATCCTTAGATGGGATTGAGCCAAACAAAATGCCATGAAATGCACATTGATGCCTTTATTTGACTAGCTAAAATATGCACATATAAGGCAGAGTTTAAGTTCTCATTAGTGGACTTTGTAGATAATTTTGGTGGTGCAAAGAGATTACAGAATGAATATGTAGGTGACATGTAGCCAGTGTAAGGCTCCACACTAATCCATATTTCCAGCTGAGGTACAAGGGTCAGTTTGTTGCTATTCCTTTGAAGCTAAATATAATGAAGAGCAAGGAAAAATAGTCCTGAGCCAAATTGGGCTGAAGACTGGAGAAGAATGGTTGGTTCTGGAAAGGTACCAGCTAGCCCCATTGTAGGAAGAGATGCACAAATGCCTGAATCCCATCTTCCCCTGTACTCCCTCATTTCCTGTGCTGAGACCACAAGGTCCTTCCAAACAGAGAGAGACTAGAAGTACTGATTTCAGTCAAGGAGGGAAGAATCAGGCAACTTTTCACTTAGACTATAGGAGATATAACACAATGCAGAGTGTAAATTCTGTGTGCAGAAGGTCACCTCAAACACTATGATACGGTGTTGCATGTCTCCTGGTCAGTGCGTAAGTCTCTATTATGCCTTCCTTGCATGGAAGATCAATACATAAGTCTTTATTATACCTTTCTCACTATTCATTTTTGTAGTGCCACTGTCAGCATATACCTGGATGCTGCTATGGACATGTAGTAATAATATTAATCAGAAAAGTCAGGATCTTAGAATCATACAATAATAGAAAAGTAGGTCTAGAAGGACTTCAACAAGTCACCTTAGACCAACCCCCTGTTCAAGGCAGGATCACTGTCTTAGCCATGACAGACAAATGTTCATCTAAATTAAATTTTAAAATTGCTCTAATGATGGAACGATTCTACCATCTCACTAGACAATCTCTTACTGTGTTTAATTCCTATCACAGTTAGAAAGCTCTTCCTAATATCTAACCTACTGGGTGTGTCTACACAAGACATTTTACTGTAGAGCAAATTACTGCATAGTAAGCATCACTGTCTATATATGCAAACCCTTACTGTGTAGTAATTTGCTCTATTCGGCAGTAAATTTACTACCTGAAAATGCAACTAGCAAATTAACTGGTGAGTAAATACTGTGAAGTGAGGCATATGTAGATGGCTGACCAGGAGCAAATTTGTTCCTGGGCAGCAAGGGGCAGGAGATTGCTCCCTGCCCCTGGGTGCTGCATGCTGTTGGGGAGGGATCTACCACCAAATCCCTGGCAGGGACAATGTACCCCTGCCTCAGCAGCAGGGACTCCAGCCCTCACTCTGATCACGTAGCTGAGACAGGGAGCTCCCTGCACAGGGAAAGTACTCCAGCCAGGCTGAATCTAGCTGGGACCTGCCCCAGACCAGGACAGTTTCCGGCCATCCCCAGGCTGTGCAGGGAAGTCTGTACATGCAGCCTAGATTCCATCCCCAGCCAGCTCTAGCCTGCTGCCCAAATCCCCTGGCATAGCAGCTAGCAATGAGGACTCCCCACACAGCCGGGGGCTCACTGCCCCTCCCCTGCAGCACTTCCCAAGCCCTCTGCCCCCAGTTAGGCAGTGGGGACCAGAAGCTCCCTGCTGCCAGGGCAGGAGAGCATTGTCCCCACCCAGGCTGTACCACCAGAGCCTGCCCCAGCACCAAGCAGTTCCCAGGGGCAGGAAGCAACCTCCCAGTCTCTGCCAAGAGACAGCTGTGTCCTGGCCCTGTGCTCCCTGCCAGCTCCTGGGGCAGAATTGTATCCTCTCTAGCATTGAAATTAATTTTGAAACTTTATTTACCTGTTTCACTGAAATCAGTGCAGACCACTTGCAGAGATAAATTCCAACCCATACTTCTCCCTAGATTTACTTAGTGTTCCTCTGTTTATTTCTAATTATTTTGGACTCTGACTCATCATCATTGTCATCTTGCCAGATTATCCTGTACCCTCACTCCTCCTTCCCATGTTCTGGTGAAGAAAAGATGATTCTTAGATGATTACCATTTGCACCTTCCCATGGATCTCTAACTAAAGAAAGCAGCTAACTCTTGGGGTTTTTTTGACATGTTTCAGTCTTTAGTTCTTAACTACAGCTCTTCTGTCCAGCTTCCATCCACTTTAGACAAAAAAGTGCCCATTACCTATGAAAGATCTTCACTGTCTATATGCATGAACTTCATATTAAAAGCTGTTAGCTTTTTCATGTACCTCTATAGCAATGAACAGCATTAAGATTTTTGCAATGGATAGTGCATTTGGCCTCATTAAATAATTACAAAATAGACCAGAAGGAGCTGGTTCCAACCCATTATTCGAGCAATAAACAGTTTTTAAAATGTGGTCTAATTAAATAATTACTCAATAAACCACAACAATTCTGATCTGTCATGTTGCTAATGTGTAGTTTTCAAAAAGTACCTAATTAAAGTAATTATGCAATAGAACTGATAGCTCTAAGTGAGCTGCTACTTTTCTTTAGGTGTTTGGTGCTTGGATTAAAACCTTCTTACCTACTTTCTTAAAGTAGCTATTTGGACCTATCTGTAAATAATGGTGATTAAATCTTTTCTTAGCTTTCTGCCTGTACACTAGTGTTAATCAACGGATATCACTGGAGTGATCACAAACCTGTGTATGGGACCTATGAGGAATTGTATTATCGGAGTCTTCATGCAACAAAGGGGGCCAATCTAACCTATGTTTCTCCCTTTAAGGTTTTCTATTTTTAATTTATAACTCATTCACCACTTTCTGCCTTCACTTCTGATAACCACCTTATCAACTGTTCACAAAGGTGCAGAGACAAGCTCCTTTGGCAGAACGCCTCCATGGATAGATGCCTGAGCTAGGAACAGGTTTCTGTCACTTTTCATCATGTTGACATGGAAATTAATGAGTGCATGAAGAGATCAATCTTTTTGAACCTGGGGACCCTCAGATGAATTGTCTAAGGGATCTAGTAACATTTTGTAAAGGCCTTAACTGATACAGGAGCTCAGTTTTGCTTTCAAGAATTTGGGGTGCAGTTCCTCCCAAACCCCTGCACTGATCTTCTTGATCATGGCAGACTTCATGCTCTCAGCACAGGCTACCATCCCTGCCAGTTTCATCCAAATCAGACAAAAACCAGCAAAGTTATAGATATGTCATTGTTAGCTGCTTTCCCCATTATACCCTGTGGCTGAATTTCAGAGGCAGCTCTGAAGCTTTTCCAAAGCACTCTGGAACCTCTGAACCACTTTGGAAAGCCTAATGAAGCCAGCGTTTCAATCTAGACATGCTGCTTTGGATGCGAAGCTCTGTCCGAAGCCTCGCACAGCCCTAGTACTAAGCTTTTTTATTGACTATTTTGTTTCTGGAACCTTGTTGGAGCATGTAACATACCTGTGTTACTGTATTAGTTCAAATAACTAAGAATATTTGCAAACGTAAGATGAACTGGCTATATGGTCTTCCAGTTCTGAGAGAGTAAAATGCTCGATCCTTGTTCTAGTATGACAGTTCTGCTGCCGCCATCAGTGAAGGACAACTTACTTTAATAGTGTGAGACACTATTAGTTCACAAAACTAGCCACTGAATGTTTTGGTTTGAAATGGAGCTAAGAGAGCAATAACAGCTCTGTTTTGTGAGCTCTGGAACAAAAACCAATACTAGGCCCATTAAACTAGTGAGTCAATTTCCAGGACTTTCCCTTGTTTAAGATAATTCCAACTGACAATATGCCAAAAGAAACTGTTTCATTTCAGTCAAGAAAAAGAAATTAGTTAATAATGCAAAGCTTACCCTGGTTTTTGCAATACTGCTCATGAGATGATAAAATCCCAGTACAACAGATCTTAAAATGTTTATACTTCATAAACACAAAAAAGCATTATGTGTATCATTCCCATTTGGCTTATCTTTGAGCTGTATTTCTTTTTGTTTTAAATCTCTGTCCAGCAATGGTAGAAACAATCCAGGCTTCCACCAAGCTATTGGTATATATGATCCTTTAAAGTTTTTTGGTTTTTGTTTTTGTTTTTTTGGGGGGGCGGGGAGGGGGTTGTTTTCTTTCCAACTACTAGATCTATCAAAAGCATCAGATCAAGTTGGCAGTAATGGTAAAATTAAAACTCATTGTACTGAGAGAAGAGTTGTCTTTGTGAGTTGCTATTTTGCAGGAAGCGCTCATACAAACATCCTCCAGGATGTTGCTAACTGGACATGTCTATACATGCACTTTTAATGAGCATTAGCCCAATTTAAGGTGCATTAAGTGCACACGTCTACACATACACAACCTTAATGTGCCTTAAAAATGGCAATTTTAGGCTAGTCAAGCCTAATTTATATGCAAATAGCTAAATCACATTAGTGAATGTGAAGACGTGCTAAGGCCCATTAACGAAGTGTCTTTCCAATGACATGGGACGAAATTTAGTCCCAAGTCAGCACACCCATGTTGATGTGCCTTTTGGCGTACACATGCATACATGTGCCTAAATCACCTCAGGCTAATGCACATTAAGTTTAGGTGCACGTGAAAGCACATGTAGACATGCCTACTGGGTGCTCAGTGCAGGACCAGGTCCTATATACAAAATATTCATGGTAATAAATGTTTTCTTTAACTGCAGCTGCAAACACACACACAAAAATGACTTTATTGTTTGCTGCTGAACAAAGGATAGTACAACTGCTTCTAGTCTATGTTTTTTTTATACCACAGAGACAGGTAGTTAGCGATATTAGTATGAAGTCAAGCAGAAAGCAGGGTAGATTTACATCTTATATACTAACTAAACCAGAGATGCATGAGCTTTCATAAGCAGTAGTTTATGGAGTTAGCTTTATCAGATACTATGAACAGACTACAGGAAGCAAAGCTTCTAAACAGAAAGCAGTGATTCAAAAATAAAGGGTAGGGAAGTGTGAAGAAAAAGGAGGGGCACTGCTGAGAAAGGCAAGGTGGGTAGAAGAAATAAAAACAAAGCAATTAACCCATTGAGGAGCATACGGGTTATAAAAGCTCATTCAGGTAGTGAGACAAGAATCAGCAGTTGCTGACTGACTGCTGAGGGGGGCAACGGTAAGTACCCCCTGCCACCCCCCGCCAACTCAGGAGGCACCAGTCAACCATGTGGCCAACAACAAGGTAGCCAGGCATCAGAATTAAGAGTAACTCTATTATAATTTCTAACTTGCTGTGGTTCAGTGGTGAGTACTGCTGTATGAAACTGGAGGTGGGGGGTGGAAATTGAACTATATTATACATTTGCAAATGAGGAAAGAATGCATCTTATTTATCAAACCTGCTTCAGTTTCCTATTTCAGCACTCAGGATTATTTTTTGAAAGGTTCAATAATAGAATTTAAGATTAAGAGGAGAATTGTGAGCTGCCTTACACGGGAGAGCAGAGCAACAAAAGAAGCTGAAGAAACTCCCTACTTTCCTGCCCAGGGGACAGAGCAGTTGCCAAGGACTACTAACACTCCTTTTGGAAGCAGGTGGAGAGTTGGACTGGGCCTGTCAGCAGGCGGATCTTCGCCTTTGATTCCCGTCTTCCACAAATAAGCAGGCATTATGGGGAAAGTAAATGCCATCAGCATTAGGGACAGTACTGCTTACTTCCCCAGAGGAGAATAAACCAATTTGGAACTTGATCTGCTTTTAGGGAAGTGAAACTGTGCACTGCCACTTCCTCAGAGATTGCAGTCACTCCATAATGTAGCCCTTAATCAGCATCTAGAACATTAAAACATGTCTCTTTTCAGGCCTCTTGGCCATTTTCAGTGATTGTTCTGATCCGTGCTTCATGGAGATGGTCATATTTCTACTCGCAGCCTTCCCACAATGACACTTACTACTGTTTCATTCCAAAGAAGCTGTTATACTAACCATTAATTTTATGAGAAATTTTAAACACATTACAGCTGTACAAGTGTGTGTGTGGTTAAGCAACTGCAGGCAAATGCTCTTCTCGTTTACATTACTGGACTTCCCCTTCCTCCCCCCACCAACTTCATAACATTTATATGAATTAAAGAGGTGATGATCAACAATGTAAAATGCTGAACAATATTCAAGGCATATGAACATAGTTCTTGTGGGTCTAAGGTTTAAAAGTCTCTCTGGCACAAGTGCAATGCATATTCTTCATTGCCGGCGTTCTTTGCTGTACCCTGTAAGAATGGAATTAAGGCCCTGATCCAATAAAAGCACTTAAGCATACATTTACCTTTAAGCACAGAGTATTCCTATTGAAGTCAATTAAGCTACTCATACGTTTCATTAAGGGCTTTGTTTTAGATTGGGAAGAAACATTTTGTCCCATTCCTGAACTTCTGGGGCTTGTATAGGATTGGGAGACATTTGTTTTAACAAAAAACAATTTATCCATAAAAAATATAGTTAGGGAGATTCAATCTATGAATTCTGTGAGCTCTGCTCAAATTTGGCTAATAGTAGTCAACATAGAGGAGAAATTTTGTAATGTGTAATTGCTTCATTTCAACATTTTTAAACAAGTTTTTGGAAATGCCTACTTTTTGAGGGTTTTTTTATACTAAATGTTTCAAACTAAACTTTTTGACTTTTTATTCACCCACTCCTCCCCTTCCTCCCCCCTCCCCAACAGGAAAAAAAAGAGGAAAAATAAGCTTCATTTTGAATTGAAGAAAATCTTTTGGGTTGACCTGCCAGGAAAATTTTTAATGCTTTTGTTTCCTCCAGAAGCTCTCTCATCCCAGTTTTCCTCTTCATCCATTAAATCAAAAAGTCCCTTATTCACCCTGGTCAACTAATGGCTGGTTTGTAAGTGAAGGGGAGTAGGAAAATAGAAAGGAAAAAGGCAGACAAGGATCTTTGGGTAAATCTGATATCTTTTATTAGACCAACCCAAATACTTGGAAAAATTCTTCTTAGCAAGCTTTCGTTTTTAAATACCCTTTGTCAGGCTGATGAAGATTCTGTAGTTGGTGTGTGTTCTTCCTTTACTATTCATTCAATCCAGGAATGATCTAATAAAAGGCATCCGATTTACCCAAAGAACCTTGTCTGCCTTTGTCTTTAGACCAACATGGCTATGACCTACACCTCTAGAAAGGAAAAAGAAATTTGATGATTGAGTTTGTATTCTATGAGTCCCTATGTTTTGCAAGCTGGGGATATTGTGATGAGGTAGGAGCAACACTCCAGATCCTTAACTGGTGGTTATCACACACTGGCCTATCCTCCTGCTATTATTTTTGTTGCTTTTGTCTTAGGTTTATGTTATTCCGACCACATCACTATCCACTTCTTTGTATTGTGTGGTTATCTAGAGCTGTGCAAAGTGGATGTAAAATCTTACCCAGTTGGAATGATGACCTTTTGTATTCACTCTGTACCTACATGGATGAATACACAAGGTTAAGGCAGCAGACAAGCAGCTTCCAAGACCTTTTCTTTAAGTGATACTGTATTTGGTTTTCAAACTGTTCTTTAGACAAATAAGTATTGTTCCATAGGATTAAGGAGACCTATGATACTTTACAGTGCTCAGTGCAGACAACACAGACACAGTCCTCACAGTGCTTAGGTATCACAAGATTAAAATGGAGCTGGTTTTACAAAAGGGAAAAATGATTCAGGAATGAATATAAAGGACTAAATTGGGGGAAAAAACACAGGACAAGGTAAAAACAATAATCTAAAATCATGAGTGAAATCCCACCCTACTGAAGTTAACACCAAATTTTCCATTAGCTTTAATAGGTCACAATTTCACAAATACAGTGCGGTATGTACTACAATTTAGACTTAATTCAAATGGAAGGGTGCTCTGTTCATTTGGAAATACCCTCATGTGAAATATCCCTCTGAAATCCCTTTGTCTTTCTATAGTGCACAAGCAGAGTGGGAGCTTGGAGAGCTGCTCAGTATAGCCTTCCATAGTATATCATGGCTGCTTCCTTTTCCAACTTCTATCCAAGGTCACACTACTTCAAACTTAAAATGAAATAACTTCCTTTCAATCCCATTGGAAGGTTGTCATCTAGAACTAATGACTTGAGTTACTAGCCAAAGGACAGACTATTCTGAGCACCACCAATCCTGAAACCACTTTTGCCTCAGGAAAGAAACTCCTAATTCATTCTTTCAGTCTTGTAGTTACTTGCCACTTACCTACAAGCACTCATGCAAATCATGGCTGCTGCTTAGTGAGGACCATGGACATGCACACACACACACATATCAGTATGATTATTCTAGAGAAACATTGGTAAAAAAAAAGAGTCTGTCACAGACACACCCAAAGTAGGAATAATGAGTAACTCACCAACTGATATTTATTAAAAACTTTAAGTTATTTGAGGTCTTCTTTACTTTCCAGTTACACAGTAAAATAATTGCCTGAGGGACAGGTTGTTTTAAGTGCATTGATCATTTTTGCATACCAAATATTCACTGCACTCTTTTACAGGAAAAAGGTGCTTTGAAGTATCTCAGGAATAGCTAAAACATGGCCTGAGGTCAAATGTTGTCCCTGAAGTTCTACAGTGTAGTCCTGCCTGCCTTTATATTTGTATCAAACACAATAATAGATTGGCTGCATGTCTAGTGGTCTCCTAAAGAGATCAACTGTTGGCCCAATGCTAGTCAATATTGTTATCCAGGACCTGGAAGAACATAACATAAAGTCTTTACCGATAAAATTTGTGGATGACACAAAGACTGAGAAAGTGTTAAGTATCAAGGGGGACTGGTGACTGATATGCAGCAATCTGAACTAATTGCTAAACCAGGCATAATCCAACAATATATATTCTAATACAGACAAATGTAACATCATACATCCCAAAACTGGGGCTGTAACCATACACGCATGATAGGGCTCTCTGTCACAGGAAATGGTGACTCTGTTGGAGTTTGTGCACTTAGATGGAACGATAAATGTGCCTAAATCAGTCAGCACATATAGACACATATAAGTATATGTAGGCAGAAGACCCTTAGGAAATCTGGTCTGTGAAAGTAAATGAAACAAGCATCATGCTTAAATTGGGCAAAAACCTAACTCATAAATAGTTGAGATTTCAAAATGTCCTATCAGACCACAGGATGAAATGAAGACCTTTCCAAGATTTCTGTGAAAAAAAAAAAAGAGAAAGACCAGCCTTCCCGCCCTTTCCTGAGAAATAGCCAATAGCCTGGCGGTTAGTGCACTCATCTGGGATAGAGGTTACAAGCAAGCCCCACTTAGCACTCTTAACTGGTTCCTGAAAAACTGAGCGTTAAGTGAAACAAGCGTTAAGTGAAGCCAAAAATTTTTAACAACCCAAGATGGCGATTGCAAGCGTTTCTAATGACCCAGGATGATGACTGCTTGGTGACTGCAAGCGTTACAATGAAATTTGATGAGTGCTAAGTGGAATCAGATATTAATTTAAAATGAGTGTTATGGCAAAATAGCACTATGTGAACCAGCCTTAAGTGGACTTTGCCTGTAATGAGTTCCAAGTCACTCCTCCAGTGACTCTTTAATGATATCTAAAAAGTAGAAGAGCTCCAACCGGAAAACTTGTGAGAAAACCACCCTAATATGTCATACGACACAACGACAGTTGACTTGAGATACCCTGAGGCAGACTAGTGCCTAATCTGCATCAGGCAGAGAAGGAACATGAAGCTGTTTTTTTCCCAGACCCTAGTGAATGCCCGACCTACTGCTTACTATTCTGGGAGGGCTCTCTCTCTCTCTCTCTCCTTCTCCCTACCATGGTTTCTTTGAAGCTAGTATGTTTGTGTAAAAGTTTCAGTTTCAACACTGGTACTTTCCAAGGAGAAATCCTTTCAACGGAAAATTCCTGACTAGCTCCACTGAAAGTCTCTGAAAGCTATGCCTCTCAGCTGCCAGTGAGTGTGGCTGCAACATACTTCATATTACGGAAACAAAGTATGTGTTATGGTCAATTAATTAGACAACCCTCCAACAGTTAAAGATTAGCTAGCTGCATTTTTGGGAGTGGACCCACACAGACGATGATAGTCAAAGGGATGCTTGTTCAAACAGGTATTTGTGAGAAGCTTTGTGCGAGACACTGCTTTTTTCATATTTATGCGACTTTTGGTCATCTAATCAGAGAGCAAAACCTACATCATTTGACTTAGATCACCATAATATCATTAAATTACGTAACTCATTAACAATCCAAGAGCACTTTAAGTGCTCATTGCACAATTCTGAGTAAAAAACAAATCTATAAAAAATATAAAAACTGAATTGATTTTCAGATGATTTGCAAAAAGAAAAAAGGAGCAAAATAAATTATTCATTACAAACAGTTCTCCCAACTCTTTGTTTTCTCCTGCAAACTACAAAATCAGCCATTGCTTTCTGGGGATTTCATTAGTATGTGAAAGACATACTGTAGAAAGCAAGTCCACTAGGGAAGCATTATCTTTTACTGGCAATCTGTGAATGCTACTGAAAAATGACCTTTTATTATCAAAATATTAATGTCTTCATCTCAAGGAAGAATTTCAAATCTAAACCGTGTATAAAGATTGGATACCATTTTTCTTTGCACTCTGTGGATATGGATGTTTCATAATGATCATATAATTCTAGGTTTTACATGCACCTTGTGCCATATTACATAATATCTGAAGTTATTATATTTCACAAGGCTATTGTAGGATTTTTGCCATGTGTAATGAAAACTGTAGCCTTAATATGATTTATATTATATATGCAACATATTTCTCTCTCTCAAACGAATAGCATGGATGGTGTGCAAAGAGAATTCTAATCTACAGAAATGTTGAAGTGAAACTCTGCTATGTGGGTCTACTCACCAACAACTGGATTAGATTACCCCTGTTCACAGCAAGTAGCGTTTTACTCCATTAGTAGCCCCACTGATTTGACTGAGATTACTCACAAAATAAGGTACAGTTGCACCTTAGTACAGAGATCAGAATCTGGCTCCATGACAAGGGTAATTGACTGAAATGACATAAATCAGATTCTGGGATGGTGTAAATCAGCACAGTTCTTCTCACTCCAAGGATGCTATGCTGATTTCAACTAACTACGGTTCTAACAAAAAGGAGATTGCACCACTGCCTTCTTTGCACTTCATAAACACAAAGGCGGAAGAAAGGAAATCACATAAAATAATCTACCTCCTACAGGGGGTCAGAGCCATACATAGTTCTAGGACTTAATTTTATGCTTACAGTAACAAAATAGGCTGTCACCTGCAAAAGCTTATGCTTTTCCAAATGAATTAGTCTCTAAAGTGCCACTCTACCCTGCCTTGTGAATGAATTTCTAATGAGGAAACAGAGCCAGAGGGAGGGGAGAGAGGGAAAGAGAAGTTCCAGATCTATCTCTTAAGAAAGATACATAAGCCAAACCCCTGATTCAAAAATCAAATTATGGATCTGGGTATGGATCTGGAATATATATGACTTTAATCACAAAGGGAAAGAAAGAATATATAACAAGCAACAGATCAGTGAATGACGAAAGACAGAGCAAAATAATTTTATTACAGGGGCATGAAGGAAAGGCACCAGGTGTGTCTGCAGGTGTGATCTGTGCTTATGTGCAAATGAAGTAGGCTGAGCCATGAGGGATAGATCATATCTTGCAAAAATTCTCACAGTTTAAAAGGTCTTGCACAACAGAGGGTGACATTTCTCTGTGATGTGTGGAGATACTAAGTTACTCTTTTGGGGAAATAGGAAGGGATAGTGCTTAAACAGGAGATTTTAAAATAGCATTAAGGCTGCCAAAGCGCATGTCTTGTGAAATGCTGCAGTTGAGTTTTCTTCCTCAGCATCTAGTGGGAAGAAGCTGTCATAGGGGCTGTCAAAGATACTCTGAGCTTCTGATGTGTCTTCACAGCTGAGAAGAAGAGCTTCTACAACCAAGCTAACATGGCTGGTACTTTGTTAAATGTTGTAATGAACACAATGAACTTACCAGAAGGAAGAAAACAGTAATAACAGGAGCAATTATTCACACAAGTGCTGTAAAAAGCACTTGCTATAGCTAGAGATGGCTCCAAAGTAAGAAATTCAGATCTTGCTACCAAGGGAATCCCAGAGTGCTATTTGGTACAGCATTTTGTTTTGGTTCATTTAGGCCTAGTTAAGGAAAACATATGCTTACATTTAAGCTTGTGTTTGATTGCTAGAGTCCTTCAATGTATGTGGATAGCCTTCCTGAAGGTGGCTAACTGTATGATAAGGCTAAGGTGGCCATCATAGAGGACATTCCAGTTTTCTGCTACTCTGTCCTCTATTGATACCAAACCCAACACCTTTATGTCCTATAGAGGACAGAGAACACCTGAACTGTCCTCTAAGATGGCCATCCATGATAAGGCCCATGATCCAAAAATTTAGACTCCTTGTGGAAAGATAGATTTGGGTTATAGTTGTGATTTGGGTCTGCATATTAACATCATGCAGGCCACATTTAAATTTTAGCTAGAAGCATCTTATATTTATCTTTAATGGTTCAAATGGTGTTCCATAATGACTGCAATGACCCCAGGATTCAAGAGTTAAAAGGAAGCATAATGAGTTGGAAAACTTGCAATTAGCACCATTGCCTAAAACCATCAGTGTGGGAGTTAAAAAAAAACAACATTAATATTAACGCTCCTACACTAACATTCTTGCAGCATTGAGATTTTAGGTCAACTTGATTTTAAAAGGATAAATAATGAATTGGAGTGTTAAATCATTTTGTGAAAACATTCTGTAATGCAAACAGTGCTTTTAACAAACAGAGTGCAAACAAAATTCTGTCTTTGGTGAGCTGACAATACCTACATTGTGATTTATAATGGATTCCCCCCCCCCCCAGCTAATCCGTGAAAACTGCTGCTTTTTCTGGATTGAAATGCCTGCCTTTTTTTAAGACTAAACTGTGCCTCTCTTAATATGAGTATGGAAAGGACACTAACATCCTTTCCTCAACTCATGAGATTCTACATTGAAATGAACCAGAACACTGAACACTATCACTGAATTCATGGGGATTTCTTAGAGGTTTACATTTAAGTATGTATAGAAGTAGCCTGTTGGGTCTAGGCCTCAGCTCTACAAAAGAATCAAGCTGCATTATTGCCTCCCCCCTCATCCAGTTTGGAAAAGGGAATTTGAAATCCTCTCTTGACTTTCTCTTTTTTTTTTTTTTTTTGGTATATTAACTTGTTTTACATAGTAGCTCTTTTACATAAGAGTAGTGTGAAATTTCAGTCTACAGTTAGCTATTAAATACACAGTGTTAGGAGTCAGAAAGAGCTGAAATACTGTGTCTTAGCATCCTGTTACTTCTTTTTCACAAGTATCAAGATGTAATATCTTTAGATAAACAACATTAAGCACTTCCTCTCTTTCCAGGGCACTAGGCACAATAGTAAGGCAATTGTAATGGAAACGATCTAAGGCAAAACAGTAAACCACTGACACTGGATTAATTACAAAGAGCAAATGAATAAGGGATAAATACATGCAAATGTAACAAGGTTTCAGATACTCTATTCCTGACAGAGTTAAACTATGTTTTCTAAAGCCAACATCAGAATAGGCTGGATTTTAAGGTCACTTGTGCTCTTAAAAATTTAGAAAAATATATTGGAAATCAAAATCTAGCCCAGGACATTGGAAAAATGTATAAATGGACAAAAAGAAGTGTTCCCAGCTATAAAGCTATAGCTATTAGCTATGTTCTAAAATAACTGTATCTTCTGTGTTCTGCTAACATACTAGTCTTTGGGCTTGTTTCCAATAGTGTGGTCATGTGTGTGTCTCAAGACAGATGTGCATAATCGCTATCAGCTATGAATCTGGGAGGCGCCCACTTCGTAGCATATAAGCATATAGGGAACCAGCTTGTCTATGAAATAAGTTGTATCAGCACATCTGTAGGAGAACACTTATTCCAAAATAACTCTAGTATGCTAGAGAGTTGTACTGGCGTAACTACAGGAGGACAATTATTCCCCTTTAGCAATGTCTCAGCAGAACAAGTTAAGGAAAAATTTCAGATTTTGTAACAGTGATTTAAAGAAACAAAAAGGTAATTGAAATTACCCCTGCCTCTTCATGTCATTATTCCCTTTCAGCTATAGAAGACAATATTTCTCTAGAACAATGCAAACAGCAAATCTCAGGCCCTTCAGTATTACAGTGAAATATAGGGAAAATTCTCAGAAGGGCGACTGCAGAGGTCTTTAGCTATGTCAGTTTGAGAACAGGCAGAGGCAAGAGCAGTGTGGCATTTTAGAAAATACCTGGATCAGAAAAGAAGGAGCTTTCATAGGAAATGACCTATCTTGAGCTAGGAAGGTCCCTTTAGCATTGCTACGAATGGAGAAGGCAGCTAAGTATCTATCCTTTCCTAATAACTGATCAAGTAGGTTGCTGTGTTTGAAACCTCCTACAACTCTGGACTGGCTATCAGCTGTTGCCACTCTGCCCTACCTTCTGCAGGAAGATTGGTTGGAAGTTCTTAGTTTGTCTAATAAATAAATCAAGAGGCCTGTATTTGTCTCTTACTTAGACCTGAGGAAGGGCAATTGATGCCCAAAAGCTTGTCAAGAAGCTATCCCAGATACACAGTTGGTCTAATAAAAAGATATCACAAAAATCCATGCCTCTTGGATGCTTCATGGCTCATACACACACAGGGCCAGATTAACCCTTTAGTGGGCCCTAGGCAAACAAAATCGTGGACCCTGAGGTCAAAAAACCGCTTGGGGAGCAGGGCTTGAAGCTGCTGCTAAGGGGCAGCCACCATGGGGGTGAAGCCAGCAGAGGGGAGTGGAAATGAAGGGAAGGGACATGGATAGGGCCATTCACAATGCTGCTACAGAAGGAAGGACCAGGGCACCCCCTGCAGCTCAGGGCCCTAGACATGTGCCTAGTTTGCCTATACATTAATCCAGCTCTGGGTGCATACACACATACACACACACACACACATACACACATGCACACACACATGTGTCCACACACACATACAATATCATGTCCCTTGTCTGCTCTGTGTCTGAGTTTACCCCTCTGGTAGGTAGCAAGCACAGCTGCCTTGCCCAGGAGCCAGGCCCCTGACTGAGAAGTGCCAGAGAAATGCCAGCCAAGGGCGCCAGCTCACATCAAAAGTGAGAGTGCCTCCAGAAAGCCCTGCTGACTGGCTGGTTATGCAGCAGGCAGCCACCCGCCCTGACCTGGGGAGCGTGACCAGCTGCTTCATGTAGGGAACAATGAGAGGAAAGGAGAAGGGTGATTCACTACAACCCCATTCCAAGCCAGTAGCCCATACTACAGCACCCCCTTCTCCAAGTCTTATCAACTGGTAGAAAAGATGGACTGGAGTGAAAACGAGAAGGAGTTTGAAAAGCTCAGCTCTCCAGGCCAATGGGACAGATGATACAGAGGAAGACTTGTGTCTCCAGCATAGAAGCCACTATAAGTCTAATCTCACAAGACAACCTGTGTGGACAGAGCCTGACCTGAGGAAACCATTGCTGGTAGAGCTTAGGTCTCCCTTGCATGCAGAAGCTAGGCCACTGAGAGCACACAGACCATCACCCTTCTAATGGTGATATGGCTGGTGAGGAAGGCCTTGAGACCAATACAGCTTATTCCTCTTGGAGAAGGGAATAAAGTAATGCCAGTGTGTGGCACCTTTACACCAGGGAATCACCCTCCAAACTTGGAAGAGGGGCACTATAACAAAAGAAGTTCGTAAAGAAGTGGCCCCCTAATGAAAAAGATACACAGCTGTGTTTAGACCAGGGGATTATTTTTCTTTTTCTGAATGTTTGCATTCAGTGATAGATTAGGAGTAAAGGTGTTCAAATACAGTTAGGCTCAGGGACTCCAGCAAGTGCCTTTGTGACCCTTTCCCTTCACCCTTACCTGATGACCCACCACTGCTACATTCTGGCCCAGATGGAGCTTTCCTCAGTCCTAGCCCTGGTATACAAGCTTTTGGCACCATATAACTAGTTCATTAACACATGTGATACTGGGATTTATTGGCTGCAGCAAGGGTGTGGGTGCTAAGGTACACAGTTGACAGTACAGAGGTTATAATTTTGAATAGGAGGAGCTCTCACAGTGCAGCCTGTCAGTTTTCATTGAATCTGCAAGTTCTGCTAAATACCTTGTCACAAGGATGCAGAAAAAGGAAAGGGATGGATCCTAGTGGTTACAACAACATTCCAACACTACTAAATTATATTGGTAACTCTTAGCTAAGTACAGGAAGTCAAAACACCCAAGACTGAATCAATTAAATCTTTGCAAGTTAATCTTAATTGCAGAGATTGAACTCATAAGCAATTGAACAGACATTCACTTTTAATTCCAGAAATGCAGCCACATGCCTGAAGTGGACCAAGCCAGAAACAAGAGAGTACAGGAGCACTTCTCCCTGCTCGGCTGGAGCAGACAGCTTAAGCCAAGCCAAGCCTGTCCACCCTGCAAGAGTTGGTTTGCGGGGAAGGTGCAATGAATCCTGGGAAGCTGGGGGACTGTGAGTAAACGTGAATCTGGAGGGGATCTGGGACAGAAGTTCAATAAACCAATTTCACCTAAATCAGTTAAATCTGATACTACATCCCTCCAGGCTTATCTTAAACCAGTGTCAGTCATTTTGAAAGTAGTTTATGTACACTAAATGTCTATTGTGTTACAGATTTGAATCAGTTTCCAATCCCTGCTGCTGGTTTATGTATATCTGTCCCTAGCCCTTGAGTGCAAAAAGCACCATATCATCCCCAATTCTCTTCAATTACCAAAAACACATACAGCCAAAAACACATACAGTTTATAGGTAGGTAGCTTTTTTATGATGTGTATTCTTTTTTAAAATAGTAGAATCACAAAAAATTACAGCTGGAAGGGACTTAAGGAGATCATCTAGTACAACCCTTACTTAAGGCAGAATCATCCATATCTAAGCCATACTACATTGGGTTTGTCTAACCTGTTCTGGAAAATTTCAAGAACTCTCATGCACAGCTACCAGGCAAATGCCCAAAACATCAAAAACATACTTTAACTTGTCACGGCTAAAGGAGGGTGATGAGGCCACAGTCAATACTGTGCCATTTCAATGACAGCAAGTAGTTTGTTTAAGACATGCTCATATTCATGACCAATTTTTATACAGTTGTTATAGTCACTGTTTTTTTTCTGTTTCACTGCATATTCCTAATAGAAGTTAAGTCAAGTTTTATAAAATATCACAGTCCTGGTTAGCATATAAATCTTTCATAAATGTTCAGATCAGATACTTGGCTTAATTTACTGTTGTTGAGTGATGCAGTCACCAGTGTGACACTGACATTGAAAAATAGTGCTGAGATTAGTAAAATCCAAGCTGGAGAATACATACCCCCAACTGTTTGGAAACATGCACAAGGGAGGAAATGTGCTTATTTTGTCTTTCATAATTCATTAATGCGCAAAGTAATATCATCTAGTATCCTGAAGCAAGAGTTTAACATGTGATTATAACTGGGTGACTATGCAGTGAATCCACAAGCAGCTCTCAGTTTCCGCAAAGCTATAGTAAGAGCAGATCTATGATATATTAAATTTTTATTTATTAGGCTACATTGTTGGTAAGGTAAGACAATATCAATATCAAGAAAAAGTGAAAAGTGATCTGAGCCAGCTATGTTCAGCACCAAAATGTTTGTTTCACACACAAAAATCACACTAATGACTAGAAAACCTGTAATATAGAGACTATAGGGACTACATCTACTTGACTTAAGGAATATCTTGATAATGTAATTCTTCCCACCCAATTTCTCTCACTTTTCAGCCAATGTTATTTCTTCTTCCAGAGGTGATTTTCCTTTTACATGCCTGAAATACTATGTTGTGGTATTTATTCTGAAGAGCAGCCTTCAGGTAAGTCTGAAAATACCATTTTAAGCAAAGCATTATGCTGCCCCAGATTTTGAACCAATCTGAGAACAAGAGACATCTTTTCTATGCCTATGTTCTCCATGACTATAGTTACTACCTATGTGTATCCCCAAAGGGACCTCTCTCAATATATACTGTGTTTCTATACTGTGTTTCTCACACTGAGATTGGAGTCTCTGAGCTCCCAGCAGTGATGGTCAGGAGCCCAGATCCTCAGCTGTGTTAGGATAACTTTGCATTGCCCTTTTACTGTAAAAAATTCCCTAAAGATGGTATAATTGTCCACGGCATAGTCTTCCCTGATTCAGGAAACAACATGGGTTTTGCAGAGCCATAAGTGCTAGGGACAGAGATTACATATAAACTAGTATAAGTGATTAGAAACTGGTTCAAATCTATTACAACACAAGTTCATTGCACATAAACTGCTTTCAAAATGGCCAAAACTTGTTTAAGATAAACTTGGATGTATTATCAGACTTAACTGGTTTAGATGAAAATTGTTTACTGAACTTCTCTCCCAGATCCCCTCCAGATTCAAGTTAACTCACAGTTCCCAAGCATCCCAAGATGCTTTACACCTGCCCCTCAAAAACTTCATTACAGGGTGGGTGGGCTAACCTTGGCCCAAGCTGTCTGTTCCAGCTGAGCGGGAAGATATGCTTTAGCACCTCCTGTTTTCTGGCATGGGCCACTGCAGGCATGTGGCTGTATTTCTGGAATCAAAAGTGAATGTCTGTTCACTTGCTCATGGGTTCAATCTGCACAGCTTAGAATAACCTGCAAAGACACTGATTCAGCCTCAGGCATTTTGACTCTCTATACTTAGCCTATAAGACCTATCTTTCCTTTGGCTTGGGCAACAAACATTACCAGGAAATGTGCTAGGGTGTTCTTCTGTCTTAGATAATTAGTGGGAATATTAACAGTTAGAGAAACTTAGAAACAACCTTAAGAGACCCTACAATGAACCAGGGGATTGTGTAAGCATAGGGTTAACTGAAAGCATCTTTGCACCATCCCACCCTGGGTGTAGTGGACATTCCTAGGCCACATTTCCAGCTGTGCACTATATTGTCTATGTGAGCACACACTATCTTCTCCATCCTCACCATTACTGCCAGGTTGTAGTCTTGAACTTGTGACCTGAGCCTTCCTAGAACAGCTACTCATCCTAGTCTTCTACCTCTTCAGCGGAGGGCTAAGGTAGACACAAATGGCCAGAGCCATCCAGAAAGGCCTAGCCCCCATCCCCACTCCACTAACATGGCCTCCAAGATCAGCTGACCCCTCATCTCTTCCAATATACACCCCTGAGCTGGAAGAGGAAGTCTCCAAGTAGCGAGGTTCAATTATGTACTCTTGGCTTGTACTACTACTGGTTTCTTGACAGATTTTTCTGGATACCCAACCTGGCTTACTCATAGACCCCATGCTTGGCTTGACCCTTTGTATACCTGACTCAGTTCTGGTTTGATTTCTTGGATATCTAATCTATCTAGCCTCCTGACCCTATGATCTACCTGAACCTCTGAATCTCTCACTCAGTTCCCCATATAGATATCCTAGCTTCCCTATCCTCTGACTCAGCATACTCCTGTTGGCCTTCTGCTGCTTCTCCTGACCATGAGGTGACTCCTAAACATGACTTCTCACAGCCTGCTTTGACAACTTCTACTCTGAGACTGGTCCCTTGCACCTTGTGAAGTAATGGCACTGAAGTCTGGGGTGGGGCAGGTAACTCAACTCAGTTTTAAACAGGAGCACAGGTCCCCAGGCTTGTGTGAATCTATAGGAATCTTCCTGCTCCAACACTGTAAAGGAGCTGAAGAAGGATGTATGAGTTGGGTCCAGAGACTGTTTTACTAATTTGAATTTTGCTATGTCTTTGGCTGGCTAGTTGTCATTTGGGGGGTTTTATTTGTCTCTGTGAAGAAAGGTAAGTGTATACAATGACTGACAAGGAGCAAGGTGTTATTCCAGTAGAGAAATGGCACACCTCTTCCCTAATTTGCCAACCAAGTGTAAAATTTTTATGCTGAGTTTATTTTCTAATTGATGTAATGTGACTTGAGTTACACAAAGCATTTTTAAGGCAGCTTAATTATGAGTACAGGTCTTTCAAGACAGCTATCATTAGAGACTGGCCTGATTTGAATATATATAAACAATGGAAAGACCAAATAATAACCTCCTAGATGACTTGCCTCTCTAATGGGTTGAATTGGAGCCAGGGATCTAAAACTTCTTTTTTACTGCCAGACTTAAGATACTGGTTTTCTGTTTGCATCCAGATGCAAAAATTTCAGCTTGAAACTAGCTATTAAAGATAAACCTTTGAATGAGCTTAATCCTGCAAGGTGTTGAGTGCACTATCCCTAAAACAGCAAATCGTGTGTGTTGAAAAATTTAGCCTCAATGAATTTGTCATCAGCTCAATGAATTTGATAAAACTAGTCAAGTACCTAACTTTCAGTACTACATATGCTACGCTTTCCTTGTGGTGTTTTGAAAACTCATTCTCTGGAAGTTTGGAAGTCTGAGGCTAGATCTCCAGAGTATCACTTGGCATGACTGGGGTGTGAAAATAAATGGCTTAATACCACTTTCACTCTGGTATAAGCTACAGCAAATTTTAGCTATAGGAACTACTCTAATTTGCAATGGCAAGAAGCTGTGCTGCCAATCAAGTTCAATGAAGTACACCATCCTCCAGAGGTTATGACTCCTATTCCTGGATGCATCCTCACTCTATCATATCAGACAACTCATCAGTATTTGGATGGTCACCTGACTTACCAAAACTTCTCTAGTATTTGGCATTTGACTGGGATCTTTTGATACATACATTGCTTGTAAAGTTCCAATAACTGATCCAGAGATCCCCAAAAGCTGTCTCTCTGGATCCCTTTGGATACCTCTGCTCCTGAGCAGAACAGAAACTGCAAGGAAACAAAAGCAGAATATATAAGTGGGCTAACTGGTATTGAATTAATCATTTGGATTTTGGGGAGCAAGCTGGGCTATAGAACATTTTTGCTTGCAACACTTTCATCCCAAACAGTTTCAAGACACTGCAGTCCTGCGAAGATGCTTGATGCAAATGGAATTCATAGCTTTTTTAATTTCAAATAATGTATTAGTCTATTTTGCCACAGGTTAAAAAATGGCATACACAACAATATAACTTACTGCTAGAATCACCAGGTAAAATTCTATGCCCTGTACTATGTAGTAGCTCAAGTGAAATGACAACAGTGCTTCCTCTAGGCCTTAATCTCAGAATCTGCTTTTTTATTGTTCTTGTTCTACATATTTATGACAGAACCACAGAACAAAATGTACTCTCTAATTTAGAAAGGTGTAAATTAGTAGACACCAGTTGTTTGGCTCTGAGGGTGCAAGAAGTGCACAAGGTTAAGATGTCCTTTATGGGAGAAGTAAGTATGTAGTTTGGTTCACGTTACTTAATAGTTATTGCTAATTTCTTCTTGGAACAGCTTCTGAGCCTTTTCTGATATATCATTAATTCTCAATGATGATAAAAGAAAATTTGATGCATAATTTGCTGTCTGTTCACTCATATTACTTATTAATATGTGCTTACTAAATAAAGTACATAGCATTAGATGGGACCTGGTGAATTACTGACTTCAGTCACCTGCTATCATATTGAGCTCTATTTTAAATATAGTTAGGTTTCTGTCCCCTTTTTAGAGTTTAAATAACTGAGTACTTGGTGTGAGATGGTTACATAAAGTATGAATCAGGCTATTATAGGTGCTTCGAGAATAGAACCTGTGTCCAAAGGAAAATTCCAATTAAGATAAAATGGCAAAAAAATTCACAAAGTGCAAAAATGTTTTGTTTTTTAAAAAAAATCACCATAATACTATTTATTGAAATGAAACATTCTAATATTTCATAAGGAATTGTTAAAATGAAGCAGAGGTTTAAACATAAATATATTCTAAAATGTTGCAATGGGAAATTGAAAAAAGGCACTGAAAGCAACATTTTCCTGAATACAAATTTACACACTACCACAATTTCCAGTTAGGGTGTTTGTTTTTGAGCAGTAAAGCATATGCATCCGTGTTCATGTGTATGTGTGTATGTATCTCTATAAATTTGGTTGAATAGACAGATACAAGTATTCTCTATACAGGCTCCTGTCTTGCAAATAAAAAAAGAGTACAAACTATGAGTGTTTCAGAAAGTAAAGGCAACTTTGAAATTAAAACAAATTTGTGTCCAACAATCATGTACAGGACCACATCACTTGCCTGCATAGCTGTAAACAAAAGGTGCATTTGATAATGCCACCATCTGTGTTTCCCACTCAATTGCTCACAAAATGATAGTATTTCACTATTTCACATTTTATTTTGCTGCAAATCTTAAAATGCATTCACAATATTATCTCTAATTCTATAACATGTTATTTGGCCTCCAGTATCCACATCAAAGGGGCCTTAATATGACTGGAGTTGATTACAGGAATCTTATGACAGTCTAAAAGATCTCACCCCCTCTTCCCATGCACTCATCTGTCCTGCCATACTACCAGTACTTCAAGATCTTGACCTTTCAGTCCACAAAAAAATGAAGTTCGATTAGAAATATACCCATTGTAGCAAAATTAAGCAAGTGTACAAGTATTTCAAGGATTGGAGTGTAAATGGACAGTCCTTTTTTTGGTAGGATTTCTTTGTGCACATAACAAATGAATGCACAATGTGTGAAGTAACAGAGAATCAGGTTCCCTAGCCTGAGAAGCAAACAGATATTGGAGTGCAGGGGGAAATCAAACAAACATACTGTGCTATAGCCATTAAAAAGAGAGGGTTAAAACTGACTGTATCCTGAAGCTCTTCAAAGGTGAACAAGGTTGTACAAATGCAAATAAAGAAGCAAGATGTTGATTTTCACAGGTAAAACTGGTCTTTGCTTAAGGAAAAAAAATAAAGAAGGGAAGGGAGTGGGCTATAATTATAGGCTGGAGAAGATTTCTAATACCTGGCCTTTTTATATTTGTGTGCCATAGCATTTTTTCATGGGGAAATTCTGCTTTGGGATGGTGTGTGTAGTAAAGGTGAAAACATGTTGTTGAGAGAGGTACAAAAATGTTGTAGGAGGATTTTGGGGGGAGGGGGTGTGCGAGTTCATTTGTGCTTATGATCACAGGTAGTGTCCTCTGTAGAATCTGCCTCAGCACTCTTAGCTGCTTTCAGCACTTTCAGTGAATTGAGGCAAAGAGGGAGAAAATACTATGCTATAGTGAAGTCATTAATAGAACTATTTAATACTTTTCTGTATTACCACAATGATTAATTTTATTTTGAGACTTGTAAAAAAGACTAATTGCACTAATAAAAGTTAAAAGACCCTTGACTATTTAAAAACATCATCACACAAGCTGATATCTATCTAATTATTTCAAGTGACTAATTTAATAGCATTACCTTTAAAGGACTGGGGTTGTTAAGGCATCTCTTCAGCTTAGGGTGCAACTTATCAGATGAAGACTGGTCTTCTTTGCCAAAATGAAAGGGCTGGTCTGTAAACATTTTCTAGCCACTACAGTCAATCTGAATAAATCATATCCTCTTGTTACTCTGTACTTCAATTTTATATTGTATTTGGTCCCTGCTGTATAATTAAATACCAAGCAACTCAGTGGTACAAACCTTGGCGTGTGACTTTGAATGTCAATATACTATACATATTTTGTCCTGATCTCTGGGAGCCTGACCCACAGCTGATTGAAGCCCAAATTTCATTGCTTTTAATGGATTTTGGAGCAGGAAGGGATGTCTAAAACATGAAAATGGAAATACAGTTCCACTCTTCATGTATTTGAATTCATGAATAAGCAGCAGTTTTCTAGTTTGGTTTTTGGCCTTTGCTTCATGCTTTGCTTTGGTCACATAAGCCTGCACAGCCTAATACACACACAGTTTCTGAGTCCAAGCCATGGAAAAGATACAGGGGAGTATGCCCTCCCCTCTTTTGGTGCCACTGCCAGAGTGATTGGAGCACTTGCCCATAAAGCCAGAGACCTGGGTATCATGCTCCACATACCCTGTATCTTCATTTCTTCAGCTTGCCAGCTCAATCTACTAACCACCACATCACAGATCAGACATTATCCACACACATCTCTTTGGGGCTCCTTTTTGAATTCCATTTCTCTCTTGTGAGCCACTGTATCTTGTGTTAGGACTCACTGGATAAAGCAGATGGATGGAAGGCCCCAGGCTAAAACCCAAGAGCTACCTTCTTCCAGGTAGGCATTGAGTCAGACACACTCCAGATTGTTTCCTTTTGCCCCTACACACTTCCTTCTTCTGGCTGCACTGGCGCCCAGCTTCAGATGGATTGCTAGAGAGGAGAGGTCTGGATAATATGTGACCTGTCATGGGTAGGCCAGAGCACTGTGTATGGGTATAGCCAGGATTTACTAAAGGGGGCATACTGCCCCTAAGAGCATAGTGGAGGGGATGAAGGATAAGCATGGCTAGAGCCCCTAGGTCAGTGGGGATCACTGGGAAGTTGGGCAGGGAGTCAACTCTTCAAGCAGAGAGGACCCTTCCCTCAGCACTGACACCACTGCTGCTGTCTCCAATAATCCTGGGGATGGGGGTGGAGGCAGAACTGATCCTGCCCTTTCTAGCAGTGGCTGTGGGGAGCAGCTGCCTAGGGAGCCTGCATGCTGTTGCCATTGTCCCCAGTCACTAGAAGGAGAAACCTGCCTGCTGTTGCCTAAGCCTGGCACTTGTGCAGCTGCTCCCTCCAGCACAGGACAGGAGCTGATCAGGGGCAGCCCTGGGCGTCCCTCCATGCCTGCAGCAGCATGCAGTTTCCTCCTTTAAGTGCCTTCTTCCACCTGCAGAAGATGCTTGGGGAGGGAGCAGGAGCTGGAAAACAAACCTGTGCATCACTATTCTCATCCCCTGCTGAGTGCAGATCCTTGAACTGTGGCAGCCTGTGGCTGGAGCAGGACAGAAGCAGCTCTAGGCCTCCCCCTGTGCTCAGAGCAGCTGAGAATAATGGCAGCTTTGGCAGAAAGGCTACGAAGTCAGAAATCTGCAGGATCAGAATTTCTCTGGCTTCCTGAAAAAGTGTACTTACTAACCACTGAGGCTCAAACATGGAAAAGTCCCCCTCAACCTCCTCCGGATTCTGATAGCAGCCAGTCATGGGTATCCAGCTGCCTGCATTTAATGGTTTAGAAGCCAGACTACATCCAAGTAGGCATGCGTGCATAGCAGTGTACATGCTTGGACAGCAAGTAATATATGATCAGGGTGTGTACAAGCACTTATACACACTTGCCACACTGCCTGGAAAATAGAATTATTATCATTACATACTCTCATAAATAGCATATTTGTCACTTACGTGGCTAAAAAGTTGCTATTTGACTCACAAGGGGAAGCAGTATTCCACCCAAAATGATAAAAGAATGTCCGTACATAAACAAATCCTACCAAAATGTCCTTCTTCAGAAGATAGGGTTTGAAGCATGATAATATGACCAATAATTTAGATTGTCAAACCAAACCATGGAAGGCATTTCAAAGGTGGGGATCACTCATGATGAGTATCTGGCTGGTAGCCAGAAACTCAAAGGTGTTCCAGTTCTCATTCCTTGGCTGATTTCTTCTAAATCAGTATATCCTGGGAAGAAAGGCACTCTTTCAGGCAGAGAGATGTTTAGGCATTTAAAAATGGCTATTCTGGTATAAGTGAGTCATTGAAAAAATGCACCTAGCTGCTGAGTAAAGAAGCCCAATTCAGACTAGTTCAGGTGGGTTCTGACTGGTGCAATCTCACTTGTTCTCAGACTGCCAACATGCAGGGAAAAATAAGCACTGACAATCAGATTCTATTATAAACTGAGGTTTTGACCACAGATTCTGGTCCTTTCATCTTCAGAATCTGCTGTCGCTAGTAATATATTATTCTCCGCACTAATTCCTCTCTCAGTTTCTATATCCATCTCAGGACCATATTTTCAGCTGATGTCTTCATTGAAGTTCCTTTTCATTGAATATATTACAAAACAAAATGTATTATTAGAAGAAGTTCCTTCGACACTAAAAATGTACTTGGGATACTAACAGACCTGTTCTGACAAGCTAATAGTGAAAAAAGCATCTCTGAGTGTTATTTTAATCATTGTATGTTAGATAACAAAACTGTTGCTAGAATCAAAGGGTACATTCAGGCCTTACATTTAGATCAACCTAACCAGGGAGTCCAGAAGAACAGCCCAAGAGGGGCTGTTGCAAGCAAGGCCGGAGAGCTCAAAAGTGTCACTGGCCCAGGAGTGGGGCTGGAGCCCAGAGATGGGCTGAAGACCAAGTAGGGCCACAGCCAGAGACTGCCAGGGCCAGAGGAGCCCAGGAGTCTCACCTGGCCAAGGACCAGGACCAGGTCTCAGAGGAGGGTCAAAGACTGGAGGTCACAGATGGAAACCAAGGGGGCAAAGGAGCTCATAGCCCAGGAAAGGCACATGTCAGCATGTCATCTGTGAGGTACTGGAATGGTATTGGGGAGCATGTAATTACGCTTAAGGCAATGGACACCTGTGGTCATGAGAGTGAGACCAGGCTTGGGAAGCTCTGGGTCAGCCTCTTTTTCCTTAAAAGTTAATAGCATCAAGGCATGGCAGGAGAGTGAAGGGGAAAGTGCCCAAGGAAACTCACAAGTTGGCAAGGCCTGAACAGCCACCGGGGGCATTGCAACCATCCCTGGGATGAGCACCTGCTACAGTTAGTCATGTGTTCTCCCAGCCATGATATGTCCTTTGCAATGACAGTTTGCTGTAAACCTTGTGAGGCTCCTTTCCCCTCAGTTCCTCAGTGTTTCCCTTTCAGGAAGGATTGGGTGTGCTAGCTTTGAGCTGGGGTTCAACCCCCCGAGCCAGGAAGTCACCAAGCCCTTGAGCTTCTGCTGTACTTTCTGATTCCTGTGGGCCACTTAAACTGCCCTGGCGGTACCATGGCCCTGATAAAGCAGCTCCTAGGTTAACTGTACCCATCTCTCGTAAGTTCTTCTCTGGGGTTTGTGTAACCATTAAGGACAAATACAAAGATAACAGCTATCTCTTCACCTTGATTCCACTCCTTTCTCTGGGCCCCATGATGCTCTCATCATGGGGGATGGGGAAATGTCTTTTGGAACGGGGAGGAAAGATGCAAAAGAGTAGCCTTTCACAGCTCAGAAGCAGAGATAATAATGAGCTTTCATCCCTTTTTGCCCAGTGAGGCAGAGGGGATGATTTGACACTATGGAAAGAAAATCCTACTGGACTATTAATATAAAGGAAGCTGACAGAAAAACATCATTATCTCAATAACCAAGGCTAGCTAACATATGTAAATTTTACACATCCCCCTGGTAAGCCTCAATGTCCTTGCTCAGCATTTCCTGTATGATTTGTACTAAGAGCATCTGCTGAGGAGAGTGGTTTTGCTTCTAGCTGATAGGTGCTCTTTAATATTCTTTGCCTCTACATTCTCATTTTACATCAGGTTATTCACAGTATAAAACCTGTGATGATTGCTTGGTGGATTATTAGCTAAACTTCATTCTAATATCATTTACACTTTCTGGAATTGCCAAGGTAAATTCTTCACCTACACACTTTACTACTGCTACAATTTAAAATGTGTCTATGATTTTGTTTCT
This sequence comes from Caiman crocodilus, assembly GCA_030014935.1. Classification (NCBI taxonomy): domain Eukaryota; kingdom Metazoa; phylum Chordata; order Crocodylia; family Alligatoridae; genus Caiman; species Caiman crocodilus. Next base: position 242,407,769 of record JAGPOW010000261.1, read on the forward strand.
TTTTTTTTCTATTAAATCTATTGTACTGTCTAAATATAACTTCCATTATATTATCAGTGTGTATAATGTTTATGCACTCACAATGAACTGTATAGGCTGAGACTTCGTTTTTTTCATAATACTTGCTCAAGCTAAGCATAGAACAGCCCTGTTAACTCAGTGTGTGCATGGAGAACACCGGGACACTATGGCCTGGGCAATGTTATCAGAAGCTATTCCTGACTGAAAATGGATCAAGGGTACAAATTATTTTAACTGCAATTGGATGAGCTGCACAGGGAATATTCTGATCTGAATAATTGATAAATATGTGTAAGAAAATGTTTTTGTTTCAAAGAGTACTGCAGGCAGCTTCTGTTTACAATAACTGTAGGGTGCTTGTTTAAGTTTTAAAATATAGAGGCAGGTGTTTGATAATAAAGTTCAGATAGTTAGGGCCAGAAAAAAAATTAGTTTCCCATATCTACTAAATTTGAAGTGAGACACCATATTATTTCACAGATTTCATAGTCATTAGGGCTGAAAGGAACCTTGAAGATCATCAAGTCCAGCCTCCTGCCCCAGGGACAGGAAGTTAGCTAGGGTCAAAGGATCCCAGCAAAATAAGCATCCAAGCATTTCTTAAATAGTCCATAGTAGGTGCCTATACCATTTCAGGAGAGAGTCTGTTCCACACCTTGGGAGCCTGGACAGTAAAGAAAATTTTTCTTATGTCCAGCCTAAAGCAGTCTTGGAGGAGTTTATGCCTGTTGGTCCTTGTTTTTCTTTGAGGTGCTCTGGTGAACAAATGTTCTCCCAGGTCCTGATGTATAAGCAGCCAACAGGCCCCCCCTGAGCCTGTGCTTTTCCAGGCTGAAGAGTCTCATGGCTCTCATCCTGTCTTCATAAGACCTATTCTCTTGCCGTCTGATCATACACATGGCTCTCCTCTGGACTCTCTCGAGCTTCTTCACATCTTTCTTGAATTGTGGAGCCCAGAATTGGATGCAGAACTTCAGCTGTGGCATCACCAAGGCCAAGCGAGTACAGCGGGAGGATGACATCCTGAGATTTACTTGAGAAGCATTTATGGATGCAAGCCAGAGTTCTGTTTCATTTATCAGCTGCAACATCACATTGGTGGCTTGTGTTCATCTTGTTGTCAGTCATGACCCCAAGTCTCTTTCAGCAGTGGTGGTAGCAACCATAGCACTGCCAAGCCTATAAGTAAGCTACAGGGGTTTTTTGCTGACGAGAAGTACCTTACATTTATTGGTATTGAATGTCATCAGGTTTGTATCTGCCCACTTACTAAGTGTATCCAAGGCAGCCTGAATCACTAGCCTGTCCTCAGGTGTGGACACTATGCCCCAAAGTTTAGTGTCATTGGTGAACTTAGCCAGTGCGCTTCTGACACCAATATCCACTTCGTTGATAAAGATGTTAAAGAGAACTGATGCAAGGACAGAGCTTTGGGGATGCCACTGGTCACAAATCACTGTAATGATTCGCTGCCAACAACCACTACTCTCTGGGTCCCACCTCAGAACCAATTTCCCAGCTATTTGTCTATGGTGTAGCCGAGGCCACAGCTGGCCAATTTTTTCCATGAGGAGGTCATGAGACACCAGATCAAAGGCTTTTTTAAAGTCAAGATATATGATGTCAATCTCTTCTCCCTTGTCCAGATGATATGTCACCTGGTCATAGAAGGAGATGAGATTGGTCAGGCAAGACCAACCCACAAAAACCCGTGCTGGCTGTCCCTTAGGATGTTGCCTTCAGCCAGCTTATCCAGAAGGGTCTCCTTAATAATTTTCTCCAGAATCTTACCAGGGATTGAGGTAAAGCTGATTGGCCTGTAATTCCAGGGATCTACTTTGTGCCCTTTCTTGAAGATGGGTACCACATTGTCCTTCTTCCAGTCTTCAGGTACTTCACTTGAGTGCCATGAGTTTTTGAATATTTTTGCCAATGGTTGGGCTATGACACCTGTCAGTTCCTTGAATACTCTAGGGTGTAATCTGTCAGGACCAACCTAATTGAAGGTGTCCAGACTCTCAAGGTGATCCTTTACTAGATCAACACCAATGCTGGGTATAAATACACCCTCACCCTGGCCATCCCACATCTTGCCAGGCAGGGCGGTCCTATTGGACTGATGAAAGACAAACGTGAAGTACCCATTAAGTAGATTGGCCTTTCCCTGAGTGTCAGTTACCAGCTGTCCCATTTGGTTCAGCAGGGATCCAATGTTACTGTGAGAGGGGAGGCAAAAGCCCCCCCCCCCCAACATGTTCCAGGACCCCTCCTGATAAGCCCCAGTACTTACTACAGGGAAGGAGACAAGCGGAAGCTGTGGAGAAGTGCTGACACAGGCTCAGCAGTTCCAGAGCTGCCTGAGCCTGAGAATCGGCAAGCTCCAGGGGCAAGGCCTCAGAGAAATGTGGGCTCAAAGAGCAGCTGGGGAAAGAATCAGTGGGGCAGAGAGAGAGGTGTGGCATGCCAGTCAGGAGTCATGCACAGCGGAACCAGGTGGCAGTGGACCCAAGGGTGGAAAAGGAAGCTCAAGCATCAGCCAGGGAAGCCTGGCTGCAGGAGCAAGGAGTCCAGGGTCTGGCAGCTGAGGATCACTGGAGAGCCACAGTGTGGAGATGCAGTTCTCCATCACAAGTCTGGGCAAAGCCACAGCCACACTGGAGAGTTCAGATACTGTGGCAAGGAGGGGCAACGAGTGACAGTTAAACCTCACAGGCAACCTAGTAAAGAGGGAGGATCAGGTGGCAGCTGTGTCGGAGCCCTACGGGGAAGTGACAAGTACCACCAGGTGGTGGGACAAGGAGTGATTAGCTCCTAGTCAGCTGGACCTTGGGAAAACACACAAAGAGATGGATGAATTCCCTCTCCCATCCCAGGGGACAGAAGGGTCCTGGGAGTCAGAATCCCAGGCACCCGTAAGCAGACGTTGAATACCTTTTTCAGTTGAATATTATCCCAAGTTACAGTTACTCCATGCTGGGGCAGGTTTAGTTCCCCAAAAGTTGATCTGAAGACAAGGGATTGACTCAGGAGAGACAGACGGCCAGAAAGACCCAACCCAGGTTGAGGCAGGTAATGTGGATGATAAGAGATCATCCCAGGGAAGACTACAGGGAGCAGTATCTTCCCAGGCCATGGGAGCAACCACTCCTCTTGGACTCCTCTTCCTGTCAAGTCATGGTCACTTAGGGCTTTGACAATAAGCCTCCTGAGCTTGTCAAAGTCAGCTTTCCTGAAGCTGAGGACTTCTGTATTGTTGCCTGACTTGCCAGCTTTGTGATGGATAGTAAAGGTGATGAGCTCATGTTCACTATCATCCAGCTTTCTGTCGATTCTTAGGTTACTGACTAGGTCATCTCCTTCGGCCAGTACCAAGTCCAGCAACACTTTACCTTTTGTCAGCCCATAGACTTCATGAGTCAGGTAGAGCTCATCCATGCATGTGAGAAAGCTTTGCGAACAATTAGACTTGGCTGAGTGCTCGTCCCATGAGATGTCTGGGTAGTTAAAGTTTCCCATCATAACCATGCACCAAGAGCATGCAGCCTCAGTCAGATCCCTGGTGAATTCCTAGTCCAGCTCTTGTTTCTGGTTAGGAGATCTATAGTAGACTCCCACCATGATGTCCCCTGTGTCATGTTCCCCATGTATTTTAAACCAGAGAGACTCCAGTTATCCTTCCTGGGTGCCAGTGTCAATTTGCAGGGATGTGTAGGTGTCCTTGACATAGACAGCTACACCCCCACCCCTTTTAATGGTACAATCTCTCCTGTACAGCGTATAACCTTCTATACTCGTGGCCCAGCCATAGGTGGAGTCCCACCAGGTTTCCATTATCCCTATGAGGTCAAAGTCATTCTCCTTTAGCAGGAGGACCATTTCCTCCTGTTTATTCCCCAAGTTCCTGGCATTGGTGTACAGGCAGGAAGATCATTCCAGGGCTAGGGTAGGGGTGGGTTCCATTAAGTGCCTTGGCCTGCTGGATTTACAAAGGTTGCCCAGTGGGCTTGCAGTGGTGGTAATCCCCACAACCCCCAGCAGGCGTAGTTTAAAACCCAGTCGAGCAGGTCAGTCAATGTGGCTGAAAAAAGCCTCCTCCCCAGCAGAGTGAGGTGGAGGCTGTCTCTCCCCAGCAGGCCACTGCCTCTCTCACCAAAGAGTGAACTGTGATTCTGGAAGCTGAAGCCTTCACAATGACACCAGTGCTATAATCTTTGATTTCATAGTTTCATAGTAGGTAGGGTCAGGAGGGACCTGAACAGATCATCTAGCCTGACCCCCTGCCACAGGCAGGAATAAATGCTGGGTTCACAAGACCCCAGACAGGTGATCGTCCAAACTTCTCTTGAATATACCCAAGGTAGGGGCGAGGAACAGTTCCCTGGGAAGTTGGTTCCAGATTTTGGCCATTCTAACTGCAAAATATTGCTTTCTGCTCTCTAACCTAAACCTGTTCTCCATCAGCTTATGACCATTGTTCCTCGTCACCCCAGGTGGTGCTGGGTTGACTACCTTGCCCCATCTCTCCCTCCTCAGCCTATGACCCACAACTGCAAGGAGTGAGGAAAAGACCACCTGCATCCCCAACTCCCTTAGCCCCACTCTCAGAGCCCTGTTGTCTCTCATGACCTGGCTGGGATTGTTCCAAGCCGTGTCATTCATGCCCACATGGATAAGGAGTATAGGGTAGTGATCAAATGGCTGGATAATCTTTGGGATCCTCTCTGCTATGCTCTGGATGCAGGCCCCTGGGAAGTAGCAGATCTCCTGGGCTAGAGGGTCGGGGCGGCAGATTGCCCCCTCAGTCGAAAGCTAGAGGCTCTGTCTGCATGAAGCCCAGAACCATGGGCTCCATCTGGGTGGAAGCCTCTAAGGTGCCAGAGGGGGAGGCTGCAGACTCCGAGGGGACCCTTAAGGTGGGGCGTGTGCCCATCCACATTGTGCTGCTGGTGGTCCAGGCTACTGATGGGACTACCTTCCCTGGGGCTCATTGGCAGGACTGTCAGCCCTCCCACTCAATCTCCTGTGCAAACTCCCACACTAACTCATGTGCTGGGCCCAGAAGCACACCTGTTTGGGCATCCTGTTTGCATGACTCCCTGGGGACTTGGGCCAAGTAGGAGCTGGGGTGGGATGAGACCCTCCTTGGCTCCACTCAGCTGCCTCGCAGCTGGGGTATGTCCCTCTCACTATGCGCCCCGCTTACCTCCAGCTGTGCTGTGGGTCGGTGGGATGCTCTGTGGCTGTTGGGAGTTGCTGGGGGGCTTTGGGGTGTGGGGGCATGACGGGCTTGCACCCATGCATCTCTCACCACTCCTGGAGCCTGACCGAGGCTTTTTTCCTTTATTTCAATGTGCAAATCATAGATAATGAGGGAGACATCTGTGACATCACTTTGCCATCCAAATAAACCTTGCTTTAAAAAAACTTTCATTTTAATAACAGTATTTACACTACTTCACCTACCTTTCCCAAAAACATGTAGCCATAATTATCCTTATTTTATAGCTATTGAAACTGAGGCACAGAAGTTAAGTGACTTTGGATGAGTTATGGTGTAAAACTGTCACAGCTGGAGTCAGAACTCAGAAATGCCTGAATTCCAGCTGATGCTTTAATACCAAGACTTTACGTGAGAGACTTGAGAGATTTTGCTATAAATGTGCACTTCAATGTAAAGTAGACCATGCAATAAAAAGTTATAAATAGTTTGTATCCCCTTCCAATTAATATTTAAACCTTTCTTCTAATAGCATAGTAAATGACATTCAAACAAGGTTAATGTTATTCTGCTTGTTTGTTTATGAAGCTCCTTATGTTGCCTTGGAAACAACCATACTAGGTACCTATGGTAACACTTCAAGTGCTGTAAATAGTGATACTGAAAAGCGGAAGTTAATAAGCTTAAGTCATGAATTCTAAGAAAAAAGTGTCAGAATTAAATATTTCCTGTAATTAAATTGCATTATAAGTCACTGGGCAATTTCATGAATCCAGGTTTCAGCCTCAAATGTGTTGAACTATGTAAAGTTTTCAGTTCTTACTTACATGTTTAGTCCTACTGACTTCAGTAGAACTGCTGGTGTGGGTCCTATTTTACAGAAGCAAACCATGTAAGCAGCTTCCTCTTTCACAGGGCTTTCTTTTGATATTATCTATTTTATTAAAATGCCAGCATGCACAGCTAATGCACATGTGCCTAAAAAAGGTACCTAAAAAGGGCAGTATTTTCATCCACATTGTACCCTTCCCACTCTCATAGTATGGATGCCTTTTGGAAAAAAGATTCTCATTATATGTGCATTTTAACTGAGAAAATAAAACATCCCCTTCTATAAACCCACTTGGGTACTTCCAAGGCACAAGAAGACAGAATTCCCATTTCCATTTTTTCACAAAATGTGTGATTAAATTGTGAAACTTATTGACATGGGAAGATGTTGAGACCAAAAATATAACGAAGTCAAAGGGAGATTGGATATTTTTATGCCTGGCAAAAATATCCAGAGTTATAAATAATGACAGCAACAGCACTGAAAAGGATATCAAACCATGTGCCTCAGGGCTTCAGCCAAGCTTTAGTTTATTAGAGATCAGGGAAGGCTACCCCACATCTGCCTAACACTGTCCTTGGACACATGTGGTTCAGGCAGCTGTTGAAGACAGGAGACCAAGCTAGATGGAACTTGGGTTTGATCCAGCATGGCAATTCTTGTGTTCCTTTGTTCTCAGATGCCTTGGCCTCAGCCCTCTTTATTCTCTTCACTGCCTGTTTCCTACTTTTCGTACCTGTAAAACTGAGTTCTGTGATTATTTTGGAGGTAACTTGCAAAGCTAAATAAACCCCTGCGAAGGCTTGAGGGCCTGATTCTGATATCAAACCTGTATAAATTAGGAGTTATTCAAATTCAATCAATGGCTCAAACACTTTATTGGTACAATGGATACTGCTCCAAAGATTTCATTCATGTCCACCCCAACAGAGATTTTTGTCTCAATTGGAATTACACTCATATCTTTGGCAATCCCTTGTAGTTAAGGATGACTGTTTTCCATGAATGTCTAATCTGTGGGATTGTCAAAGATGTCTGAGGAAGACAATCTGGGATCAACAGACTCCGTTGCAATTTGGACATGTGTTTCTGTGTGGGGTGGGTGGCTGCAGATCCTTGATCCAGTCTGCAACGTGCTGTTTCTGCCACTCCTGCTTTTCCATCTCCCATGTCATCATTAGGTTTCAAAGTACTGATGTCCTTGCAGCAGATTCTTCTTCCATTTGGAACAGTCCTGAGTGAAAGTCTCCCTGGAGTTGTTGTCAATGTTGCATTTTTTCGAGCTGGCCTTGAAGATGTTCTTGAAACATTTTTTTCTGCCCTCCTTTTAAGCATATGCCTTGACTGAGCTGGGAAAATAAAACTTGCTTCAGGAGTCAGACATCCAGATGATATGGCTGGCTCAGAGAAGTTGATTTGAAGTGACTTGTAAAAGGCCACAAAAGGCCTTGTGAATTTGTGGTCAGTCAACTCTTGGATCTCTTGATTTGTCTAATCAAACTAGTCTTGATGTTTCCTGGTAGAAAATCTAAGTGTCTTTTCACAGGCACTTATGACAGTGGACTTGAATGCAACCAAAAAGTAGCCAACTTTTTCCCACTGTTGATTGGAATTTATCCAATTTTCTTTGAAGAACTGGTAGAACCAGTCATGCTTGACGGGGTCCTTGAGTCCTTCAACTCTGACCTATCACTGAGGTTCTTTGTGCTGCAGCCATTGTTTGGGAGCCAGTTTGGGTGACATAACAGAAGAAAAATTGGTGATTTATTCCAATCATCAGCTCCTAGTATAACTAAAGTGATGCAGATATCTTTTTATGGTGGAACAGCGTGATGGTGATCCTAAGTCTACATTTTGTGCATTCGGTCAGGGGCAGGATACCATTGGAGTTAACTTTTCCTACTCCTCCCTTGTCGGTTGCTCCATTCCAGATGTTTGAGTCACTTCTGATTCTGGAATTGAAATCACTGAGAAGAATAAGTATGCTTCCCTCTGGAACATCAGAAAGGACTTGGTCAAGGTTGACGTAGACTTGGTTTCATCAGCGGCATCAAGAATTGAGGCACATGCGCTTATGAGTCACATATTGGCGCTCTGCCAATTCAGGATAGAGACTCATGAGGAACTCATTAATTCCAACAGAGAACTTATTGAGTTGATTTATGAGCACATTCTTGATGAAAAACCAAATCCGTGAAGCTGTTATTTTTCTTTCTTCTGAAGACGGTATAGCCACCTCCATGGTTTTTTGAGCTGCTCATCTCCCATTCTCCGGATCTCACTCAGTGCACCAATGTCAGTGTTGTCACCTGAGGTCTGGAGCCAAAATTGCAGTGCAGCACTCTGGGTGTTAGCTATTAGAGTCGCCCAGGAGATCCTGATGTCCCAGGTCCTGAAATTGATTGTGTGTCTTCATTGATTTCAACCACAGTAAAGATTATCCCAAAGGACTTAGTTATCCTATCAGGAAGAAGGTAGACAGGCTACGTTTAGGGCACCTTTTTTAGCCCTCTACCCATGTGGGATGAACAAAGCGGATCCTGAAGAGAGTTGCTCAGTTGCAGTTACTGTTGTTGAATCACACTCCTGCCTCATCCAAATGTTAGATGTAACATCTAACATCTTCTTGTAACTGCCACCTTTTGTGTCAGTTCATGACTACGGGGTTCCAGACCTCACAATCCTGCTCCCATTGAGATCTACCTGGTCACCAAAAAGCTGTACTGCTACCCAGTGCATCCCCAGGTGACAGAGAGAGGAATGATCTTTACGGCAGGTTAGCTGTGAAATGGGCAGAAGAAACTGAAGAATAAGCAGACACAGACCAAGTAGCAGCAGCACCACCAGGTTGCGCTGGGGACAGCAGAGGGCGATGCTTTCCCTCTCAAAAAGCCACATGTATCCTTTGATAATGCTATGGCACGGTGAGTACAGGTTGCTGCTATAATAAGACTGCCCAATTCCCATCTATTGATGATGATGTAAGAATCTCAATGGCCATGTAGGCAGACAAAGCAGAATAAGATCTCCAATTTTCTTGGCCTCCTTGTCATTAGATTTAAGATCCCATTCTGTCAAGAACCATGTGGAAGATGAGTTGCAGCACTTTCTCCACAATACAAGAAAGCACACACTTCTTCCATGAAAAAGAGTATGTTTTAAATTCATATAAATCAGATGTGACAGTTAGAATCAGACGCTGATTGGGTGGGGCACGTATCACCTTAAAAGACTTTTGCTCATAAGGCAATAACTAAGAAAACTTTAATCTCAGTTACATAATTCTCTATCAATTTATGGCACAAACTAAGTGATCTGTAAGAGAAAGGGAGCTGGTGTCTAGCTGCAATAATCTAAACAAAAACAATTCAGTAGATTTAATGCAATTCTCTGCTCTATTACACAGGTATAAAATTTATTGAATTCAGCAGAGTTTACACTGGCATAACAGATTGCAATAGAGTAAACAATCAATTTCATGTGTTAAAATTTCAATAAGATATTTGACCTAGTGTATCACAAAATTTAACATCCAAATAAGACTGAACAAAATGTATTGTTTGAAATTATTTTCAAAACTACAACTACCACTGCCATGAAGCATCAAGGCAGCACTCCCAAATGTAGACATGTTAGCCAAAGTATTTGCTTTTTGATTTTTTTTCACTGAAAGCTTGAACTTTTCTATTGAAATTTTTACGTAAAATAAGTCATTCCCAATTTTGCTGAAATGATAAAAGGCCTATTTTCCAACCTTCTATAGTTTCAAAATTAACTCAAGTTGATTTAGATATGAGCATTGCAAATGACTTCCAGCTAAAGCATTGTTAACATAGGTAACAATATAGTATATGGCAATTAATGAAATGGATGAAAGAGGAAGCAACATCCAGCAGCTTTCTGTGTTAGGTTCCATTTTGCAAAATGTCTTCATGAATGAAGTGGAGCAATATGTCAAATAAGGTTGAGGATGATATTACATTTCAATATATTGAACACACTATGAGGAAAATTAAAGGAAAAAATATTTTGACATACCAATATTCACTAGGATGGAGAAATCTGGAGAACAACAGTGCCAAAAAAAGACTTAGGGATGACAGTGGAAATAAATAATAAATGAGTTTAAAAAATATTGTGCCTATTATAAAAGGTTGAGGCTGCTCATAAAGAGTTATCATGCTAAGGGGCAAGTTAATAGTCCTTCTTCTACATAGCTCTCAATCTAATAAGCCTGGAGTATTTCAGTTTTGTCTAACTGAGTTTGATCAAGCAAGCATAGATACACAGCAGTGTAGCTACATACACACAAATTAAAAAGAGTCCAGAGTAAGCTATTTGCTATTTTCATTTATGAACAGCAAAATATTAACACAATTGATGAACTTTTGAGTGCAAAAAAGAATAAGAAAGATGAGTGTAGGGTAAGAGACATTGGGTGCATGCAAGAGAACTGTTAAACTCCAGAGCACTTTGAGCTGGAGTACACTGCTCCCATGTGCAGCATCTACACACATGCTTGGCAGCATTTTGATCCAGAGAAAACTATGCCCTGGCTGGCAGCAGGCTTGGGAGGTGAGGCTCCAGGTGGTGGCACCAGACAGTAAAGGGGCTGGATGAGGCAGAAGAGTGCCAAAGTGCAGAACTATGTGGCGAGGCATCAGGCAGGCAAGAATCTGGCTCCCTGCTGCTGGGCTGACCAGACACAATTTATGCCTGTGGTCACTGTCTACATGTGCTTTTTGTCTCATAGTTTCATAGATGTTAGGGTTGGAAGGGACCTATTAGATCATCGAATCCAACTCCCTGCCCTGGGGTCAGATGCCTCCCCAGGTATCTGTCTCCCTGTGCTGGGGTCAGATGCCTCCAGCCAAGTATCTGTCCAATTTCATTTTAAGTACATCCAAGGAAGGGGACAGCACCGCCTCCCTTGGAAACATATTCCATATTTTGGCAACCCTTACTACAAAGAATTTTTTCCTGATGTCCAATCTGAATTTGCTCTCTTCCAGTTTGTGGCCATTATTTCTATTTACCCCAACAGGCACCCTAGTAAACATTATATCTCCTATTTCTTGCTGCTCCTCTCCCCGCCTCCCCCCAGTGAATTTGTAGGCGGCCACAAGATGAACCCTCAGCCTCCTCTTGCAGAGGCTGAAGAGGCACTTAACTTTGCTGTAAGATACCACTGTCAGGGACAGAACTATCTTACAGTGGAATAATTAATTAATTTATTGTGCCATAATACTGGCTTATATGTAGACAAGGATGCTTTACCGCAGAGTTAATTAGTCTACTCTGCAGTACAGTGCATGTGTAGAAGTACAAACTGGGTGTGTTTACTCATGCAGTTGATCTGGGCTCACTTTACTCATAAGTAAACTTGTGCAGATTAAGTACTCCCAGGCAGGCAGCTACACATTCAGGAACTAGGCAACAGATTTGCTGCTCTTAGCACCAAACCTCCTGCAGCCTTGCAGTGGGCCCCTGCCATCACTGGGGGCAGCTCCAGGCTCCAGCTGAAGCTGCCAGCAGCCAGCAGCACTCTTCAAAAATGAGCCCCACTCTCTGCCCCCTGTCCAGTCACTTCTTCCCTACCTGGGAGCAGAGTGCATGGGGTAAAGGCAGAATGTGACTGGGATGAGGAGCTGCCCATACCCCCTGCCCTACCCACAGGGGGCCTCTCTGGGAAGGTGCCCTGAGTCCAGCCCCCCAGCACACTGGCATTGCACCCCAAGTGCACTCTGCTGCACATGTCAGGTGGTGTGCAAGGAGCTGTTTGTGCTGACTGATGGGTGCCCAACCTGCTACACTCTACTGCTGCTGCTGGTCAAGATGCCCTGGGCTCCTGGTATGGGGCCCTGAGCTATGAAAGTGCAGGGGCAAGCCTGGCATGCCCTGCAACCTCCACTGCCACCTGTGGCTATTCTACACATCCCTATCCCCTGCAACTGAGGCGGCATTGCAGCATGTGAGAGGCCCATGCCTACCTGGCTGTGGGGGCACAGGCTGCTCAATAAAGTGCTACACTGTTTCCTGTCTCCCCGTATGCTGGTGGAGGAAGGGACCCAGGGCCAGGGGAGTACAGGCAGGCTGGTTGGGCAGGGGGGGGATGAGGCAGGTGCCAAGTAAAGGGGCTGGGGGTGGGGGCAGGGGCAGGGGCTGGGGTGGGGAGGGCCCTTCCCCCATTCCAGGTCTTACCACATGCCCAGAGCTGGCATGGCCAGCAGCTCTACTCAGTCCCAGCTGTCAGACGTGGCATGTGGCTCTCGGCAGTGTCCTCAGACACTGGATAGTGGCCTGCAGGCACCCAGCTGGGGACTTCCCCCTCGGGAGGAGCTAGCACTGTTGGCAGCCAGCAGTGTCATGGCCGGCCTCATCTCATGGCTGGCCCTAAGGCTGCAGGGCTGGTGAAGCGGGCACTGGACAGTGGCAGACCATGGGACTCTGGTGCCCGAGGAACGATGCTTACTTTTATGCCCACCCCAGACCAATGCCCAGGGGCCATGACTCACTTCTGCCCTACCCCCTCCCTCCTCTCACCCCATTGCTATATCAGTGGCTGCAGATCTCAGTGAGATGGGCTGCTGGACACCTGAGGGGCCCTCCTCCAGTGTTGTATTGCCACAGGTGCCAGACCAGGATGGGGTGCCACAGGTGCCACAGGTGCCAGACCAGGATGGGGGCACAGGTGCTGGCTATAACACCACCTGTGCTGTTATAGCCAGCACCGCTTTGGCCTGGGTCCTCGGGCAAAAGGATGTCTGTCAGTTGCTGTATAAAGGGCATGGACGTGTGGGCACTGCCGGACCAACAATTGTGGCCAATCACAGTGGCCCACTGTGGCCACAAGGCCTTGACCTTTGTGCAGCACTGCTGCACTGACTGGTTGTGGCTGCGTTCCTGCATCTGGTCTGACTGTGGCTCATAGATCTGGGAATTGTAGTGGCTGCTCTGCTCAAATTGGCGCTACACCTCTTCCTCACCTCATAGCACCATGAGGTCACCAATCTCCTCCTTGGACCAGCTGAGGCCCCGGGTGACAGGCACAGGCCTGGACACAGGTGTGAGCATGGGCCTGGGCAAGGAGAAAGCCATCAGAGATCCCATGCTAGCTCTCTGGGCCTCCACATGGCTGTCTGTGTGCTGCCAGACATGGACAGCTGCCTGCAGCACCCAGCACAGAGGCACAACCCAGGACTGGCTGCTGTGTGGCAGAGGCAGTGCCCAGCAGCACCCGCAGGCTCTGGGCAGGTTTCTGGGATGCACTCCAGGCATGAGGAGCTGGCTGTAGAGCCAAAAGCTACCTGTATCTGGGCCTTGGGGCTGACATGCTTGGCAAGAGGCTGCAGCATCCTGCAGCAACCTCTAGGCCTGGGCAGTGTGGTCCTGGTAGCCACGCAGTAGTGCGGTGCTAGGCAGTGGTGCTGGGGTTCAGGCAGGTTTGCACAGGTAGGCTGCAGCCTGACTAGGGGAACACAGGGACCTAAAGTTCCCTCAGGTTCCCTGCTGGTGAGCCCCAGAGCTCAAAATGCCTGCAGTCTTTTAAAACCTGAACATACCTGGTGGAAGGCCAGGGCTAATGGGGCTTAGCACTCCCAAACATGGGGCAGTGGTGGTAGCACAGGGCCCGGGCCCCAGGCAGCTGCAGCAGGATAGAAGGGGTGTGCACCGACACAGACATGCAGTTGCAGTCTGCTGCAGGCAGCCAGGAATGCAGCCCGGCTGCACATGGAGCAGCACCCAGCAAGTCTGTGAAGGGGAAGGAGTATCGGAGAGGGGAGGGGGTTAGGGGTGCAGACTGAGGCCCCCAGAGTGAGGGAGGGAGTGGAGCAGAGGCAGGTGCAGGAACTTGGGTGAATGGGGCCCTGGGGCAGGTTATGGGATAGTTGGAGCTGTGGGCAGCTCATCCGTCAGATATGTAGGGAGGTTTCCGCCATTGTACGCACCCCAGGGAAGGTATGGGGGGCACATGACCATCAGAGTCATGCGTGGGGTGGAGTGGAGGCAGGTTGCTGCTGCATGCTGGGCTCTGCACCCCACTGCCATTGCCTTGTGAGCTACGCTATGCCATGTGCCCCCCACTGCTGGGCAGGCATGGGGTTTGCAGGTAGCAAATTTAATCATGATTCAAGGTTTTTACTGAGCAGTAAGTGCACACACATGTAGATGCATGTGCTTACTGTGCAGTAAACTAGGCTACTGTACAGTTAGTTGTCTCATGTAGATGCACCCACTGACTATTAAACAAAGGCAAACAGGGGCCCATACATACATATCCCACAAAGAGGTGGGGTAATGTTGACATCTTTTCAGAATCTAAAAATATCTAATAGCTGTTAACACTAAGGAAGGAAAGGGATTCTTAACAGTAGTATTAATTACAGAGGGCCAAATACTCATCTAGATATATCCAGATTTACTTCAGCCAAGCATCTGGAATATATGCATTACAGCTGCTTGCATGATTCTTTTTGAATAACTGATCCAACCAAATCATTCACAAAGCAGTTCCACTTTTTAGTCCATAAATATTTGCTGAATACTTTGGATGAGTAATATTCAGCTGGTAGTTTGTCTGCAAACTGATCACTCCAACTAGTCATTACTTACTATTTATTATTTTCAGCTGATCTCCTACATCGTATGGATGAAAAACAGTGAAACTTTGTCAGAATTTTTTTTCATAAAAAACATAATATCACATTTTTAAAACTGGTTTTATAGCACTGTTCAACTAAAAGAGAAGAATTTATTCAAGACATTTTTGACCATCTACATAGTATCTTCTCTGCTATGTGACAGGATGGTTAAATCCTGTGTAACTACAAATTAATAAATACTGAATAAGTAGCATTGTTCTCGGGGGAATATCATTGGCTCAGATACTGCAAATAGATCTGTTTAGCTAAAACTGTACTCCCATGAAAACCCAGTGAGGTCGGCAGGATTATGTCTAACTCAGATTGAAGAACCAGAAGTACTTGTTTGAAGGAGAATATACATATGCAAGAATTTTGGGGGGGCTCACTAACTTGCTTGCATGAATACCTGTGAAAATGAAGTAGTATCCTTCTCACTTGGTATTAGGAAGAATACATGGGGATTCTGCTTTGTTGCAACTTTATACTTGAAGGAATGATACTTCTTGGCCCCAAATTTATCCTCTCCCAGATAGATTTAGAACTTGCCTAGGACCAAATTTAAATGGATACTTCCAAAAGAAAATGCAGCTTCTAGTGTACAGCACTAGAGGCTTTCAGGCTTATAATCCTCAAATACTACTGACAGTCAAGGTTCAATAGTTAGTGCTGCTGCCATATTATACACAGCTAGCCCAGTTCAATTGCTTGACAGATCAAAATGTTAACAAGTAAAGAGAATTCTGTCATATGACTTGTACTCATTTGGACACTGTGTTGTCCTTATGTGTTTGTTGGAAATGTTTAGTTATTCTTTGCCAGATTAATTTATTCATTTGATGGTGTTGTCATGATGGTACAAGAGAAACACCACCCACATTTTTTCTTGGTCACTCAGTATGTCAGAAGCTTGGACAAGTTTGGTGTGCCTATGCTAAATGTGTATTCAAGTACTTAGAGAGCCTTCAGGAATGGAGTAGCTAGATTTCATGCCACAGAAGAATATAATACCATGTACTAGATCCAGTTAGTATTTTTCTCTAGATTATGTTCTTCAAGAACTGTGTACAAACAGTACTGCTGTATATTTAAACTATAGTTTTTTCCAAAACATAAATGCACAGGTATAGTATTTTGCACCAGTGAGTTTTATATGGTAAATGTTCCAGACAGAGGCTGTAGAGCCTGATTCTTTGCTGCTTCACACCTTACGCTATCATTCCTCCTGTAAAAAAAGGGATATAAAATGCTACCTGTAGTGTGAATGAGTAGACAGTTCTGGTTTCGGTTGTATATCCATATTGAGGAAACAAGTGCTACCAGAAAGTGCAGGGCACTTGGAAAATGGGGCTGTCTTCCATACAGTCCTTGTTTACATTCACTATCATATCCTAACTTCATAGTTCTACTGGCCTATATTGCCAACTTGAGTAATTAAAACGGTAGTTACTTCCAGCTGGATTTAGTAGGATACTGCACTTAACCTAAAGGCGTCTTATAATTACTTATAATAACATAAGCCAATATAACCACAACACTTGTTGATCTTAACATACAGCTACATTTAAAGCTCTTCTTCTTCCAAGGAAAGATGACGTTAAGAATGAGATTTAAATGGCAAGAAATGAGGTCACTCAGCTCATTCAGTACAGTGCTCCTAACAATCAACATTTCTCTTGAGGTCATGGGAATATGTCATCTGCTGAGTATAAGCCGTCTGGCTTACTTCACTTTGTCTCCAGCTTTATCCAAGGGAAAATGCAAGAATCCTAAGCAGCCTCAGGGGACAACAGTAACAAGTACATGCTTATGCAAAAAAATGCATATTGTAAGACTGAATGTTGTTATGAAATGTCAGTGTAAGACCAAGGAAAAAAATCCAGAACACGAACGTAGGCACCTGAAATATGCTTTAGGCAAACTAGGCACTTAAGTCCAACAGTGAGACCCAAAAAGGTCTCAAGGACTCTGCAGCTGCATAACTTTGGAGAGCCCTGACTTCCCTCAGAGTCCCCCTTTATGGCTGGAAAATTCCCTCTGTGCCTGTTGAGCACATACCCCGGACAGTCCCAGCTGAGCAGCTGGGTCCTTAGCTTCCGCCTAAGCTCACCACCAAACAATACCTCCTTCATCACAGGGGCCTAGCCAGTAGGGGTGCTCCAAGTATGCCTAACACACTCCAAAAGGAAGCAGAACTCATGATAGAAGTGATATCTTTTTATTAAACCACCTAGTGTTTTGAACAAAAAAAACCTTTGATTGCAAGCTTTTGGGCACAAAAACTAGATTTTGCAAAACATCCAGCTGGTCTAATAAACGATATCACCTCTACCATGAATTCTGATCCCTTTTGCCTCTAGATCAATATGGCTACGACTTGGATACTTAACACACCCCAACAAATTTGGGGCCATTGCAAAATACCCTCACAGCAGCTTTCTTTTTAAAATGCAATCACTGAAGGAAGGTGCATCACTACACCCTGTGTAAGAACCCAGTAGTTATAGCATTTGCACAGGAAGTAGGAGACCCAGATTCAATGCACCAGTTTACCTGAAGTGATTTTAACTCAGAGGTATAGGGAGCTCCTGCAGCATCCTGGGCAGCGGGCTGACCACTGGAGAGCTAAGGCATGGAGAAGAAGGGAGTCTTACCTGCCCCAGCTCTCCCCACACTGGCAGCAACAGCTGCTGCTGTAGCAGCCTGGGCACAGGCTGCTATAGCTGAGGAGCAATGTTCCTAATCCAGAAGACTGCTATGCAGTTACAGCTCTGCATGGCCCAGCCATGGGCTGCCCTGCACCCTGTAATGTGTGGCGGTGGGAGGAAGAATAGCACCTGAGATTTTCACTATAGAAGGTGAAGCTCTGCTACCTCTTTACGTGTGCAGTGTGCCTGCCTGTCAGCTGCAGAAGCCCTGCAGTAGCACAGGATCCCCAGGGGCTGCCCTTGGTGCCCCTGTTTTCACATAATAGCATTTCTAGGGAGGGCGGGGAGCTGAACTGTACCTGTCACGGCATAAATTCTGGGGGACACATATATGCCATTCTGCTCTCCCTCTCCTCCCCCCAACACATTATGGAGTGAAGGGTTATTATTTTTTTTTTGGCTAGGTAGTGTGGGGTTGCACCTGCATATCAAAGACTCCTGAGGGCATGTCTGACCCCTCTTCTAATTTGACACCTGGGGCAGGTATCTTGTTTGCCCCTTCCTCAACCCTAAAAATACTAGCAAGGGTTCACTGGCTGGTAAAATCAATATTTGTCATCCCAATAAATGAAATATACTGGATAAATAAATTGTTGCTGGTATAACTGCATTCACACTAGTGTATTTGCTGGCCCAACTATGACAAGGGTGTAACTTTGTGTACTGTTAACCTGTGTCAGTAGCACTTTTAAGTGGAAATAAGGCCTTGTATTTTTAAACATAGCAGCAGAAGTACACCACCGCCGGTACAAACACTGAGTACTGGAGTATTCCCAAAGCCACACATCCAAAAATAATAAGGTGTTTTCCAAATAACACAATTTTGGTTTCTTTATATTTGCCTTCTGGTGTTGGAAGCTTTAGAGATCTTGATTTCTACCTTTACTCTGCAATTACCTGTCCTAGAAACTTGTGTTTATTTGTTTTTTAAAACGAAAGACAAAGGTTTTGCTAAATCAGGTGACTTCTGGTCTTGAGTTTTAATTAGCATACCAAATAATGAAAGCTAACCTAAAACTTGTTATAGGTAGCAACACTGATATTTATATCAGCTGAGGATCTGGATGTGTAAATTATGTGCTAGTGACTATAGTACACTTTCAACAGTATCAAGCCAGTTTCTCTGGTCTGCTCTGGATCCTTTGCTTTTTCCTTGTATCCCTATCAATTTTGCCTAATTAGTTCACTTCCTGTGGGCAATGCTGCATAAGTAAATTTTAAGAGGACTCAAAAGAGGCAACAGACCGTGTGATTAGTTTTGAGAAGAACATTCAAAGAACAGAGGGGTAACATGAAAGGAGGCACAGAAGCATTTGTGAGACGTACATTGGAAACGATGGACCATTTGTCCTCAAAGAAATTTTCTGTAATAAAGGGCAATTATGCAGAAATTACCATCAATGTCTATGAACTGTTACTACTTTCATGATGATAGGAAATAAGTTCAGGATTTAGCCTGGCATTTGGGGAAAGTGGGGTTAACTTCCTACTCCTGACTTCTGTGCCTCAACTTCTCTCCTGTAAAGCCGGGTATAAAATAGGGATAATAGGATCACCCTGTTTTCAAAAATGTAATTGCCCTGCTGAAGCTGTGGCTGTGTGAATTAAATAAATACATATTAATTGGCTTGAGAGTAAGACAGAAAATGAATGGATCACAGAGAGGTTATAGTACTTGTGTGGGTTGTAACAAGCCATGGATCAGATCTGTTCCCCAATGAATGTTTCATTATTGCAGTGGTGGAGTTCTTTCCCCCTCCTGAAATACTCAACTGGGATATGAGAAATCTTAATGTAACTTCCTGGTGAAGAGTAGAAGAGCTCTGAATCCAGGAGATAATCAGTCCATGGGCTGTCCCAGAGGGAGGAGTAAAACCTTCTCTCATTTTGATCATGGGAGAAGCCTTTTGATAAATTCTTCTGTTGAAGTGGCACATGTCCACAGACAGTTTTAGTTTCAATAGATCAGCATGTTCCCACTAAAAAAATCCCATGTTGAAACATTTCAGGCCAACTCTTGTTCTTCATTCATAAGGGAAAGAGTAAAGCTTTACCCACTAGGCAGACCATGGCAAATGTTATTCTAGCTTCAGAGCTCTTTGTTATGGTGTGGATTCACATTTAATTTGGGATTCTGGAATAACATGGAAAGCCAGATGTACTCGTCTGCTCTCTTACAAAGATTAGGTTGTCTTCTGCTCTCTGGGAACAAAGAGAAAAAAGCACCCACTCCCGGAAACAGCCTTTTTCTGCCTTTTTCTGAACATTATGAGGAAAAGTTGTAATATGTTGTAATACATTCAACAAGTGAACAAGATAAAAAAAGAAAACAAACAACCCTCCCCCCCCAAAAAGAATTAAATGGCAGACACTGAAACAACACAAGAAAACATAAAAACACTCTTGAAACCAGTCAGGATTTTTGTACACCATATAATAAGCACTGACTCCAGCAACTTTGACATTTCCCTGTTTCAGGAGTGTTTCCATTGTAGTTTCATTCCCAAATAAGTTTGAATTATTTCTGGTGATTTCATTTACATCTTAAAAGGAAATGAAAACCTCTGCTGCTGTTATAGGGAGTACAGAAAATACTGAGAAAATGAGAGGTAGTGGTGAGGAAGCAGTTGGTACATTAAAGCCCCACCCCCCCTTTTTTTATAATAAGAGTTGTGCAGAACTGTGTCAGAAAATGAATGCTGTACCTAGTTGCCATGCCTACAGATATGAAATTAGAAAGAACTAGGTCCTTAACTTATGTAAGCCAGTCATCATTCAATTTTCACCCATGGAGAACTGGGCCCATTATTTCCAGCGGTGGGAAAAAAACCAAACCCTTGCATGGGTTCTATGTGGGGGAAGCACAAGGCAATAACAGAGCAGCCTATCCCATGTAGATGAGATGGCTCCCCCGATTGAGAAATCAGTATCAGGAGAAGGGAGAAGGCAGACCCATGGGCCCTTTTGATACCCAGTGGAGAACAAGCTGTGCCATCGGTAACATGAAACAATCAGTCTCCAAAGGACTGAGCATGGTGGTAAGTTTCTTTCTGTGCTCGCCTATCATCATGAGCAACATAGCCACAAACCAGTCTTTAAGCTAGGCTTTGTGCCAGTTCAGTAAAAGCTCCTTTCAACGTATCTAGTCCATACTTGGCCTGTCCGTGGGACTAGATCCAAGGACCTTGAGCACTGAAACAAAACGTGAACCTCTTCCTCAGTGGACTGCCTGAAGTCACAAACAAGTGAACTAGACTCATTGATTTCTTGTTTGGATTAGCCACTCGTAAGAACAGTCCTCAGTCTCATATGAGTTACATGTGTAGGAGCTGGAAGCTGAACAGGAAGTTTCCAGTTAATTATCACTAGCACATCAAACTCCACCCTGAACACAAGACAGACAGAAGTGGGTCACTAGCAGACTGTCAAACCTGAGATAAGCAAGTGTGGAAGGAAAGATCCCCAGGAGCAGCCGAGCTGGGGAAAAGGGGGTCCTTAATAAACAAGGCAAGGTGGAAGCTGTGGCAATGGTGGCTTTGGGTTCATGTTGTGCTCTTATGCCATCATCGTTTCCGGGAGCTGGCCAGCGAGAGGGAACCTGCTGATTCCAAAGCGGCTGCTGTTTCCTCGGGAGTCGCGTAGTGAAACCGACCAGCTTACAGAGCCCTCTCGTAATTCGCAGATCTTTTCTGACACCAATTTAGTTCACTGTGTACTTTGTTGAATACCTGGAACTGCAGTTTATGATTTTATCTGTGCATTTCAAAGGAGACTGACTTAGAAGCATCTATTGGCCAGAAAATATCTTTTCATCCTGTTATTATTCTCACCGATGTTTTAAATGCCTTTTGCTTTCCTTACATGACAAGCATGATACTGTTTTGCTCATGGTGACTTCATAGCTAGAAAGTACAGTGATTCACCAGCTTGGATTTTCCCATCTAATTCCATTTACTGAGCTGTCCAAAGGTGGAGGGGGAAGGAAAGAGAAACACCTCAGATGTTGCTTTCTTTTTTGAGCTTTTAGAGTCAGAGGTCAGTGCAAACATATGCTGTCACAGGACTGTGATACAGAGTGCCACAATGAAGCATAACATGCCCACTCCTGGCATGCTACATCTCTGCAAGTATCTCTTATAGCTCAGCCCTAGGTGCACCTTAAAAAGCTTGTAGTCCTAGCTATGCTTATTGGTACTGTACTAAGATCGCAACGTGAGGTCCATTTCAGAGAGAGGTACAGAATTTAGCACATGTGGAGCAGCTGTGCTGCACTTCACTGCGGTGCTGATTATCACAGACCTTTGATGATAGACCTGCCTGCTGACTCCACTGCTAAAGCTCAAATAAAGGGAATGGCCACAACTGAATGTTGTTTTCTAGCTATTCAAATTTATATTTTTCAATATAACCCTCTTGAAAGAGAGGGCAGGAAAATACAAACTGAAGTAGATGTTTCACATGGAGCATTTTCACAGATCCAGTTACTAGAATAAAGATTCAATTTGCTACTGGGTTAAATTCCAGGTTCCACATACAAACTAAAAAGCTTTGGATGATATTTGTCCCAGATTCCTCCAGCTGCCTTTCTTCTGGGCCACACCATGACACCGAAGCCCAGGAACACTGTGGCCGTGAGTGTCAAAGGAGAAACCTGTAAGTGCCCTGGAAATGGTATTCTCATACCTCTGAAATCAGTTGTTGCTAGATAGGGAAATCCTTGTAAGATGCATAACTTTTTCTAGGCCTTTCACCAGCTGAAGATATTGTTCTTCATTTTGGCACTTAGATTGGGGTTGCCCTTTTCAGATGTTACCTTGCTTAGCATCTGCCAATATCCATCAGAGAAAAAGCTCTTCTGAAGTGAAACAGGTCTAAGCTGTGCCCAGATATTCCAATTCTTACTTAGAAATGTGTGGCTTAAAGAGGAACGTCAAGTCAATATCTACTGTGCTAATCACTTTCTGAACACAGCAGCTACTGATGACCAAAGCCAATTGCTTGAAGATATGAAGATGTTCTGGTCACAATATACACATGTATAAAATGGGTAAGACTACATAAGAAGACAATGACTTTGTATCCATTACTTGGATTAAAATGTTCAAATCTGGAACCAATCACTGGGAATTATGGGAAGTTCTGGTTGGTCTACTTTCTTTCTGAGCCACTGTACATATCATGGGTGATGTAGTCCAGCTGAGATACCCAACATATAAGCAGGAATGAGAACATGAAGTGTCTGATCTAAAACTGCCATGAGGCACAACAGTAACAGTCTGGGAAGGAGGGAGGGGAAAACAACCTAGCCACAAACCCTCAATCTTTCAGTAGAAAACAGGGTTGTTTTTTCTTCCTCATTTTACTAACAGTTGAATTTTATCTGGAATTCCAATGGTTTATACAAAAAAATCACTTAAATACTCAATTTTCTGTTGAAAAACATGTTAAATGGGGGAAAAAATAATTATCCTATGTTGTGGATACTCAGCATCTCAAAATCACCTTAGACTCAGGCTATTTTATTTGGGGTCCGTCTTGGCCAAGGTGGGATCAAGCACCCCCGCCACCATTTGTGAGCACAGGAATGCTGATACACAAGACAGGAGGCTGCTGGAGCACGGCAGTTGCCACGCTCCGGGAGACTCGATTAATCGAGCCTGCTCCAACACACTGGAATTCAAGCATGTCAGAGCAGCTTCCATACTCGTTTGTAGACGCCTCATGATCCCATCAACGCTGCTTACTGCTTTCAAACATGAGTCAAGGACTCACTTTGTGTTTACTTTAGTCACTCAACCCTGTTGGCCCTCATATGCCTATGCCTCAGATTATCCATCTGTAAAATGAACCTCATGTTATGTGTTTGCCTCAGTTGCATGGGCTGACTTCGGGCTTAATTAGCTTGTGCCTGTAAAGCTCTTTGGGACCTACAGCTGATGGACACATTTCATTGGAAGGCATTGTTATCCACATTATCCAGATGCAGCTTTTGTTTATACCAGTGGTGCCCAACATGTCCGGCTCCGCAGACCCGATGAGTGGCACAGAACTGGTCTGCAGGCCAGATCTGGCGTGTGCAGCCATGTGTCACCTGGCCTGTGGGATTGAAGTTTGGTGGGAGCAGTGTTAATTGCTGCAGTTGCTGGAACCATGATAGCTGCCTCCCACCACCAAATTTCCAGCTCCACGGACCAGATGATATGACCGCACTCTGGATTCAGCCCACGGCGCTCCCCATGGCTATGGAAATTTGACAGCAAGACAAATGGCAGCAACATTAATTGACATGGCTACCGGAGCTGTGGCAATTAACACTGCCACCGCTTATCACACTGCCAAATTTCCAGACATGCAGGGAGCCTCCCCCATCCAGTCACATGGCACATATGGCTCCACAGGCCATATCCAGACCATGAGCCATATCTTGGTCACCCCTGATTTACAGCGATATAAACTGGGGGTAACTGCCCTGCAAGGAAAGGAGTTGCACCAATGCAAAGAGAATCAGACTGTTTGGATATCATTAACCAAACAAAGACCTGGCATAGGCCTTACTAATGGATTTTCAAAGGCTGCCTTTCCATTCTATCCCTGGATAAAGCTGCAGTGGATTGTAAATTGTGACTCCAGCAGACAGCAGCTCTGGGGCTCTTACAAGCCAAGCATGCATTTTGCTGCTGTTTGCTGGTAGTGCTCACTGAAATTCTTGACAACTGCCTAGGGTGCTGACTCATCATTCAGGGTTGCTAAAGCTTTCCTACCAGAAATTAGACACAGCAAGGCCAGTCACATATTCAGCAAAAGACAATAGGTTCTAGTAACTACTCACGGGGGGTGAAAGGAGAGGGAATAATTTTAACACACGTTAAATCCATGCAAACAGCAACAATGGAACAAATGCAGAAGTAGCAGAGACTAGAACGCTACTGACATTCATAAAGAAGAAAGGCTGCTGCAGATTTTCACTGTCAGGGGTCTGGCAGTGATTACACCGAATAGCATGAGCTGTTGACAATTGAAGATGAGCAGCTTAGGCAGAAGGAGAAATCCTTTGGACTTACAGTAAGTCCTGTGACACTGTATCACTTGACTTAATTAGCTCAAATGACTGGGCTATAATTGAGCAAACTATAACATGAGTTGTGACTCACACTGTGACTCAAACTGCCCATGTCAGTGTGGTAAATTAATTCATTTTCTTTTAAGTGAAAGTTAATAGCCAACAGCAATTCCTGGCATTTCACATTGCAAAGGAGATAGTGGAAAAGGAAAGGAATTTGTACGAACTTGTTGATCTGTCCAGTAATTTCAAAACCAAAAGTGAACGAAAGTTAAAAACAAGGGATCAAAGCTAAGAAATATGTTGGGTCAACAAAAATAACTGAAGCCTCAGTTATTTTTGGCATAACATCTGGTAGCTATATATGAAAGTTGATGATTAACTTACTAGCTACGCATGTGTGTGATGCAACAGGCATGGTGAGTGGTTGGTTCACTTGCATATTTAGTTATCCAGCCCTGTCCATTGCGTCCAGACAAAATCCCCAACATAAAAGGCTTATCACACAACTTAGTCAACATAACCATCCTGGATTTTATTTATTTTAAGCTGCAAGCCTTGGAGTGACAATCTGAAGCATCTACTGCAAAGCCCTAGTGTACTTTGCTTTAACGCTTACTTGAGATGGACCTGAAGTTATGTTTGGCCCCACAGTCAGATCTGATTTCTGGTTTTCTGATTCACTGTTCCACTTGAGCTGAAAAAAGAGAGAGGCCAAAGTAACAGATGGGATCCAGGTCTGGCATCTGGGGGGAGGCTGGCTGTATTCAAGCAGAAACATGAGGCTTAAAGAAATGTTCGGGAAAAACAAAAATAGGAGAGAGCACTCAGAGCAAACTGCAGAGATGCTGGGGAAAGCTAGACTGAATGGGTAAAACTGAGTCACAAGCATAAATCTGGTGGCTGACAAGAAGCAATAGAGAAAAGTGAGGGAAAGTATTAGATAAAAATTTGGAATGAGGAATCACTGAGGAAAACTGGTTTAAAGGAGCACAAGAGATCAATGCATGGCACAGTTCTGTAGTTAACCTTGTAAAAGCCTTTTCTGCACAAACTAAATGGGTGCAAAGTCTGAGTATTGATCTTCAGCATGATTGTAAAAGGGTTAAGGAAATTGAAATTCAGATGCAAGATGTGTTAACCACTTTTAAAGGATGTTGCCTTCCTTCACAATACTTAGTAATCGCGTTTCCAAACACTCTCCAACGCAAGATAGCATGAATCATGTTTTTTGTGGCAAATCTATGGTACGAAATGATGCCAGGAGTATTTTATAATAGAAACAGCTTCCTAGAAAGTGATTTTTCCCCTTTAATTTAAACAATGGTTAAACTTTGGAGCCTGAACAACATAGAGTCCATTATTTGACGGAGTTTTGTTACTGTTTGGAAAACGTAAACCTTTCACTGAGCCAAATATTAATGATTATGACCACACTCAGATTGCTGGCCGGGCTCCTCACTGCAGACGTGCCATGGCTGCAGCTTCCCAAGGCCCTCTGGACTCTAGGTAAGGTTGCTGGGGCCAGCACAGTTGCTGACCCCAGCCTTCCCTACCTCACTCAGGGTAACCTGCCACATGCCACAGCATGCATAGCATGGGCATTCCCCAGGGACAAGTAGCAGCAGCAGCAGCAGCAGCAGCACAAGGTGTGCCACTGCTACTTATCCCTGGAGAAACAAATGTTCATGCTCCTGTAAACACAGCCCATAGGGTTAAAAACATCCTGACCTGTTATGGTCTTTCTGAGCTTTTTGCAACAGAAGAATTGCTCTATTGTTTTTTGGGCATCAAAAATAAGTGAGAGCTAAGTGTTAGCATCTTCCAAGAGGTGCCAAGAGTCTAAAAAGGTTGAGAATCATTGTTCTAGGTGATGATCTGGCCCAGAATATTTCTCTACACAAAACTTCTCAGACTAAAGATAGTAAACATATATTGCTAATGTTATTTTATGATGGGTCATTTAAGAGTGTGAGTGACAGAGCCACCCAATCCCAACTCAGCCTCCCTTTTGTCTCTCCACTAAAGAAGTCCTTCAGTGAGATAACACCTTACTCTTGCTTAAGCTTGTTTGTCTTTTGTAATATCTGCCAACTACCAACCATCAAGCCCCAAAGAGTGAATCTACACAGATCACAGAGAATGGCCCTGAGAAGCAGGTGAATAGAAACCTTGTTTTGGAATTACAAAGGGCAAACAGCACGTGAGGGGGTTTGTTAGGTCATAGGTGAAATACTCTTAGGATACTCCTTTCTGTAACATCTCCGTGATGGCAGAAATTAGTGGCTGCCAAAAGTTCTGATATAAGTATACTACCCTAGATCACTGCCTAAGCATGTAGCACAGTCATGGTTTAAATGTAGGCCTCGTTTCCTTAACCAAAAGACTAGTCACTAGCCTATCATTTTCCTGCCTTCAGTACTTTTCCTCATCATATCACAGAAATGTCGTTGAACATAGTGATTTGCTAGGCAAATTCTTCTGTGTTTTTTGCTCTTACTTTCAAAGGTGGGCACCATAGCACGATGAAGGGAGGAGGGTATACAGGATACCACAACAAGCCCTGGGTGCTGATTTAGCAGAGGCACAAAAATAGCAGCCACTGCTACCATTATCTCAGCTGGTGTGCCACCACTGTCAGCCAGTTATTGCTGCTTCCCTGTGCACCACTGCCATCCAGGGTACAGAACTGCCCAGTCTGACTCTGTGTGGGTATATGAGAAGACGTAGCTAAAATCTTTCTGAGGCAGTATGATTAAGTGGGTAAAAATATATATATTTTATTATTCAATGAGTTTGAGTCTATCCTGAGCTAAGTTAGAAAGGACTTTGTGTTGGATTCCTGCCCTTCCAGTCTTGAGGCTGATGTGATCTGGGTGATCTGATGGATTTTAGGAAGGATACAATGTTCTCTTTTAAACTGAAGTTGAATTTAGTTCTGTCACGTGGGACCATAGGGCAGAAACCTATGTTATTACATGAGCCCAAATGGCAGCTTTCCACGTACATAACAGGCATTTGCACACTGTCTGGAATCCTATACCACGTGCAGTATGGATGCATAAGTGTCCATAAGGCTACTGCCCATACTCACTAAGCTGTGCTCTGGCCAGGGAGGCATGTAAGCTCTTAAGATTCAATTTTTTACTCAAATAAGTAATCTTAAGAGGTAACGTTTTACGTAGTTTGTCTCATGTCATGCACCACACACCTGAGTATGTCCCCACATTGTGGCCTAGTGAAAACCAGGAGGCAAAAGCTTCCACATTTCACCTGAGAGTTAGTGTGTATGTCCAGGAAGATGAAGACCCAGGTTCTAGGCCACCCCTCACCCAGAGGGGATTTAAGCCTGTGCTTTTCCAAAGCCCTATCATAGTGTCCTAACTACTAAGCCACAAGGCAGGTATTAGCCCTCTTGCAGCTGAGCTGCTGCACCTTGTATTTAACAGTGACTGCATAGAGGGCAGTGAGGAAGTCTCTGTCCTATTAGGAACACATTTCCAGGTTAGAATCCCAGGCCTATACCCTTCCAAAACTGCATCCATCTCATGGAGCCACGCTCTAGCTTGACCTTCCCTCCCAGTTCTATATATTTTCTTTCTTGGCTGAACAAGGAGCTGGCTTCAAAAGGAGTTCTGGAGAATGGCCTGGTTAAAGCGTGATCTGCGGCCTGGTAATTAAAGCACAGTGCTGAGAAGTTAGAAAACTCCTCATTCAAGCACCCTCTGGGTCTTCTGCTTCCTAAATCAGTGCTCTTGGCTCTTCAGCTAATATATGTGATGGATCTCCTCCAGTACTGATCAACTGCTGGTCATGGGTTTTGCCAAGTCGAATCTCATGACACATAGTCATGCACCATATGTTCAGACAGAGCTGCATACCTGCCCAGCCTGGCCAGCATACAATGCTTGCTCAGTTACCACGTTGAGTAGGATCCCAAGCTGTGTAAGGGCCAAAATGGTAAGAGAAGTGCAATTGCTTCTTTCTGCAGGATATTACGTGTGAACAGGAGCTGTCCAGTGGCAGAAAATTCATGTGATTCCTGTCTGCCCTTTCCATCAGTTCTCTTGGGTTTTCCTTTTCTCCTGGCACATAAAAAAGGAGAAAGTGTTGTTAAAGGGCTGACATTTAAAACAGACTGTGGAAATTAGATTATATTTCATAAACACACTAAAGACATGTTGCCTCCAGTTTGTGTCACAAATTCTAACCTGTTTACAACATCTGTTTTGAGGACATTTTATTGGCATGTTTGGGTTTCAAACAGGTTTGAAACTTCAGCTTTAGACAGAAACACTTGCACTATTATCATCTTAACCAGGGATCGGGGTTTTCCATTTTCCATGGAAAAATGGAAAAACCCCACATTTTCCCTTTTAACAGAGAAAAAAACATATTTCTTCATTTTAATGGAGATGCCTGTGGATTTTCCACTTTTGGTGTGGGTGACTGCCAGGGCTGGAGCGGGTAGGGGAGGATTGGGGGCTGTGAAAAGAGCCAGCAGGGTGGGTGAGGGCAGGGCAGGGGTGTGTGGGTGAGGGCTGAGAGAGGAGGGAGATGTCTGCAGGAAGGACCACATGGAGGGCCAGCCCGGCCTGATAGTGCATGAACCAGGAGCTGTGTGCAATAGGGCCAAGTGGGAATGTTCACATGGAGGCATGGAGTCGCACACAATTGGGTAGTATGGGCTTCGTGCCTTCATGGGCAGCTTCACGCTGGAGTACTGGAAGACCCATGTGGAGGCATGAAGCCTGCCTGATTCAGTGGTGCATGGCTGTTCCCCACGGTGTCATGATCCACATGTGCTGGCACAGAGTCAGCCCAGTTTGGTGTGAAGGCGCACACCAGCATGCTGGGCCAGCTCTGTGCCAACATATGCAGGTCCTGGGATTCTGCCAGAGGCATGCATTGCCAGGGACTCTACCTGCCATGGCCATGAGCACCCCAAGAGCCCACTAGCTGCTGCTGCTGAGCTGCCAGCAGTGCAGCCTGTATACCACAAACTACACACCTGTCCACAAACCCCACACACCCCTTCATAACACTGACCACAAACCATGGTGGGCCCTTGGGGTGCTCAGGACCATAGCAGGTAGAGTCCCTGGCAATGCATGCCTCTGGCAGAATCCCAGGACCTGCATATGTTGGCACGGAGCTGGCCCAGCATGCTGACGTGCGCCTTCACACCAAACTGGGCTGACTCTGTGCCAGCACATGTGGATCATGACACTGGGGGGGACAGCCATGCACCACTGAATCAGGCGGGCTTCATGCCTCCACATGGGTCTTCCAACACTCCAGCGTGAAGCTGCCCATGAAGGCAAACCACAAACCATACCCACCCACAAACTGCACATACCCCCATACCTATACCCACCTCAAACCCCCAACCCCTTCACAACCTCCCCACAAACCACACAAACCCCCCACACCTTCAAAAATACACACACACACACACACCCCACCCCAAATACACAAAGTACCTGTATTTATTTTTAAAGAAGGTTCATATAGTGTTATATTTAGTTTAATTTGTAAAATAATAATAATAATTTTGCAGGATGTTGAATTTTTCTGTACATGATTCCCTGGGGTGTACAGTGTGGTCTCAGCAGGAGCTCCAATTTTCCATGATGAAAAACCCAAAGTCAAATGCCAAAATATATGGCTATTTAGAATTTATTTTATTACAGTGATTGAGGCATTGGTAGGCTTCCAAATTGCTTTAAAATTGTAAATATATCAATAAAACATTGTGTTCAACTGACATCTGTATATAAATATAGTGGCCTTTCATTTTCATCATGGATTTGTGGTTTTTAATCAGAGAATTTGGGGTTTTTATCAGAGAATTTGTTATTTTTTTAATCAGAAAAAAACAGAATCCCTTGATAATGACTATTTCTTGCTGTTGAGATGCTATGGGGACCTTGGACTCATGGCCCCCAGGAGAGAGGGACTGAAACCATACTGCTTGGACTGAACCCATACTGCCTGGATGCCGTGATTCTAGCACAGTTTCCTCCCTTGCTAAGGATTTTGTTCCTGTTCTACACAGGATCTTATACTGCTCTTATCACCATGATATCTGAATGTCTTCCATGCTATGCATTTAGTATAGATCAGATGCATTTCCTGCCTGCTGGTATCATTGTGCTGAGGACTACCTAGAGAACTGGGGACAAATCTACTGCTGGTGTAAACCAACTGATTTCAATGGAGCCATATTCATTTTTACCAACTATGGATCTGGCCTTTTGTTTACAGCATGGTGCGGCTAGACTTTTTTTTTCTGCGGTAGGGCAGGAGGGGAGGAGGAGGGCAGGGAAAGTGGAGAAAAACCAGCAACCAAAAACAGCAACTACAACAATAAAAACTCCTCCTGTCCACTTTGGTCAGTAAAAGTATGCGGGAATGCTGCTAGCACACCACATTTAAACATAGCTGTGGCAGGCATGTTTTGAATTCTAGCAGAACCTAAATTAGGAAAGAGGCAGGAGAAACTCAGTGCAAATGTGGGCAGGGGACTATTAATGACTGGCCTTAGTGTCATTTTCTCTTTGTTATTAAAAGCAACATCAGTGCTTGGGAAGGGTAGACATCAGAGAAGTAGAACTGGGTGATGCTTTTAACTCATACTCAATATTTCTCTAAATCTAGCTCATTGTGACTGAGAAGGGTGCCATTCTGAGAGCAAGAGAGAAGAGATTCAAGTGCTTTACTGATGAGGGGTAGTGCAGGCAGTGATGTGACCTTTTCCACACTCCTCTGCTGACAGGCTTCAGTTATAACCTGCAGTTACTGACTTTATTGGTGAAGGGTCAGTTAATTTCCTTGCCCCTTGTGGCCTTAATCTCCCCAATTAGCCTTCAACAAAGGTGTCAAAGTGGTCTACTAGGGGCCTTAAGACCAGCAACCCATTTCACAGAGACCACCATCATCCATTGGATGGTAATAGCTTTTAATGAGTGGACATGCATTGTCATAAGGGCCTTGGCAAACCTTATACTGTAAACCAAACACGTGTTAATTGGCTCAGTGCTGTTTGGTGTAGTGGAGCAGTCACAAGGTAAGGCAAAAAACCTTGCTCTAGTGCCCCTCCCCTGCACAGCACGGTGACTTGCCACTAGAGGCTTGATATGCAAGGGCAGGAGCAGGAGCTAGAGAAAAGATGCTTCCTGCTTCCTCAGGGCAGAGCAAGTGCTACAGCTGCAGGTCCTACATCCACTGCCACTGTGATTGGCTCTGCTTCTCCTGCCACCACTGTGATTGGCTCTGCTTCTCCTGCCACCACTGTGATTGGCTCTGTTCCCACCAAGAGCAGAATCAGCCAGGTCTGAGCAATGCGGTTCCCTCTCTGCTGGGACCCAGCTGGCTCTGCTCCTGGCAGGGAGTGGAGCTGGGTCTAAGCAATATGGTTCCCTACCCCCATTTGAACCCAGCTGGCTCTGCTCCCAGTGGGGAGGGGAGCCAGATTCAAGAGGTGGTAACGTGGGTCCCTCACTGGTTCAGACCCAGCTGGCTCTGCTCCCACCAAAAACAGAGTTGGTTAGAGCATGTGGCAGAGGGAAGAACAGAGGGCCCACTGCCTCCTGGGATGAGGTAGGACTTCAAGTTGAGCAGAAAAGCTTCAGAGAGTTGCCACAAATTAATAAAACAGGAGCAAAGTGATGATCCTGCCCTGAAGTAGGGTAACATTAAGTTGAATATGGCTGCAAGCCACTTGAAGGGTGTTTACATGTGGTCAGTCCAGGCGTTAAGAGCTCCAGAACCTGCAGGCCAGGGCAGGCAAAGAGCCATCCCAGCCCTGGAGTTGGAGAAGCTCCAAGCTCTTGTGGCTCTGGGGCTAGTCCTGGTAGTGGGGCTGGCCAGGAGCAGATTTGCTCCCAGCTGGTGTCTACAACTGTGCTACTGCACAGTTACTTTGGAGCAGTTAATTTGCTATTTGTATTTGCAAAATAACCATGTAGTAGACTAACTGACTGTGCAGTAAGTGCCTGTACGTGTAGAAAGTGAGTATACTGAAAAGTCAATTAGTCAACTGTGACCTAAAGCATCTCGAGCAGGCACATCCAATGTAAGTTAGATGAGACTTGGGGCTGATCTAACTTAAGCCAAGGTACCAGCCTTACTTGAAGAAGAATCATAGGTGATTTAAAATAGGAAACTTTATATTAGTCATAGGCTTTCACTTTCCCTCAGTATTCCTCTGCGATAGAGGAGAATTTGGCCCCATATATTTCTAAGCAAAGAAATTATAATATTAAAATCAATTTAAGTAGATACAAAAATATTTATAACTTAACAAAATGTGCTATGATCTGATTGTTTTGTCTCTGTCAGTGTGCTAACAAATATACAGGTTGGCCTTGTCACTGCCTATCACATCAACTACAGGTTCTTTTGTCAAAGCTTTTAATAGCCTTTTGGTTTGGAAAAGTGCCTAGATGGTCATAGGTTTATATGACTCACTGGGCTACAAAAACTAGCTAAATACAAAGTTTAAAGGAATAAAAACAGTTCACTAAAACATTTGTTTTACACACATGTGTGCATGCACGCGCACACATACATGTGAGTTACACAATTTAGGCACAGACATTATTTTAGTAGCGAGCCAAGATCAGCCAAATAGCTGGAATATCTGAAATGTTTGAGAAGTTCAAGTTAAGTTCAAGGTCATTTCTTGAATGCAAACATGTTGCACGTAGTAATTATCATGAGTTTGTTGTATTTACTGGTACAAAGTATTCACAAAGTCTACAGCAAAAAAAGTATGACTTGTTATTGAGCAAAGTTTAAACATCACGTAATATGCTGTGGATTCAGTTTTTTTATGTCAGGCCTTCAGAGATCACAAGACAAAAAAAATGTGATTATGAAAGAAATGTAAAAGGTTTACAAAACACAAAGAGAAGTGAAAACCTGACAAAAAATTTCCCTAAAGACTAAATATTGGGTTTTTGAACCAGTTACAGCAGATAAGAACTATAGGAATTAATCCAAATATTTTTATATGTTTTAAAGCCTGAAACTTCCCAAACTCTCCCTCTTAATTTCCAAGATGATACATTTTGATATTTTGTCAGAATTAAATTACATCACTCAAACTGAGATCAGCATTTACAGAAGGTCTTTTTGATTAAGGCTCAGGTCCTTATACCTAAGGCAGTTTCAGTATTAATCAGTCGCTTGTCGCTAAGGACTACAATCTGCTAACAGAAACCTTGAGTTGCTTGATGAGTCAGTGCAATGGGCACTATTTGTTAACCGTGTTTTAATTCAACCATTTACATTCATTAAATTTAATTCAAAATTGCTTTAACAAAAGATTCCTTTGGCAGATGATTTTTGTTGTTGTCACTGGTTTCACCTCCCTCGCTGATCCCAAAGTTGCAGAGCACTGACAGTATTGTATCAGGGTGTTTTAAAGCCTTGCTCAGGGGCATTGAGTATTGGCTACAGCCAAAACTAGAGGATTTGACTGGGGTGTGCCAATGCGCATGCTGCGACCAAAGCCAGAGGTTTCTGGCAAAAGGGTCTTGCCCCTTCTATCAGGGTCAGACCTATCACCATATCTGGAGATAGGAAGGAATTTTACCCCATTGTCAGATTGGTATGGACTGTGGAGCTAGAGACACACAAACCGATTTAAGTGATGAAAAACTGGTTTAAACCTGTTACAGAACAGGTGTTCAATGCATATAAGCCAGGTTCAAAATGGTTTGAATGTAGTATCAGACTTAACTGATTTGGGTCAAACTGGTTTAAGCAATGTCTGTCCCAGACTCAGGGGTTTTTGCCTTCCTCTGTAGCAGGGTACGTAGCCCTCTACCTGGGATTTCTTGAGCATATATTGACAACACATCATTGAAGCAGGATGTTGGCTGCTGTGGTTCCCCTGGGTCTGTGTTAGTTTAAACTATCTCATGTATAGTTTAAACTATAGATTGTATGGGATAGTTTGGAAAGGGATGATCCTGCATCAGGCAGGGGGTTGAACTAGATGACCTTTGGAGGTCCCTTCCAGCCCTACTTCTCTATGTGTCAACGTTGGGTGGGGGGATGTGTTAGTGTAGAAATCCAATGCTCTATTAATTGGGTTACTGAGTGAAACCCACTTTTGCTACTCTACTAACCTGCTTTGGGCCCCTGTTGAAGTAGGAGCTGTAAGAAACTATTGTAGGCAAGCATTGTACTTTCAAGGAACAACAGTCACACACCAGGGAAGCAAGGACTAAGTCAGCTGTACTGCTGTCTCACAGTTATCAGATGCAAGTAGTTTTATATTACTCAAATGCATCTACTCATGATCTTATACATTTTTGACTTGGACAAAAGTACCACTGTCTATTTTTAAAAATTTCCATATGTAAATACTCACAAGGCTAGAGCCTGATATCAATGGCACCAGTTTAATTCTAGAGTAACATGTTCAGTCATTGGCCCTGTATTGCTATTCCCTGGATTTTGTTTATGAGTCTTGCAAGAGCTGGTAGTCTTGCAAGACTTCTCTTGAAGTCTCAGCTTCCAGAGTCACATGAAAAGATGTGACAGTCTAAGTTTTTGGTTCTTTTAAACTAAGGTTCTTGTTTTCATTGTATGGGATGAAACTTCAAAATATTAATGGCTGGAATAAGAAAGAAAATGAAAAGAGCCCT
Source organism: Caiman crocodilus (assembly GCA_030014935.1). Classification (NCBI taxonomy): domain Eukaryota; kingdom Metazoa; phylum Chordata; order Crocodylia; family Alligatoridae; genus Caiman; species Caiman crocodilus. The sequence continues at coordinate 242,442,911 of JAGPOW010000261.1, forward strand.
AAATGTATTATTTTCTTAAGATACTATGAATTTGGATGTTCTGACTCATGGTTTTTGAATGCCGGGGGTTGGCAATACCTTAGGTCCAGAGTATAACCTTTCACTGAGCAACAGCTCTCATATTTGTTGTAGGATTCATGCTGTGTCATGATTCTAAAATGTAACAATATTTGCTAGATCCTGAGTTTTTAATTTCTTGAGGAAAATGTGACTGGGAGTTGGTTTTGGGGGTGGGGGCATTGTATTCTTTACAGGCCTTTCATTAATATGTCTCTGTATATGTAATGTGTGCTTTCTTTGGCAATGATCCTACTTTTGAGTCTGGAAGAACATTTGAAGACAACGTAGATGGAAGGCAGTGGGTTCACAAGCATGTGTTCAAGTTTTGAATAGGTAGTTTCAGTTCTGTGAGATATAGAATGATAAAAAAAAATCTAGGATGCATTTCCTTTCAAACTATTAACTATTAATAATTAAATATAATAGCCAATGCTAGTCTCTTAGAAAGCCATTTCTCTCTCCAGTACCTTATGCATCAAGGATCACATCAATACTTATCTCAGAGGAGATGGATAGGTAGCTTTATTCATTTTGCAAATCCAGGGATGTGATGCTTTAGCACTTTGGTACCAACTGTCTCTGAAACTGAAAATTAGTGAAGAAAAAAGTGCTGAAAATGTCAGGCATAGAAAGACTTCATTTTTCCCTTGTTTGAAATGTCATCAATTATCTGCAATCAATGTAAGGAGACAACTTCCCATACCATAATGATTAACAATATGTTTATAGGCACAGATAGGAGTAATCATAGGGTTAGACAAATGTCTCTTTGTGAATTCTTTGAGTGTTAGAAGTACTTAGTTCTGCAGCTCTCTCTGCCTAAGCGTGCTAAGAGACAGACTAGGATATTCATAAGATTTCTGTAATTCATGAACAAACACACATAATATATGCAGCCTATCTGGCCTTAACTTCATGTAAACATATCCAGTGACCAGATGCTTAAAACATTTATTTTTTAAATCAGCCCTACCAAGGAAGAAGCAAGAACTATTTTTTCACTGCTTACATATCTAAACAGATGTGTATTAGAGGAAACGCACTCATTGACTTAGTGTTAGTTTTAATGTTTTAAACTTTCCATTGTTTGGAATTTCCTGTTTAAAATTCTGAAACTTAAACTTCTTCCGTGACTGAGTTTGTCCTTTCCCAGAGAGTAATCATTGTCCAAATGTTTTAAATGGAGCTGAGTTGAATGTGAGTGTTTTGTTTATTCGCTGTGTGGGCATAAGCACTGTGGATGTCAGCAGCACGGTGAGAATAATACTCATCTTTGGTTGCATTGGGAAGCCCAGGTTGTTTTGAAAGGCTCCCCAAAATCACAATTTTAATATCCCTTAGTGACATAATGTCTTTTAGCTACTTATATGATGAGGTGAGGTACAGGGTAACTAAGATCCAGGGCCACAACAGTAGTTTCGGTGCCTGCATACCCTTGAAGATCTTGGTGAAACAACTTGCCCATCACCACACAGGATATCTGCAGCAAAGGGAAACGAGTGTCCTAACCAGTGAGTCATCATTCCTCTCCGTTGGATAACAATGGGTTTCAACTAATTACATTTTTCTGGTATCTTAGGGTAAGTACAGACATTCAGGGGCTCAGCGGAAGGTTGGAATGGGTTCAAAATGACCACCTAATCTAATTTAGCTCTCCTCCGGTGAAGACCTCACACTGAGATCCGATCTCAGTGATCAGAAATCAAATCTAAACCCGTAACAGTACAGAAGTGCCATACACACAGGCTAGTCTAAAAATCCAGGCTAAGACCTGGATCCATGCAGTAGCAGAGTTACGTGATCTAGATTAGATTGGTGCATGGAAATACTGTAGTTATGTATGTAGCCTTGGGGTTGGGGAAAGCCCAGTCACTGGCACCAGCCCCAGTGCCATGCTTTTTCTATCCCTGTCCCTGTCACTGAGTGATTTTTAGCTCCCCATCCCTCATGCCCCCCCACCCCAAGCCCCTCACCGCTCCAGGTACTGCCAGTTTTATCAGCATTCGCTACTGCCAGGAGCTGAGCAAGTAAGTCCCAGGGAAAGGGATAGGTGGGATGGGCATCTGGGAGCTAAAAATAGCTCCTGGTCTCATCCCCAAGGCCATCTGCAGACCCCATGAGCCCTCTTGATCCCAGCAAACCCTCCTGAAGCAGCCCCCCCATCACTGTCATAGACCCCTGATCCCCTTTCCTCCTGCCTGTTTCCTTCAACACCCTCCTCCATTAGCTCCCCACATCCCAACTTACCTTAGATTATGTTGCCCTTTGTAATGCAATCTAACTTCACCCTAAATTCCACAAATGTCTGTACTTTCCAAAGATTATCTCCATTAGATGACAGCAATGGTTAGTGTGAGGAGCTATATCATATTTATATACTTATACCACCTGTACACCAATAAAGTATTCAGCTTTAAACTACAGGAAAACAAAATATATTTATTCAGCATAGAAATGAATACTGGTCAAAATATTTCAACTGGAACACTTTTTAAGGAAGCAAAAATATCTTTTTCACTAAATATTGAGAAATACTTTTTGTGGAAAAAATATTCATCTTCAATGTTTCAGTGCAAAAACAAAACCAGCAACAATTCTGATTTCAGTTTTTGCCTGAAAACCTGAAAATTTTCATAAAGAATAGAGTAAAAAAAAAAGATTGTGCTTCTATGCAACCAGCTCTCTGCACACAGAATACTCTTATCTTCTATGAAAGAAATTATGGAATATATAAGGCTGAGTCTGGGTACTTATCTTTTTGGGAGCAGCTGAAATTCCAATCAGCCCACCTGCTTGGGAGTCATCCTGAAGTCTACTGAAGCCCAAAAACACTCAGACAATGATCCGCTCTAAATTACTATATTTTCCCCCCATACTGGTACATGATGAGCAGTAAATTAGGTTAGGTTGCAGACCTTAATTATTCAACTGGGTAAGTTCTATATATGAAATTCTCCAGCAGCTCCCTGAATTACGATGCATGTTTTAATCCTTTGCACTTCCATCCAGCCATCTCTAAGTTCTTAACAAATCTATTCCCAGTTCTACCACTTATCTGTTGGGTGACCTTGAGCAAGTCACTTCATTTCTAGGTACCTCTGCTGCATTAGAAGATGTATCTGTTTAATGTGCAAATAGATTGTTCAGGACAGAGACCAGTCTTTAATTCCATAGAGAAATGGGCTCTGGGTGCTCCTAAAATATAAATAAACAGCAATAACAGTGGAGTAATCATAGCAGAACTTAATAACAAATCAGGTGCAGAGATGTGGTTTTAATTCAGTAGTTCCTCCCTCCAGCCCTTTGCTTATATTCACTATCTTTGAACTATTTCTTCCAAAAATAGTTAATTTAATTAAAATGTATGCAACTATTTGAGCCATGTAAGAGTACACTCTGAAATAATATAAAAATAAAGGCATCTTTAACACAACAGGTAGTATTTTCAACCCATATATTCACAATGCTGACAGGTGGCCCCAAGCAAATGAACTAAGAAAAATGTATCTTGAGGCTTGTATCTATGGAGATGGTGATGGAGGCTTGTATCTATGGAAATCCTCAATGCAGTAACATTTTCGAAAGTAACCTTTCAAGCAAGGGTTTCAGTTTCAGGATTTTCTGTAGACATGAACAAACATTGCATGATGTGAGCTTGGTTAGTCACATTCTTAACACAGCAGAATGAATCAACAAACTCTAATACAGGGATATTCCCTGCCCAGCTGAACTGAAGTATTAAAGAAGAATTATAGGAAGTGGAGAAAGGCAAAGATGAAAACATGGCACTGCATTTCTCATTATCTTAATACTCACAAACTACCCTGGTAATGGTTTGTAGTAGTTTGTAAGGAAAGCTGGGAGCTTGATTTTTGTCTCATTTTTACTGACATAAATTTTCAGTAACTGCATCTAAGTTATTGGAAAACTGATTAAAGTGAGAAAAGAAATAGGTCTGAGTCATTTCAGGAACAAATGATTTCTCATGTGAGTAGCCCATTCTTAGGTGAACAGTTCTGGAACGATCAGTAGTCAGTGTGAGAAACAGATTAAGTCGATGGGACTGTTTTCATGATGATGTACACATATGGGAAAGGATGAAGTAGAAAGCTCTCAATTTTTTGGTCAAGAGGAACTTTCTCAAAGTAAACGCCACCACTTCTGACTTCCTCCTGAAACCCTACTTTCTATTGGTCTACCCAGTTGTGAAACTGGGCATTGTCTGTCAAATCAGGCAATGTCTATGAAATCCATCCCCCCGCCCCCAGGTGGCACTCTGAATAAAATGCTGACTCCACAGTGAGAGCCAGCCCACCGGGGGCTTAGGGCAGGGCTGCCAGCATAAAGGGGACTGTGGTAAGAAACGAGGGGGGGAGATTAACCCTCAGATACGAACAGGCCGGGGACCAAAGGGTTACGGAACTCTATTTCCCCTTTTCCTCTAGTTTTCCCATTTAAGAAGAATCCAAAGGCAATATAAGAAGTAAACGCTTTACTTACAAACTGCAGTACAGACTCGCGCTGATGCACACAGTGTAGGCACGCTCCGTAAAGTTACGCCGTGAAGCCCATCAATGCTTCATTTGCACGTCCGTGCCCGCAGTTCCCCTTACAATAAGTCCAAAAAACTAAAACCGCAGGGAACTCGAGGGCTCTTCGTACATCCAAGCGACGCAATTAGCCGTGATGGGGGCGTCCGGGGGGAAAAGGGAGCCGTGGACGCAGGACCTTCGGTGAGGGTGATCAAGCCTCGCCGATGTTGTGTGAGTCCCATACTGGTTCCAGAAATTTCTCCCCTTTTATAAGCTAGACAGCCAATCAGAACATGCCCTGTGTGTCAGCTGACTTCCAGTCAGGAGACTGACTGCCGGCTGTGCAGCCACACGCCTCATTAACACTATGATTGTAACTCGCTCTCACTTTGACTGGCTTTTGGTCACTTACTCCGGGCATAGTTTACTCTCGTGACTGGCGTTTGGTCACCTGTTTATTTAGACAGGGACCAGCCCCCATCCCTCACAGCTGACTGGTGGGAGAGTTGCCTGTCATGTGTCCCTGCCCCTCTCCATCAGTCAGCACTGAGGAGTAGGGCCACACAATGGACATCTCTCTTGGTCAATCAGTGGCAAGGGGCAAGGACACTGGGACCCCTCGGCCAGTGGCAAAGGGGGCCTCACCACAATGAGGCCACAAAAATGGTGGCTGGCCCTGCAATCTGCCCATGAAATTGACTGCGTGCCTCCACAATTTGGGTAGGTCCCTATCTATTTGTAGTCCTGGTTGTTTCTTTGATCCTGAACTCTATTTCATTATTTTTTCTAGCTCTCCTGATCTGTTTCTGACATCCTCTGCAACACAGTCCCTTGAGCTCTGTATCCACCTATGTTGTCTCAGGTATAGCACTCCTCTCTCACGTTGAATGTCACAATGTCTCTTCCACTGTAGAGAAATGAAGTCCTCCCTTTCATACATTCGCATTCTATCAGCCACAGTAAATGTCGTGCATTACAGTACCCAATTTAAAACTAGCTTTCCTTTATAAAATCTAGAATTTGTTTCATAATTGCCATCATTTTAGTCCCTACCACAGACCTCCTACTCATATAGCACATCTCTCCTTTTGCAGAATCTTGTCACTGCCATTGGGAGAACATTCAGTGGTACAGATTCAACCATCTGAAATAACCGTCTTGTATATGGACAGCACAGTGACTCAGAGCCAAATTTGGATCTCCTGTAGTGATTCCATGGAAGCCAATGGAGTTTACACTCACGTAGCAGGTTGTCACTATTTACAGTAGTTTTATTGTTGCACTGCAGCAGTTTTTTTTCACTGGGATCTTGCCCCCACAGGAAACAACAATCTCACAACAAACAAATATGTAAATGATAAAGGGTTAACTCACATGATGAAGTCCCTTCCCAGACCCTGAGAGAGTAATTCAGGTACAGGCAAAATATAGCCCATGGGCCAGATTCAGCCCACCAAGGGATATTATCCAGTGCATCTCTGTCTTGCCCAGCTCGGATTCAGGAAGCAGCCTAAGCTATGCTGCGCAGAGCCAGTCTCACCACCCCAGGCACATGGTAGGGCACAGGCTGTGTGGCAGCTGGATTTGGCTTCCCAGCAGTCCCCACAGCAGCATCTTACTGCACAGCTGCCACTGCCAATTTGAAATGGACTGTGGCTTTGCCCTGGGCCCCAGCCCTGTGCTGTCACCACCTTGAGATCCCGGCTGCACCCACCTGTTTCACTCCCAGGTGGTGCTCCCTGCCCACCCACAGCCTCATTCCATCCACCCAGCTGAGCACATCCTGCCTTCAGGGGTCCCAGCCCAGTCTTTGTGGAGACCCCACCTGCCTACCCACTCAGTCCAGTGCACTCATCAGTGGGCGCAGAATGGATGCCCTGGGGCAGGATAGGACCAATTGCCTTCCCCACTCTGTACCCTGTGCCAGGTCACACCCTCCTCCCTGCCACACTGGGTCAGCACTCCCACCCTGGCCCACAGCAGCTCACTGAAACTGCTTAACTGGCCCTTCAGTCCAAATAATCAACCTGCACCAGCAGCCCAAATAATCGCCCTCCCCTGAAGTAATCCCAGTTTTGTGCTGCCACCTCATCCTTTTCTCTCTCCCTCAGCTTCCTTTCTTGAGAGCTTTTAACTTCCTCTGGACCATACACTCATCCCCATCAGCTGGCCCTGCGCACCTAGGCAGGTAGACAATCCACTTTACCTGCCTGCAGCTGGATGGCAGCCCCTGAGCCCTGTACCCTGCTACATCCTCAAATCACTTTTTAGATTACATATGAAGACATATTTTGCACTTATATCTTTCCTTCTGTCTCTCTGCAATTCTTGATCTATATGGAAAAAAAATTAAATTAAGTAAACATGTATCTCAGTTCCAGTAAAACCCCACTGTTATCTTTGGCTCTATGATATATCTTAATCATAGAATCATCCTTGAATATTAAATATTTGTACATGAAAACCCTGGGGAATGTTAAATTTCTTTATTCTCTTTAACTAGGCATGCTATTAATTAATGCACTGCAAAATGATTAAAAGCATTTTTCAAATACTGAACAATACAGAAAAAGACAAGTTAATTGATTGATTGGTGTATGAGCAGGGTCCTAATGGATTAGCATTTGCATATTAACACAGATCCAATCTCTCTTTCTTAATGAGCTGCTTGCCACATTTTGTCTTCCTTTTAGCAGCACTAAGCACGACAAGGTATAATAAATAAGCTCTTTGGATTGCTCTCTCTCCAGGAAACAAAAAACAAACCTTAAAAATACCCTTCACAAAACATGACCTATATGCACACCATGTACACCATGTACATCAGTAGATGGAGATATGCAGACGTATTTAATTTTTAATGAAGGGTGGATCTCTGAATACCCTGGAGAATTAATTCTACAAACTGCATCATGGTAATATAAAGGGTAGCTTCATTTTCCCCATGCTGAGCTAGCATTTGCCTGAACCCAATTCTATTGGATAGGTGGGAAACGGAGATTACTGTGCAAGCTTATTCCATCTCTGGCCTTTTTACTGTGACTGCTACCAGAAATAAGCATTTTCTTACAATTACCCACAAGGAATAGATTTAAATCTCCAGCTCATTCTGGACAGGCCATCAGATAGCAGCTTTCTGTCGCTGCATCTAGCGAGGGCAGTAGAAAACCTTCACGGGTCAAAGTATATATGTGGATCAGTATCCCAGAGACCATGATTACTAATGTGACCATAGAATCCTATAAAAGGTGGAAAGTTAGTCATAGTACTAGGGAAGAGCATACAAGTATCACAGGAGTACTAGGGAGGAGTACACAGGTATGCAGGGAGATGATTTGAGATGCAGCTGGCAAGGAACAATGAAAGACAATAAAAAGGGATTCTACTAGTACACCAGAAGAAAAAGGAAGGCCAGAGAAACCATAAGTCTCTTATGAAATACTGAAAGGAATCTACTCCTGGTTGATACAGAGAAGGCTGAAGAGTTTTTTTACTTCAGTTTTCACAGATGGGGCAGCTACCAAATAAATGATGAGTGTAGTTGGCAGCAAAGCTAAAGAAGGATATAAACAGCCTAGAGTAATGGCAAAACAGGTTAAGAATTACTTAGAGAAACTTGGTGCTTTCAAGCTGGCAGGGCTAGATGGGTAATGTTGGAGCCATTGGCTATCCTCTTTGAGAACTCGTGGTGGTCAGATGAGGTCCCGGATGTGTGAAAAAGGGCAAGCATACTACCCATCTGTAAGAAAAGGAAGGAAGAGGATCTGAGTAACCACAGACTTGTCAGCCTCCATACCTGAAAACATCATGGAATAAATCCTTAAGGAATCTATTGTGGAGCACCTAAAGGAGAACGAGGTGATCAGAAACAGTCAGAAGAGATTAACCAAGAGTGAGTCACGCATAAGCAACATGATTTCCTTCTATTATAAGGAGACAGGCTCTCTGGATGGCAGGGGGGAGCAGTGGATGTGATATACCTTGACTTTAGCAAGGCTGACAATCTCATTAACAATGTAAGGAAATACAGGCTAACTAAAAATACTATGAAGTAGAAGCATGACTGGTTGGCTCTTCAGACTCAGCAAGTAGTCATCAATGGCTCATTGTCTAGTTGGAACAAGGTATCAAATAGGGTTCCCTGGGGATTTGTCCTGGGTCCACTATTGTTTAATATCTTCATTAATCTACATGACATTTAATCACTGTTTGAATAAGCAAATCTATCATCTATAATGATTTAGATTATGGGATCGTGTACATGCTTTGTACAGTCTGCAAATGGCACCTAGTTGCATGGAGTGCAGATATTCTGGAGAGTAGGACTAGGCTCCAGAATAACCTGGGTAGTCTGGAGAAATGTCCCGCAATCAGATGAGATTTAGCAAGGACAACTGCAAAGTCCTGCACTTGTGATAGGATAACTGCATACACAAATGCAGACTAGGAAATGACTACATAGGCTGCAGTACTGCAAAGAAGGACCTGGGGGTTATAGTAGACCATAAACTGCATATGAGCCAAAAGTGTGCTCTTGCAGAAAAAAAAGAAGAAAAAAAAAAAGCCATGTACAAACTAGGTTATATTAGCAGACGTCACTTGTAAATCAAGAAAAGTGATTCTTCTGTTCCATTCAGCACTGGTGAGGCCTGGCCTGGAGTGCTATGACCGGTTTTGGGCTCCACGCTTCAAGGACGTGGACAGTTTGGACTGAGTCCAGAGCAGAGCAACAAAACTGATTAGGGACCTGGGAAGCACAACTTATGAAAAAAGGCTGAAAGAACTAGCAGTATTTAGTCTGGAGAAGAGCAGACTGAGAGGATGATTTAATAACAGTCTTGCACTACCTGAAGGGCAATTCCAGAGAATGGAGATGGGCTTTTCCCTGTGGCCATAGAGCACAGGACTAAAAGCAATGGCCTTAAGCTGTAACAAGAGAAATTTAGCCTGGAGATTTAGAGGAGCTGTCTGACTATGGGGGTGGTCAAGGTTGGATCAGGCTGCCTAGAGAAACTGTGAAATGTCCGTCCCTGGAAATTCTCAAGACCGGGTTAGATAGACACTCGATTGGGATGATCTAATAAGAAAGGGTCCTGCCTTGAGCAGGAGGCTGAAATAGATGGCCTTTTGAAGTCCCTTCCAGCCTTACTTTCCTATAATTCATGGTAATGACTCCCAACTGATTTTTATTTCAGCAGTATAATCAAACCTTGCTTATTCAGCCAGTAATTAAAATAAATTATTGGGGTTCATATGCAGACTTAACAACACTAAGGTTTGCTTTGTCATAAAAAACTGTGTCGAAGTCCTTGGACCACATCCTGGGATGGTATAAATTGGCATAGATCCATTAAAGCCATTTGCCACTATATAAGCCAGTTGGCAAAGAAGCTTTCAACCACCATGTTTTTAATGTGGCCTTGAAATTCAGGTAGGTCAAATTACAGGTTTACTGGACAATGTTCCCAACTTATCTGCGTGCCCTTTGAGGTCTTCAGACACTTGAGATTTTCTGGTATTGTTTTACTCAATTCGAACTATTATAAGGACACTCTTTGTTACAAAGAGAAGGCCCAAATTAATCTCTAGTTCCAAATTCAATGCAACTCTAAAGGTCTGCCTGTCTTAGTGCTCTATCAGTAAAGACTGGCACCTATAGCTGAATCCAGAACTTGAATAGAAATCAGTGACAACTGAGTAACTCTGATGTCATGTGCTGTCTTGAGGGTGAATTGCTGTATGATAAAACAGCTGCAGATCTTGAATGACTTCTGTCTTCATTGCTTAAGAGATTACATTGCTGATTTGATTGACATGGTTCATAGGATATAAAAAGTATTTTTGTCTAGAGAATACAGTTTAGAGCAACCTTTAGAAAATGTGATTTAAGCCTATATTTTGTGTATAGAGATAATTAATCCACTTAGAGAATTTTTCTACTCAAATGGATTGGATCGAATGGGTTGTCCTAACTTAAACTTTAGTTCATGGTATTACTTCAATGCAGATTTTGGGACCCATCCTTTTTTTCACTATATGACTTATTTTCTTTTCTTTTTTTACATTCCCTGTACAACACATGCTAATTATTTTCATTCTAAAGGAAATGAAACTAAAACTCATCTCTCTTCAACACTGTTCTAATAATGTTTATGCTATATATCCCAGGTTGTGCAGAGATGATTAATGGAGGCTTTCAAGAGTTTTTGGAAATCTGTGCTGAAGTGTTTTGTTAAGCTAATAGTCTCTGTTAATATCTGTCACTTTTAATCATAGAATAAATAGGACATGTATGTATACCACTTTATCTATTGCCCTGTCTATCTGGGTAAGATAAAAGCAAAAAAATGAAGCCAGGAAAACCTGAAATCAGGGCATTACATCAGTAAAAATTTCTATCAGTAACAGGAAAGTTGCTTACCTTAAAAAAATAAACACACAAAAATATAAAAGAACCTGGAGAAAATGCAACTACAAATATTTCAAACTTTAAAACACACACAAAAAAGAACTGTTTGTGAAATTTGACATTTGTTGGCACGCTTGTAAAAGTATCATTTTGATCATATATCATTTTTTCAAAAATTAAAATATCAGGAAAACACAGCAGAGTAGAGTTCCAAAGATTTTAATACGTTTTATATCCTTTCCCCATTTATTTCTGCTCTTCCTAATATTAAGCCAACCATTTAAGTAAAGGAAGAAAGGAAGAGAAAGCATTGCCTATGCATGAGAGGGATCTGTTAACGTTGCAGTAGGTAGCTTGCTTTAACACTTCCTTAATTCAGTGCCCTGTATTCACGCCCAGCTAAGCTAACACATGCCAGACCTTTTCCCTTTAACTCTACTCAAAATAATTTTGCTCAAAAATTGAACCAATTAACAAAAATACAGTTATAGAAAATTTACAAAATGTAAAAAAATGTTTTCTTTATAGCAAAAGTGGTTTCTTTATATTCTTTATATCAAAACCCCAAAACAGGCAACAGAAAAATCTACCTCTGGCACCAAGACTTTGGATTAAACCTAACAATGTTTCAGAAAAAACATGTTATATCTTTGTGGTTAGCAATATAAATTGGGAGCTGTAATGGAAGTAATCTCAGCCTTAGCTATATTATTATTTATATTCCACTAGCACCTAGAAAAACCTCAATCACTGGTTGTGCTATTCTGCATTATTTGGACTTTTTTTCAAGTTGTATTCAGTCTTTACAGGATAGGAGTTGTTTATTCTTCCTTTTTCCACATTATTTTGAATCTTATTTAGGATGGTTATTCCATTTACAGTGGTTATGCTCATGTTTAAGGATCTCTTATTTACTATTCCTTATTCTTTATGTTTTCAAATTAGTGGATGTCCTTGAGAGTTTATTTCAGTGGGATACAGGATGTTGGTCTAAGGTCCTTGGTTTCTCTTGCAAAAGAAAAAACATTGTGGATTGAATTTATTTTCAGGCTGTAGAAATATCACAGCTAATCCCACAGCTCAGTAGTTTGCCTCATATGTTTTGCTACTTGTAGATTATGGAGCTGCTTAATGTTAGTGAGAATTAGAAGGCTTTTTTACAGTTCACAAGAGAAAAGAGCCACAATTATGAGATTTTTGACGTAGTGTAGAAATGGGGATGAATTGGTGTGGGTTGTGCTTGCACCCTGCAAGTTCTATTAACCACCTGAGAAATACAGTTATACGGAAAAAAAAACCCAACCAACTATGTGCCTTCTGTAAAGAAAACTAATAACATGACAATAACAGACTGTGCCTCCTTGAAAGATCTCATGACCCTATGCACAATAGTTCGCTGTACTGTTGAGAAGTAGCAGGGTGCCCCCCCATTATTTGGGCACAAGGCCACTACTAAACAACTCCATGGATGCAAAATATAGCAGGCCCTGGCCTTGGCCTGCCCAGCGCAGCTGCTAATCTGGCTTGCGCTGCTACCGACTGTGATGGATTCTCTAGATACCTGGCACAGCTATGGACCCTGAGTTTAGCCAGACCCTTTTGGATACCTGACTCAACTCTCGTTTCATCTCCTGGATACCTGATCCGGCTCATCTCCTGACCTTGCACTCTCTCTGCCTGACCCTCTGGATCTCTAGCTCAGTTCCCCAGACAGATGTCCTGGCTTCTGGCTTCCTGGCATCTCTACGCTCAGACTCTGCACCCTCCCCTCCATTTTTGACTGCTTCTTCCAACCCTGAGGTAACCCCCAGATGTGGATGCCCATGGCTCAGCATGACAAAATGTGAAAATTTCAGGTTTAGGAATATTCCCATAAATACACAAGTCCCAGTGTAAATTGGTTCTCCAGGCACCTAAATGGGACTTAGAGTTTAAATACCTATATTTCAAGGAGTAGCACAAAATGGTCATCCAGCAAGTACCATATTAGCTACCATGGATGTCACATCTCTGTACACCAACATCCCTTATAAGGATGGATTACAAGCCTTACAAGGATGGGTTACACCTGACAAAAAAAACTGCTTCTGTTTCCATTAAGCTCTCCCACTTTGTCTACACAGACAACTATTTCAGGTTTGGGATTGCCCTATATCTACAAACAAATGGCACTGCCATGGGCGCATGTATGACCCCACAGTGCGCCAATATATTTACAACAGACCTTGAAGCTTGTTTCCTCAGCAGGTGCCTTCTCATTACCCTGGTATACTTCAGGTACATTGAAAACATCTTCATAATATGGACACATGGGAAGGAATCACTTAGAGAAGTTTCACCAAGACTTTAATAATTTCTAGTCCTCCATCAAACTAACTGCACACAGCAGATTAATTTCCTAGACATTACAGTAAAGGTTTGCATCATCACCACATTGTATCAGAAACCTACTGATACTGCCACATCTACTTTCACACCAGGTTACATCTTAAATACACCACTAGATCTATTGTCTACAGCCAAACTCTACATTACAATTGGATCTGCTCAGAATCCAGCAACCGGGACACCTTTAAGGATCTAGAGCAAAGATTTTTGTAGTTCCAGTACAGTCCAAAACCTGTACCCACTCAGATCAGCAAAGCTAGATTCAGACTTTGCTCCAACCTGCTACAATACCAACCTGGCCATAAGGACAACAGAATGCCTCTGGTTGTCACCTACAGTTGAAACAAACTAAACCACATCACTATTGGCCTTTAACCCATCTTGAAAAAGGATGATCATCTCAAGGTGGCCTTTGGGGACAAACCTATCCTGGCTTACAGACAGTCCCCCAACCTCAAATGGCGCCTTTCAAATAACAAACCAATGGGCTTCCACCCTCGCTAAGACACCAGGCCTTGCAATGGACCCGAATGTTTGCTGTCTCCCCACAGCAGTACAAAACTCATCATCACTGGACCCAATGAGAAGGAGTATAACACCCAAGGTTCATTCACCTGCAGTTCTACCAATGTCATAAACCATCACCTGTTTACAATGTCCTCTGCTCTCTACATCAGACAGATAGGGTGATCTCTACATGTAAGAATGAATGAACACTGATCTGATATCAGCTGCAGAAAGACACAATAGCCGATGGCAGAACATTTCAACCTCCCTGGGCATTCATTCCATTGTTGATCTCAAAATTGCTGTTCCCAGGCAAAAAAAAAAGAAAAAAATAAATTTAAAACCAGTTTGAACAGGGAACCGCAGAACAAGAAATCATCCACAAACTGGACTATGTTAAGTAGGGTTTAAATAGGAACTATGGATCCTTATCTAATTTCCTAAATTAGCTTTTGGGACCCTCTTTTTTCCTATGTGTTTACTGGTCTTTGCTTTCCTTTGCTAGCACTGCCCCCCTATCTCTCTCCTCTCGCTCTCTCTTCCTCTTCTTTCATCTTTTGTATTCTAATTTATCTCTCTTTCTTATACTCTGCTTTGTGCATGGACTTCCACTGATGAAATGAACTTGGGTTCACAAAAGTTTGTGATTATATATATAAAATTAAGTTAGTCTCTAAAAGTACATATCTATCCTGCCTTCATGTGGCAGCAGCCAGAAGAATTAAGTGCCTAAATACATTACATGCCTCAATTGTGGACTAGAAAGCTCCTGAGTGCCTATGGTGAGGTATCCATGTATGTTTAGAAGCTATTTAGCTGGAGATCAACAGAACCTAATTCAGGGTGTCCCTGGGATGCACCTAATCTCAGCCTAAATCCTTGGAATGATAGACAAGAAAACCACAATTAAGTCCTATTGACAATGTTGAAATAGGCTCAAAGCCATGGTGGTATTTGCCTTCTGTTCACTTGCCCAAGACATGGGAGACCTGAGATCTAGGCTTTCATCACTCTGAGGGTATTTGACTTCATCTCTGTTATCATCCAAAGGGGTACCTAACCACTAGAATAAAGAATGAGATAGACAAGGGCACTTTCAACCCCTTCTGTTCAAGCTGAGCCACTGGGCAGGCAAGAGCCAAAGGGTCAGAAGGGCTCTCTATAGCCTAGTGAAAGCAATGAATCATGGGGTTGGGTCCCTGCTGCAAAGGTTGTTTCTGTTTCTCAGTCAATGACTGTGAAATATAAAATCCATAAAAATTTCTGATAGTAGAACTCAGGGTGAACTAAGCACCTTTAACTACCTTTAGGCAACTCCTCTGAATTTCCCCATTTACACCACTTCCTGATTCACTCTTACATATCTTGAGAGTCTCTCTGGATAGGGATCTCGCTGGGTAATTTTGAATTGCACTCATGAGAAAGGAACTCAAATCAAGGTCCAGGTGCTCAAAGTTGTTTAGGTACCTAAAATCAACTGAGAATTAAGACTCTAAAATGGAATTAAGTGCCTAAATATTTTGAGGATTTGGGCATAAGTCATCTTCCTTGAGCTCCTTTTTGACAGCATCCAACCATCAGCAAATCTCTCTACTCGTTCTCCCTTATCAATTGCATCCACTGAAACAAATTCACACATCTTGTCATCATCTCCAAGGCAGTATATATCTCTGCCTCTTCCTACTAGGCAAATCTTATCTCTCATTATAGTACTCCATACCCTGCCACGTCTGCTTTGCCCACAATAATAGTTTTCAAGACTTTTTACTTCACTCATTCCCCGCCCCCCCAAATCTTTACTTTCTCCCCCAAAATTGCAGATTTCAACACACACTTTATAGACAGTGTGGCTTTTCTTTGTATGCAAGATTCTCCTCCCCATTGACCTTTTCATTTTATATACATAAACTTCCAGCCAGCAAACCACCCAGCCAAATGTATTGTTTTACAGGGCAATATACTCAACTAGCATAAAGGAATGTATCTCAAGTAAAGTCAGTTTTAAATCTTTTGAGAATCAAGGCCATATTTTACCAAGTATTTGGGGATTTTCTTTAGTAAATGGTATTAGTGCTGCCTCCCACAGAGGCATGACATTCTACCTTGCTTTGTAATCTATCATCCCATTGGACTTTGGGTTCTTGGGACAGGAACCATATAATGAAGTACTTCTGATGGGTCTAATACAAATCTCACTGAAGAAAATGGTGTCTTTCCACTAACTGTATTGGGAATGAAATTGGGCCTAATCTTAAGAAATAATGGACATATAGGTCATGACTACATGTGCATTTAAGAACAAATAAATTGTATGTGCATTAAGCTAATATGTATTACGCAATTTTTAGCAGGTGTCTACATGTGGAAGGGTTTGGGACTAAAGTTAGTCCCAAGTCCCTGCAGACCTGCCATGTGTCCCTGTGGCCAGCGGAAGGAGCTCCAGCCTCTGGTCCCATGACTACCAGCACTTGGCAGCCATGCTGAAGACAGAGTTAGCTGTCCAGTACCAGTACCTGGCAGCCATCTGAGAAACTCTGATCCCTGGCCAGCCCCTTCCCTGCCCAGGACCCTTCTCTGTGCCTAGCACGGGGTCAGCACACAGCAGCTCCCTCCTTGCCGTCCCTGACTCCGTGTGCCAGGGCTGCTCCAGCCCTGCCCCTGCCAGTGATGACCAGTGCCCCATGCTCCTGCTGGCCATGGTGCTGGTCCTGCTGGCCACAGCAGCGGCGCACCCCGCCAGACCCCAGGGCAGCTGCACACCTGCCAGCAGGGGCCAGGGCATTGGTTGTAGGAAGCCCTGCCTGGCAGCCTCCTCCTATACTCCCCACTGCAGCCCACCTGCCCCACAACCCCTTCCCCCCTTCCCACCCCCAGCATCACTATCAGAACATGCAGATGGGTGAAACAAAGTCCTTGTTATCCTCACAACACCCACCCCTATCACTCTTCCCTTCCCCCTCCCCCCTCAACAAACAGAGCCCCTCCAACACCCTTCCCACCCAACAACAATAACAAAATGCTTACAAGTGGGAAACTATATACAAAGGGGAAAATATATATAACGGGAAAATTATTTACATTATTTTGGGTCTTCAAGCCCAGAGTAGGGAGCTATGGGAGGAAGGGGGAGGGAGAGGGCCTTGGGGCCAGGGCCCCAGGGCGGGTGCCCAACACCCCAACCCCTAGATGTTCCCTGGGGTTGGGTTGCATCTACACATACATTAATGCACATTAACTAATCACATTAACACATTAACTAATACCTAAATTTGATACCTGCATTTGCAGGTGTTAAATTTAGGTGTGATTAAACCAGGTTAATGCACATTAAATGCTTGCACGTGTAGGTGTGTGCCTGTAATGCACATTAACTTAAGCTAATGTGCATTAATGTGTCTTATGTAGAAGTGCCCAATAAAGTATCATTTACGCATTTATAGGGTCACTATAAAAAGAGAACGAGAAATTAGCAGCACAAGTATGATCCAACAATTTGTTCCTCTATACTTAGCTAGTATAGCTACATTGATTTCTGTAAGGCTATACTAATTTACACCTGCTGGATGGAGATCTGATCTTCCTTTCTCCAGTTCTTTTTTTTAGAATAGACACTTAGCTGTACTTTTATGCCCCTGATTACAGCCTGTACCATTAAAATCATGTCCTGTGTGTTGTGGTGCTATCATATTATCAGCTTCTGAGACTAAGATGCATCAACTTTAAAAACTTTCTTCAGGGGAAGCAGGCTAAATTACTGACAGCTAAAATAAACTGCATAAAACAAGCTGGCATTTTGTTTCAGTGCTGATGCTTATACTATGGTATGGAATATTTCAGGAATAATTAGACAATTTGGCTTATCTCCCACTACCTTTTTTTCCCAGGTAAGTACAATATAAACTAGTACAATGTAAGAAGCAGACATATCAGACACAGCTATTTCATTATAAAGCATCATGTTCGAACAGCCTTTTAAAATGTTGGATATAGTTCTAAATGTAAGGGTTGTTTACATTTGAATGTAAATGCTTGTAGAAGGGAAATATCAGAAAGGTGTTATTTGGCTTCTATGGATCCCTTGAGCTTTCTGCAACTGGCATTTCTCCCTGGGGTAATTTATAAACTATTATTCCCCCGTTGTGAGAACATTGGCAGGCTTGAGGAGAGAACAGCTCCAATTTTCACTCTTACACGGCTGGCTCATATCCAGAAGTTGCAGAAAGAGTATTTACTATAAAACTGAGATTAGAGGCTAATTCCTATATATGCTATTAATGATAGTATGAAAAATTTATCTCAGTCTGTATGAATGTATGTTTATGTATGTGTGTGTGTGTGTATGCACACGCATGTGTGTGTATATTTGTATTAAAAGGGTGTAGTTGTAGCTGTGTTGGTTTAAGGACATAGGCAGACAAGGTTCTTTGGGTATATGTATTACACACACAAATATAAACATGAATGCAAGCATAATACAGGCTAGAAGTGTGCATATTTCCAATAACAAAACTGAAAGCTCCAAGTAGAAAGGTACATTTAAAAAAAAAAAGCACTAACAGCTTCAGAAGCTGTATACGTTACCTGCTAATACACCAGAGATCTCTGATATAGGTCAAAGTTTTTAAAAGCTGCATGAATTAAAGGATCTAGTAGGTTTGAATATATAGAGTAAACCTCTTTGGAACTTCTTAAAATAGAACAACTGCTGAAACAAGATACAGTAGCATTAATGGCTGCCTAGACACCATTCTATTTTAATAAGTGTCATGGATGCTTTGGGGCATATCAAAAATAAATGGCAGTAACTAGGTAAGAAGCCAGGCTTCTGTGACTGCCAGCAGAATTGCAATGCAAATAAACTCCAATAAAGTCTTTCACAACATCTTCTGGGTTATCTGTGCACCATTGTCTCAAGTCAACAATTTAGAAACTTGCATTTGCTGATTATACTTATCTGGACAATAGACTCCAGCTGATAATGCTTTATATAACATGTCAACTTTGACAAGTGATTAACTGACTAAAGTAGCTAACTTTACCTTAACTAAGGTACTTTAGTTGGTTTGATTTAAAGAGCCTCATTGTCCTCTTTACATCAGTTTTACATCTGTGTAATTCCACTGACTTCAATACAGTTACGCTTGATTTATTCTGGAATAAGTGAGAGGCAGTCAAGACCAAAGGATTTAAACTGTAGGCAAAGATTTACTTCTGAAATCTTGAGCGTGCTGGATTTCAAAAGCAGAGAAATTATTATAAATGGGGGGAAAACATTTTTTTTTTTAAGTCAGACATCGTTTCTGCCTATCCTCAACTCTCCTTTCAGCTCCATTTCCTAACATGCATGGACAAAAATAAAAACTTTCCAAAATGTTTAATGATTCATATAAAACAAATACTTTTAGATACTTATTAACATTTAATACTTTGAAATGTTACTGCCAAATTGTTTACAGGGTTAATAAGCATTTGTCTATGTTTTAATTATTTAAACAAATTGTCAAATTCTCTACATTAAGTGCAAGAGGTAAATAATTTACATATGCCAGCAACAAGGAAAACTGCAACTGTGTGTGTGTGTGTGTGTGTGTGCGCATGTACACAGATATGCACACATGCGTGTGTGTGTGTGTGTGTAAAGGCAAAGGCAGTGTATGGACAAAAGAATTGTCATGCAAGAATGCATTAAACATATAGTACAAAATGCATTCTCAAGAGGAAATCTTTATATAATGGCAAGATGTGATACAGGAATTCTAGAAAAACAGCCATTGAAACTGTTCAGCTTTTATTCACCAGACTATAAGGGATGAGGTTGTATAGAAGAGAAATTAACTCAGTTAAAATGTGGACAGAGCTCTTTTGAGAAGCATTTTGTTTCCAACCTTTTACATGAAAGGAATTTTATAAGGGAAAAAAGTTGCTGTAGTCACAAAGCAGCAAACCAAACTTGCTAATTAACTGCATTCTGCACCACTTGCACCTCACTACGTGCACTGGCTGACAACATGGCATTCAGTGCTGGTTTGCAAACAAATTTAAATATTCAGTGCACAGCTTCTGGGAAGGAGGCCATTTTTTTCATCCCGTAGCTTTGGGATGAAACATTTATTAGTGACTTATGCTTATTTCCACCAGCTTTCTGATGCCAAGAGAGTTAGTAGAGTACTGTATGCTGCAAAACCCCATCTAATGGAAAAGGGTAACCAAAGGGAGGAACACAGAAGAAAAAACAGCAGAAGGAGGTATTTGAAATGGTGCCCATATATTCTTAGTTGGTAAGAGACCTGGCTGGAAAAGAAGGATTCTGTCCTATGATAAATTTGAGCGTTATAAAAATCTATTTTCATTCTGCATTACAATGCACCCCTCACCCTGGCTAGCCAGTAGTCCATTAGTCAGTCTCCTTCTCTCTCTCTCTCTCTGAATATACAGAATTAACCAGCTCCAATCAGAGAGAGATCCAGGCAGAATGAACACTTAAAGCTGAGTCTCCCACATCGCTGAGAAATGCCATAACCACTAGGTGAGAGTACCTTGAATCTAATAAAGGTGTCTTTGGCTGTAAAAAGGTTAAATACCACTGAGATAAGCACTAGGCTGTTCGGGGGCGGGTGGGTGGGGTGTGCACATGTGTTTGTGAATGCTTGAGTACACCTCTGTAACATCTAATTGCAATGATGATGCTCCACTTAGTCTAGCAAAACAACCACGAGCACACTTGCTTTCATCCCATGATAGAAAGAAATAATGGTTGTTGATAGATGGGTGGGAGGGGCAGGCAGGATTGCTCAAAATCAAGAATGGAAAACTTTATAAAGGAAACTCCTCTTGGGAGGTGATTGGCCTGAGCTCTCTGCATTCCTTTCTGCAACACTAGGCATCTACACGAGACTTTTACTACAGAGCTGCCTAATTAGTGCCTCAATAAAGTTTCAACATCTATATGCACAGCTCTATTAGGCCACAGGAAATGAATTAACTCCACTCCAAATTAGTACTCGTAAATATAAGTACTATTCTGTAGTGGCATTCTTTAGTGCTCAGCAGGGCACATGGGGATGCTGAGATGGCTGACTGAGGCACAAGAGTGCTTTAGTGAGGGGCTGCCTGTGCGCTAGCCCTACACTGAAGCACCCTCTTGCCCCAGCCAGCCCTTCCACAGCAGGTTGAGCTGGGTAGAGCAGCCCCGGGCTGGCAGGCTGACCGCCCAGGTCCCCTCCCAACCAGCGCTGCTCCAACCCAGCTCAACATGCTGCGGTCCAGGGAGCGCGTGCAGATGCAGTGCCGGGGAGCAGTTACCCCAGCACAATGAATGCTGAAGTTTATTACTCCATGCTAATAGCACGTTTAGAGGCATGTGTAAATGTGCCCACTGATTCCTACTTTGCTGCTATGCAAAGAAAACAAATATTTCTTCCTTGTAAAGAAATGCTTGTCCACTGATTTTTTTGCTACATCTGTAAAATGTCTACGGTGGCTACTCAATTTTGATAGACATCGTAAATGTGTATATAGAAATGCAGATAAAGTAAAAGTTAACATAGGCAAAGTGATATAAGACCACAAGATAAACACTTCATTGAAAATCAGACCCTATTCCAAAGGTAGGCCATAGACTAATTCTCTTGGCAAAGTGTAGCAATAATTAATATACTTACAGCCCTTTTTGTTTTCTCTAACAATTGTCCAGAAGCCCAACTTCTCTCTCTTCTTCAAACCCAGAGTGGTCAGTAGGATAGTTTCCACCCTCCGGTTCTCCCCCACCCCTTCACCAAGAACTCCTATCATGACTTGTTTCTCTCTGGACACACTTTTGCAAGCAGGTTCCAATTACTTTATCCTAACAGTGATTGGATTGGTCCTTTCTGATTAAGCTTGTGAGGGAGGATGGTGAGGCTATAAGATTAGCATGAGATTAGCACTCAGATGGGAATGTAGTTCAGAGATGGAAGAAGTGATCCTTGCAGCATGTGAAGTATTTCTGCAGCCCTTCAGGATGTCACTCTGCCTGCATATAAATACAAGATGCTGTTATGCACTATACTGGTCCAGTATAGCATTCTGTCCTTTAATGCCTAATATGTTCTTTAATGCCTAACTTCATTCTAATTCCTTCACAGAAAGAGATAAACTGGGGGAACCACCCACTTCCACCCCCTAGCACCTCTTAGAAGCATTTGATATGCAAGTTAATTTATTCTGTCTCATCATTAATCATCTTCTTTCTCATACTAAAGGTGTATAATGCCATTTATATTGCTTGTATTCATTTTACCTTCAATCCAGCAAGTGACATTTCCTGTAATTAAGTAGAAATATTATATTAAACAATTAAGATGCATATAGAACAGAAGGCCCCATCTGAGGAGTGAAATTGACTGAATTTCCTGAAAGACTGTTGCTACCAACCAAAATGTTAACTTCTGTCATCTGGATTTGAGGTTGGCAAATAAATAAATAAAGGACAGGCTATTCAAAAGTGGGTAGAAGCCTACAGACACTTTTAAAAGGCACGATTTTCAGGAAAAAGGTACTGAGCACTGAAAATGTCACAGTCTGAAGATGTTTTGTCTTGGCATCAGAACTCGTTAGCTGCTTCTGAAAACATTGTTTAAAGTAAGGAACAAAAATGTATATTATATTATTTTGATTCAGTTTGTCAAAGAATTAGTTCTACCTACAATCCCTTTAAGCTCTTCTCTAGTGTGAGAAAATATGTCTGAAAGAAAGAAAGAAATCGAAGTGTACAGAAACAAAAAGAAGACTGATTTTTTTTCTAATGAACAAGCATGGTAACAAAAAAGATCTTTTTCCTGCTCTACTCTCAACTTACTGTTTGGTAAATGTATTTTTAACAAAATATAAGATTTTTTTTAAATCTCTGAAATACCTGCATGTGTGAATATGTGTATGTGTTTCTTTGTGTGTGTATATGTGCATATTTATGTGTATGCTTGTATACATGTAATGTGTATATATATTTGCAACTACATCCAAAAGGCAGTTACAACTAATATACCACGTGAGAGCCTTTTATAATGAATCTGTGCAGAAACAAAGATGTATGTGACAAATATGTTATAACAAGTCATTTGAATTATGAAACCAAATTACCACTAAACATTGTAACAATAAATACATTTCTCCACAGGCAATAAAATATTGTATCATTAGTAAAGCTAAGTATAGAAATATTGTCCTTGTCTATCTCATTTATAACTTAAACTTTGTACAATTCTGGCTTTATAATTTAGCTCAGCACATTACACATTTCTCATCCAATTCCCCTCTGGCCCCTACAATCATGAGTTACTGTGGTTTCAAAAAGTGGTGAACTGGGTAAATGGAAACTGATTTTCAAGGATGAAATAATGGACTAATTCAAGACGGTAACTGTTCTGAAGGAAAGCCTGCTGAGACAGAGGTAAATGGAGAATCAAAGTTATGAAGGTTAACATTGCAGGTACTTGTAGATGTGGGGGATAATATTGAGTAGAATTTGGGTCATATTTATACTTTCCAGAAATGAAAGAGAAACTATAAGCCTGTGTGTACTACTACCTATTATACTATCCAATTTTGCAGCATTGTTCTTGACCACTGACCAATACACCAATAATGCCTCTGTACCATGAATACAATCGCCTTCCCAGAAGATAGGTACTAAGTGGGAGACGCACCTATTGAGCATATAATGGTATGTGAGCCTAATTCATAATTTGGGATGGATGAGGAGCACATTTCTATATTAAAACAGTATTTGATGAAGAAAAAAGTAGCTGGGAATTTTCAGACATGACACTATCTGTGAGTAAAAAGAACAAAGGGCTAAAGGCTACATACAGTAAGATCATGATCCCAAATCATCTCATCTCTGTTGCTGCAGTCCAAGAGGTGACTCAGCTACTTGACACCTTCCTGTTTGAATGTAGGGTTCTCGAGATGCCTGCTGTTCTGTTCTGCTTCTGTTCATGCCCAGAACTGCTTCAGGGGCTGTGTCTACAAAGACACTTAACTGTGGAGTAAACTAATTAGCTGTGGAGTAAAGCATCACTGTGCACATTTGTGATGCTACTAAGTTGCATTAAACAACTAACACCTCTATAAAATAGTACAGCGGGGTGCCATTAACTTACATCTAGACACTGTGGGCACAAATTGCACCCGGTCAGCCCAGCCAGCATAAGGCCAGACTCCTGCCTGCTGCCTGGCCACATGCCTCAACACTTTCAGCACCCTTGTGTCCCAGCCAGTCCCTCCACTGCCTAGCACCACCACCTGGAGCCAGGGCTCACTACCATGTCCCCTGCCAGCCTGGCCATGGGGTAAACTGCTCCATCCCAGCTCAAATTGCTGCTGTGCCAAGCGTACATGTAGATGTTATGCCTCGGAGTTGTTTACTCTGGCTCAAACTGCTCTACAGTTTATTACTTCAACTTAATTGCATGTGTAGGTTCACCCACTATGAATAGCTGGGCACTTATCTCCTGCCTAGCTCAACAGGATTCAGAAATGAGGTGCTCCTCTGCTTCATTCTTCCAGAGGATTTGATTTCTTAGGCCTTCTTAATGCAATGCCAAACATACACCAGGGAGAAAATAAAAGGGTGACCATTTTCCTTTACATATAGCTGGCAGAGAAGGATAAAAGGATGCCTACCATGTAGTGGTCTGGAGTAGGGATGTTAACTCACCTCCACCTCCCTGGCTCCTGAAAGGCTGGATCTGAATAAGACAGTGGGTTAAGCAGTGACAGTGGTACAGCAGAGCAACAGGGCAAGCGGAGAAGTGCAGCTATGGGCAGTGGGGAGTTAATGCAGCCAACACTCACCCCTTGCTACACCCCTTTGTGTCCTGGATTTTGGTGTCAGGCCTCACCCCTGAATTCTTGATGCCTCTATAGTATGGCTTTGTGTATCTGGCCATAAGCTTGATGCCCCTGGTCTATAGGTCTGTCCAAGAAGTAGAAGACCCAAGTTCGACATCTGAGGTGGTGGTTTGAACTCATAGCTCCCATTTCTTAGGGAACTGCCTTACAGAAAAATAGAGGATACTCTCAGTAGGAGCATTAAGTTTGAACCCTTCAGGCTGAGGACCTGGGTCTCCTGTGAACATTTCTTCCAGGGTAACTATAACATAAAAGTGGGGCATCCCCCCACCAATCCCTCAAACTTTGTTTTAAAAGTGCAGAGTGAATCCTGCTCGATTCTTTGAAAGAATGGGTATAGACATTGAAGGAGAAAATTCAAGGCTTTGTCTTCCAACCAGTTGCAAGGGCCTCCCCACAGCCCCTGACTCAGGCGCCTAAATTCTCAAAAGTGGTGGGGTTTTATATATATCTGTGTGTGTGTGTGTGTGTGTGTGTGTGTGTGTGTGTGTGTGTGTGTGTGTGTGTGTATATTAGGGCTGTGTGAAACAGCACTGCTCCATTTCAACTTCAGTTTCAAGGTTTCAACAGAACAGCATTTCGTTTCAAATTTCATTTAGGTTTGAAACCGCTGTTTCATTTCATTTCCTTAAAACAGTGCCGCTGTTTCAACGCTGTTTTGACATTTTGCCCATATGCTATAATGGGGAAGCTCAAAACAGCCTCTCATCCAGCAGGCAGGTGGGGGCCTGCAACCCCAAGAGGGCTGTGGGAGCTGTGCCAGTCCTCCTGGGGCTGCAGGCCCCCATCTGCCTGCCACATGAGGGAGGGAAGCTGGATGCTGCTGAGCCCAATCACTCAGTTCCCCTCCCCAGTGCTATAAGCAGGCTGGGGAAAGAAATTCAGCCCAGCTGAGCTGAGCTCCCCCAGGCCAGTTGTAGCACTGGGGAGGAGAGCTCATCTCAGCTGGGCTGAGCTCCTTTCCCCAGTCCAATCCTAGATCCAGGAGGGGAACTCAGCTCAGCTGGGCTGAGTTGCCTTCACCATCCCAATTATAGGGCTGGGGAGGGGAACTGAGCAATCAAGCTCAGTTCCCTTCCCTAGCTCCATTGCAGCATGGGGCATCAGCTTCCTGCAGCTGCTGCAGGAGGCAGGTAGAGCCAGGGCTGTGCCACGTGGTACTGCGGAGCCACTGGGAGTACAGCCCTGGTTCTCCCGTCTCCCACACCTGGCTGCTTCAAAACTCAAAATGTTTCAAAACTTCAATTGTTCGACTAGCCTTGTTTTGTTTCAAGGCTGTTTCAAAGCCCTTCATTTCAATTCAATTTCGCTGTTTTGAGCTCAAAATAAGTCAAAACAGTGTTGAATTGAAACAGCCGGTGAAATATCATGCAGCCCTAATGTTTCTATATCCTGTGTTTAGTTATTTATCCTGGCTAGCTAGCTCTAGGCAGCTTCCCATTCAGCAAGCAGGATTTTTACATCACCTTTCAGAGATGCCTCACTCTCCTGTGCATTATAGAGGAAGCTAGGGGGGCCTCTAGATGTGTGGGGATACTGCTCCAAAACCCTGTAATTACAGTGTGTCAGAGAAGATTCGGTTAATCAAGTTTGCTGGACCATGCTAATTAGCGCACTCCAGAAGCCCCTGCATCTCATGTATTCAGCAACCTCATGCTTCAAAATGGCAGCAGAGGCACTTTAACTAAAGATCACTGAACAAGCTTTAGTTAAAGCACCTCCACTGCCATTTTGAAGTGTGCGATACTAAATACATGGGACGCTGTGGGCTTTTGGAGTTGCTCTAATTAAAGCACTCTCCTCCTATCCCCAGAGCCTGTATAAAGATGGCCTAGAAGCTTTACTCAGTATTCAAATTTTAGGGCTAGGTTAGACATCATGGTGTCTCACCTATGCATCTGTGACCCTTACTGAATCTTTTTTAGCCCAACCGGATTAAAAGCCTTTTGATGGGCTACCACAAGATCTCTCTTCTACTCACTTCAAAAACATATTGTTTCCTTTCAGCAGTTCAAAGAAGTGCAACGTGAGGCTTCTAGAGTCAGACATTGGTTTGGGCTTCATTTTATGAGTGAGTGAGCAGTGAAGTGGCTCTTTTATTATTTTATTACTTTTATTTGCTTGTTCTATGTTTTTTATGTGAGGGCACTGTACGGACACCCTGTTGCAAACTGCAGAGCCGCTTATGGTTTATTTTTCTAATATGTTTCATATGGAAGCTGACAATTTTGTTGTAGTGGATGAAATTCAATCTAAAGAAAAAATAGAAACAAAAGATATTATTTAGAAACAGCATAGGAAAATGCACTCCAGTTGCAGACTGAGAAAGCTAGTAGGGTTTCCTACAGGTCCTGAACTAGAGCTCACTAAAGACAATGGAAAAATTGTTTTTAGTTCCAGGCACTAAGATCAGTCCCATGAAGGCTATTTCTTTTGTCCAATATTGGAAAAATAAAAAACAAAACAAAAAAGCCATAAAGAATTTCCACAGTTATTCAAAATCATTCTGGGGTAAAACAGCGTTAGAATCACTGTAATCCACAAATTTGTAATTTAAATGAATGTGAATAACTCCTTTATTTTAATTCTGTAGGTATAGATAGAAAGAATTCCCTTTAAATCTTCATCCATCATTTCTGAATTCTAAACCAAATTCCAATTTCAGTATTATTATCTGGTTCCAGCCCTGTGTACCTAGACTCTTATAATGCCCATATGTGTTCTTACATCAGGAAAGATCTGAACTTGTTTAAAGATCAAAAGGAAAGATTTATTATAAAGCAAGCCCATGTTTACAAAATTTATCTGAGCCCAGACAGTTTATATGAAGGATTTTATATTAATAATCCATCCTAGTTTTGAATAGACTGATTATCTAAAAATAGTTCTGGGGTTGGTAATCCAATCCCAGAGATTTCTGTTCTAGAGTTTCAGAGTTTGCCCTAGTATCACCACAACAGGAAAAGTATCTGACACTGGATTTTACAGATTTCTTTAATGCTCCCATGGATTATCTATGCTGGTAGTGGCACTCCACTGTTTCTACATATCTGGTCAATCACTTGTATTTGATTAAGTACAGCAGAAGCGGAATCACCAGATACCCCGTCTGCTCACCAGTGACTGGCTTATACTTTCTTCCTTCAAGTTAGATTTCTCATTCACTTTCAGGGAAGAGGAATGACTCTTTCAATGATTGCTTTTGCTCTTGAGCTGACCTAGGCATTATTTAGCCTGATACAATAGGAGTACTCATGAGAGGAAATAGAATGAAATTAAGAAACGGGCAATTTAAAATAATGGGCAGAACTATTTAGATTGTAAATACCCTGGGGCAGTGGAGTTCCCCAAAGACATAATCCTCTTCACAAGGATATAAATGTCCAGTTTTCAGAATGGTAAGAAACAATGGAGTTCCTCAGAGATCTGCATTGGCATTGGTGCTATTTAATCTGTTCATACATGCCTAACCTCTCATAATACTAGTGTCAAACACATTAATTGTTGCACATTAATTTTAGGTGGCTCCTAGAGGTCTTAAGTCCTGGGTTGTCCACACAGTAACACCTGAAATTACGCTTAAGCATATTTTAGGCAGTTTAAGGTTATGCCACCCCAAGGCAGGTTTAGCTCTGATCTGTGTTAGCCAGCTTGTGTTCCATTAATGTGTGGTCACGCTCCACAAACAAGCCACCTAAGTTTTGGTCCTCCAGCATCACAGGATGCAGTGTTCCTCCCTCACCCTCCTGTCCTATGTGGACAACCTTTTCACCCCCTAAACTCTACTGCCTTGGGGAGGTAGGTTGATTCTGGCACTGAGCCAACTCCCCCTCCCACCAGCCTGGGGTGCAACTATCTCACCCCCAGGGGTGCAATCCTGTGCAAACAGCTTACAGAGAACATGCTAGATATGCAGGTTGCAAGGCATGAATGCAGGCAGGAGTGAGGTCTGAGGCAGGCGGGAGACAAGGTAGGAGGCCGGAGCAGGTCCCCATGAGCTGAGTCTTCCTTCCTGGGGCAATGGCAATAGCTCTTCCAAAAGCGCCTTCCCTCACTGCTCCCACCTCCCAGCCACCCTGGGAAGCACGACCAGCACCCCCACAACCCAATCCCAAATCCCAGTTTATTAAAACATGAGAACTCCTTTAACATACTTCTTAATTTCTTATTTTCTTTTTCACTTATTTTTATTTTAGGCTTCAGTGAGTGTTCCTCCATTTGATTTTCACCTTCCATTTTATTACCTACCCTCATGCCATTAACTCTCCACCTCCCAGCTTCTTGTTCCCATCCTTTCCCTCCCCCCCACCCCAAAACCCATCTCTCATGCACCTTCATTTAGAGCAGGGGTAGAAGCTCATCCTGGCTCACCTTCCCTGTAGTGGCAACTCATAGCTGTAGCTCCTATTTACATCCCTGCTTACCAGCTCTCTAGTGGCAAGTCAGAGCTGTTCAGGTGAGGCACAGTCAGAGCAGGTTTTTACCTTTGAGGTGTGACTGTTCCAACTGTGATCTAGCACTAAAATTGATCAAAATTTGAACAACTCAAAGTACAAATAGAGACCTGATTTCAGTGGAGTTCTCTCAAGACATAGGCCTCTTCACAAAGATATACATTGTTAGCTGTCAAAATGGTTAGGAACAATGGAGTTCCTCATAGATCTGTGTTTGCATTGGAACTATTTAAACCCTGCTGCCCCCCACTGCCCCGTACTGCATGGGGGCTCTGCCATTAGCCCCCAGAAGCCAAAACGGCTGCTGCAGCAGCCAGTAAGTGCAGGGCCTTTTTTTTATTGACAGTGTTGGGAAAGTGGACGGGGTATGGGGACTCGTGGCAGAGCCCCTCACATAGCACAGGGATCACCCTCCAACCTTGCAGCACCTGCTGAGTGCCTGGCTTTTTTTTTTTTAATAAAGAGCAGGGATGCTGGTGCTGGGCAAGAGTGGGTAGGGGTCAGAGGGTACTCAGGAGGGCTGGGGGAGCAGGCAGGAGGTGAGGCCTGGTGGTGGTCGGGGGACCCTACAGTCCTCTTCCCACTCCTCCAGCCCCCCAACCTACTTACCAGCACAGAGTCCGGATCCAGCTCCTTGCAGCAGTGAGTGGGGACTGCCCAAATCTCTGAAACTCTCTGAATCTTTTCTGAATCAAATTTGGAGAACTTCAAATCCATTTGGAACCTTTTACTGGTCTCCCAATTCAATTCAGATTCAGAGATTTGACTGCCTATTCTGGCTGAATCTCCTCTGAATTGAATTGGTACCTGAAGCTTCACACAGCCCTAATCTGCTTATTTGGAGGACTATGGAATTTTACTCCATAGTCAGGCTGGTATGGACTGTGGGGTTTTTGCCTTTTCCTATAGTGAGAGGCGGGGAGTGGTGGGGGGCATGGCATTGTCCTGTGATCTCTTAAGCATATTTTAATAAATTTTGTAACATCAGGACATTGACCACTATGGTCCCCTGCTTTACCCATAGCAGGTAAGGGTGTTACATCTTGTGGTTGTGTCAGAGCTGACTGTGGAGTTGTGCTAAGAGATTAAATAATGGATGTGTATAGGACGGTTTGGATAGGAATGATCCTGTCTGAGGCAGGGGGTTCAACTAACTGAGGTCCCTTCCAGGACTTTTCTATGATTCTATTGTCTGTGATTTCAATACTTTAAACAAACTTTTTTTTTTTTCTGGCTCTTCCTCATGATTTTTGCCCTGTGACTGTGGTATCCTGTGCTCTCCAGAAGGCTTATTCTGTATCATTTTATTTCACAAGACCCAGTCCATTTACATGATATGCCTTCAGATTTTCCATCGTGAGGCAACCTGTATCACAGCTTGTATTTACGCATAATATATAACCATATAATATATGGTATTCTCATGTCAGCAGGTCCAAGCTGTTGGTCCTTTCTTCCTTGCTGGCCAACATTTCAACCTGTGTGCCATGGCTGCCCTAAATATTGTCTCACACACCTTGCTTTTTGGTTTACATGTCATATTCGTATCACAGAGAATCCTTTTCGACTCCCTCCATTTGCACTAAGCAATCTTCATGCTATTCCTAAAATGCACATTCCCTTCATGGCTCATCACTGATTCAAATGAAGAATATTAATGATTCCATACTGGAACAACCCAGGAGGCTGTGGACGAACTTTCCAAGGAAAATGTAGAATGGTTGTTGGAACATCTGAAACTTCATGGGACAAAACACTACTACACAATATGTTTCTATGAATAAAAAGGCACTAACATTAGTTTACACAATATGTTTCTATGAATAAAAAGGCACTAACATTAGTTAAAACTGCTCATAAAGCAGCTATTTGCTGCTGACTAAACAAAAGTGACCAGAATCGTCCAAAATCTCAAAACCGTGCATAAATAAATATATGTTCCAGGTTCGTTTCTATTCAACATCCTGACGTCACCATATGCCTGTTGTGCTGACATAGCAAATGGAGCAGTATTAAGGAAGCAATATAATAGACATTGAAACTACATTACTGCAGTATCACTTTATTTATCTCTTTATTTTACACAAAAGCTTTTATTTAAGCAGCAATAAAAAACTTTAATTATCAAAGACAAAGTATGTTTTCTAGTGCTGACTTCAGTTTAAAGACAGAGTTTGATGTGATTGCATTAGAGGTAAGTCTGCCTTCTCTCAAGCAGCTTCTGCCAGTAGTCCTTGGGTTTGGTAAGTATACAGTGATCTTTCTGGTTGCAGCCCTTAATGTTCTTCAGGGTATCTCTGGACTTTGGATTTTGAAAAGGGAGAAAACAAGCAGTCTGTAAATCAGACACAGATTTAAATAAGGGAACATTTGTTCCCTTAAATGCTTAAGTTTTCTTGATTCAGAAATACATTCTTCACAAAAATGACTGAAATGTAAAAGGTAAAAAGACTACGTTACATTGTCTCTTGGAAGAATGCATGCTATTACCCTGCTCCAAAAGCCTGTGGGGGGGGTTTTATTTGTTTGGTTTCGGTTTTGGTTGGGTTTTTTGGTTTTGTTTTATTTTTGGGGGGAGGGTGAGGGGAAGAGAGTAGCATTTACTTGCCAACAGTGTCCTATATTGTGCACATGATTTTCAAATCTAGCAATAGTGCTGAGCACCTGTAGACTCCAGTATGAGGGACCCTTGGAAATGGTATCTTCATATCTGCATGGCCAAAACTAATGTGTGTCTTGATGCAGATGCTAATGTTTGAAATATTTGGCTTTGTGTTTTAGAGAGTGCTTAGCCTCTTACAGGATTAAGCCCACTATAGACCTGATCCAAACCCTACTGAAATCACTGACTTTAGTTGTATTTAGTCAAGTCATAATAGCAAAAATCACAGTATTTCAATCTGAAAATTAACATTCAGCTGGTATCAGGAGAGAAAGTGAAGGTAGAGGTGTCACAAGGGAGTAAAGTCATCTAGAGATGACATCCCCAGGAGAGGGCAAAAATATGCAGGGAAGGAAACGGTATATAAGCATCTTTCAGACATTATTAAGAATCCTCCCTGAAATACTTGCACTGATGTCTGCAGCCTTGGTATAACTAAGAGATGTCTCTCAGAACCACTAGAGACTATTACGGGGGCAAAGGAGACAAAGAATAAAACAGAGTAATAGCAGAGAACCAATTACTGCAACCACTGTGAAGACATGATAAAACTCAATGCTCAGCCAAAGGAATTTGTTTTGAGTAAGTCACTGACCCCATGCCAGGGCTTGTCTTATTCTTATATGAGGTCATAGAGATTACAGTAGGTGATGTGAGACAAGTGTGGAGTCATGTAGGATCTCATTTGATATTACAGGGAGCAAAAGATTTAACATCCTCACTTTAACAGTTTCTGTGCTGCTACAAGTCTGTGCAGCATGTGGAATATTCAGCTGAATATACACTACAGCACGAAAATACTCATGTCTTATCAACACGCCGATCATCAATGCATCGTGGAACATCCTCTTTCCCAAACAAATATGTCACTGCTCCACCTTCTTCTCAAGACCTATCTCTACCAATCCACAGGAAGAAACTAGCCAATGAACAATGGATAGACTAAGGAGCCCAGAAGTCAGAAATCTAGGGAAGGGATATCACCAAAAACTCTGGCAGTGCTAAGGGGCCAAAAATGAGTTAAAAATGGAGTTAATGCCCTTTACCCTTTTGGACTAGTATAAAAGAGCCTTTGTATAAATAAAAATAATATTAATAATCTCCTAACTGTAAAGCAGGGCAGAGTTTTTGCAAAGAGGGCTAAAGATGCTTTTTTTATGTATTTAGTTTAATGTATTTCAATCCAAACAATAATTGAAAAGACTCCTAGCCATGCCTGTAGGCCCCCTAACTCACCATCAACAAGACAATCAGATCTCATCAACATTAATCTCAATTTGCCAAGAATTCAGCCTGCAACTCTGCCTTACTTTTAATTGCCTAAGAAGCATATACTCAGCCACTGGAAGTTTGCCAGCATTTTGCACCAACTTCCTATACAGACCAGTTTAAAAATCCCAACCTAATTCTAAATAATGAAGAAATCAAGTCATTTACAAAACCATGCTTTGCATGTTGAGGGTACCTGCCCAATGCAGTGATATAGAGGGGATCAGTGATATAAGACTCTCCCTGCATAGCCAGCCAGAGAATGGAGGAAGAATAGGCAGCTCTGCAAGGCCATTACTTTCAACCCCCACATAGGCAGGCACAAGAGGAGTGCGAGGTTGAGGTAGACAAGTCTCAGTTCTACCTGTGCAGTACAGTAGCCTGAGCAGGTAATATGCTGCTTCCCTCATCATTAAGAGGCATTGAATTTGAGAAGCACATACTAGTAGCAGAGCACTTACCTCTTAGCGCAGGGCAAGAAATACAACCCGCAGTGACAACAGCTTCCCTTGTCTCCTGTGGTGGTACAGCCGTCCTTTGTTCCATACATTTGGCCCTAGGCAAGGTCACAAGCTTAGCCTATGGTAGCAGTGAGGTTAGACACTTCTTCCCTGTATTTGCTGCACAGCTGGTGGACATGTGCCAGACAAACTGGCATTCTTGGAATATTCTTGCTGCCTGGCTAGCACGGCTCCACTCTCGCCCTACTAACACAAACACTAACACAATCTCGGATGGAGCTATAAATAACCAAAAGAATCCTCTCAATGCTGAAATAAACACACTGGGCCAGATACATTTCTGTTTAAGCAAATGGAGTGGAGAAAGCATTTGGTCCTGCAATCAGATTGCAAGCAATATACAGATTTCCGTAACTTACTGATTTAGGATGCCATTCCAGTATAACAGAATCAGCCCAATATGTAATCTGGATTTACAACAGTAAAAAATATTTTCAGCAACTTTAATGCTGACTCCTGTCCTAGTTTCTCTGTAAACTACGGACAGCTTTCCATTGCCATACCTTTTTATTTTTACCCCTGCATTATTCTTCTTTGCAGATCACACAGATATAACAGAAGCTTGATCTTTAACACATTTGGCCAACTACTGGTATCTAATCAGTGTCACAGATAATGCTTGCACTATCACTTTGATAAAAGAGATTCAAGGAAAGAAAGGCTGATGTTTCTGCAGAGCGTCTCTGAGTAAAATAGATATCTTCTATGCTTTAGGATTGTTGGTTGTAGCCATGTGGGTCTAAGGACATAGGCAGAAAAGGTTCTTTGGGTAGATGTGCTCTTTTATTAGACCAACTAAATGGTAGCAAAAATTGTTCTTTGCAAGCTTTCAGGCACAAACACTATTCTTCGGGCAATAGGGAGAGTCTGTTGGTGTTTGTGTGCTCTCCTGTGTAGATGCCAATATGTAAACTGCAGGTCTGTGAAAAGGCAAATGCATGGCAGTGAGGATCTGAGGGAATGGGAAACAATAAGTGAGAGACAGATGGTAGGGGGTGGGAAGGAGGAATGTAGTACTGGTGATAAAATATAGCTGGTAAGACGCAGACAGGTTACCTGGGATTGTCAGATGGCAGACATGTTATAATGTGCCACAAATCCATTGTCTACGTTTAGTCCATGATTTGTTGTATCGAGTAGATTTATGAAGTGAAGTTCATAGGCTCATCTACCATTCTACCCAGGAGAGCACGTGAACACCAACAGACTTTCCCTATGCCTTAAGAAGGTTTTTTGTGCCCAAAAGTTTGCAAAGAACAATTACTCGAGCTATTCAGTTGGTCTGATAAAAGATATCACATTTACCCAGAGCACCTTGTCTGCCTCTGAGTAAAATAGGCATATATATTCCCTGTCTCTAAACAATGCCCAGAGCCAGAGAGTTGTGAGGACATTATGGAAAGCAACATCTATTCAAATTTGTAAATTTAATAGACACTTTTTTCACAATACAATCACTGCACTGAATGAGCTTAGTTTATCTAACCTCTATTCTTTGAAGTATAGAGTTTGAAAAGACAAGCACATGGTAGCAGTCCTAAATTCAAGTTTATTAGGCCAAGCAATGTTTTAAATTTCACACTGAAAAGCAACTAAAAATGTGACAACTTATTTTATTTGCACTGATTGAAAGAAGTGGCAGTGTGTCTTAATTTACCATGCAGTTATGGGCAAATAATGCAAAGCATCATGGATTTATGTTATAAAAACCACCTCTATTAGCCTGTGGTATATAACCTCAGTCCTTGCAACTTAATGACCACATCATACATCAATGCATCTTAGAAGAGATATTGCCTAACATAAATAGTAAACCCTGAAAATCTGAAGCCATCATACATGTTCCTCTAAATGATCTTTGCACTAGTCTGGTGCTTACTTCTCTATCTTTAGGGCCATAGCTAATACAATTAGAAATTATTATATCATGTTAGCATCACTGCCTATGACAGATCTCATGTCAGGGAAGGACATTGAGGAAAAGTCAATTTTAAAATATATGTCCTGCTTCAAAAAAGCGTCCAAAATTTCCAGAAGACACTGGCTTCTGGTGTTTGGACAAAAGAGGGGAAAAAAGATAAGGATAAAAAAGCATTGAGTGAAACTTACGGGTTTACATGTATATAGAAAAATTTCCTTTGATAGCCTAGCTTTGGGAAAGTCTTTTATCATCTTCATTTTAGCTAGAAAATCACACTTCTATTTACAGTGAATTATCCTCCCAAAATGGATTGAAATGACAAGTTCCAAAAAGTTGCCAAACTCACAGTCACCTTCCAAACTCACATAGTCTGCAATGCTTGCAAATAACTGAGCTCCATTTATCCTATTTTCAGTGGATACCCCTATTCCTCACAAGATTTCAATATTTTTTAAATGAGAAGTAAAGTCTCTAAAATAACCTTCTTTGAAGGCAGAAAGCATGGTAGGGTAGCACTTTATACCCTAACTTGTTCAGAAAGGCATGAGCTTTCATAGGTTACAGCCTATTTCATCACTGCTATGAATGGGTTTACAGAGAAAAGGAGTACTAAATAGAAAGAAATAAAGTCATTTAAATACAAAGGATAGGGAAATAAGGAGAAAAGGAGGGAGCTCTGCTGAGACAGATGAAGGTGGGATGGAGAGATCAAAAGGAGTAAACAAAGAGGTGAACCTTGAAAGATCAAATAATTTTATAATTTATTTGCATTGATAGAGAACCTTTTGTTAGAACTACGCAAAATGCTCTAAAAAAAATTAAAAATAAACTGCTATATAATCACATACCAACTTTTATGGTGAATAGACAAAGATGTCAATTCAATTTCCATTACATGCACATCTAAACTCAAGAAGACGATTTGATACAGGATGTTAAAATACAAATATGTAGATGGTGATAAATGCTATTCTGGAAAATATCTCTGTAAAATGCACAAAATAATACCTTATATTTTTAAACAACTTTCATTCAAAATAAATACATATATGAACTAAAGGTTATTTTAACATGTATAGTTCATATGCCGTTTAATATTTAATATCAGATATTTGAGGTGTTTTGACTGGTTATGTAGGTCACATAATAGGTTTGCATTTCCTGGATGAATGGGTATAACTCTTATTACTTTCCAGTGCAAATGCTCAGGATTCTTCATTTGAAATTTGTTTCACTAATATTTGCCAATCTATCCTTACAATTGTTTTAACAATCTTTCCAACCAAGATATATTTCAAGCTCATTTGGTGACACCGCTCCCTCCTCCCTCACCCTATGAGGGATTTGTTTGCCTCCCCTGGCACTTCCCCCACCCCCTTGCCTCCCTCCACTTTCTTTTGTATTCAGAGCACTCTATTTGATATAGGCTGCTCTCTGCATGTCCTTTCACAGTATCAGATAATGTGAGCTTGCGCTCACAAGTTTATGCACCTCTGATTTAGTTAGTGCATCACGTGCATCTCCATTTGGCCTTCTGCTAGACAGTATTTACAGGCACAGTAATAGCAAATAATACCATAGTAACAAGAGCCTTGCATACATTTGTGATCATCATTCAGGACCACACAGCCCATAAAAATCATGACAGCTCAGGCCTGGCTTTCTAGCAGTTAGCATGGATGGTCAACATTTTCTTTTAGTTTAGTAAAATTTTGAACAAACTGGAGAAATCACGGGTAAGTATTTAGTCTTTTCTCTGTTAGTATGACCTTTAAAACACCATAAAATAGCTTATTCAGCTTCACTCCCTTGACAAAAAAGATAATTATAAGCAATTATACAGACCAAGTCAAATCAAAACACATATTTAATATCTATGTTATAACGCAGCAATAAATAAATAAATAACTTTGTACCAGATTTAAGTAACATCAGCGTCATTCTTTTTCATGACTCTTACAAAAAGATTTCAACAATGCCTGAAAGCAGGTAATGAATCATTCATACACAAGAGGCCAAGAGCCTTCAAACCATACTGAATCATATGAGCCAAAGCTTTTCTACCTGTTCACTGCTTGATATCGTTAGAAAGCATCTTGCCAAGTGAGTCAGTTAGTCAGGAAATAAAGATTGTTTTGTCCTGAACAAGTCTTCAGAACGGGGTGTCTGGCTCCAAAGTCATGTTTAGTGAATTCATATACTGTGCTACAATGCTAAAGGAAAGTCTGACTGCTCATTTTCCTTGTTTATATCTTCTTTAGGAAACATCTGTTAGCCATTCTGTTTCTTTTTTAATTATTATTTATTTATTTACATCACTATAGATTCAAAGAGTGAAGGCTTGGGCAAACTTCTATTATTCTTTAAAACTTGGTCATTTGGGCTTTTCTTGAGGTGATGGGAATGAAGAAACTAACTGTTCAAAGACACATGAACAGGGGGACATCATTTTTTCCTACGGGGGGCACACGATTAACGCTCAACATGGATTGAACAGAGCAGAGCTCCTTTTAAAGTTACCACAAGGGCTGTGATGCTGTGAGTATACAGTACCAAGCAATTAGGTTTGCTACAAACTGCTGTCTAAAAGATCCACATAAGCCTGGCTGTTAAAATCCTAGCAGTTTATTAACAAGCACAATATTTGTGAGTCGTGTAGCCCAGCATTACACTGGTATTTAAAAGGTCATTACAGACATAGATTAAGGCTTCAGATTTTAAGGCCTGCTGTGAAGGACAACTGGTATGGCATGCAGAACTCTGCCACAGGGTGATAAAAGAATGAAGTGAATATTTTAGCAGTGAACAGCCACTAATTAACACAAAATTTATTTACTTGAAAGATAAATATATTTGGAAACAGTAAATGCTTTACAAAGAATGTTAGGCCATCAATCGTGCAAGTGTTGGTTAAGTAGGAAATACACAAAACGTGCCTTGGCTGTGCTGTGAAGCAATGAGCCTGAAAGCTTCCTGCACCTGAGATGAGATGGTATTGGACTTGATTCTGATCTCGCATTGATTTTAGAGTGATGTAAATCAATTGATTACAATGGGCTGACTGCTGGTTTACACCTTGTTAAGTGTGATCAAAATCAGGTACATGCCACTGATTTTCTTTATTGCTTTATCAATGGGAGTTTTTAATGTATTTGAAGCTGACCCTCAAATTCCGTGAAATGTCAACAGAGACTCATTTTGCTTTGATACATGTAGGGCTCGTTCTATTTTCTGTGCACTACACTATTAAAAGTAAGATGCCTGCCTCTGTGGGAACATAGATCGAGTGATCTCAAAGTGGAGAATCATGCACACTCTGTGCTTTCTCACTCTACTCTTGTCTTGTTTTCCTTAATCTAAATGAATGTCTGACTGTAGGTTTTGGTTTATGTGCATGGAAAAATATAGCAGTGTTAAAGGTACTGGCTTCTTCAGCTATTACTTTTCCCATGTAAGAAATCCACAATGGGAGACATTCCAAAAAGGTGCAGGAGAGTTAAACCACACAGGATGCCTGAGTAGTGGAGTTAATTGGATATGTCACAAGAGCATAAATAATCACTACATACGTGATAATTAATATGCAATCAATAAATAATAACCGATAAATACATAATAATAATGAAGTTGATGTCACAGTGCTTGGCAGAATGACATCAACCCAAAGCAAAATAAATTGAATCTCCAACAAGACAAGGCAGAGGTCCAAAGGACTTGGGATGGCAAAAACAGATGGTGGGAAGACAAGGCAAAGGAGATTCAACATCTTGCTCATATCAACAATTTATATGTGTGTTTTTTTCAGTGTCACCAAAGTTATTTACAGTCCAGGCACTCACGGACCAACCCCCTTGGGATGGAGGACACCTGGTAAAAGAACAGGAACCATCAACATCCATTAGAAGAAGCACCTTGAAGACCTTCTCAACTGAGACTGTTGTTGATTAAACATCCCACAACATCCAGTCAGAGATGTTTTCAGAGTCCCTCCAACCCTTGGCAAGGTAAGCGAAGCCATCAAGTGGATGAAGAGTGACAAGGCATCTGGAGCTGATGGAATCCCCACCAAAATCTGCAAGCAGTGGGGCAGGAGCTCGTGTCACAAGCCGTCTTTAGGATTTGGAATCATAAGGAAATTCCTAGGTGATCTCAGGACTTTGCCATGACTCTGGCAATCTTCAAGAAAGGAGACAAGTCTGAATGTGGAAACTACAGAGGAATCACATTGCTGCCCATCACAGGTAAGATCATTGTGAGAACCCTCCTGAACCAACTCCTTCCACTTGCTGAAGAGCTGCTCCCAGAATCTCAGTGTGGGCTTACAGCACCAAGAGGCACAACTGACATGCATCATTACTCACCAGATACAGGAAAAATGTTACAGCATAAACGTCTGTACATGGCCACCTTTGACCTTATGAAAGCCCTCAGCTTGTCAACTGAGAAGCATTGTGGAGGAGCCTTCTGAAGTACAGATGTCCACCAAAACTCATCACCATTCTTTGACTGCTTCATAATAGTATGTGAGTGGTGGTTCTCAATAATGGATCTATCACAGATCCCTTTAAGGTTAAGATGGGACTTAAGCAAGGCTGTGTCATCACTTCAGGATTCTTCTCGATATTCCTTACCATGATGCTATGTCTGGTCATCAACAAACTTCCAGTCGGAGTGGAGATAAAGTACCAAATGGATGGTAAACTGTTTAATCTCACTGGTTCCGAGCCAAAACCAAGACCACCCTGCAAGGAACTCAGAACTTTGATACCTTATAACGACAACAGGATAGGAAAAGGTAGGAGTGGAAGAAACAGTGCGTCACTCACCGAACTAAGAACTACAGTGTCGACCACCCTGCACAGAAACATGTGCCCAAGTTGCAGCGGAGTCTGTTGATCATGGACAGACCTTGCCAGCTATCTTCAAACCTCTGGATAAGACCATTACAAAAAGAATCATTCTTGACTGCATGGCATTGTCAATGAATGCATCACAATAATCATTTTACAATGCTTTTTTGAGAAAGACCTTTTATCATTTCAAAAATGACCATGGGGATTTCCTCTTGAAAGAGTGAAATTCCCTCTTGAAAAAGTGAATTCAAAATGCCCATTTTATTGTCAATAGAAGGCAGAAAGCTTCTTTCTGTATTAAAAGATTTGAGTAGCATTTTAATGCATGATCAGTTCACTTATATAGTGAATACCTTCAGTAGAAGAACCATGCCTTACACTATATTTTTACAGCACCAAGCCCACCCTTGCTATTCAATAATAAGTTAAGTAGTTTGGCAAGAGGGCCACATGGCAAGAGTCTATTCACCAGCATACATCAGTCACGCTTGTAAATTAGTGCAGACTTGCAAACAACTAGCAGCCTGTCGTTTTAACTGACTGGTGCATTACACAGCCATTGTGCAGAGACACTGAAAAGCATAGCATCTCCAGGATAGTAATCGAGCAAGTGAGAGAGATGTGGCATTTATCAAGAGTCTGATTGAATGGATTGTACTGTTTGAACTGAGAGTCTGTCTGCATTTACCAGGCATGTTAAATAATTATTAACCAGATCTCAGCATGAAGCAATTTATTTTTAATCCATTCTTCTTTCTTCAGACATGTGTTTCTGTTTACCCAACACAGAGCAAAGAAATAAATCTGAGTCATGCACTAGGGCATCACGTATACTTGCCTTCATCCTCTGGTAGTTAAATGGGTGAATTGTTAGTATTTGCTGGTTTATCACTAAGTCATTGAATGCTTTTTTTTTTTTTTTAAGTACTTTAGGTTCTGTCAAATGTTTGTTGCTATACCTGGGGGAGGGAAGTAAATGTAGCTTTAAAACACTACTGCCCTCCCTTACCTCCTGCACCATTCTGGGAGAGTTCAGATGTGGCACAATCTAGAGTAGTATAAGGGTGCTTCACTGCCACAACTATGTTGTGAGCTGCAGGGAAGAGAGTAGCATGCACACTTTCTCTACCATCTTATGGGCACTTTATAACAAAGGCATTTTCCAGTGACCAAACCTAGCTAGTGCCTGGCCCTTTAGAGCTTCTGAAACTAACGTAAAACGGGACTGGCCTGAAAACATGAGTTTGTTCGTTTATCTACGATTCTGCGGACACACTTTAACTTCACAGTACATTCCCCATAACATAATGAAATGGCAGCAACATTAATACATATTCTATTGTATCAAAAACAGTTGGCAACATCAGAATGGTTTCTTTTGTATTTGCCTACAGTGGTTGGAATTAAATGCTCCACTTAAATTATGCTCTTAGTTTCAAAAAGTGCAGAGCTTCTGCCTAACTGATGCATTCAGATTCCAATTGGTGTTAAATGACTAAAGACAAAGTGCTGTCATGTAGTACCGTGTCTCATAAGATCATTGATCTAATCAGGCCATAAATGAAACATGTCAAGGCACAAGCAAACACCAAGGCCAAACTACCTCATTAGTATCCCAGTCTCTACTTTCAAAACTCCATAAAGGCCAATACTCAAAGCAGGAAGAATGTCTTCTTTTAAAGAACACAGAAGTGAATAAAATATAGGCTGAGTTTCTGAATAGTTAGTGTATATTCTTGAATAGTCTGTGTATCTTTTACCAAATTAATTGCAAGCCATTGCAAGGATCAAGGCTTTAAGAGTACTCTCATCTCCCTTGCTCTTTTCTTTTGGCACAGTTTATGGTTGTAAGCTTTGTTGTTGTTTTTTTATTAAGCTAAATATCCTAAGTTGACTGTGAGATGGCTTGTGGCTGTGGCCTATTGGAGGGGTCAGAGTAAATATTCCTGTGGACCTTTCTGAACAAGTGTTTATTACAACATCACTTGCAATCACAACCTGTGACTGTATGACTTGCTCTTTTCTTCCTGGACCCGTATCTGTCTTTCTTAGATGCCAAGGGGGGCCAGGTTCAAAAAGAGCACTGAAAACGGAATTGGATATTGCCAGTGGTGGTTATATAGGGAAGTGGAGAGAGAAGTAGGGCTCTCCTCCTCTGGCAACTAACACAGATGAGTCATGGCTTTCTGTCCAGTGATATTTTCATGATGGAGCGTAGTGCATAACCTACTGCACATGCTCAGTCTACACAAGCAAACTTAAACATGTACAGTGATGGGGAAATAGAATTTCAACCTTCACATACATGCCAAAAATGCCACTTTCACAGTTAAAAAACTGCCATTTAGGTGCACAAAGAGAACCAGAATTCCATCCTGTGTGTCACCTTGGAGTGAATGCTTTGGCACCTTGAAGGTCCCAGCACCTACTTCAGCACCTTGAAGGTCCCAGCCTTTGCCTCTGAACTTTAGGGTGCCTAATGTGTTCCTTAACATAAACCACTGCAGCCATTCTTAATGGAAGCAAATGGCCAGCATCCAGCATTTTGCATAGCAAGGAAGGAAGGAAAAATATAAG
The DNA here is from genome assembly GCA_030014935.1 of Caiman crocodilus. Classification (NCBI taxonomy): domain Eukaryota; kingdom Metazoa; phylum Chordata; order Crocodylia; family Alligatoridae; genus Caiman; species Caiman crocodilus. The sequence goes on from JAGPOW010000261.1 coordinate 242,485,954, forward strand.
CCAAAGATTCTGAAGAAAATTACCATGGGATCTGTAAATGTCCTCATAGATTGGACGTGACCTCAGTTTTAAACACTTCATCCAAAAGACACACCTCATGTTGCAAATAAATAACAGTAAGCATGTAGTAGCAATGAAAGACACTCATTGACAGCCTGGGAAAGTTGTAGGACTGAAGGTGCGTTGTCAAAATTCAGATCTGTCAGCAGAGAAAATATTTCAAGGATTTCAAATTTAAGTGTTGGGATAACACCAGGCCCTATGAGTTTTGACAACGGGACTTGGCTGTACTCATTTTAGATGAGCAAAATCTGGAATATTATTATTTTATTGGAAGGTATGCTGAATTTTTCCTGGAAGATGAGAGCATAATTGCTTAACTTCATGAGTTACTTTCTTCCTAATGGTGAGAGGAGATGATTTTTTGTGACATATTCTGTTGGACCAGCTGTATAGTTGGAAGAGCTGTTGGGCAAGCTTTTGGGCATCAAGTACTCACCTGACCCAGGGAAGGGCATTTGATGCCGGAAAGATTAACATCTCTCCCAATTGTACAGTTGGTCTAATAAAAGACATCACAAAAAAACACTTGCCTCTCAGACATTTCCTGGACCATCTCAGCTACAGCAACCCTACCACTTTCATTATGTTACCATCAATTAACTAGCCACATGCATAATGTGAACAAATGTGAACACATCAGCTAGTCTTTGCTCAGCCAGTGTTTAAGTGGGATCAGGAGCTGTGAGTTACTACTCTCACATGCACTTTGGGGAAGGAATCGTGTCTACATTTGTGCTTGTACACTACTTACCACACTGCCTGTACTTCCACAAACAAACAAAAATGACAATTTCTCTAACTTTTAATGTTTCATGAAAAAATAACCACAATATTAGTTCTACTTTTTTGTACACAAACTGTTTCTGGATTTAGATTTGACTCTTATAGTATATTGGTATAGTGCTCATGAACTCTAGTAGTGGTGCAGTCACCTACACTGGAACTCTTCAAAAGGAGACTGGACAGTCACCTCGCTGGGGTCACTTGAACCAGTTGTCTTTTCCTGCCTAGTGCAAAGGGACTGGACCCGATGATCTACAAGGTCCCTTCCAGCCCCTTACAATCTATAAATCTATGAAAAACTTTAACCTATTTCATGGCTAGAGCCAACTGAAAATGGAAAACAGCTCTAAAATGCCATTAAACTCAAACAGTGTTTGGCATTTGGGGTTCAAATTTTTCAGTCACTTTTTAAAACAAGAACATTCCAAAAATGAAATTTCCAAATTTCAGTGTAAGACGGTGTAACAGGCAGTTTAGGGGCACTTACCTTCAGGGTGTCCTACTTCGGGCTGTGCCTGAACACTTGAAGGAGATTGTCGTGAGCAGGCAGGAGGCCAGTGAAACGCCTGAGGGTCGAACAGGAGAGAGCAGACCCCTAGAACAAGCCCTCAGAGTTTGTGAGCCAGTTTGATAAATTCCTTCAGGTGGGATCACAGCCCCAGGGGAGCCCCTATAGAGCAGGACATCTATTCCCTGCTGACTTTGGAAACTTGGGGGTCAGTAAAAGAGTGTGATAACCCCCCTGTGTGAGTCGCCATGGAAAGGACTGTGGTGGAACTGTGTCAGCTTGGGGGAAAGGGATGCCAACAAGGGAAGCTCCCAGGATGCCTGTGTGGGCTAAGACCCAGGGAGACACAGCCTGAGGGGAAGCCTCAGTGTGCCTAAGTGCCTAAAGGGGAGGTGAGAGCAGAGGTGCTGTCTGGCTGCCTGCAACACTGAGCTCTTTCTCTGTGTGCTTAATTGCATAAATAGCTCTGTGAGCTTGGAGAAGCAGCACGCAGGCAGAGAAGTGTGCACAGAGGTGTGCAGGGAAAAATCTGTATTTGGCAGGGCTTTGGAGTGGGAACAGCCTCTGCAGACGGAGATACCTGGGCCTACGTGGGACAGCCTGAGACAGCTGGAGCCCTCCAAGTGCATAATAAGAGGAGTTAGTGACTTCTCCTCCCTCCATCCTTTGGGTATAAGTTAGGGTAAATGGTTATTAGTTGTAAATAATTAATTAGGGAATTAATATAATGAGCATTTAGCACAGAGTCTAAGTTATTAGCTTTGTATCCATCAACTTGATCATCTCTTAAATGTAAATAAGCAGTTATTAAATTATAATTATTCCCTGTATATAATGAAATTCTGTAAATAGTTACTCCTGAGTCTGCAAGGTCTCTCCATTGTAAAAGGGAGCCCCTCCCCTCAGGGATCCTCTGGCCACTCCTAGGTTTCCTGAGCAAGGGAAAGCTACCTGGCACGCCAGGTCCTGAACATCTGGTCGTGGCCACAGGTAGCACCGTGTGCCAAGGGTTACATATTTTTTAAATAAAGGAATACTACTGCAAGCATACTTCAGAATTATTCCTGAGGCAACTAAATGGTAGAGTGGCCGTCTCTCCATGAGACACTCACTGAGCACTTGTATCGTGCTACTGCTCAGTAGCACCATGAAAAAGATGTTTGTTGATGCCACTGTGCAGTAACTTGTACAAACATGTACTAAATGACTTTCAAATTATAAAGAGCAATTCAAAATGACTATGCACCAGTGAAGTCACAAAGCACATCCATTAAATCTGTTTGTATGTATATTGGAGCTAATGAACATGCTTAGAAATTATTCAAGTGGAGCACTTAAGCATACCATAGCACTTAAGTCCTGCCAAAACCTAATTGTGATTCAAAATATTTCAAGGAAACACTAAAACTCCACCCAAGTTTCTGGAAAGACCTGCGCTAACAGGCAGAGAAACACCCTCCTACCTAATGCATATCAATAGCATTGAGTTCAGCTCAAACATAATAGTGGGAGGGCCTTCCTTTTCCACATTAGCCAAATGATTAATGCACCTGCTCAGGAAGAAGGAGCTCAGGTAATTGGTTCTCCACTGGCTTACTTACCAGACAAGAGTGCAAGAGTCAGAGGGCCAGAAGGAAAAAAGCAAAATGGAGAAATGGAGCTTGCCCTTGTAGCTTACTAGGTACAGCACTCCTGTGGGAAAAATGAGTCATGGGAGCAAAAGGAGAACAAGTAAGGAGGAACCTGACTCTGTCACCTAGCAATTCTGTCATTCCTCAGGGCAAGGGGAGTTCTTGTTTCAGTTCCAGTCCCTGTCCCCACCACTTTTGTGAGTGTCTCCACCAACGACTGGTTGAAAGCAGAAATGGCACTGGTGGCGGGGCTTTGGAGTCAGGAATTCATTTTCCTAACCTTCAGGCTACATTAGTAGATGCCACTGGGTTATGTTCTTGTTATCTGCAAGGCTCTTGCATGCCCAGTGGCCTAGCTTTATCAGTAAGAGTAAAGAATGCCCTCATCCAGCCTATTTTATAACCTGATAGTTATGGGAAGTGGGAGATCTAGGTCACAATACCTCAAGAGGACTCAGACTCATTTCCTGTTGGCTACTTCTAGGTGCCTCCAAGCTTTCAGAATCATGTCTGGGTGTGCCACATTCTCTGAGAAAAGTGCCTGCCTAAGCACATAAAACAACTGTATGTCTAGTCATAGCCAAAGTCTCTCCACTGACAGTATGGGGACCATAGATGTGTAACTTTGTCAAACTGAATTGCTGTCTTGAGCAAGGTGCCTAACATTATGTTGTTAAAACGTCTAAGTGTAGATGTCTATTAAACCATTTTTAATCCCGGCCTGTATGGCTAAACTTCATGTGAAGGTTACGTAGTTTAATACCGAACACAAAAATAGGAAGCAAACTAAATAAACTGCAGAGCAGTGAGTAGGCTGCATTCTTTCTGTAAAGACTTTTGAAAATGGAAAAGTCCATAATTTTTGAAAGGGGGCAATACATTAAACATTCCCACTGACTTTGGTAGAAATTATGAATGCTCAAAATCTCCGATTAGGTTCATGATAGACCGTAAATACTTGTACTTAATCTGAGTGCATGGGAAACATTGGTTGTCATACAAACTAATTTGCACTGTCACGTAACAAACTTATGCATGTGCTTAACTTGAGTCACGTGGGTAATGCCAGTGATTTATGGCCCTCGTTTATGGATGCGAGCATTCCCCCAGAGTTCAGCATGCCAATGCACCTAATTCTCTGCTCACTTAGGCACTACCAAGTACCTACTATAACATGTGATTTTCTTTCTGCTGCTACAAGTCTGCCATTTTCAACAAAAGGAAAGAGAGAAGGAAAAAAAGCAGTTCCCATTTAAAGACATAAAGAACCAACATGAATGTCAGACTGTGCATAGGACTAATATGTATTGAAAGTAATCCTGCCCTTCTATGACAGTTCCATTCCTTACTGTATTTGAATACATTCTCTTTCCCTTTCCTGTAGTCTTTCTTCATGGTTTACCTTACTGCTGCATCATTACCTTCTTTCATAAATATAATAAATGTGTAATATGACTGGTATTTCAGGCACAGCAGCCACTAGTCGTTCTTCACTGCTGGAATTGTTCTTTGACTCAGAGCTGTGGAATTTTGACACGCACTCATAAGGCTTACACTTTAACACCCGCTCCAACCAGAGCCAGACAAACAGGTGATTATAATTAAATACATCAGAAATGACATCACTGGTGTCTGTGGATATTACTAGTATCATGACAGGTATTACTAAACAGCATTTGCTTCAATTGTGCAATAACAGACAATATAAAGTATCAATGATAATTCCCAAATGATTTTTATATAACTATTCATTGAAAGGGAAACCTTTATTAAAAAAGTAACATGGAGATTTCTGCAAGGATGAACCCAGATGACTCAGCTTATTGTCAGGTTCCTAGAGTAGGACTTTGGAGAGAGGCTGATGTGGAAACCTTCTGTTGGGGCATCAGTGTTATTACATTATTATTTTAATGCGAGTCCTGTGATAGTTACTGTTGTATGTAAAGCCTCTGCTTCAGGAGTCAAGGATTATGAAAAAATCTTATTGCTCGTTGTTTTAAAGATGTTTTTAGCTCCCACAGTTGTACAGAAAACATGTTCCCTAGAGCTCAAAACTAAAGGGCAAATCAAAATAATAATAATACTTAAAATCACATTGTAATTTTTAAGCCAATCTTGAGATTTTGAAAGAGTGAGGAATGGGAACAACAAGCCGTCTACTTCCTGGGGGTGTAGCACTGGCAGTCTGGAATGATCCCATTATAAAAATAAGGCCATATGCAAAATTCAGAGCTAGATCTGTGTCCAGAATTTCAATCCTTCTGAGAATCCCGGGAAGTTGGTTTGTGCCCATCCCTAGTTACTGTAGCTACTTTTTTCTTTTCTTTCCTTTAAAGGAAACAAAAGGAAACAAAATCACTACTCTCAGTGCCCCATTCTGTTGTTAGTGAACAACACATCATGGTCAAGAACACATTCTGGAATTCAAATGCTAATGACATTGGCACCTACTGTTTTGGTTTGCCAAGATCCTTCCAACATACTTTTAAATCATTTCTTGTTCTGCTTTGTTTTCCCCCTTCCTTTACTGATAGTAAATGATTACACTTTCACTTTCAATACTTTTGCATAAACAGTGCTGAGCAAGAATGAGTTTTCCATATGTTTTTGCTTCCACATATAATTCCATAAAACGAGAGAGAGAAAGAGAATATCTCTGTCCCAGAGCTATGTTAAGGAGTGTTTTTTCAGCTCTGAATGCTCCCTGGAGAACTTTGAACACATTTACTCATTTCAAAGCAAAGCAATATCTTTTCAGTGACATCATCTTCCCACTCCCTGTAACCGAGAACTCACCGTTCCCTGCACTAGAGTCAGGAGGTCTAAGTGCCAAAGGTCTGACATCGTAGTTTCACCTAAGAGTGTTAGGATTTTCAAATCATTTGCTGTAGATGACATCACTTGCCAGTGGTAAAACTATTTGCTTTCTACATGTCAGTACTTAAGGGTTAGCCATGTCAAATCAAATGGCTTATTTCAAGAAGATTCTCAGAGGCCTGAATCCAGTATTAAAATCATATGTGATCTTAAAAAATGTATGAGAGTTTTAATATCCAGGTGAAATTTAGGGTTCAATTATATTCTCAGGTGTACTGAGGGACAAATGACTGTACATAAAGAAATGTACCCGCAGGAGAATATCCAAGGTAAGCCACAGCATAATCTTGTAAGAAAAGAACTTTTGGACTGAAACGTTAGCCTGAATATTTGTTATATTATATTGAAGACAAAGAGATGTCAAACAAATACGGGTCCCTTCCATTTCTGCAGCCTATGTGTGTATGTAACAACACACATTTTTTTTTTTAAAGCAACATATAGATACCTCTGTATTTCTCCATTCCTGAAACAATGGAATAATACATGATGCCTTCCATGCAATGTTGAATTTCTGACAGTGATCTCAACAGCGGCTTAGAAACCAACCACAACATTTACAACTTATTAATTACAGACACCCAGATATGTGCGCCACATTTTGCATTCATGGCCTAAACAGGAGAATCAGCAATTTGATTCAGGACTACACAATAACGTCGCTGTTTATTGGAGTACAGAGCACAATAACTTACATGTAGCAACATTATGTTTTAATCTTCCACGTTTCAGAAATATCATTTTAGGTTTTAGACTTAATATTACCAAAGAAAAAAATATGAAAACAAAAGAAAGGCAAGATATTGATTTAAAATGCAGAAGTAAGAACATGCAAATTAAAGAAGGATGTCTGTTTACAAAATCCTTGACACATGTAATGACTAAAAAATATAGATACTGGAGGGGGTAGGGGACAGGTGTGAGTTTTTGATTATTTGCACATGAAAGGTCAGACTGATACCTCTCCTTACATGAATACATTATTCTATAAATAAATCAATTAATGTCAATAAGGCTTCACATAAGTAGAGGATTCTGCATGAATGGGTCAAATTGAAAGACTGGGGAACAGGAGACTACAAATATCTAAAGCCATCAAATAAATGGCACTGGCATGCAATTTAGAACAATGCTGAACACAGGCTGACACACAGCAAAGGTAAAATTAATCCAGAATGAAAGAGAAATGCTAATTATGTTTTCTCCAATGACACTATGTTCCACTTCTATCCTGCCTTTTATCCCAAATATTTCAAATTTGTTTACTAGCTAAGTGGGTTTTATTCCTTCCATTTCACAGAGAGGAAACTGGAAGATGGAGAAGATAAAGCCTTGCTTTAGCCCACTTATTCTGATTGCCTAACTGGAGGAGGGAAGAGAGAGGGGGACGGGACTCAAATCTGAGGTGAAGGAGTCTGAAAAAATTATATTGCCCAGAGATTAAGAGATTATAAAGAAATGAATGCAAGACTTATAGTGAATGCCAGCTCTTTTGGATCCACTAGACAGTGTAATGAGGATACTGGATTCTTTTACCTCTGACTGCTTTGTCTTGGAGCTGAGTGCATGGTGACTCACGTCCTAGAGAAGCAGACACAGTGAAACTAGACCAGTGAGATATGCCCTTTACAGTTACACCAGAGAAAGAGCTGGAGGGCACAAAGAAGGAACAATTTCTGGCAGGGGACAGACATGATACCCTGCTAGGCATTTTTCATGTCTTCTGTGAATGAGCTACAATAGGCTGTAAGGCTATAAATTCCACCGTTGAAAACTCCGCATAGTTAGTTGCTCCTCGCTCAGAATCCAGCCATAAAATTGTAACGCTATTCTGTTTGTATCTATATTAGGACATCAGAACTATAATATCAGGAATAAACAATACTTCCAGCAACCGCTTCTGTCTTTTAATACAGAGCATTTCTCTCCAAAATTAGCACAGTGTGTTTTTCAACACTAGCTTTCTAGCAACATGTACAAATAAAGCCATACATACACTGGCAAACTGTAGTGTGGCTGGAGAAGGTTAGCTGATGACAGTCTTGTTATTGTAACAGGAAATGACTCAGCCCTGGCAACAAGAGATCAGATATTTTATTCAGTAGCATTAGGTCATTTTTTTTCCCCTAACTAACCAACGGTTTCACAAGGCAACTGGTTTTGTTTGAAAATAAATATATCTATTTTGAAACCAGTTGAAACAGGAGGAGTTAGCATTTACCGTTAGGAATAATCACTCAGTTTAATTTAGAGCCCCTGGAAATCCCTTTTCCTTTAACTATTAAACTATTCTCTGCACTTCAGTGTTGCAAAATTCCTCTCCTTCTGACAAGAACTCTCCCTCCAGGGTGAGCAAAGTATCACCAAGCTGCTTCATTAGGACCGTTATGGCAGTGAGGATGAGGGAGGAAATGTTGTGCCTGGAATGGTAACTTTCCATGACATTTATACAAGGCTAATGACATTATTATAATAGCTAAACTAGAACTCCTTGATGGAGGGATTACAGAAGATTCAAATATGTGCCTCATTACATCAGTACATTAAAAGATCTTTCATCAGTTATTTATAGTACAAGAGTTGCATCGGTTCTTTTAAATATCAGACAAAGTGAATTCTAATATATGACACTCATCTGTATCTTAGACATTATTTTTCTATTTTTAAACATGCGTACTATTACTTATTCCGTATATCTTTTGCACACAGAGTCAGGTGTACGCATGCACACAGCTAAGTGCAGAGTGTATCTGGGTTTCCACAGAGTGTTAAAAGTACCGGTATTACTCATTTTTGTTACAAGTAGCTGTTAGCACAGTTGAGAATAGCATAAAGGTTGTGCAAAAGGAAACTCATTATTCAGATGAATGTAGGACTCTCCTCATAATGACAAAACAGTAAACACATCATCAGTTGCAGCACCCCCAAAGAGAACAAGGATTTCATCATTTTCCAAACATTTTCCTGGTATAGTTGTCACTGACATATTTTCAAATCATAAGGAAACATAATGTTCCACATCACAATGACTCACATATGCTCTGCATACGTGTACATAAATAACAATGCTGACATTTTATCTTGGGGGAGTAAGGGATAAAGTTGATGGGGTTTTCTCTTAAAGCTCTATAGCAACGAGAGTTTATCTGTTGCTTCCATACTCTGCAGAAAGCCTAATTTTAGGTAGCAGAAATTAAATGCAGACAATATCCTGCATTGGCTATTACAAGATCACAATGAGGCCTCAAGCATTTTTCATTAACACGGAAACAAAGTATTTTTGTAAAAGTCTGAAAAATTAAACTTCTTTGGAAAAGCACTGAATATGCATTTGCAATTCAACATTAAATGAAATAAATCCTAGGAAACCTCTGTGCCTTATATTATTTCACTGTTATCTTCTGTGTGACAAAAGCAGAATTCTAAAATTCTAGTTCACTGAAACAGCAGTTCACTAAAACACTATGCAAGCCTGGCTTTCTGTGCTGTGGCACAAAGCATTTTATCTTTAGGCATGAAAAAATAGCTATTTCATTTTACCATCTGCCAAAAAATACTTAACTCAAGGTACTGCTTGTATGTTTGTAGGTGCTTAAGTAACTCCAGTGTCTTACCTATTATATATACTGACAGTCATACTTTAACATTTTCATAGTACTGTGGCATATTATTTGAGATCGGTATTTTGGCCATAATGTTCCAAGATTTAACTACTAACTAGGTGTGTATTTCAGTGAGGTATTTATGGAAAGCATTGTTATGTATTATATGATTTTACTGCATAGTGACCTTTAAATGCTAGGCAAAGGATTTTTATCTATTCACTCCTTAACACTAAGCTTGAAAAACCTTCTTGCACCTTTGAGCAGTAGCATGTATCCATTAACGGCAATATCATTCTTGTGATTTCAAAATCAGTCTTGTGATTCTGTAGCAAGTCTTAAGATACATTGTGCTTTTGTTAGTGCTCCAGCTGTTGGAATCAGTTATCTCAGAAACACAACTTTTATTTTTAAAAAGAATCTTAATATGCTATCCCTCCTATCTGCAGAGAAAAGCTTGCAAATATGAAACTCAGAACATCAAAAGACTAATAAAAGGAACCACGTGTTTCTTTTTTTATTATTTAATTATTTTTCAAGCTACTTTCATGATTTTCTGGGTATAAACTCTTCATCTATGAATGCTTGGTGTTGGTACTAATGCCTTACATGCATATTCTATTTTATTGCATCTTTCTTTCTTCTGGTATCAATTTTACAATTACAAATCCTTCAGGCACACGTGTTCTTTTCAGAAATAAGTGCAAGTTTTAGTGGGTCTCTATCCCATTGAAGTCTGAATCAAGGAATTGCCATGTTCAGCTTCAATACCAATTCTATATTCTACATTAAAGCAGAGAGTAGGCACTCTTCCAGAGGGCAGATTTTCTACACACTCAGTCAGAAGCAGCAGTTGTCAGGAACTGATAAACTCTTGTCTGCTGATTGCTTTGTACAACTTTCAACATCATCTCAGGGCCAGACTGACCCAGGAAATTCTGAGATATAGGAAGTGTCATGGGTTGGTCAGATAAATGTCTTGAATTATTGTCTCTTTTGATATGTCAGTGATGATTTTAGGTTATGTTATCTTGAGAACCATGAGGCACAAAGAAACTGATGATGTATACTATTTGGAAAACTGAAAAACTCATATAATTTATTTTTTTATAAGCACACCATATTCTTTTAAGTGGTATACGTTTATAACATGACAATGATATGCTGCAAGAGATTCAGGTTTTGAAATTAAACTTTCAATACCCATTTTGACCATTCAACATAATTTTTTCTATCTATTCCAAAAAAACAAATTCTGGAATATGAATCTTGAGGATAGGTATTATATATTGTGTCCAGATGATATTTTCTTTGAATATGTATTGAAAAAGGCACAGTAGGGGGGAAAAAAACCTGACACCAGCGACTGTGCAGAAGAAGGAAACAAAGAGTTCTCCAAGGAACTAACCAAAGAAGCAGAAATTGTGGGTAAAAAGGATTTGTTTCAGAACTTGGTTCTTCATCTGTCTAACCCATTCCAAAAAATTACCAATGTCAGACCCACAGAAGAAGCTGAAAGGGAAGAGAGCATATAAACCCATTCAGCTCACTAAATTGAACAAAGAAAACATTCTGAACTAAAATTTATTCTAAGATGGCTGTAGAAAAATGATACTTTTTTAAAAGTACTAATTTAATCCAGAAAGATTTAAGATTGCCATAACATGTGAAAGTAGCCCACAGCTTCTGTAAAGTTTTTATATTTTCAGCTTCTATGAAGATACGAAGCCCAGATATTTTACAAAGAAGGCAGGATTTCTATGCGAGTACATAGAGGCAGGTGAACATGAATTCCCTTTTTTCCTGTGCTACATTCTAATCAATGGGCATGTCTAAATGCTGTTTACTGCGTTGTTACAAAAGTGCGCAGTAACAATGCTGTTACTGCTCCGTCATTTAGTACTTGTATCAGCAAGTACTAAATGATTGCACAGTAACTGCCATTACTACACAGTCCTAGCAGCACATGGGTCGTTTCCAATCCTAAGGCGCAATAGCAACAAGCTACTGTTCAGTTGCTTATTGCTACTGTGCAGTAACATCAACATAATGGTTCATGCCTGCCAGTGCTACATTAATGTAACAATGAGCTATGTCACCATAGCTCATCACTACAGTGATGTAGCACATCATGTAGATGCACCTACTGTGTATGAAGCTTATCGTGTTACAGATGGATGGTACACCAGTCCTGTGTAGGACAACTATGCAGTACATGGGTGAGTGTTACCCTGTTTAAATATCTAGCTGTTTTCTTGATGTTACCAGTCACAAGGTCCAGCTGCCATCTAGTATTGACCAACATGGAAACTTTCATGGCCAGTTACTCCATTCTCCAATATCCACTGAAGCAAATAGACAGCTCACCCAATTTCAGTGGCAATATGATTTGGCCCTGAAATAGTATCATGGTTGAATTAACATCTTAAAATGTCCCAGTAACTGTCCTTAATCAAAAGGTATGAGCCACAGTGTAAAGGCCAGACTTCACATATAAGGAACAAGATGACTCCCCTATAGCCTATTATTTTCCCTGGTTTAGGCAGATGTAAATTGTAGACCATCATCATCACTGAAAATACAAGTAATCAAATATCAACAGGAATTTCACAACAGCCATATCATTGTTAGTAGGGCTGTGCAAAATTTTGCTGACCAGCTCATTCCAACACTGCTTTGACCAATTTCGAGGTTGAAACAGGGAAATTGGAATGAAACAAAGGCTGTCAAAATAGCCTCGAAACAAAACAAGACTGGTAGAAATGTTTCAAAAGTTGAAATGTTTTGACCATAGGCTGGGGATGAGAAATCAGATCAGCTGGGCTGACTTCCCATCCCCAAAGCAAGATCCATCAAGGGACGGGGCGATAGCCCAGCTGGGCTGCTTCCTGGTCCCCCACACTATATCACACCAAGATGGTGTTCTTTGCTTCATTTCCTCTCATGTCATGGAACATGCGTTATTATTAATAATAACAATAATTATGTTATGTGGGTGGTGTCATGGGCCAAAAATGGGACCACAAAGTATTAGGCACTATGCAAAGAAAGAGAGTAGATGGTCTGCTAATAAGTAAATAATCATAAAACATTTCAGCTCCTTTAGAGAGGCTGAGTTAACTTACTGTAAGCCATCCTCATACAAACAGTCAAACTATTTGTGTTTGTTTTTATGACAACATTGATTTTTATACTTAAAGCATCATATCTACTAATCAATTAAAAAGGCTTTTTGGTATATTTTATTTTTCATGCCTGGAGTTCTCTTATGGCCTCTTCTAGTCTTCAGCTGCAAATATGTGATTGAAAATAACTATGTCATAGGTGGTTTTTTTAGGCATACCACATGTTGAAGCCTGAGATTATTAACTTGAAATGAATTTGCCTGCTTAATTTCTTACTAAATTATCTGATGGCATTTCACAGGGGACTATAATCTGCCCTTGCAGTGAGGTAGACCATCAGTCATTACGTCTTCTGCACCTGGAGGGCCTTGCAAGGACAGTTCATTCTTTTTGCCTCCAAAGACACATATTATCCCAAAAAGAATTGGCAAAATGGAGGGCAATCCACTCTACACATTAATATAGGGCCTGCCTGAAATTCAGTTTTGTCCCAGAAAAAATGTCATTAATTAGTGAGAAACACACGTGAAGTATCTGTAAGCCTGGAAAGAAGTGAGCTTCCCTGTTCATCAGGCTTGCTGAAATCACAGAGTAGTAGGGCTGGAAGGGACCTCCAAGATCATCTAGTCCAACTCCCTGCCTGAGGAGTTTATAGGCAGTACCGACACTGAGGTTGGTAAGGGGCTAGAAGAAACTGATAAAAGAGAATATTTTGGACAGAGGATGAACAAACTATGAGGCCAGCACCCTGCACCCAGTAAAGACAGTGATGCATTTGGGGCCTGAGGAATTATATGTGCCACTCCTCAGATTGTGTGACCTGCTGTACCACACATGTATAGCAGGTCATGCAATTCTGGGCATATAGCATTAAATTCCTCAAACCGCAACTGAACAATTGTCAGCGGTCAGCATAGGTGCGGAGCACCTACAGCTGGGGACTGGAAAGCCAGCAACAACAGCGGAGCCAGGAGTTCCTATTTCCAAGGGGCTTCTTTCATGGGTACCCAGGAACATAAAATGTAGACATGCTGATGGGACTCCCACCTGCAGGCCCACTTTTTAAAGGTCTGGGTATTAATGAGCCCAGTATTAGAGAAATATTCCCTGATGTCAGACTCACAGTGCCCCAGACATAAAAGGCAAGTGTGCTGGTAGGAGCCCTAGCTGAATGCCTGCCTGCTTTTTTTAAGTTCCCTGGGCTTTGTAAGCCCAACATCAGGGAAAGGCCTTCCTGATGTCAGGTTCACAGTACCCACCACAATGCAGCTGAGGATGGGGGAGTTCCCTCATCCCACACTGGTCAATGCTGGTTTAAAAAGGCACCCAATGCAAGCAGCAGGGAATGGGAAAACTTTAAATGGGTGAGTACAGCTAGGAATGGGAGGGAGCTTTTTCCAGCCCCCACTGCACGTCAAAGAATCATAGACCATCATTATGTTGGAAGGGACCTCAGAGAATCATCTAGTGCAACCCTTGCTCAAAGCAGGACCATCCCCAACTAGATCATCCTAGACAAGGCTTTATCTACCTGGGTTTTAAAAACCTCCAAGGATGGGGAGTCCACAGCCTCTCTGAGAACAGTCTAGCTCCATCCTCTTTGGAACCACTTTGGAACCATGCTTTAGGTAGTTGAGGCTGTTATTAAATCCCTCCCCCACCACACTCCTTAGTCTTCTTTTCTCCAAACTCCTTTCAGCCCAGTTCCCTCAGCTTCTCTCCATAAATCATGTGCCTCAGCCCCCTCACCATTTGCATTGACCTCTCCTGGACTCTTACATCCTTTCTGTAGTGAAGGGCCCAGAACTGAACACAGTACCCCAGATGTGGCCTCACCAGTGGCAAATAAAGGGAAATAATCACTTACCTTGATCTGCTGGCAACACTCCTACTAATGCAATGTCAGGTACCTCTTTAAACCAGTACATGCAGGAGGAAATAAGAGAAGTACTCTTACCCTCAGCTTCACTCATACCAGACACCTTTAAAAAGCAATCCCATCCCCAGCTTCACTTGCCTGTTTAAACAGCTGCTTGGTGCTGGCAGATTTCCCATCCCTGCTGCCCATATCAAGCTCCTCCTTAAACCAACAGATCTACTTGGGGGAGGAAAAAGCTCCCCCATCCCCAGTTGTGTTCCCAGCATCCTCCAAGGAAAGAGCAAGGGACAGCTGGGTGCTGCCCCAGCTTGACCTGCTTCTCAGTTGACAGATAATGAAGATGCAGGCTTGCTTAACTCCCACCTTTTAATCTCAAAGGGATCTGTGATATATCCAGTATTGAGAACCACCACTCACATACTATTATGGAGCAGCCAAAGAATGTTGATGAATTTTGGTGGGTATCTGTACTTCCGAAGGATCCTCCACTGTGGCTGTGTCTACACACAAGTACATTACCTAACTGTACAGTAACTAGAGTTATTGCATGTGACAGGAGCAGGCTTTCATGCCCAGTGCAAGCACCAGCTTGCCCCCTGTTTATGGGCCAGCCACACACCTCTCTATCCTGCCACGTCTTGATATAATAATAGTAACGTAATAATTAGGCAGGAGTTTGCCCATTATACACCCTGATATTGAGGGGGCTATCCTCAGCTTTGTTCCACCCCTACACCATGACCCAAGCCTCATAGATGGCATCTCAGGCAGTCAACTCAACCATCCCCTTCACCCATTAGATGTGGCCCCTTCCCTAGGACCTTTAGCTTCCCTTTAAGCCCCGGCCCCATCTCAAGCTTGTTAAGACCCTGAGGTTCTTTGCTTTATATAGGCACCCCTCATGGTGGGCCCCTGGCCCTTTTGACCTCTATCTGGGTCCTGGCCCCAGCATTGACCAGTTGGGTCCCTCAGTTAGGTGTAAGCTTCCTGCCTGTACTCAAGCATCGGGGTCCCCCATTGCCGACTAAACATGCCTGGCCCTACAGGGTCACTCAACCCAGCAGGCTCAGGTACTTCAAGAAGTTTACCTGGCCTGCCCTGGATTAGATGTATCATATGACCCACCCAAAGTTGAGGACTAGGGTTAAGGAGCCCTTAACCCACCTTTCACTGGGTGGTAACTGACCTGGCATTTTTCTGGGGTTCCTGTGCCACTGGGAGCCCCAATCAGATGACCCACTCCTGGCAGGGTGCAGCTTTAGGTCATGCCCAGGACCAGAGCCTCCTGCTTCTACCTGCAAGATGTTCCCATGCAGCAGCTCAGCCAGGCAATGTTTCTTGCCTGACTCCAAGCAACAAACTGCTCTTGCTTATATAGGTGGCCAGAGTTCTAAAATGGCCACCATAATCAAACACCTGCTGATTTTTGATCTAGCCCTTAAAGTGGCAGGCACCACTGGTGCCCTGCCACACTGCACAGTACTCTCACATTTTTCCCAAAGCCACTGCACAGTAGCTCATTACTACTGTGCAGTACCATTGCCATGTGGTTAGTGTCCAGTAATGTTACTATGTGGTAGGAATGAGCTACAGCACAGTAGCTTGTCCTACTACACCACAGCATCTCATATACATGCACCTAGTATTTCTCAGTTGAATGTCGACGGCTTTCATAAGGTCAAAGAATGCCATGTAAAGAGGTTGATGTTGTTCACAACATTTGTCCTGCAAGTGGTGAGCAGTGAAGATCACATCAGTTGTGCCTCTTGTTGCCCTAGGCCCACACTGAGATTCCAGGAGGATCACTTCAGCAAGTGGAAGAAGATGATTCAGGAGCAAGGTGATCCCTTTGTAGTTTAACAGTTGGACTTGTCTCTTTTCTTGAAGGCTGTTACAATCATGGCATCCATAAGGTCATCTGCAATTTCCTTATCATTCCAATTTCCTTATCATAATTGTCCATGAGAGTTCTGATGTTCCAAGTCCTGAAAATGATGGTGTCTTTGCTGGTATTTTCAACCAGAGTAAAGGCAATCCCACCAGATGTGGTTACCCCATCAGGAAAAAGGTAGCCAGTCTTTTTTTAGGTCACCTTTTCTATCTCAGGAGATAGAAAATCCAAATCTGAAGATTTGATTCTGATTTGAAGAATTAGCAATTCAGCCATAGACTCAGCTTTACATGTTTTTTCTGCATACCTTGAAGTAGCAGGTGTGGCTCATAAATGCTAAGATGGTGAGGCAGATGGAGCCTATTTTTTAAGTTACCTTTTCTATCTAAAGAGGTTAGATAAGCATCTAGCTGGGGTCATCTAGACCCAGCACTCTTTCCTGCCTGTGCAGGGGGTTGGACTCAATGATCTACTGAGGTTCCTTCTGACCCTAGCATCTATGACTCTATGAATCTATGAGTCCTCACCCCATGTGGGGTAAGCTGAGCAGATCCTGGAGAGGGTTGCTCAGTCAGTTACCATTGCCAAATCACACACCTTCCTCTTCCAAGAGCTTGCAGTGCAAAGTACAACTTTGTTGTAATTGCCACCTTCATCCCAGTTCATGACTAGGAGCTTGCAGACTTCACAGTCCTGCTCTTGTTCATCACTCCCAGATCACAAAAGGATCTTAAGGATGCGCTGGCAAAGTTGTTTCCAGGGAAGACATCTCTTTGTGATTTCTTTTGTTGTGGAGAACAACAACTTCCATGTTGATCCAATGGCAAGGAGGCCAAGACACTGAAGCTCTCATTCCACTGAAGCCTATATCCACCTTGACAGCCATTGAGATTCTAGCATCTTTTTCTTCCTGCTTTGACATTGAGGATTTGGAGACCTATGGCTAGTGGCTAGGCAGGTTTATTAAAATGGTGACCAGTATTTACCATATTGACCAGCCATATTTAGTGGGTCATTTGCCATTTTATCACACCTTAAATTCAATTAACATGTGGCATGTTGCTATTTATGGCACCATTAACACATTAATCATGCCAGAAATATAATATGTGCCAGGAGCTTGACAGAAAGACACTGAAGAATTTTTGCTGAAGCTAGAGGAATAGGAGGGAAAATCTCGGAGTGAGTCTACAAAAGCACTGCTCATAGGTGAGTGTAAATGGACCTAAGCATCTTTAGGAGGAGGGATCTGAGGGACACATTCAGTAACAGTCAGTGTTACCAGGAGTGGGAGGCCTGGGTGCCTAGGAGAGTCATATTGTGAGTTAGATACAGGATGGAACTTGATTTTAGTCTGTGTTCATGCATTTCATATCACTGTTAATTTCTAAATAATACTGTCAATCTGGCCAATGGGTAACCTGTCTCATTACTGATGTGAATTAATTTTGATTAGAAGCTGTTCCTGCATAAGCAGTGGTAACTAACTACTCCAATTCTAACTGGGAAAATAAGAGATTAGAAACCTCTGACAAGGCAACAGAACTTATGGGTGTCAAGTTATGCATAAGCCAAAAGCGATGAACACAGAAGGGTAAACACTTTTCTGGGGTTCAGATAATACTAAAGCCAGCATGCAAAACAATTGACATGTTCAGTAGAAATTCAAGGGAGATGAAGGAAATGTCCCTTTGGTGCATAGGTTCCTGACCACATAACTGACCAAAGTCTATCCTGTTGATTCTCTAGCCATGTGAGAGCTTTAAAGTAAAAGGGCCCCACATTCATTGTTGTATTTTCTTATGCAACATAATAGCCCACTGCTGAAAAGCCTTTGGGGGATACATGGAAAAGGTTAGTTATTTTGGTCAAAACTTGTCTATTTACTGTGCTTTTTGTTTTCTTTTCTGTAAATTTTGTGCTTTGGAAATGGAGCAAAACAGTTAAGTCCAAGGAGCGTAGGTTTGTTTGTCTTCTACATATGCACAGATTGGGCAGCAACAGTCAGATTTTTCCTTGTCTTACCAGGGCATCACAATATAAAGACTTTACTTAGCTGGGTCAATGTTGCCCTTACAGTTTCCTTAGTTTCTCAGGATAGGCTTCAGGTGCAGTGATCCATCTGCAATATGAACATCTACTTTGTGTGTTTGTATCAGGACTGCAATCACCAATCCATTTTATACGGGTGACCAAAATGCTTTCACAGAGATTAGCAATTTTCAGTCATTATCAAACTCAGCTGGATTAGAGCAGTCCTAGCAGCACCTGCGACGAACCATCCACACCTCACCTTGGACTTGGAACACAGTTTCTGTCAGCAATATAAGTGAAGAAAGTGCCATCATGTTGGACAGCTTTTAATGACAATGATGTGCTTTCCTCACTGAGGACAGAGAAGGAAGAAAGTCCAGGAAGTATCACTGTAGGAGATGCTCAAATTCACATTATGGTTCAATAATAAATACTGTATTAATAGTTTTGCAACAGAGGACACTGAACTAGTTACAGAAATGAACCCAGACAACTATTCTGGCTGCTTAACATTGTATGTGCAGTTTCAATATAAGGAAAGTGAAATATTTATAGACTTAACAAAAAAAGTGAATGTATATTCAGAACTGTTAATAAATGAGCGAATGAATGAATGAAAAGGAAACCACTGCAAAGTGTTCTTTCTTGACAAGGAAAAATTAGGGGTTTCCTTAAGATACATTTGCTGAGTTATTTATGGCTATCTGAATCTCACTGTGCTTATACATTTAGTATAGATCAGATTCATGCTAGTGAAGCTGGATGGGGAGATTTACCATATGTGCTATGATAGGTCAGGAAGACAAATTACGGTTGCCTTTGGTGCAGCACCAATGGACTGAGAAGAAGGCTTCCTTCTGTGCTCTCTTGTTCAGTGTGAAAATGCTGAGGCAATCAAAATTTGGTTTAGCTCTTTGATAATATTTATATTAAGAATTGTACTAACAACTCCAGTCAAGTGGTCATTTTCAAGAGGCAAAATGTAATTAAATATATCCCGTTTAAGGTCCAAAAATATGTCTGCTATGTAACTTAAAAATTAATGTTTAATGAACCTGAGAAAACCAGAAAATTAGTTTCTTGATACATAAACATAGCACCATGCTGACTAGGAAAATATATCCTGATGCTAAACAAATAACTTAGTTAAGGTTAATGATACTAAATCACATTAATTCAGCATGGGCAGAACCCTGTACTTCCTCAGATCTAGGGCTTTAAGAAAGAGTCTTAGAAGTAAAGCTTAAAAACCCAGAACTCTTCTCTACCATAAACACCAGCACCTAGGTGTCTTTCTCAAAAGGAGGACCAGGTATAGTGGATTTGCCAAGGATGGAGGTGAGACTGACTGGCCTATAGTTGCCTGGGTCCTCCTTCCTCCCCTTCTTGAAAATGGGGACCACACTGGCCCCTTTCCAGTCTTCTGGGACCTGGCCTGTGTGCCACGAGTGTTCAAATATTCCCGCCAGTGGCTGTGCAATGACGTCAGCCAGTGCCTTCAGTATCCTCGGATGGAGCTCATCCCGGCCTGCCGACTTAAAGGCATCCAGTTCCTCCAAGTGACTCTGCACCATCTCAGGGTCTACGCATGGCAGTCTGGCACCTTGTTGCTGCCTCTGTACAATCCCGGTGAGAGACTTGTCCTGCCCCTCACTTAGGGACACTGAGGCAAAGAACTCATTGAACAGTTCAGCCTCATCCCCCCCTGTCCATCATTAATTGCTTCTTTCCATTTAGTAAGGGTCCTATTCCTCCCTTGGCCTTCCTTTTACTCTCTATGTATCTAAAAAACAATTTCTTGTTGTCCTTTACTTGGGATGCCATCCTCAGCTCCATGGTAGCTTTGGCCCGTCTAACTGCCTCCCTACAAGCACAAGCATTTTTCCTCTCATTGGGATCATTTTCCTCTGTGCCCAAAGGATCATTTCCTTAAGGCACAGCCACCCTTCCTGGGCTCCCATATCTTCAAAACTCCTACTCTGCAGCGCATCCTTGACTAATCTCCTGAGCTCATTGAAATCAGCTTTCCTAAAGTCTAGCACTTTCACTCTACTAGTTACCTTACCCACTCGATGTCTTATGGTGAATTCTATTATTTGGTAATCACTGTTGCCCAGATGACTACCAATCTGTATGTCCCCTACCATATCATCCCCGTTGCCAATACCAGGTCCAGTAAGGCATTCCCCCTAGTGGGATCGTGTACCTCTTGCGTCAGGTGGAGGTCCTGCACGCAGGATAGGAACGTGCGTGAACGGTGGGACTTTGCTGTCTGTCTCCCAGCAGATGTCTGGGTAGTTTAAGTCCCCCATGACTACCGCCTCCCTAGTTTTTATGGTCTCTGAGAGCTGCCTCAGGAGCCCCGAATCTAGTTCTTCCCCTTGGTGTGGAGGTCTGTAGCAGACCCCTACCACCACATCCCTTTCTCCTTGCCCCCCATGTAACCTAACCCACAATCCTTCTACTTTCTCCTCCTTCGATTCCGTCTTGATGAGGCTCAAAGTATATTGCTCATTGACATAGAGCACAACCCCTCCCCCTTCCTTCCCCACCCTATCATTTCTGTACAGCCTATAACCCTCAATGTGTACCGCCCAGTCGTGGGAAGAATCCCACCAGGTTTCAGTTAGCCCTGGTAAGTCATAGGCGTTTTCTGCAAGCAGGAGTGCCAGTTCATCCTGCTTGTTCCCCATGCTCCTAGCATTAGTGTATAGGCACTTGAGCCCTGTGACTAGTGCCTTTTTTGCCCCCCCAGCTCTGATTCCCAAAGGGCCTCTTATTGCTTACTTGCTTATTGCTTACCTGTACTGTATTGCTGGCCGCCCCATGGATTGCAGGTTCCCAATGTTCTCCTTCTTCAGGCTGGGCTGTCCTTGTGGGTGCCACATGGTTTGATGGTCCACGGCTTCCCTTACCCTCATCTTCCCCTCCCCCCGATGAGCCTAGTTTAATGTGAAGAACTTGGTATAAAAATAATTATGTCTTCCATGTCTCAGAGGGCCCCTCTACACATACAGGTAAAGAATCAATGGGATCTAAGGCTCAATCTGCTCAGTAGCGCCTCATGCTGTATGTGCATAGCAGGAGGTGTGGTTGTAGAATCCAGCATCAGATCCTATCACACCTTATTGTTGGTACAGGGGGAGTCTGGGATCACAATCCTGGGCTCCCACTGCACCAGCAAATAGCACTGATATAGGTGAGTATGCCACAGCTGGCAGAACACTTGGTCCTGGCAGCATGCCACAGCTGCCAGAACTGAATCCCACAGTTGAAGGAGCACTTGGTGCCAGCAGCGCCCCACAGATCTCCCAGCTGCAGGGGCATAGGTTATACTTTGCAAATTAATGCTGGATAGAGACCAGCTATAAAGTTAGTATACATTTTCCAGCAATAATCTTTTAGTTGGTTGTACCTTTTCAAGGTAACATAGTTAATGTATATGTGTAGCCAGTCTAAATTAATTATGCAGTTATCCACATAATTGCATAATAGATGTAACTTGTAGAAAGAGCCTTAGGTACACACATTTCCTGTGCATCTTAATATTTTTCATAGTTAAGATGCCTGACTGAATTCTGGGTTTAATTCCCAACTCATCTGCATGATTCTAGGCAAGTCATTTGGTACCTCAGGTCTTCCCTCCCATTTATACCAGCACAAACTCAGTTGCATAAGTGAGAAAAATCTGAGTTTGTGGGTGCATCCACATGAAACATTTATAGCAGAACTGATTATTAGCTCCTCAGTAAACATCTCAGCACCTATATGTGTGAGCCTAGTAGACCACAGTAAACTAATAAACACTCACTTAGGATAGTACTTGTATTTACCAATACTATCCTATGGCAGAGTTCTTCAGTGCACAATAGCGCCCATGTAGACAGTGACCTGGCTGGCTGTGGCACAAGGTTGTTTCAGTGTGGAGGCTGCCTGGCAGCCCCTCTGCAGCACATTGAGCTGGATCAGAGTAGCCCCTGGCTGCCAGGCTGACCCCTGGAGACCCTAGCCAGCTGGCACTGCTCCAACCCAGCTCAATGTGCTGTAGTCCTGGGAACACATTCAAATACAGCACTGGGGAGCGATAAACTCCAGTGTGATGTGCACTGGAGTTTATTGTTGCATGATAATTGCAAGTGTAGACACACGCTATCACAGAACTTGTCACACCAACAGGTGAATTGCTCCAAGCCTTTTACTCCTCTTGAGATCAGGAGTAATTTTACATTAAAATATTAAAAACAGTAATATTCATACAGTCTCCTGTACACACTGATGTATTTTGGCAGTGTTCCAGTCACCTTCCCTTACTGCTTTGCCCTCTGCCCCTGAACAACCACTGACCTGTGTGGCATCTACTGCTCAAAAATAGTAATAGTACTTCCTTTCTCCTCTCTTTTGTCTGCCTGAATGCAAACTTGTCAGGCAAAGGACTGTCTGTTTGTATGTACTTGTAAAGTGTCTAGTGCAATGGAGCCTCCTAGGGAAGCATCCATAACTTTCAGCTTGTTTATGAAACCTGAAAGTACAATAATTAATATGCTGGATCTTGAAATAATTACAACGGAAACTCATTCTGTGAGGGGGCCAATTAGTCTTAATTAATGTCAGTTTAAAATAAGTTTTTTGGGACAAGGACATTCATTTATTATATGTAATCACACAGCATAGTATGTTGGAGCCTAACACTGTAATTGCCTGTCAATGTTACTAGCATCCAAACATTAGATAATAACAACCATATAAACAGAACATTCTTTTTCTAGTATGACTGCTTGAGTACATATCAGATTTTGATCAGGCTGAATTATTTACTTTTCTAGTTTCAGTCATGATTATGCAAACGCTTAGTTTCTCTTGCCATTGCTCACACAAGTGTTTGTGGGATGGGTGGCTAATCTTCTTCACATGAAATGCTTTGCATCAGATCATTTCCACAGAAATTTCAATGGAGCAAGGTTCCAAGTAGAGAATAAATAAGAGCAGACAGACTTCTAAACATCCCAATTTCCTCAAATATTCCCCAATAATTAAAAATACGGAAAAAGATACAGGCATATAGGTGCAAATATCTGTAAACAACAGGCTTTTTGTCTTTTTCTTTCTTATGAGTTATCAGCAATCTTTAAGAACAAAAATGTGATTTAGCCATTAAATCAGATGATACCAGAAAAACATCAGCTGTCCGTCCCGTCCCCCCGCCCCCTTCCCGTTCAAGTGAAAGCAACAAGGGAATGTATTTAGGCTTCAAAGAATCTAATTTTCAATTTCTATCATGCTTCTCAAATCCATGATTTCTAAATTAAGGCCAAGTGACATCAAATATATTTCTCCACATGAAATAATTTCATAAACTGAGACAGAAAGGGAGAGAAATAGGCTTTTATGTATTAATATTGAATTAATTGTTTCCCCTCTTGAAAAAAAATCAGTTGCTTAGTATATTTCCTTTAATGCTTACTCTAGGCAAATGCTCCCTTCAAACACAGTGTATTTCTACCTGTCAAAATTCATCTAGCAATGTGTTTTGTTTTGTTTTGTTTTGTTTTTTTGGGGGGGGGTGTTAAACAAAAAAGGATGGAGAAAATACATACCCAGCAGAAGATAGTGCAAACAGGAAGTGGGCAGGAAAAACTGACATGTCAAGTTACTGTGGGCTTACAGCCAAACTACAGCAGCAGGTAAAGATCACATAACATCTAACTCAGAAGATGGCAAGCAAAGCTTTCCCTAAGGAACCTACTCTTTCCAGTAGAGCTTTTTCAAGGAAAGAATATAGCTTTAAAAGGCTCCTGGATGTGACAACCAGGCAGTGAAACAGTCTGCTGTAGATACGGGTTCCATAAGGCTATACATTCACACGCAGAGAAGCAAGACTTTGGTTGCTATCCAAAAGTCAAATAAAAGAGCCTTGTGATGATACCACCCAACAAGGACTTAGTAGATCTGGGATCATTTTTTGGCTCAAATTTTATGTTTCTTTTTGGACAAATCACAGCAAGATCCAAAGACTCACTTAGGCACATACAATGAACAAGATTTAGCCTCTGAAGTGGAAGCACTCTGAATATGCACACATTACATCGGGCATGGGTTGGCCTGATCTACTTCATGTACCCCGCCATGTGACCTAAGTTAGATTTGGCAAGACAGGGCCAGATTAGCTCTTTAGTGGGCCCTAGGCAAACAAACTAGGGGGGTCTTGACCGACCCATGGCCCACTCCCCACCCCAGTGCTGCAGCCCACGGGGAGCAGGGCTTGGAGCCACCACTAGGAACCAGCTGCTGCTGCAGCAAGACTGGCAGAGCAGCACTGCCAAGTCTTGCAAGAAAAAAAGAAGCATTGCCTTTAACAAGCTCCAAACAAGCCCAACACATTTCGAAAAGAAGGGCGTGGGGGTGAAAGGTGTGTGTTTGGGGTGAGGAGGGGGTGTGAGGGGGTGTGCCTGTTTGGGGGAGTCAGTAGGGTATATGCTGGGGTGTATATTTGGGAGGGGTGTTGTGTAGGTGTGTGGGATGTGAAGATCCCTCACACACCCCCTCCCATGGTCCACAGCCCCCACTGCCTATGGCAGCAGCCCTCAGGGCACTTGTGGGCCACACAGGCGCCAGTGCCCTGCAATGCACTGCTCCAGCCAATGTTGCACTTTGGTGGCAAAGAGCACAGCCGCATCAGCTGCCTCTTGCACCGGGCTCCACGCAACCCACGCGCAGCTCTGTGCTACCGGGGGGGAAGCCGTGCAGGCTGGGGCTGGCTGTGTTCCTGCCCCATTTCCTAGGAGCTGCAGAATGGGGGCAAGGAAGGCAGCTGGCTCCGGGCTTTCCCTTGTAGCACGGAGCTGCACATGGGCTATATGGAGCCCAGTGCAAGACAAGCGGCCAGCAGAGCTGCGCTTCTCACTGCTGTTGTGCAGTGCTGGCCAGAGCTGCACACCCAGGCCCGTGTGGGCCATGAGTACCCCAAGACCTGCTGCTGTTGGTGGCAGAGGCTGAGTGTGTGTGTGGGGGGGGTGGGGAGGCGCTTCTCCAAGCCCCCACACCCTCACCCACATACTACCCCACCGAGCTCCACGCTCCCACCACCCACTAGGCACAGGCTCTGTGCTCCCACCCAGCTGCAGCCCCCTCCCCATCCCCACCTCTCCCTACCTGGTGTCTGGAGCGAGCCGGACACTGGGAAAGGCGCACAGGTCCCTGGGGCGGCAGCAGCCCCACCCAAGAACTGTTGCGGGTTGGGCCAGGCCCTTCCGTGACACCAACTTGTTTCTGCAACCTGGACCCACGGTTTGGGAACTGTTGTATTGCAGAAAAGCCCAAAATAAGCTCTCTCTGAATAAAAAAAAGCCCCCAAAACCACAATCTGTGACTGTCTAAAAATCAAAGCAACTTTAAAAAAAAAAAGCCCATTTCCACTTACTATTAGTGGACTTGGCAACACTGTGACAGAAAGAAAGGGAAGGGAAGGCAAGGGCAGGGGCCATTCACGCTGCTCATGGAGGGAAGGACCAGGTCTGCCCACAGCTCAGGGCCCTAGGCATGTGTCTAGTTTGCCTATGCATTAATGCAACCCTAGGGCCAGCCATTTTGTGCCTGATCTAAACTCCCCAAACACATGTACAGTTTGGTACTTAGATCAACCTAGCCATATTGAGCCGAACGTAAAACAAAGCAGTCGTGTTCACTCTTGTTTAAAAAACACAGCAGAAGAAGGGGGTGAAGGTAGGGGCTGCCACCTATGTTTAATAATCTACTTGGACCACTCTCCTAGGAAGGAAAGCCCCGTTTTGGATTCAATATCCTCTTCAGATGTTCAAACCCACAACTTCCATATGCCAGGCTAAAGGGTGGGCTGGATGAGAGTACTGCCACACAGAGCAGCTCCATGGCAAGGGGACTCCCCTAGAAAGGGGAAGCTCTGGATTCTGGTCTGTTTCCAGGGACTTCCTCAGCATTTTCCATTCAAGAGTTACTAGATAACATGCACAAATAGTCTCCAGAGAGCCAAGGCTCCCCCACCTCCCAAGGGAGTGGCGGCACTGGAACTGCCTGTGTCTTTGAATAAAAGTGGGTGTGGACGCGTGCTACACACAATACTATTCACTTGCACTGGATGTGTTTTACATGGCTACTAGGACACAGTTTCTGCCTGCAAAATTGGGCTAGGTACAAAAAGGTGGCTGAGATCCTCTGCTCAGTCAGGATGGCAGTGCCTTTGGGTAGAGCTCTAAATGGCTTGATCGCTAGGACTTAGGCACCCAAATTCTAAAAACATTGCCTGAAAGGCACCAATATGCTTCTCTGGATCTGTCCCTTAACCTTAATCAGTGCCTCACTTTACCATCTATAAAAAAAAATAATAGTTTTCTCCCCCCTTTAAATGAAGTGTTTTTCTCCCAGCTTCGATTGAAGAGTCTAGTTAGATTCTGTATCTAAGCTCTTCAAGAAAGGAAGCATCTCCAACCACATACTGGGAATGTGTTTAGCACAGAGATTCTCATCTGGGGGTCTCAGCATCCAGGGCGCCATGAGATCCTTTTAAGGGTACCACAGGGTGCCACTCCACATTAGTCCAGTTAGGTGTGCAAACAGCTACACAGCCCAGAGATTTCAAATAGGAATCCATACTTCCTGTGGTGGTCTTTCTGAGCTCTTTGCAACAGAAGAATGGCTGTGTCATTTCTCCGTCATCAAAATGAGTCAAAACCAAGAGCTGGTATTTTCTGAAGGGTGCTTTGAGCTTAACAAGGTTGACAACTGGTTTAGCACAATAAGTTTTAATATCAGTTGAAGACTAGGTACTACTGTAATATAAATAGATATTAGCACACATTCTACCTACTTTAAGAATCATTTGCCTCTGTTAATTATTCATACAGCACACTAGTTCTTGATAATAGGAGTAAATATATTAATTGGGGTCTCAGCCTCTGTTGGGGCATCTAAGCACTGCCATAGCAAGGAATTACTCAGTTCCCATGCAGTCAGCAACATGCTGATCTAGCTGAATCCAGAATGTCGTCATCACTCCTTTTCATTTCCTTTTCTTGTTGATCTTTTAGAGCTAATGATAAAAGAGATCAATCCTGCCCATAGCTACTTGGAGCTTCTCATAACAGGGAACAGGAGATTTCATATAACAATGGCCAAATAAGTTTGGTTAAAGGTTCGCTATGTAGTAACTGGATTGACTCTTTATGAGTTGACCCAATGCTCAAAAATGCCACACAAATAAGACACAGTGCTACTAGACTACCTTTCATTTTTCCTCTGAAGCATATATTAGATTTTGTAGCTCATTTTGCAGGGTAAACTGAGTAGGGAGAAAGACAGAGGTACCATACACTTTTCATAATGATGAGAGACACAGGCAGAATGCTCTGCTTGGATGTGATGCCAAAGGAACGAGTCAGGTTGAAAGGGCAAGAAAGGCCATTTCATACCTTGGTAAATGAAGGCTCTTCTTTTGCAGCAACAGTGTTTTTTTTTCATTAACTATGAAAAGGTGCATTGTGTTATAAGGAATTTCCCCATAAAAAAGTTACAGCCCAGAGAATCTACATACTAGGGAGTCAGAGTTGAGATATCAGAGGTGGTTAGGATCTCCAGGGTCATGTAGTTCATTCTTTCACAATTGCTCAAGTAATCCCTTTGTCTAATTGGCATCACTGCCATGAAATACTTTGTTACATGCTTTTATGAGCAATCAGGTTTGTTTCAACTCGATGGCCTTTCATGAAACCTTACATGGACAGACACAAGCTGCTCATCAGGATTGTACAAGATACCCTTAGCCTCTCAGTCTCACTTTGTCTTCTAGAGTAAACAGTTCTGGTCTCCTTCACAATTTTCCCAAATTTCATTGCCCAATTTATCTCTGTATTAACAAAGGAACATTAAAATAACTAGCAAAGGTAGGGGAAAGAAGAGAAGCACTGGATTCACTAAATGCTCTTTGCACACCAGTAACCCCTTAGTTTCTCCAGTTCTCTCTCTCATGCCAAGCTGTTTAACCATGATTTACGCTAATTTCTGCACCCCCTGCCTCTTCTAAAAGCTGTCCAAAAGTAACTGCTTTCTTTTTAGCTTCTTTATGTATAGAAGGCCTAAAAGGCACCCCATTTATGCAAATTCATTTCTATGTTAGAAATGTAGTTCTTGTAGTACCTGGAAGACACTATGAAAGACTGAAAAACTAGTAGATACTACAAAAATAGAGGCTGATAAGTCTAAAAAAATGCTGTTTGCCATGCTGTTTACAATGCTAGCTCTTTTTTACAGTACATAGGAAGAAAAGTATTTCTTTAAAGACTCTGTGAGACAAGCACCTTTTTGTAAAAAGCCAACCAGAATAGTAGTAAGCCAGGCCTTAAATACTAATTTTATTAACACAGTTATTTCAAACTCAGCTGTACTCATGCTGTTTTCTGTGTTTGGTGTGTGAAAACCAAGAGACAAAACAAGTAGAAATAGATTAGAGTGACCTGGATGAATTGGAGGATTGGGCCAAAAGTCTCAAGAGGTTCAACAAGGACAAATGCAATGTCCTGCACTGCTACAGCCTTGGGACCAACTGGCTAAGCAGCAGCTCTGCAGAAAAGGGCCTGGGGTTTACAGTGGACAGTAAACCCTGGAAAAAAGCCAGCAGTGTGCCCTTGTTGCCACAAAGGCTAATAGCAAACTGGGCTGCATTGGTAGGTGTACTGCCGGCAGATCAAAGGAAGTAATAATTCTGCTCTATTGTACACTGGTGAGCCCAAATCTGGGGTAGTGTGCGCAGTTTTAAAAGAATGTGGACAAGCTGGGGAGAGTCCAGCGAAGAACAACGGAAGTGTTCTGGGACACGCGACTTCTGAGAGGCTGAGGGAATTGGGCTTATTTAGTCTGCAGAAGAAAAGACTGAGAGGGGATATGATAACAACCTTCAACTACCTGAAAGGAGGTTCCATAAAGGATGGAGCTAAATTGTTCTCAGTGGCAGCAGATGACAGAACAAGGAACAATGGTCTCAAGCTGCAGCAAGGGAAGTTTAGGTTGGATATCAAGAAAAACTCTCTCACTAGGAGGGCGGTGAAGCACTGGAACGGGTTATGCAGAGAAGTGGTAGAGACTCCATCCTTGGAGGTTTTTAAATTCTGGCTTGATAAAACCTGAGCTGGGATGATCTAGTTGGGGAAGGTCCTGCTTTGAGCAGGGGGTTGGACTAGATGACATCCTGAGGTCCTGTCCAACCCTAGTTTTCTATGATTCTATGGCTTCGCAGATTCTAAGTTTGTTTTTTGTTAAAACCTCTTTAACTCTGAAAGAAACCCTCTTTTTGTTATGTACCCTAAGTCCTTTGACTGAGAGATTGAAAGATCAGTCATTCCAATTCATATTTCCATGACAACCAACCTTCAAAAACACAGGCAAGATGAGTTTTACTATTTTACAATTAATCAAACTCACCAAGGTCAGATTTTAGCTCCACCAGGGGCTGAACTTGATGAGTTTAGCTTGTAATAAAACTAGAATGCCTAGTCTTTCCTATGCTTTTTACCTCAGGATAGCTCACACTTGTTACTTACCTTGGGATAAAAAAATACACACCTTTTCAGTAAGAAAGAAACTCACAGACTTGTAAAGGGAACTAGCAGGGACTGATCTTCATAGATTTGCATTTTCAGATCCAGAGATTTCTTCCTTTTCAGAATTCAGTAAGGAGTCTAATGCTTTGCATGCATATAAATAATTAGTAAAAATGCACACAATTAGACTTGCTACTTTGAATTTGGGGTTTCAAATATATACACGTCTATTTAAACACGCACACTTTTCTATGGATGTTTTCATAGGAACATGAGAAATAATCCAGAAAGGGAACTGGAACTGATGTCCCCAAACTTCTTTGCTATTGCTTCAGGATCTTGGGGAACACCTGCTCAGCAGAGTGCCCCAAGGGATGACAAGGTCAAATGGTCACAAACTCCTCCAAGACCATTTCAGGCTGGACATAAGGAAGAACTTATTTACTGTCCAAGCCCCCAAGGCCTGAAACAGACTGCTGCTACAGGTGGTGCAAGCACCTACTCTGGACTCCTTTAAAAGTCAATTGGACATTTATTTTGCTGGGATCCTGTGACTCCAGCTGACTTCCTGCCCCTGGAGCAGGGGGCTGGACTCAATGGTCTTCCGAGGTCCCTTCCAGCCCTAATGTCTATGAAATCTATGAGAACAGAACCATGCCTGCAAGGGAGCAATCTGCCTTCAGGGTATAATCACCAGCATGGGGAAGAGTTATTTAACTAAAGAACAATTTTAATCCAACTACATATGGGCCTAAACTGGCTACAAATAAGTTTAAGCCAGACATCAAAAGCAGTGAGAAAGGAGCAGCCTTCCAAGAGCAGCGATGGAAACAAGAAACCTCTCTGCCTACAAGATGGAGGTATAAAAGTTCATGATGGAATTGTGTTGTGTGAAATCAGGTATCAATTTAAAATGAGCATTCTAGCGAAATAACGCTAAGCGAAACAGCGTTAAGCATGGGTTGCCTTTATATTTTATTTAGTGCTATTGTTAGGATGCTAGTCAGTCTCAATGATGTGTATTGCCACCCCAAAATATTACCTTCTCATCGGTCATTTGTAAATGCCCAAACATGGCAGTGAGTATCGCCCCCCCCGCATTTAGAAGTACAGATGAGAGCTGACATTGCAAACACAAATTACTGGCTTCCTTCAGTACGACTGGAGAAAATTCAGACTCCTGTTACACAGGGGAGCAGAACAGATTGTCCCTAGCTGAAACCTATTAATTTGAACTTTAGGATTAAATGTAATGTATATTTTCCCCTTGTATTAGATCAATACTTCATATTTTATTACAGCTACCTAATGAAAATAATTTCTTTTCTCTTCTTTGGTTTAGCTTCTGAAGGTATTTAAGTTTGACCACTGTAACGAAAAGGTGCCTTGAGTCTTGTACTACCTGCCAGGTGTGTAGCCCCTCCCCTCAACTCACCTGCCATGACTTGATGTTACTATATAAAGAGAGACAGTTCAGTGGAGGTCTTCTTCCTGAGACGGCTTCCCCGGGAAACAGTATTCACGATTCAGGCGCGATGTTCCACGTGGCTCTGCCTCCCCTACACCCCATCCACTCGCCAACCAGATGGGTGTCAGCGCAAAGGTGATTCAGTTGTGCTGCCTCGACCCCAGCTTGCCTCAAGGGAAACCCCACGTCCAAGTGGGCTCTGTTGGTACTTGTGTGGCTGCTCCTTCTGCTTCGATGAGTAGCTTTACCTCCTTCAAAGCCGGCCAGCTATATTTGCGTAAGCTGGCGCCTACGTCAGAGCCTCTGAGGAGGCGCTTTGTTCTTATGCCTCTTTTTTTTCCAAAAGAAAAAGACCCCTGGGAAGGAGAGGGGTGTGCAGTTGACTCCTTTCCCCCAGCCTCCTACAGGGGGCTCAAATGCCTCCCCTGCTCTGCCTGCTGGCCTCGCACTGGCTCCGCTGCTCCTCTCTGGTGCAGGAGCCTCAGAGCGCCTGGCGTGCTCCCTCTCCATCTCCTCCACTCCCCAGGTTCCAGAGGGGCTTTCAAATCTTCCCACGGTGGCCGGAATGGCCGGCGCGCTTGGGTCAGCTGTTCCCCGCCTGGAAACTGCTGATTAAACAGCCGGTGTAATGCCAGCTTGCGTGGCTATGGTTCCTGTTCGGTCTCTGGCTGCCCAGTGGGAGGTAAGTTTCCCCCATGGGGGAGGCTGTTTGGGGGTTTTGGGGCCTGCGGTGACTACCCTCTCCCGTTCAGGAACCTGTGGGGGGAGGAGGGGGTGTTTCACCACCACAACCACCTTACTTCATTAGTCAACTTTTCCATGTGCTGAACAAATCCAGGTCAGATTTTTTTACTGTATTTTTGTTCTTTACATTCTATCTTGCAAGCAATAATCTAGATGTAGTCATGCCAACTTGACAGAGCAGGAATCACCCCATCTCTAGTCTACCCATCATATTTCTATTTATACAGCCTTATATGGCATTTCCCTTATCTGTGGTGGAATCACATTACACGCACACTTTCAATTTAGTGAGTTATCACTTCTGCAGTAGATCATTTCAACTGAGCCCTTTGCAGACTAAAAACTCTTTTACACATTTCAAACTCTCTCCAAATGAAGCAACCATATATTTTTCCTCATCAAACCATAATATACTGATGCCAATTTCTTCCAGCCTTGCCATATCGAGTAGTCATGTTAAAAAGTCTTTCAAAATGTCACTCTCACCTATAACAGTGAGTACCATGCAAAGCTAGTAAATGTTCTCCAAAAATATATGAATGTACTGTGAAAGGAACAGGTGCTCTTCTTGCCTCACACACAATACAGTTTCCACCTGGAAAATACAATACAATTTCCACCTGGAAAAAAATCAATTTGTACACTGAAAAGCAAAAAAAAAAATCAAAGGAAGTAACACATTCCCAGATTTTCTAGACACAATACACCATCATTGTAAAAGGTGTTACCACAGATGAACAATGGATGTGCTTAATATAGTAAAAATAAAATTTGGTGGTTGTTTTAATGCCTTTAGTACCCGACTGAGTCACAGAACACAAAGCAAATCCAGAATGCACAAAACATTTTTCTGTACTTATTTAAATTAAAGGTAAATTATTTAAATAAAAGATAAAATTGCCAGTGTTGACTAACTTCTTCTTCTTCTTCTTGTTTTAAGGACTCAGCTTTATCCACATACCTTCTGTGAGTCTCTGTGGTCAAGAATGGATTTATGGAATAATGCTATACTTGTAATAGTACTGATTTCCTTTCTGAAGGAATTGCACACAGCAGTGGCACACAGTTACACACAGCAGATAGTTACAGTATAGAAATTACATGTGAGAATAAGAGGTTGCAAGGGCTGCACATACTAATGCAGAGCAAGCTGTTTGACAGTTGGCACACCTAGAAACAATGCTGTAGCCCTGGAGGACTTAGTAAGTGGGAACATTTTTTTCCTTTTCAGTTCCTTTTTACAAGGTAAGTTTGGTTTTGGCATCTGACTGAAACAAAAAACAGAATATAAAAATAAAAAAACAAAAATAAAATTCACATTTGAAATGGGTTAATGGCAATTTTCGGCATGAAGCAAACCTTTAGTGTAAAATAAACTAAGTTGGTCCTATCTTAACATTTATACCTTACCATTATATTCAAATTCTCTACTAGCTCACCATTTGTTTCAGAACCCATTTCTACCTTGTCCTCAAGCTTAACATCATCCCTATACTTCCTTTATCCATTTCCCTCCCTCCAGACTCCTAATATATGGTCTCATTCAGTCCCTCCACCCAACCTGCCCACTACTCGTGTACTGCAGGACCTGATATTTTGAACAGCTCTCTCATAGCACTCTCCCTCACTGACTCATCCCTTCATTTTAGTTCTCATTTAGAAATGTACTAGGTAAATCCCATCGACTTCAACTGGAGCCAGGAATTTTGCTTTCACCCCATTGTTCAAAACTTGCTCTCGCTCTCCCTCACCTGTTTAGGATTTGACTTGACTTGACTGATGAAACTTAAAATCAAAATATTTAAAGAAAAATAGGACAAATCTTGTTATTGACCAGTTTTAATGACAATAAAAGTCAACTTTTCTATCAGTAACTTAAGTCAGTTTTTACTCCAATACACTTGTGTCTTTTATTTTCCTTATAACAATAAGTATTATAGTCCACACCAATCACACAGGCTCGAGGCATAAATGCAAGGTCATCAAAACTTTGCTCATCAGCTAAGACAGGGTAGAGTGTCAAAAACACCTGCGATCTCTAATTGGAAGGTGTTGGTGTACCAGAGGTGCACGTGCATCCACTGCCAGTAACAGACTGAGCTGGGGCTCCGCAGCCCCCAATGCAATTGATCCTCAGAGCCTGGGCTGCTTGCGGCAGGTGGCAAGGAGGCTTCAAAAGGCTGCGTCAGGGTCCTCAGAGCCAAGTTCATTGCCAATAGCTGCTGCATGCGCGCCTCGAGGTGGATGGCTTGGGAGCCACAAGTGGCTCCATCCTTGTTGTGGCAACGCAGCCCCTTCCCTGCCATCAGCCTCAAGGCATGTGTGCCAAGCAAAATGCCTTTGTGTGTCACGCATGCCAGGGGTTGCTGACCTCTAATCTATTTTAAAATATAAGGTTACTTGCCCCTTTAAAAGAGTCTGTCTGTAAATTGGCAATTGGCTACTGTTAGTCATATTTTATTTGAGCATGTTGTGTGAAAATAACCAAATAAAAGCCTCCCGATTCTGCAGTGTTCTCCACACAGGCAGTCTCTTGTGTGCACACCAAACCCCAGAGATTCAGTGAGTTTAAAGTACAAGTTTCTGTGACAGTCAATGAAATTAAAAGTGTCAAATTGAAATATAATAAAAGGAAACTGACCTGTGGAATTCACTGCCACAGAATTTTACTAAAGCCAAAACAGCGAGGAACTATCTGGACCATCATACAAGTAACAAGACTATTCAGTTATAATCACCTAAGAACAACTGATTTTGAATGAGATTTGATCCTCATGCTCTTCAAACATTAAATTCTAACTATGGAAAATTAGGAACCTCAACAGAGTGAGGGTTTTTTTTGCTACCTCTATTATATGCAAAGGGTTTTTGCATATATTGACCACATTCATTATTAGCTCCAAATCAAAAACAAAGCCAGGTTGGCTATACAGCTGACCTAAAGGTGGATAAGTAAAACTCTCCGTATAACCCGATTTGATTTTTCTGCATTTACTTGTATGAACATTTTCAGCAGTCCCTGCCTTCTTTCCCCATCAACTGTATTTAAAATGACCATATGCCTGTTTAGTACCCTTGTTCTCACCAAGTCCATTCATAACTGACGAAGTACGCTGTAGCCTACAACAGCTCATTTCACTCTGAACGAGTTAATTTTATAATGTACCACCATGCCCTACCTTCTAACTTTAAACTAACATACTACTTCATATAGAAATAGCTAGATTCAACCGAGCACTTTGTTTTGGTGGGAAAAATACGATTATGTCATGACAACCCTTTGCCCTTTTCTTCTTAAGATCACTAATTTATGATGAGTTTGGTAGTGGGAAATTTTATCTTAAAGATCACTCAAACACCAACTGACAGAAAGAAGGAAGAAATGTCACAGATTTAAGCCCATTAACAGGTAGCTAGCTGGGCTATTGAATACAGCCAAGCTGGTGAAGAAATATTCATTTAGACTGAAATAATACACAACACAACACATTATAATACAATCAATGGAAAATGATAAGCTGCTTAGTTTAATATAAAAGAAATAGCCACTAAAGTAATCATCCCATAAATTGAGTACTATTTCCAACAAAAAAAGTATCCACAAAAATCTAATAACCTTTTCCAAAAGCTAATACTGACAGTTTAATACAGACAGTTTTAAAAAATGAACCAAACCCCCACCAATTTAATTAAATTAACTGCCATCACATAATAACCTCTAGCTTCAAGAGCACAGCTATACCATGGTAATACACAACTATCACCCCTTCACCCAAATATCAGAGAAGAGAGATAGCTTTGCAGCTGTCCAGAAGGTTAACATCCAGACGTCCAAGTGTGCCAGGAAAACAAACCGTTTCTGGAAAAAAAGCACTGTTCAGTCCGTAGCAGGGGTACAGGGCAACTTTCTACATCAGTGGTCACCAACGGGTCGCAGTCGATTGGGGAGCCCCTGATAATCAGTCCGTCTCAGTTTTGGGGGGGGGGGTGCTAACCTGCCTAGACAGAGACTGACTGTCAGAGGGTCCGCAATCGGGAGCAGCAGGATGCACGCGGCTGGACTGAGCTGTGCCCCTTGCCGCTGGGCCAGGTGAGTGGGACAATCCCCCTCTGTGCCCCCTGCCACCGGGTAAGGTGGGCCCTGGATGCGCCCAGCCTGGGGAGAGTCAGAGCCCAGGAGGCTTATCCAGGCACATGGGGAGTGGGGTGAGGGGGGGAAGGTTCCCACTACTGCAAACACCCCAGTGGAGGCCCAGGGCCCACATGCCCTCCCAATCTGTGTGTGGGGTGAGGCGGCTGCCGCTGCACCTTGAGCTTTGTGCCCGAAGCTCCGACCTTCCCCCAGCCCGGCCCAGCTGGGCACTTCTTCCCTTACCTTGGGGGCCTCAATCTGCGCCCCCCCCCCACGCAACTGACCTGCTGGGGGAGACGGAGGGGGAAGGGGCAGGCGCAGTAGATCCTGGATTGCCCTTTACTTCAGGTGATCTTCACCTTAAGAAGGCTGGAGAGCACTGTTCTACACATTAGGCAGAGCTGTTAGGAAAGGGCAAAATATAGATGGGGTGGGGGGAAAGAAGAAAACAAAACATGAAGAACACCACTACAATGTCAACCTAGTAGCATGAAGTTACTCATTTTTTATTTTCTGTAACACAACCAGAAACATTTGAGAGCCACCATTCTTCTACAACACAGGTTCTCCCCATTGCACCCCTGCGGGCACCTCAAGGATGGTCCTCTCCACAGCAACGCACATCAGGTGAGCAACCATGATCCCCAAAATGGGCTGAGAGATTTCAACCAGGAGTGCCTTGTGTTCGGGCAGTCTGCCCTGCTCCGCTCCCAGGTCTGTGCAACAGACCAACCGTGCTATGATATTTTTCTAGTAATAAATAAATAACCCCAGTGACAAGGAAAAGCTGACATTACCCAAGGGGCACCTGGACTCTGCTGAGGGACTGGCTCCCAACCCTGCCAGACCCAGAGTTGTACAGAAGGTATCCACATTGTAGCTGTACTGGTCTTGAGGAAAAAGCAATTAGGGCTTCTGGTAACATCGTTTATTAGACCAACTAGATTTTATAAATATTTATTTAATAAATAATCAATCTTTAAATTGCAGGTTTGGGGGCAGAAGCACCCTTCAGCAGGCTTCAGAGACAAGAAACTTCCATTTCTACCAGGGAGAACTCTTACAATCTTTCCTCCAATGCCCGATGAAGGGTGCTTGTGTCTCCAAAGCTTGCAATTCAAGATTACTCTTTTGCAAAAAAACACTAGCTGGTCTAATAAGAGGTATCACCGCTACTACGAGTCCCAGCTCCTAAGTGTCATACTGCTTTCTAGCAGCTTAACCCAGGGCAAGGGCAGCATGAGAGCAGCAGGGCTCCCAGCTCTTCTCACATTACATGTTCCGCTTCAAATCCCCAGCTCCTGGAGTCATGAGAACCAGCTCTCGCTACTTATTTATACTAAATAAATAAATACATTAGCCATGTTTTATTCCCACCCCCCGGGGCTTTCACCCCCAACGGACAGCTCGGAAAGCAGGTTATAGCAAGCAGCACACGTGGGGGCTCCCCCTGCTTGCGAGGAGCAGGAGAGGCCGAGAGCGCCGCTGACAACCGCAACCCCAAAGCACCGACGCGTCCGCGCCACCGGGCCGGGAGCGGACGAGGAGGCCAGGGCCGCCCGGGGCAAAGCCGAGCCGAGCCGAGCCGAGCCGAGCCGAGCCCCACTCGCCTCGCCTCGCCTCGCCTCGCCTCGCTCCGCAGCCCGGCAGCGCCCCCAGCGCTCGGCCCCGGCGATACAACCCTACCCCAACGCGAGCAACCGCTTCAGCCCCTCCAAGCCGGAGCGGCTCCAGCATTATATACCCTGCTAAAAATAGCCTCCCGTGCGGCGGGCCAATCAGGACGGGGCGAATTTCGAATCGGCCCAATCGGAGCAGCCGTCACGGAGGGGCTCGGTCACGCCAGGAGGGGCCGAGATGCGTCGGGCGCGCCGATTGGGTGAATCTGACATCATTGGAACGCGGCGTAACGAGTTTGTAGCGAAGATTGGGCAGCGTTCGGAGCCGGCGTAATGGGATCACGAGGGGCGGGGGGGGAGCGGCGGGGAAGGAGGGAGGGGGAGGAGGAGGCAGTGGCCAAGGAGAGCTTTGAATAGGGAAGTTTCGCAGGGGGTGACATTTGCAGCGGCTCGCACTGTTTGCAAATATTGTGCGGGCTCCCGAGCAAGTGTCCTCTGCAAGCCACGGGAGAGCAGCGCGGCGGCGGCGCCAGCCTTTGGAGACTTGGCCATTCAACTTTGCATGAAACTTTGCCTTTTTATTATTATTATTATTTTTTTGCCCTTTCGCTCTTCCTAAAGCTCCGACAGGAATTATTATTACACGGCTCTTTTGTTGTTGTTGTTGTTGTTGTTGTTGTTTTTCTGCTTCTGGAGAAGGGGGGGTGGAGGGGCTCGGCCATTGGCACCCCCGCGCACACGCGTCCCCTCCGCACACAGGAGGCTTTGTGTGCTCGTGCCCAGCACTGACTTTGTTGTTGCAACTTCCGAGACATGGATGTTCTCCCAATGTGCAGCATCTTCCAGGAACTCCAGATTGTGCACGACACTGGTTACTTCTCCGCTTTGCCATCTCTGGAGGAATATTGGCAACAGGTAAACGAGGAGGTTGATGTTGTGCTAGTTGATGATTATATATATATTTTTAATTTTTATTATTATTATTACTATTTTTTAAATCATGATTTATTTTTTTTTAATCCGTCTTAACGGAGAAGCGGATAAAAATGCCCAAGCGCCCCTGTGATTTGCAAACGGTATTATACAAAACAAACCCGAGGTTTGGAAGCAGGTGTTTCTGGTGGGCTTTGAATGTCAGGGTGGCTTTGCAGCGGAGTGGATGTGGCGGTGCGTCTGTCTCGCCTCCCTCCTGCGCTCCCCATTAGCAGAGGGGCTGTCAGTGAAGCAAACGGAGGCCGAGGTGTTTGAATGTGTTTTCTGGGGCGTTTTGGCTCATCCCCACCCGAAGGAGCAGAGCAAGAGCCCAACTCCTGAGATTTGCTTTCGCTTGATTCAGTGCAGTCCCTGGCAAAAGTTTGGGGCTTGTAACAGGTCCAAACTCTGCAGCTGGATCTTGTCATCTCAGCTCCCTCCCCCACCTCCTGTTTGCCAAGAGTTGTTTTTCACCCTTGGATTTTTTTTTTTTTCTAAATGGTGGTGATGGGGAAACAAAAACCAAAAAAAAAAACCCCTACCAGTTTGTTAAAGCTGTTTCCAGCTCGGAGAAAGCCCCCACTCCGGTTTACCTGCTGCCCTTGTTGACCAGCCAAAAAAAAAAAAAATTGCACAATCAGTGAGTTGTCAGTCATATGACAAGGATTCTGTTTTGCTAATTGCCTTGAGTCTTGCAAGGAGGAAGAACTGGGGCATCTAGCCTTTTATGGACATTTATGTTGTTTTATTTTATTTTGCTTCAAGTAATGGGATTGTTGAGACCAGATTGCCTTGGACATTTTTGCATGGTCTGGTTTTCCATCGGAGGGGCCGGGGTTGTTTACTATCCCCCATGCTGCCTGTTTGCTTCCCTTGGCAAACACACCGACCAGATCAGATACCTGATTGTTTGCAAGAAAGACCAGACATGTTTCAAGAAGGTTGAAATGCAAAGTGTTACAACCTTCACTAATTGTATGCATGCACGCGCGCGCACACACACACACACCTTTCAAAGAGGCAGCTCCATAGTATGTGATTGAAATGGAGCTAAGTAGTTTCCTTCAGGCATTGGGATTTTTGGCCAAGAGCCAGATCTGTTTCCCAGTAGCCTTCAGAGGCATTTAAACTTGTAGAGAGCTTTGTTTGGGTTCCCACTACTAATCTAAGTAAGGAGGGATTTAAATCCTTGGGAATATTAAAGCTTAACTGTATCATAATAAACATCCTTTGCTGTGTTCTTGGAGACTCAATACACCATTTTGTTGCCTATAGCACTATCCTTTTGTAATTTGCATTTCAACCCACTTACCTAATTATAGGCAAATATATAAATATTGGCTGTGTGTGGGTGTTTTGGGGGTTTTTTGGTGTTTGTTTTGTTTTGGGGTTTTTGGGTTGTTTTCCACCCCCTTCCATTTTTGGCCAGCCTACCAGCTGGATAGGACATGTGACCCAGTCCATTTGAGTGGTGCTAGGGGGGCAGGGGGAGGGGGGACAGACCCAGTCTATAATAGTACTTCTGCCGGGGGAGGGTTTCTAAGGGGGACATGTAGCATTAGGAATGGTTTTGCATTTTGCTTGTGTGATTGTCTTCAGAAAGATGATCTTGTCATTGCTAAAATATGTAAAACATGATGTGGAAACGTAGTGTGTAGACCTGCCAGTACGCCTAACCTTAGATGAGTTGTACTGTTACAGTAAAATACAAGAACAAACAGACCCCATTGTTTTAAAATGCAATACCCCTTTCTTCTCCAAATGGCTAGAAAGTTTGAATTGGTAAAGAGATGCTGATTTCTGCACTTCGACTCACTTGAAAGGTTGCTAGATATTTTTTGCTTTTTGTTTTTTTGTTTTTAGAGGGGAGGGTTGGGGGGAGGCTTGTTCATGTCCCATTACATGTATATTTGAACAGAGTACTTTCTTGGCAGATGGTCAGAATTTTAAAAGGAAGTCTCCTTTGGCACTGGGTGAAAGAAATAGAGAGATGACTCATACAGTTGCACTCTTGGCCAGTAGATAAAGTTCTTGTTCATTGTGGGACTCCCAGCAGGACCTCAGAGTAATTTCCCCTTTTGCATCCTATACAATAGCACATTACTATTCTGGACACCCCTCTCATTCCCCCCTTCTGTTGTTGTTACATTACTCTGACCACTAACTGAAGCAGTTAAAGTTATGTGGCATGCATGCCATTGCACTTGGAAATGACAATCTTTGAAAGTCTAGTAGGTCGAGTTATACACAGGAAATGGGTGGTTATCAGCAGTTCCACTGATGTCCCCTGAATGCAGATTGTCAGCTACTTGCAGCCATACTAGAATGTGGCTTTGTTTTGTGACACAGCACTTGGGTTTTACTGCACGTCAGAGCATGCACTGTATTCAGCTTGGTCCTTTTAGCCTAGGCTTGTATGCTAAAGATACAAAATTACTTGAAAATATGACTAATAGCCTCTTAGAAAGTGTAAGGAACATGCCTAATTTTATCATTATTAATAATAATAATATACTGACTTTTCACTGTTAACTTTCTAAAACTATAATTTTTGTCATGGTGATTATAATCTGACTGATGCAATAAAGTAATGTATACAAATCAAAACTGACTTTACCTTTTAAGCTTTGCATCTGAACTCTTGCAAACTGAGTTCACCATAACGTCACCTGGTTCTGGCTGGAGTAGTCTCTAATTTGCAAGGTAGCTTGTAATCTCAACCACCGCTCTTCCTCGCACGCTATTTGAACTTTGAAACCATAACCCAGCTTTTATTTTTAAACACTTTTGTAATTTTTTTCTTTTTTTTTTTCTCCTCTCTCATTTTTTCGCAGACGTGTTTAGAGCTGGAACGGTATCTTCAGAGTGAACCCTGTTATGTGTCTGCATCTGAAATTAAATTTGATAGCCAAGAGGATCTCTGGACCAAAATTATTCTGGCACGAGAGAAAAAGGAGGAATGTGAACTGAAGAATAGCTGCATTCCAAAAGAGGACAATCCTAGTAGCCAGAACATAGAGACCAACAGTTTGAATTCAGATGTTAGCAGTGAATCTTCAGACAGCTCTGAGGAACTTTCACCAACTACTAAGTTTACCTCTGACCCAATAAGTGATGTCTTAGCCAATTCGGGAAACTTGAGTTCATCTGTCACTTCTACACCACCATCTTCTCCTGAGTTGAGCAAGGAACCTTCTTCGCAGATATGGAATTGTATACCTGGTGAATTGCATTCACCAGGTAAAATTCGTACTGGTACCATTGGAAAGACTTCAGAAAAAGGTACCCCTGTCAATGGCGACTCCTCACCGGATGGCAGGAGACGTGTTCACAGGTGTCATTTCAACGGTTGCAGGAAAGTTTACACCAAAAGTTCACATCTGAAAGCACATCAGCGCACTCATACAGGTGAGTAATCGTTGTGACTAGTAGGAATGGCTAGCTACTGTCGGGATCGTCCCTATTGTTAGCGTTACACAATCACTGGGTGCAAGCCCAAGAATGAGGAGAGAAATACTATTGCACCGGAGGCTTATGGAAACAGAAGATCCCAATTCCTCACTTTCTTTGTAAGCCGAGTGAAGCCTCATTTGGCGCTGACTAGTTTTGTGTCACAAATGAATGGTTCCAATTTGCTAACTGAACATCGGTCAAGAAGTGTCAGTGTTATTTAGTCTTTCCATGACGGATTGAATTTGCTGACATTTTGTCTTTGAAAACAAAGGGAGATTGAGGCTCTCTCTCAGAATTTAGGATTTCATATAAAATGGCCAGAAGGAGTGCTAGGTGGTCTCATAAGAAGTGCTGCTAGAGTATTTTTTCCCTACACCAGATTTATTGAATTAAACAGCCCAAAGCCTTGCCTATATTGAGCATAACTGCAGTTGGGCACTTTGTATACAGGGAAAACAATCTTTTGTGTAACTTAGAAAAAGCATATCACTTTTTCTAACCTGTTCCTGTAAGGCCACTTCAGTTGCATCGCTTATTATGGTTTCTCTTAAGAAAGGAAGAAGTGGGGTAGAAAACCCCTGAGCTACAGTATTTTATTACTTTAAAACTTGGATTAAAAATATCAGTTCTCTGGGTTACGATGAAAGAAAGTGAAGTGGATAGACACTGCAGGGCATGTATAAATATTTTATGGTGAAGGTAGCTGGCACAGTTGATTTTTTTAACATTAATATTCTTGATGACTGCAGTTAGATATGTAGAGCAGCTAGTTGGCTTACTAGTCACAGCTTTAGGCGAGGAGCAGGTTCTGCATCCTTCATGTGAAAGTCGGTGGCCATTTTCCAG
Organism: Caiman crocodilus; assembly: GCA_030014935.1. Taxonomy (NCBI): domain Eukaryota; kingdom Metazoa; phylum Chordata; order Crocodylia; family Alligatoridae; genus Caiman; species Caiman crocodilus. The sequence goes on from JAGPOW010000261.1 coordinate 242,529,145, forward strand.
AAAAGCTGTTTTCCGCACCCGCTCGATGAAGATTGGTAGTAGAAGCATGGAAGCTGGGGAGAGGGTGGTGCAAAACAAGGCTCTTTCAGTGATCCACCAGCTCAGCTGGTTTGGTTTGTTTTGATAGGAAGTCCGAGCTGGCCATGCTGATGTGGAAGTGAAATAAAATGAGGCATTTTCACAAAAAAGAGGAAAGAGCAATTTCCACTGAAGCCCCAGCTCTTCAGCAGACTGTAAATAATTCCTAGCAACATAACCGTTGCTCTGCTGCTCTATGACTAGGAGCACATCCATGAATTGCTGATAGTGTCTTTCAAATGCTAACTTTGAAGCCAGCAGCATTCAAAGTGGCATTACTGTAGGTTTTTTACTCTTCACCCTGCTTATATGGGTCATCAGGAAAAGGCTGCATGGCTTTTTTTTTTCTTTTTCAAATAACCTGTGTTACCAGTGGACTTTGAAACAGCACAGTAGCCTAGTTATGTCAACAAATCAAACCCTGTATAGGGCTGGATTCTTTCACCCTTGCTCATTTTGACATATGAAGTCAGTGGCATCACTCCTAACTAATTTAAAGGGAACAGAAATGGTAGAAAGATGGCTTCAGTTGGCTTCCTTTGGTTCTTATTCAGTCTATCAGCTTGTTTTAGTAAGGGTGGTACATTTTTGCAGGTTGCTATGACAGCAAAGTGATTATTAAGTAAGAATCATCTGCCTGAGCCTTCAAGCTTCTGCACCGGTGTTCACAAAAGCTTTGAAATGTTATGAACAAAACTGGGTCTCTATGTATATAAAATGAATATGAGCCAGTATTTGTCTTTACGTGAATGAAGTCATGGCTAATCTGTAATTTGCTTTATTTATAGGAGAAAAGCCTTACAGATGTTCATGGGAAGGGTGTGAGTGGCGTTTTGCAAGAAGTGATGAGTTAACCAGACACTTCAGAAAGCACACTGGTGCCAAGCCTTTTAAATGTAGTCACTGTGACAGGTATGTGAATGAAGTGCACCTTTTCAAACAGTTATTTCAGTGCTTTGCAGATAGCGGGTGCAGGTAGTTGAGAGGGTTCCTTCATAAAGAGGCTACGGACACGTTGCTTCAGTAAATATTAAATCTTGCATTTTTAATGTAATATTACATTTCCACTATTTAAAAAAACACAAAACACTATTTACTACCTATAGTGTAGCTTGTATTTTCAGGCACTGGGGGTTTGTCTCAGAGATGCCTTGATGCATTTTCAAGGGAACCCGCTTCTCTTCTTGATAAGATTGGTCTTGACTGGGGAGAAAACTGGTAGCTAGGAAAATTGTCATTGTCTATATTGAGTTCCTCATGAGAATGACCATGGACTAATATGAAATCCAACTGTCCTTCCTCTGCAGGTGTTTTTCCAGGTCTGACCACCTGGCCCTTCACATGAAGAGACACCTCTAGACGGGTCAAGAGGTGAATCCTGCGGGCTAAGAGGCTTCAAGGTTGAACAGCCTTGAAAGGAGGGATGCGTGTTCCAGCCAAAGCATGCCATTTTGCACCCTACCCAGTTGCCTCCAGGACCTCTCTTCCTTGAAGGTCTTTTGAGGGCTAATAAGTCATGTAAGAAATGGCATAGCAACCGTGGTGCGTGATGTTTGGGGTTTCCTGGACTCATACACTGGTACCTAACCTTCTGAGTGGCTCCTAAGCCTTTGCTGTGAGCATGTGCACTGAGAATGTTAATGATTGGGCGACTGTATGTTATGAGGATCTATTGATGACTGTATGCTGAGGCACATTTTTTTTTCTTTTGGTTGTTTTATAACTGTAAGAGAAAAAAAGTCTGAATGTTTTGTATGTAAGGACTATACTGCGAGATGGGACGACCACCAATCATTTCCAAGGGGTGGGGGGAGGGGTGCCTGCACCTTTTAGAGGAAGACATGGAGCGGGGAAGGGGGAAAAAAAGTCAGGATGGCAGAATGGAGATGGGGACGCCCCCCATTCCTGTGTGAGAGGAGCTTTAGGTGTCTGGTGCAGCTATTAAACGTGCAATGTGTCAAGTAGCTTGTTTTACTTGCTACAGAGCTCATTTGTAATCCATTGTATAAGCTGTGTATTTACAAATATAACACAACTATAACTTTTCATTATAATACAAGGTTATTGCATGGTTCTGGGGAACTATATGCTTTTCCATTCTTTAATCAGGACTGCAGTTTTGATTCCAGTTAAGAGCAGCTAAAATACAATTGGTCTAATGTTACATAATATATGGAACCTGAATAATTTTTTCTGTTGGGTGGATAAAACCACTATTGGTTAGAAACTGATTTTTCTCATGCAGCTAATTTTTCTCTTATTTATGCCTTGAGGACTAATTTCTGGTTTTTCTAGCTGTTAATGCACTGTTGACCTTAATAATGGTGCCTTATGCAAGTGACCTTCGCTTGTAGGGGGTCTTATACAGGGGTATGGGTGATGCATGCTTTATTAAGGCTCTCTTTTCACCTGGCATTGTACTGTATCAAGTGTATAATATGAGGGGGGGGAAAAGTTACTCCTGGGGACCTCCTTCACAAAGACAAATATAGAGAAAAGTCCTTCATGTCAGTACAGTATTTGTTAAACTAGACAATTTGACTGTGTTACAGTATAATGCATATAACAATTGAATACCTGACCAATTTTGCCACCTTGAGACTTTTTTTATATTGACTTGCACAACAATTGTGTATATACACACCCCAACTGTACTTAATATGGAAAGTTTTCATGCATATTAAAGATACAGAAGTATTAAAAGATGTATTTGCTTAAAAGGCACAAGTTTCACATCTATATATCTAGCTATCTGTTGGTCATACAGAAAGAAATTATAATACTTTTTTTTTTTTCGTAGCTAGAAAATGCCACAGCCTGTGAAGATTTTTTTTCCCCCAATATGGCCATAAAGGAGACAAAGAAATGAAAGATACAGCTATTAAAATCTAGCATTTTAGAGGCTTTACCTTTAGCTTAATGGCTTGCTAAAGGCTTTGTTGGCATTCAGTCTTTCTCAGACTGCTGACTGTGTTTTGTAGTTATTAGGTTGTCTGGAATAGCGTATCTGTGGCCATTAAAAAATGGCATGGACAAATATTGGCATGCTGAAAGAATATTAGTTGGGTACAGATGATGTACGTTAAGATTTTGGCCTTCAAGATTGTTGGAGGATCTGTAAGTGAGCTAATTATTGTGGAGGTTAAGTTCTAATTTTAAATAGTACACCTAAAATAAAGAACATAAGGCTGTTTCCTCTTAGATTAGAAATAGTCTGTCAAAAAGCAGTAAACTTTTTTTTTAAAAAAAAAAAAAAAAACAGCTCACCACAGTTGGATGCAATTAACCATGTGGTCCATATTGTTTTTTTATTTATTTATTTTTGGTCTTGCTTACTATGCTAATATTTTGGCACATCTTCCTGGAAACGTGTGTAGATTAGTGATATAAAAACAGTATATGCAAAGTACCTGGTTCCAAGGAACAGGCAGGCCTAAATCATTCTCTCTTTTCATTGTTTTAGAATGCCTGAAAATGCACTTTTTTTTTGTTTTGTTTTTTGGAACACAAACAATTCCCAGAAAATGGATTTACTCTCTTTCTTTGTTTTTAAGCTCCTTATTTGCAATGTTATTTGCTTAGCCATAAAATTTCTGATAAATTAAAGCAAAAAAAAAAACAAAAACAAAAACAAAAAAACTTGCACTGGCTTGTCTCAATTGTGAAATACCATCAGACTTGTTTGGAAGGGGTGGGGCTGTGTGCCATATGTCAAATGCCTGTCATTTTCATAATAAGCAAGTACATTCTGTTCAGGTGATAACTGAGCCTCAATCAAGCTGAAAAAAAAAATAAAACATTTTTGCTTGAAATTTAAGAAGAAAAAGTTTCTATTAGTGAAATTTTCCTTTTTTTGTTTTTGAAGCACCCTGTTATCTAAAGAATCTCTTTGTAAGATTTTTGTAAAGATTTTGTTTTACAAGATTTTATTTGAAATTGTTTTTTGCAAGATTGTTATATTTCTGTATGAATGTATTTTTTATTGGAATAACATAAAAAAGAAATTCTTATCAGCAACAATTGTCTGGTTTTCTGTCTTTCTAATGTAACGTATTAGAGTAAAACAATATAGTATAAAATAATACACACACAATGGTTTGCTATGTGGTTGCTATAAGGAGTGATAGCAACCTCTATACACTTCCCCTGGGATTATCTAATTTTAGGTCATTTGCCTTTATCGTCCACAGAATAAATTGGCCAAACTCTTACTCAGCTCACAAAAAGGAAACATTGCATATGTTCTGTTGCTACAACCAACAAAAATGTTTCTTCCCTATTGCAAAACTACAGTTGATTAATCCTCTCCTGTCTGAATGAAGGAATGTGCTTAGTATGCATAACAATGCATTTTAACTTTATTGCTATTACTATAACACACTTGTATTCCCACTGTTTTGTTCTGCTGAAGTGTGTGTATGTATCCTCCGTTCACTGTTTCTAAATTGAGACATAATTGGCACAGGATAGTAAGCTTATGACAGTGTGTAGGGAGAAGCACGAATACTTTTAAGTTCCGTCAAAGGCATAAGCCTTGGACCACCTGTCCGGTGGAAAAGGCAAACCCCAAGCCATGAAGGAACAATCTTGAGAGAATTTTTACTGAGAGGAACTACAGAGGTTCTCTTTCTTCTGGCTAGATCCCACAGATGGATTTGCATAGATAGATCTGACTGGTGACAGCATCTTTTTTTTCTTGAATCGGAATGTCACTTTTACATAGAAAATGTCCCTTCAAAGACGTGGTCCTTTCAAGCATGTCTGGCACTCGTGTTGAGTACAAGCACAACTTTTTGCACGTGCATCCAATGATTTCTGTCTCACCCATGTTTGTTTTAAAGTCCTGTAACACAGAGTAAAAATAAAGATGATAAAGCTACCAGGGGAGGAACTGACTTGGGAGATGTGAACGTAGCTCAAATTGCTTGAACATTTCTTGCTTTTAAATTTAGATATATCCTAAGAGTGATTAATTTTTTTTAAGATTAACTGTAAGTAAAATAAGCCCAGAATTGGGATGAGGATGTGAATGGACGAGCTCAGCCACACACGTGACCCCAAGCATGTTTACCTATTTACACAGAGGTAAACTTGGGGAAAAAGCCATAACATACTCTTAAAGCTATAGTATAAAGCTGAGAAGCAATAGTAATTAAGTTAGTTTATAGCATGGTTTATGATATAGCCAGCATGTAGAGGACCCATGTGGGATTGAATAGTGGATTCTATCCCCACTCCATTTGCCTGGTTTGAATAAATCCTAACTATTTAGGAACACATATAATAAAAGCTAATTTAGCTGACTACAAGTTAGCATTGCAGCAATAATATCAAGCACCTGGTCTTTCAAGTGGGATACAAACTTGGTGTGAGGCACGTAAGAACAAGATGAAATAACCATCACTTTGAGCGGGGAACTGCCTAGAGCATTAGGAAACGGTCTCGATCCAAATTTCAATTCCTCTCCAAAGCTTATGTGTCTGCAAGCAGATGTAAGTCTACCCAAAGGCTGAAGTCCTCTCCCAAGAGAAGATGCCTCTAAATGATTCATTTAGAGAGCTCAGAGGAGTTTTCTCTTGTCCTTTTGAAGTGCTGCTCCGGGAGGAGGCAATGGTGGTGGACATGTTCATCCTTTATAGCCTAGTGGTTAGACTTGCTCAGCCAGAAATTGGAAGATTCCCCCCCACCCCGGTTGAATTCTGTTTTCAAGCTGAGGGAGTTTCTCACTCTACTAACCCGGGAAGAGCCCTTAGGACCAAACTAAAAGCTAAAATGCAGGGGAGTAGGGGGTGTATCCTCTCTCCCCACCCCTCTTGTGGATGCTCATTTACTAGGGTGGCCACTGACACATCCCCAGAACACAGGACAACCCCCTGGTGAGGGGTGGGCCCCCTCAGCCAATCAGTGGTAAGTGGTGAGGCTGTGCCTCAGCCAATCAGCAGCAAGGGGTGGGGTGCTATTCACCTGGGTGGGAAGGGTTGTGGCTTCCAGGCGTTTCTCCCACAACCAGGCCTGTTTTATAGCCAATATCTGTTTGATGCAAAATTCTGTGATAGGAGCATTGTAAAACAGATCCAATTTAGGAGCCCAGTGCTGCCCTGAGTGGGACAAGCTTCCCCTCTGAAAAATTAGGTGCTGGTCTGCCCTACTTCTGGACACCTAGACAGCTTAACTGCCTATCCTAAGATAGGTCTATGCCTGTGCAGAACTGCAGCGCAGGCAACCAGAGAGCTTTCAGGCCAAGCAGGCATTTAGGCAGCTCTGGAGTGGTTTAGATTTTGGTACCTTAGGGTTCCCAATGTCTAAATCTCTCAACTTTATGCAGATTGGGTGAATTTTATTTCATTAGGATAAGACATGCCAAGCCATCTCTAGGGGTGTGCGGGGCCCAGGACATATGGACCCATGTGGGACCGTGGAGTGATGAGCGGGGCTGGGGGGAGCAAGCAGCCAGAGCATGGAGCTGGTGCTGTGTGGCAGCCGCAGCAGAGCTAGCAGCGTGCACCAGCCACGGCGCTATCTGTGGGGTCCCCCCAAAGCGTGGGCCCTGGGGCGATCGCCCCGATTCACGCCCCACTCTCCCTCCGCCAGGGACAGCCCTGAAGACATAGTATGCCGGGGCATTTTTGTAGGGCTTGAGATTTTTAAACAACTTTCTTCTTCACACTTACTAGTATTGAATTGTAAACAGAAGGAACTGGCACTCTTTCATAATGGCTTTTGAATCATAGTTTGCACTGTGATCTCAGCTGACATTCTTGCTGCTACTTCAATCTGAAAAAATGAATTATACTCAAATGACATTCCAGATCCTTTTGCAGTTCACAATCTATAAATGGAAGCAATTTTAGGAAACCTGAGCTTGACCCTGGAAGTTCTCCACCCATGCACTTCAATGGATATTCAAGCCAAGGATCCAGCTGTGGGTTGGCAGATTTTGCCAGTTCTCCTGGGATGTCGCTTTCTGAAGCAAGCTCCTGCCTTACTGCAGCTGTACATTTGAAATCAAGGCTTGACAGTGCACCGTCTAGGCTCAAGAGTCCACCTTTTCTTTCATGCAGAGTCTGCCAGAGAAATAAAGTTGTGTTCACACAAGGAAGGCCAGTAGCAGAAGTATTGTGCAACAAGGAAGCAGCAGTCAGAGAGCATTTGGGAGTTAGTGCATTTCAACATGTACATCTGCTGTAAACTTGCTTAATTCTAGATTTTGAAATGCTGAGAAGAAGGAGGGAGGGAAAGGGAAGAGACTGTAGGGGAAAAAGAGGGATGGGAATGTTCTTAAGACTTTTATACAAAGAGGATTGTTGACCTTGGTTACTGGCCTGAGCAAGTCTCAACGACTTCCAGTGGAGGTTGCCTAGGTGAAACAGAGGACAAAATGTGAGCCAACATGTTGCCTGTTATATATAGTATATGTGTTTGAGTTTATAAATGCACATATATCATCTGAATATAATAGCTTGGAATTTAAAATAAGGCCAATTAGTGTTAGTCTTAAAATCACATTTTAGTTTTGGAAACTGCTGCAATTTTCTCTCTCCCTCTCCTCCTCTAAAATTAGGTTCTGTGAAATATTTTTATTAGGTATACAGTGCATATGAAATTGTTGTTGCTTACACTGTGCTTGTTAGAGCATGTTGAAGATAAACAGGGTTTTATTCCTCTGTCTTTAAAGGTTGTTTATAGTGCTTCTGCTTTTATGTCTGTTCTTTTTTTCCCCTCCCCTCTCCTGTTCCCCTGAACTATTTTAGCATCCTTTCTTTATGGGTTTTTTTTTACATGGCATTAAAAGCTCCAAGGGTGAAAAACATCCTCTAGCAACTCTTTTGTAAATCTTAGAAATAGTACAAGCATTGTTAGAAATAAGAAGAAAAAACCTACTACAGTGATCCTGTCCTTACGACTATTTACAAAATACCAAAGGAGTACAGTGTGTTATACACACACATAAAGGAAATAGTCAAGGACAAGTCTTCCTCACTAACTGGAATAAACCATTAAGTTGTGGCCTGAATGTCCCTTACCTGGAAAAAGAAGTCACGCTAAATTGAAACAAGTGTGAGAGCTCTCACTGCATCAGTGGAGAGTAAAGCACCAGGGAGAGGACAGCATCATCCTCATTTCGTTTTAGAAGAGAAGAGACTGTACTTTTCCCCATACTTTAACCCCTGCATGAAAAATTCATATCAGAAGGCTCATGTAGGAAATAATTACAGGACTTTCTTGTCAAGAAATCTTCAGCACTCTTCCCTCAGAGAGAGTTCTCCTTGTCCCACCCACCCAACAGGGTAAATGGCCAGCCATGAAGCCCTGGGCTCTGACAACTCAAATCCGCGGTCAGTGCAACCTGCAGTTCTGCAGGAGCTTGGCCACGATTCTTGATTGCCAGTGGGGATGTGTTACCAGGCATGCATAGCCGAGAGGTGCCCCAAGGTACTTCTCAAAATGAATTTCACACCAGGAAGGAAGAATACAGCCTGAGCCTATAAGATCTTTTGAGAGTCATGGCAAGACTAAAATAGGACAATTTGGATTTTCTCTCATCTCTAGGTCTGCTATTTTCTTCCTCTGCTTAAAGTTTGTTTCCTCCCTATTCCTGGTCCCTAGCTAGCAGGCATAATGTCAGTGGCCCCCAAGTAGGGAAATTTGATCTGCCATAGAAAAAATAAAGTGTTCCCTCTATGCACGCATCTCTGGAGGTTCAATCAACCTAGAAGCCAATGGTTGGCAGGATCCTGCAAGGGTTGGCAGGATCATGCATTAAGCTTATGAGCTGGCTAAAATCCAAGCAGACTGAAGTCAGTGGAAACACTCCCACGCACTTCAATAAACTTTGGATCAGGTCCTTAGCCATATAGCTGAATAAATAGCCAGGGAAAATATTCTGCAGGTACTCATTCAAAACTACATTTTAATTAATGACAGTCATAATCTCATCATGTCCATTTTCCATGTACATTTGAATGTTACTGAAATAACCAAGAACAAATGTTTAACTGAAATGTGTATATTTGATGAAAACAAGCTTTGGATTGTGTATTTGGTTACAAAATTTGTGATTCACACTGTAGTTTCATTTACAAAACAGCTCCATAATTATCGCATAAGTTACAGCAATGCATCTATTCAATTGCGATATTCTCAGTTTGAATGCGCTACAAATTATTAACTGAGAAATTATTAACTGAAGAAATTTAACTGGCTATGTGGGGTACCATGGCAACCACTATGGCCTATGGCTTTAAAAGAAAATCAAATTCTGCATCAGAAAAGAGCAAACACGTTCTGTTAAAATAAAGCCGAACTACTCCGAATTTTGGAAAGGAGACTGCCTATTGGTCATGCTCTTGAAACAATTTTATGATTTGTCACAGGAAAAATAACTATAAAGGAAAACCACAAAGGTGTTTTAAGATGAACTATTACGCCAAGGTGACTAGTGCAGCCATTTTGGATTGTCATCAGGATATGAAACAGATGGTGTGTGTTTATTTTTAATGTTTCAGGAGGTAAAGAAAGCAATTGGGAGGTGGTGTATTTGGTTAATATGCAAGTAAAGCCTCATGCATACAGTTCAAATAGGAAGTAAAAAAACCCCTAGCAATGCTTTTCCACACAAATGAAATGAAGCAATGCAGCAACATGCTTAAGTAGATTTATTTGACTTGTTTCACTTTAAATAATTTTAATGAGAAATTCTCTAAATGTTTTTGAACAGAGATAGTAATCTGGTTACCACATGTAATATAAGTCAAGCTTATATTACACTGTGTAATATAAGTCAAGCTTATATTACACAATACACTGTATTGAAAGAAACCACTGCCTTTTAACAGTGGTTTCTTTCAATACAATATAAATTTAGCTGGAATTAGCATTGCTGTATATTGGTCCCTAAGTGCCTTACTTGCTATACCTCCTTCGCTTCACTGCCCGTACATTTGAGAAGCAGAATGTATTGTCAGCCCTGGACAAAAGCAACCTGTCTATTCTGGTTGGGCAGGAAAGAGGATTTACTCATCCTGTGATACACCAGTCACCCCAACAGTAATTCAGGCAGTCAACAAGTCATGGAGAAGGTACTTTGATTATTTTTCCCACATCTTGATTTTCCTTTGGATTTGATATTCACTGAATGTAATAACAATTGTTACATGAACTAGAACACACATACTCCTATGTCACATTAGCACATTGTTTGAGGTTGTATATGATTTGGTTGTCAATGTACAAGTCATTTAAGAATATTGTTACTTAAAGATATTTGCAAGACAACAATTATTTGATCTTTACTTGTTTTGCAGAAGCCTGGGAAGGACAATGAAGGGAAAAGATGAGTTGAAATAGATCCTTGCTAATTAATTAGTATTATTATTCATGCTAGATGCAAGGCATCTAAATAAGAAGCAGAGTCTCAAAAATGCTATGCCATATCCAATGTAATCATTTTCCAGAGAGCACAACACTCCTCACATGACGTTTGAAGTCCTGTTCTAACTCTTGGGGCCGTACACTGTTAAAAATGTGCCCCTAATAACATGCTGTTGGAAAGTTGATGAACTGAAACTAGCCCCTATGTAGAGGGCCAGCACAGGGCTAGTTAAATGGTTTGTGCCAGGGTAAATTTCACCATGAATTTAAGAGCAAGTGAAACTTGGCCTATCAGTTCATCAGTAAATAATTATTCATTTATTTAGGAAAGTTTTCAGTGTCACAAATGCAGTTTTGGTTAGAGCCAATAATGTAGCAAAGATCTGATGAGTGACACAATCAATCATTACTCATCCAATATGTCTAGGATTTTGAATATGTATTCACTGATGTATTGATAGGTCAAATTTTATTTTATTCTAAATTGCTGTTGACAGCATGAAAAGTGTATAGTTAAAAGAGAGACAAAACTATCTCAAAAGTAGTGGTGAAAAGAGGGGGCTAGATTTGCTTCAGAGCCTTTCATGGGTAAAGCTAAAAAAATTCAGCCTTGACATATTATCCGAAGTCTGATAAAGCAATCACTTTCGGAAAGAGCCGCTTAAACCATCACATTAAACAAGACAATTCTCCTGTTCTCTAGCTGAGATCTATGTATAATTTTACTGAATCTAGGCTGGAGCCACATTAGCCTTAAGTGGATACTATATAAACCGATCACTTGGGCTCATCTCTGAATTTATTGTGAATCCACTTGTTTCTCCACAGCTGGTAGAGGGAGCATCAGTGTCAGCGCAAGATACTGTCAGTGCTTGTGGCGCCCTTGTTACAGGGTGGATGTGGGCAATCACATGCTCTGCTGGGAACCCTGATCCTCAGACATCATCTGTGTACCAGTCTGGGTTGTGTTGGAAGATCCATCTCTATGTGAATCCTTCTACCATCTCCATAGGTACTGCATTATCGTAAGGACTGTGGAGAATGCTTCATCTATGTAAGAACTAACAGAGGATGTACCCTTTTATAGCAGCTTGGCAATCCTTACTATTTGTATTTTGTGTTAGTACCCAAGACTGGTGTTGGACCCCATAGATTATAGAGGCTCTGAGAGCTATCACTGAGTATTTTAGGACTGCACTCGTCAATGATCCATCCTAATCTAATATGGTGGAAGGGGAGAGGAGAAGGGAATGGTTATTAAAGTGTACATCTTTAAGAGGGTTTGTCATGTTATTTATGTGAGATGTTTTACCTCTACCATAGTTTCTTTTTAATCTAAAAGAATTGCTAAGGCATAGATGGAAAATAGCAAACAGATTTTTCAATAACAGCATTCACAGAATTTGAATAAAAATAGGGAATGGATTCATTGTTTGTAATGATAAAGAGTTTTATGTACTCCACTATCCCACCAGAGGACTTTGAAGATGTAATGTAGGCCACTGGAGGGAAGCCTGTGATATAGGTCAAGAAATTAAACTAGAAGCATCAAGAGCTGGAAAAAAAGGCAGGGAGAGGGAGGAAGGAGAAGGAGACCCAAACACAAAGCCCAAATTTAATAAATAAGTTTAACAATACAAAGTCTTTACCCAAGTCCTTTGGTTAACAATACAAAGCCCAGTTATCCCCAGATACTACCATGTTTCAAAGGATCATGAAGGACATTTCTTTCTTCTCTCATCTCATGCCTAGCCAAGCAGAACCTAATGCGTTATTCATCACAGTAGCTCCATTAAAATAAACTGAAGGTAGAAAGCTGTGGTTCTAGTCTCTCTGCTATGATTACTCTAACACCAAGTTCTCCCTACATTCACCCATTGGTTCATAGCAAAGGACAAAGATAGTGATTTAAATTACCACCAGAGATCTGAGTTAACCAGCTTCCACAATAAAACAATACGGTCAACATACAGACAAGAGAACCACAAGTACTGAGGTTTTCAGGATTTTTCTCCTAGAGCAAAAATGGTTCCTAAGAGAAGCCACAGCACAGTCCTCTAGTATCCCAGAGTGTTTTGCTCCCTTCCTCCACCCCTCAAGGTCAAAAGTGTGTTGCTCTCTGGACTTTGCTGTAGGGAGACACAGACTGATTTAGAGCAGTCTGGGTCAGCTGATCAGGGCTGCACTGTCCACTGCTGCCACCTGGTTTAAGGAAGATTGAGGGAGTCTGAAGAACACACTGAGATATGTGTACAGTGACCCACAGGCTCTGCTATTCAAAGGCTCAGCATACAAATGTCTGTTCACTCAAACAAACCTAGGGGGATTTTCCCCAAACATTTGAATATGTGTATGCAGTGGCAATGCACAGGGTATTCATGGGGGTACATGTGCACCCCCAGAGAGCGCTGGTTCGCCCCCTTACAACAGTGTTCCCAGGCAGGGGGGGCAAGTGAAAACACTGGTGCCCCCCCAAGAGCGCTGCTGGGGGAGTGTGGCAGGACAAGCGGTCCCCCTGTGGCTGATCCCAGTGACCCAGAAGTGCAAGTGATGTGCCTGGAAGCACCAGTGGCACGCTGCTGCCAGTTGTGGGTTGGCAGGATCAACTGGGGAGAGCCCCTCCCTACCTACTCTGTAGGATCGGCCATGGGGCGGCCCCACCCCCCTGGTTGCTGACTGTCTGCTGAGTGGGGCAAGTGCCCCCCATGACTCAGGAGGCACCAGCCACCCGTGTATGTATGCAGCCTAAAACAGTGACAGTTAAAACAACTGTAGGACTCAAAGTCTCTTCCTTCATACATATATATATTTATGTTAGCATAGAATGTAATGTAAAGGAGATTTTGATAAGGTATTGATTTTAGGAGGGTGCAATCATGGCAGTAGCAGCACAGGGTACAGAAATTATCTGTTATGCCTCTGCCCTGATATATCAGTTACTCGTGAAACAGTATCATGACCATCAGTACAACTCTTTAGAACCTCTGTCTCCATTGTACTCCACATCACTGGCTGCACCTAGTTGAACTTTTGTCTCCTAGTAATCTTTCTTGCTGTTCCAACATTCAAAGAGTATGTAGTATAAACAAAGGCTAGATAAAAGCTAAGGTATAGGCATCTTAGAACTGCATCTTAGGACTAAAATTAAATTCCAAATTTATTTTTATTAAAGAGAAAATTATTACAAAACTTGTTACAAACCAAAAAAGGCTACATGTTTTTTGAGATTTTGTTATTTGAAATCAGAGCTGTCTGACTTCTAAGTGGCCAGGGGCCATGGGTTACACCAGTGGGGGCTGCACACTGTTGGGCAGCAAGCCACTGGGTTGTACCTTTCACCTCACTTTTGGTTATTTGTTTACAGGTTCCTCTACTCCACCACACTGCACAGGTACTCTGGGACCTGGGCTACTATACCCTTTTCACCTCCTGGGAAGTCACAGGTGGGTGGGGAAACCCTGAGACCTTGGCTACTTCTGTAGCTGGAGCAATAAGGGCAGAGGCAGCTGGGTAATTGTCTGAAGGCTAAATGTTTACTTCCCATGTGCCACAATTGAACAGCCCTGATTTGAAATAATAGAATGAAAGCAGATTTTCTCTATGTGGGATTATTTTATTTGTCTATGCACCTTTTTATCTATCACTGTAATACAGAGTTATCTGCAGTAGGGTTAGAAACAACACATCAGCATCATGGTAGGGTGTAAGAACAAGAAAGTGAAACTGACAAAACATGCAGAATGAAACTGAGCAGAGTCTTCAAGCTGAGCTAGGCGTCAGATGAAACCACATTAAGAGCAAAAGATTAAGCCTCTTTCAATTTTAAAACTTTAGGGCCTATCAGTAACAGATCCCTTTATGGATGTATCTTCAGTAATTGATATATTAAAACAATCAAACCTAAATCATCAAAAATCATGGATCAGGCCTCCAAAATCATGGAACTGTTTGAAAATGAATGAGGGCTTGTTTTAATGTGTAATTGTTTTAATTTTCTATCTGGTTTTTGAGCCTGTAGGGTGCAATCAGGGCATGTTTTCTGTAACCATGAGGTTTAGGAACTTATTTTGGGGGGAAGGAAGGAAGGGAAGAAGGAAGGAAACTGAGTTGCTTTCATTTCTTCAGGAACTGGGATACTAAGAGAAAAATCACATTGTATAGAAGTGTGCAAACTGGCAATATGGAGATAAGCATCAACAGAACAGATTTTCAGCTGGTATTGCCTAGTATAGCTTTCTCGATTTTTAGCCAACAATATCCTTTTAACATCAGATTTTCTCCATGAAAGATAGCATTCTTAAAGCTGTATGGGAACGTTGGGAAGGGGGTGGGGAGAGACAGTACTCATCCTTTTATATCATCAGATCCAGGAAAGAGGCGATATGTGACTCCTTGAATCAGCTTTCAAAGATCATCGTATCTTCCACTGCAAAACATTGCTGTGAATTTACCCGTTTTTCTAGTGTTTAACCTAATTTTTTAAAATCTTTTTATCCTTAGCCGGGATAAGTAAGTCTGACAGGAAAACAGAGTGGAAAATTAAGGCTTGTTAAGACTACTATGCTCCACAAGGATCAGGTCATAAATGGGATTTTAGTCTGCCCAATTTGGGATATAATTAAGTAATCAAATTCAAGGTGGATGAGAATGAGACAATAAAAGGCCATTACAGGTGATTAAATTCCAGAGAGATAATTTTACCTGCTCCAGCATCTTGTAAAAAGGCTTTTGGCAGTTGTATAAAGCCACAAAGACCACTGAGCTTAAGGGGCTTCTGCTGGACCCCCCTCCCCGGCTATATTAGCTTCCTTTGCAGCTTCCCCAATATGGAGAAATTTAGCTGGATTCATCCCTCTTCTAGGCTGAGCTCCTCTCAAAACACTTCTTGTTGCCGGCCAAGCTTGAGACCTGTGAAACACAAGTGCCTAGTGCAAAAGGTGCAGATCACCCGCTACATAGGCTCTCCCTTCTGGTCAGACAGTGCCTTCATAATTACTGCTATGATTAGCCTACAGGTGGAGAGTAGGGAGATCACTGTGGCATCTAAGTTCCTGCCAAGAGTAAGTGTCATAGTGATGAAGGAGAGGGCTTAATTCTCCATTCAAGGAATCACCACACAGAGCATTTCATGAACGCTACGTTGACTTTAATGAAATGGAATTCCACAATGAAATTGAGGTGTTTTGAAGCCAAAAAACTGAAGTAGGTTATTACGAATGCTACAGAGACATCACAGAACTGCCAACCAATCCATAAAGCAAAAAAGAGTGACTTTTCCTTAGGTTTTAAGAAAGACATCTTACACTTCTGCTTTCTCATACTTCTCTTTGGCATCAATGCAAAAAGCTAGGTAGAGCTTAACTGACTCACTGTTTAGAAGCCAGTCTCAAACTGAAACAGCTGAAAGGGCAGAAAGTAAAGGGATGTGATATGAGTGCTTAGTGCACAGAAGGATTTCAGTATACTACCAAAGGGACAATGAGTAATTTTCTGGACAATGCATGACCATATTATAAGAAACATTTAAAACCAAAATCAAAATATTTAAAAGTTATAATACAGCAATGCTGCGTGGCAGAGTTTTCTATTAAGAACAGAAGCTCAGAAAATCCTATAGAATTGATTCCTCGTGTGTGTGTGTGTGTGTGTGTGTGTGTGTGTGTGTGTGTGTGTTTATTTAAGGACAGCAGGTCAGAATTCTGCCAGAAAGGAAAAGAAAGGAATTGGGGGTGGGGGGAGGAGAGAATCAATTTTTTTTTAAAGCAAAACAATTTTCTATTTGAAATTTTTCCACTTTCTTGGGTAAAACTTCAAAACCCACAAATATTGTTTCAAAACTGGGTGGAAAATTAATTCCTGGTCCCTAGCCCCCATTTTCTCTGACTCTTTAACTAGTCTCTACCCTTCCAGTAGAAAGTTATAATATATATGAGAAAAACAACTTACTTTATCCTCTCCCTTTGTTTTATCTTTTCCTCTTGCAACTTGGTCTAGTGCAAAGGTGGGCCAAACATAGCCTGCAGGCCAAATCTGGCCTGCCAGGCCATTCTATCCGGACTGCAGGGCCCCTCCAAAAAACAATTATTGAAAGCTGACAGGACACCATCTAACCAGGTGGGCTCTGTGTCTCCACCTCTGTGTGGCTCCCGGCACTGTAGCTGTGAACCCCATGTGGAGGCACTGAGGATGATGGCACATAAATGAACAGCTGGTAAGTGGGGAGGGGAGCTGCTGTCTACAGCACCAAGAGCCACACGTGGAAGCACCAACCAACCCTGGCCCAGCCTAGGGGCATGCACTCCTGGCTGCAGTGTTGGGAGCCCCACATGCTAGCACAGAGCCAGAATGGCCAGCTCGATGGCATGCATGTGTGTGTGGGTGTGGAGAGTGTGGGGGTAGTGGGGCTTGTAGGGGGTTGAGTGTAGGGTTTCTGGTGGGTCTGGGCTGTCTGCCATATGCCTCCTCATGCCCCATGCCAAACAGCTCCTGGTGCTAGCAGCAGCAGCCAGCAGGTCCTTGGGATGCTCATGGTCCACGGCAAGCTGAGCCGCCCAGTGGTGTGGAGCTCTGGCTAAGTCCTGGGAGCTGCATGTAGCAGCATGGAGCCCACCTGGCCTAGCCCACTGATGTGCACCCTTGAAGCAGACCGGGCACATGGGGCTCCTAGCACTGCAGGTTTGTTCCTCCAGTTGGGGCTTTCAGCACTCCAGTGAAGAGTCACACATGTGGCACAGAGCCCACCATGCCCAATGGCACATGATTCCCTGCAAGTCCTGGTCCCCACATACATGCTACAAACCCCATACCCAACCACCCACCCTCCCTACAAAGCCCAGACTCACCCATACCCACTCCCACACCCCTCACAAATCCCCCACAAGCCCCACACACACTTATCAATCCCACACACAAACACACACATCCCACCCTCCAACTACCCTCCCCACACACACACCTCCCACACACAATATACAAAAGTAAGACTTTATTTTCAGCTATTATAAATCAGGACAAAAATAGTTTTTGAAATAAAATTAAAATATGTCATACTAGATGTTTGATATTTAGTATATGATTTGGTTTTTTTCCAGTTCCAGGATGGCAAACACCCCTTCCAAAAGGAATACTTCTGGGAGCAATGGGATAGACTTCTGGTGGCAATGGTCAGGGGTAGGGGCAAGGACTTCTGGTCCTAGGATGGCAAGGCACCTGTCAAGGTGCAGGGCTACCCTTGCAGCCCTCAAAAGCTAACCAAAAGTCATTAAGCAACTCTCCAGCCAAAATAATTGCTCACCCCTGATCTAGTGAATAGAGAAGGTAGTGAAAACAAAAGAAAAGGGGTAGTAGTGGGAAGGGAAGTGAAACAGTTTCTATCTCTATTGTGCAAGAGAAAAATTTAGAAAAATAAAAAATGCTGATCTGTATTTTTTAAATCCAAAAAGAAAAATGAAACCACGAAAATAAGTCAAAAGAGTTTTTATGAATGTTTTAAGTGAATCATCACTTTCAAATCAGAGCTTTTTGTCAAAAAATAAATAAATGAAATTCTAGATACCTTATACATAAGAAGGGAAGTGCAATTTCTTCATCCTTTACACTATGTGAAACCCTGTGCAGACTTAAGCTTTGTAGGGGGAAGGCCAAAACACATGGCTAGCTGCTCTCTGTGACACTAGCCATCAAATAAATAATGTGGAAATGGAATTGGGTGCTAGTCTATCATACAGCAACAAGAACCTATCATTTTCCTCTGTGACGGTGGAGTGGCAACTTGGTTGCAACACAGGTTCTGCTTGAGTCATGTGCTGGGCTGGGAGCAGAAGGTAAAGGCCTGTTTGGTAGGTGACATCTAGGTAACTCTGAGCTTCCTCCACTTCAGTCCCTTCTCTGTTCTCCTATAAGATAGCATCATTTACAGGAATCTGTATCCCCTTACATTGTTTCCTAATAAAGGAGAGAACAACCTGTCCCAGCATTTGCTTTCAAAGTTGTATTCCACTTAGTACTGACATTTGACATTTATTATGTCAGAGTTAAGTGTATACATTTCCAGTATAAAGTTGTTACATCATAATGTAATTCCAGTGAAGTGACATTCAGTTCTCATCAGATCTACATCAGTATGGCTGGCATTAATCCTTACTTAGGCTCTTATGACTGGCCTCTGCTTTAGAAAGTGCTGCAACAAATATAGATTTGTACCTCAAATGCTTTAAAACAAAGGCTGTCAAATATGGTCAGACCTGCTAAGGAATTAAAGAGAATTAGCCTGCCCACATCCCACTGTGCTGAATTTGATGTGTTTTTCTAGAACTGCTGGCTCAGCAAAGAACAGGTGGGGAACGATCAAATCTTCATAGTGAGAGCAGCTAGCTTTCAAAGCTCACCCTGTCACAAACCCTTTCCTTCAGCAGATTCAGGTCTGAACTGTTGGTAAATACACTGAGCCCATTTTCTCCCTGATGGTCTATATATAGTGCAGTAGATGACGACTAATGTTAAAGCACACACGGCTTGTGGAACTGGCTTTGCATATCAACAAAGTAAGATTATATTACTAATAGATGCTGTTGTTTTCTAAAATATGTCCGTGACCAAAGTGATTAACTCCAGCACCTGAAAATATATCTGCACCATATGTCGTGCAGGGGTGTGCCAAACTGCTTTTCCTCTTTTCACTAGAGTTAAATCTAGAGGTGCTGTTAGTGGAGTTAAAACAGTATAACACTGTCTGACAGGAAAATCAGTATTGATGTAATATTTGCCATCTTGGCCAACAGAAGGGACTGAATGACAGTTCATGAATCTCTACAGTTTGACCTAAAAATGTAAGGTCCCTAGCTGACAGTCATAAGCAAGCTTGGAGTTTTTGTACTGGGGACTGACAATGAGTTTTAATTGCAACACATGGGTCCTTGTTTAGGGCACTTTGGCAACAAAGAAGGTTCAATTGCAAAAAAGCAAGGATCTCTCTATAGGTATAAGTTAATTTAGAAGATGCTATTCCTCTTTCCTGTTCAAGATGGACTTCTGTAGAAACAAAAAATGAAGATACATTGGGACAGAAAGAATGCCCCCTTGTATGACAGAGCATAAAGCTGAAACCTAGTGATTAGGGCACTGGATGGAAAATTCCTGGGTTTCAGTTCCTGCCTCTAGGCTGTTTACAGATTTCATATGCAACAGTCTCTAATTTGAAAGAGGGCATTGGTACCACTGTCTTAAAATAAAATGGTCAGTCCCTGTCTAGTTCCTGGAACCAGTGTGCTCCTACCTTTAGGAGAGAGCTCTGAGTGGGTAAAGGTGTCTAAGCCACAGAGTAGAGTGAGACTTCAGAGATACTCTGCCCCTGGTATTTCCACTAAGTCTAAGTAGCTAAATACTAAATATGATGAATTTAGATGACTGCTTGCTTAGTAGGCAGCCAGTTTTGGAGGCTATTCAGAATATTTATATATATATTTAACTCAGAAAGCAGAGTGAGCCTAGGAGTCTAACCTAGGATTTGGGATTCTTTCCTCTTATGTGTGTAAACAAAAAAGAAGAAAAAATTCCTGTTTGAAAACCAGGATGCTAAATGAATCACCATAGAGTAGGCAGGTAACTTGTTTTTTACTCAATATCTTCACTCCATCAGTGTTGCTGGCTCTCATGATTTTTGGCATGTCTTAAAGTCTAGGCTTCGGGAATGCGGAAGACTTAGTACTTTCATATATATAAACAAAAGAGCTACGTTTTTCATATTCCCGAAGTCTAGACTTTAAGACAAATGCCAAAAATCATGAGCGCTGGCAAAGCTGCTCTATTGATGGGTCAAATGAGTCAGTAACTGTAGACAAGATTTCAGACAGTAGCTGATTGGTGGCTTGTGAGTCACAAAGTATGGTACATACTTTTCTGTCAATATGTCTTACCTTGTCATTATCAGGTGGAAGATTCATTTGTTGGATGTGACTCAGCTTATACTGCAATAGCCTAAACACTTACAAACTTAGCTTGAGGCAATTAAATATTTTCTCTATGGATCTTCACAGAGTACAGTTGCAACAGACTTAATCTCAAGGGTTGAATTCCATGCACAGGAAGCAAACACCATCATCTTGTAAAATTAGTAAAAGTCCAGAGAAGCCAATGGGATCACTACTGAGAATTTAACCCAAAATTAATTGAATGTCGATATATACATTTCACAGTATTTCTTAATAAATACTCAGTGAATAAGCTACTGGACCTGCTTTAGTTCAGTATGTCTTGGTACAGGACTAACAGAACATACAATGCTGAGACGTCACAAGCTGACTGATCTTCAGCTAGTGTCAAACAGTCAACTTCATTTGACTCCATTTATGTCACCTTTTAATTGGCTCCACAATCTCTTAAACTAGTGTGGTGGGGAAGAAGAACTGAAGTGGCAAACATTATCGGTTAAAAGGGACCTGGGCATCACCCCACTGATCATTGAGAGGTGATAATAAGGTGCAACACTGATCATTATAATGCTTATCTTTTAGATGCCATTCTTCCTGGAATTCACAACCACCAGTTGGGTGCCAGTGCCGGCCCATACAGTACAGAGAAAAAATGAGACACTTAAAGGATGAGGTTCACATAAGCCAGCAGACTGAATAGAAAGCCACTAAAGTTAGCCAACAGAAAATGTCAACGAGACAGTGAAATGTCAGGGCTCTCGCTGGCCCAGTGAATTTTTAAAATCAAATCCCTGAACAGAGAGAGGAGGGATTTGAAGCCAGGTTTTCCATCTTCTTAATGAAGGTCCTAGCCACAGGGCTGTTGGACATGCAGAAAAAAATATGACCTCCTGTATTGTTCCCCATAGGCAAGAAAAAGAAGCAAGTGCCTGTGGTGTGAATCCTGCACAGCTGAGGTATGAGATAGAAGCATGGCAGCTTAATGCCATCAAGATTTAGGTAATGGAATGCTTGTTCAGCAAAGAATATAGCATTTAGGGGTTTTTTTAGCAGAAACTTAGGTACATACAAGTCAGCAATAGGTGAGTAGGGTTTTATGGATCCCAGAGCGACCTAAGTCCAGCATTTAGATGACAATATCTTCCTCAAATGTGTCTGGGTACACATTTGTTCTGATGAAGACATCAAAGGAGACTCACAATCTTCTGGAAGAAGAGGGAATTGGTGCAAAGTGGATACTGTAGTTGGTGAATTCATAACAGGGAATGACAAAGAAAAATCCAATTTTTCTGTTTTGTTGTAAAACCCAATATAGCCCCTTGGCTAGATGCAAGAATAGGTGGATGAAATTCTATGGCCTGCAATACATAAGAAGTGAGAACAGAGCCATACTAGTCTTTTGTAGTCTTAATACACATGACTCTGAGAACCTACGCTTAATGCATCCATAGGGTCTGACTGAATTAAAGTTAAGGGAAATTATCATTGACTTAAGTAGACTGTGCTATATGTCTATTTTATAGGTTTAAAAGTGCTCATTACATTATGACTAAATAGATTTGTGCCTTCTTCATTGTGCCAGCATTGTGTACAATCAATTCATTTAAACATAACTAAATAAAATTGGGTCCATCTTTCCACATATCCCCTGTGATTCTGGTTCCTTTTAATCATCATTGAGTGCTGTTAACCTAATTCCTCTAGTTTAATTTAATGTTTAGCTGTCCCCCTCCTTTACCCTAACACCAAACCATTTGAATGAAAAGTGTTCCAGTTATCACCTGCTGCACATCAGGAAGGAGAAATATTAATCCCTTTCCCCTGTTTGTTTGAACAGCTTTCTGGTAAACCCAGTGCATTTTCTCTTCTGTGCTTCTGTCTGTGTTTGGCATCTACCATGCAGGGCTGGTAGTCTCTGGATTTATTACAAATTCCCTTTTTTATGCCTCCAAATTCATAGTGGGATGCTACATCAAAGATCAAGCCCCACGCAGTTAATAAATGTAGACGACTTTTTGCTCTATGACTTTAAGTATTTTCCATACTCAAATTAGATTTTTTTTCCCTCTCAGAAGAGAAATGGGCCCACATTTGACCCTTGAACTGTCAATCATCTGAAGGTGCCTCAGGAAACTGATGTCCCCTTTAGCTAACCAACAGATGTCAAAAAAGTAAGCAGCTCTGAGGAATTATCATTGATTGGGGAAGTTTCTATTGAGGTTTTACTGGGATTGGTACTAGGCAGAACAGTAAAAAGGCAACCATTGTTGTAAAAAGGCAATCATTGTTGATGCCAGGATGAACATGAGCAGCCAGTGTCAGACGGTGGTTGGGAAGGCCAACCGAACCCCATCGTGCATCCAACGATGCATTTCGAGTCGGTCCAAGGCCGTGATCCTCCCCCTTTATGCGGCGTTGGTCAGGCCGCAGATGGAGTACTGTGTCCAGTTCTGGGCGCCACACTTCAAGAGGGATGTGGACGGCCTTGAG
>JAGPOW010000261.1:242553255-242634729 GCA_030014935.1 Caiman crocodilus
AAAAAAAAAAAAGAAACCCTTCAACAATGAAAACAAAACAAACAAACTCCCCAGAACAAAAATCAATGGCTGGCATCTTACTGTCAGACAAATAAGGTATAATTTAGTCAGAAATAAGGTAATATTTTAAAAGTTCAGGGGGGTTAACTTTTGGACAAGTCACCAAGTTATCCAAGACAAGTAATAGGATATCTATCTTATAATATTTTCAAACCAAGATCAAGGTCTAACTTGAAGGGTAACTGGATGAGATTTATATGTAGGTCAGACTAGATGAACTAATGGCCCTGTCCGCTCCTTAGCTCTCTGCATTTGTAGGTTACAAGAGGATTCAGAAATTGGTTTCTGCTTCATTTCCTGTTAAGTAAGATTGGAGAGTCATATTTATACAGTATTTTATGATCTTCAGATGAAAATTAGGGTCTTCTTTTTTATAGAGGGTAAACTGGTGTGTCCAGTATTTGAAACCATGTTTTGACAAAACACTTTAAAGAGTCATGCTGTATCAGGGACAATACAGTGATTGATTATGTTATTACATTTATTGTTTGTAAATATATTCTGCACGAGGGCTTGCAAATGTTAGCAAGTATCCAGATTGGATAATTGTTAACCTAACTACCTGATTGACATGCTTCCCTGATCAGCTGCATATAAAAGTGCTGGCTTTGCTCACATGGTTGGGTATGCATGTTAAATTCAAGAATTAGCTTGAGGGTATGACACAGGAGTTTACAATGTGAAGTAATGGTGTTTTTCTTGGAGACAGGCGAGCTCGGCTTATTTCAGACCCTTTGAAGACTATGTATTCTGTCTTGAATGTTATCACATCCACATTCCACTTCAAGACTTTATGCAGACGAGGAGTACCACCATCAGGTTCCCCACTCACTGGAGTGCCTGTAGGTGTATGACCAAGAGCTTCTGGCAAGTTTCTGTTGTGGTGGCTGCTTCAGCACTTCAGCTTTTTTTTCTCTTACACTAACTTTTGTATCACCAAAGCAAGACTTCTTGTTGCATGTGGTGTTTGTATTTCCCAATAAAGTTTTGCTAATTCCAGAGAAAGAAGAATGTAAATGACTTGCCTTGCCCTGAGTTCTCTGAGTTTAATCATTCTTAATTGCCGCAGAATCCCAAAGGGACATTAGTTAGCTTGGCAAGGGAAGGGTAATGCAATTTACTCTCTGCTTCCCTAGATTCTCATATGATGTAAACTGGCATAACCCTTGACTTCACTGCTGATTCATATCAGCTGAGAACTTACCCCTGGGTTTTCCATAACTGGTCTGGTATTGCTCGTGGGAAAAAAAAATCAATAACTCTGGAGCAATTTAGGTCACCAAAGAATAAAGAAAATGAAACATTTGTAATTTAGGAGAACAATGGTCTGGAAGCTTCTTGCTGTTTCATTCCAGTTCTGAAATTGGAGTTAAATTACTGAAAACATATTTTAGATTTTACTTTATCAATTACAAAATATTTTCTGCTACTGGCAGATTATATTCAACAAGTACATTAGGAATGTGCTTAACACTTTGTAATTGCACTCACATTTCATGTTAGACTGTTTAATACTATTCTTTCAAAAGGTACTAATTTGGCACAATGTTCTTGAAACAATAGAATGTGATAATAAAATGTAATTTGCTCTTTGGTAGTAGCATATCTAAAATATTGTGCATTAACACTCCTGGTCCCTTACTTGACAAGCACAGTAGTCAAAGAGTTATTACTCTTCTAAGATAGCAATAGTGGCAAAACAGAAGCATAATAAGATGACCAACTTCAGAAAACATTGAGCAGAAGCATGTAGTCTCACTTAGCCAGGCAAGAAATGCCTGTTATGCGAATTCCTTTCCTGCTTGGCCTTTCCAGTACAGGCAACATAGTTCCTAGAGCATGCAATTGTTTTGACTCAGCACTGACTGTGGACATGTGGTCACTTCTTTTGAAAAAGGAATCATTTCCTATGCACATATGTGTTTTCTATATTTATCAGTGCTCTGTCTGGGGCTTGACAAGCAGTTGACCTGTGAAAGTCTGCAATGAGTTCAGTAGGAGGGCCATATGCAAAAAGGTTGTGGTATCAGGACTATAGAAAAAAGGTGACAAGCCCTTGTCCTAGGGAAACAAGATAGGAGCTCTGCATACAGAAGGGACAGATTAATAAAAGGACACATTTGGGTGTCATTGATATCAATGGGAATTCAGTAGAGGAAGGAGTTGCAAGTCTGGCTTTTAAAGAAGCAAGGAATAATGTTATATTCCTGATTAAACCCAAGGATCATTGAAATAGAGGCCATCCCGAATGCAGAGTTTGCAAAACCAGGCTAAGGGGCCTGATTGCATCTGTTTGTTATAGCGTGGTTCTGACTCATGTCATCCGGTGGGAATGATAGGAGTGCATCGCAGAACTCATGAGAGTGTAGAGCCAGCCTTAATGCTTTGACTGCTACAAGTTAATTCCCCAGCTCCGGTCTCTGGAAAACATATGGAAAGAGATAGCTGGGGAATTGTGGCTAACAACTTCCGAACCTCTCTCCTTCCTTGTCCATTATCAGATTTTATTAGAACTTAAAATAATGCATGAATTCATGTCTGTGAGCCCTCTGGTGATTAGATGCCCAGTACATTTCTTAATAATCTTTAATTGTGTTTCTAGGGAGAAATGCAAATATTTGCCTCTGTTGCCTGACAATTATCCAGACATATACAATCCATTTTTCTGTCTTGGGGGAGTGCCCACAACAACATCTTTGTTGGTGACCTAGAGGATTTATTAAAGTTGAGGAAACAGAGACATGAGGCAATGGCACTGAACTAGGCAGCCACTGCTTGAGCTTCCCCCCACCCGCCTCCACCATAACCTCATTCCTGACCCCATTTAGGTTCTCCACAGAGCTGAGCAAGGGAGGGCAGCTGGCAGACCTAAGTGGGCCATTTTCTTAAATCATTTTTTTTTCTGGTGTTGCTAAACAGCTGCTAAAGAGGTGATTTAATAGAATGTCATATTCCTGCTTAAACCCAAAGGATCACATGCAGCTAGTCCTCATTTTTATTTCCATCCTGAGAATATCTTTAAAAATCTAATTAATACAAAATCCACTATCACATTTATCTTTTTAAAAATCAAAACTTTGGGGGCTGGTTTTAACTGCTTTCTGTCTTTCATGATGTTTCTGATCCGATTCGAAGCGGGTCCTTAACGTCACAGAACACATTCCCACTGAGCACTGTCCAAATGCTCGAAACAACTGTTTGGTTTACACCCTGCGTAGAAAACAATGGCAGAAGGCTGAACATTTAGAGGCGCATGAAAGGGCAATACATATAACCCAGTAGCTTTCACATCTGGTTCTGTAAATTACATTCAAAATGTAACAATTTGTCCTAAAAATTAAGCTCTTGCTTGAAAAATAACCCGGAATTTGCCACATAGCCACACAGGAACAGACACCGCACTGATTTTTTTCCTTCTGTTTATTGTTTGGCATAAAAAAAGTACAGCAAAAGGAATGCCTTCTGAACGCATTTATTTTAACATGGCCGAATAGTGTTTCCCAGAAAGGTGGATTCTTAGCTGATATAAACCCATTGGCTTCAATGCAGTTACACCACTTTGCACCAGCTGAAGCTTTGGCCCTTTGATTTAGCTGTGTTTTATAAAGGTTATTTCTTGTTTTGTAAACTTTATCTTTAATGGCATTTATTTTTTGGCATCAAAGATATCAGCGCTGCCTGCCTCATGCCTAATCTCTGTAGTCTCATGTACTGTAACAGGGAGAAACACTAAACTCTCCTACAGAGGCATAATAATCTGTGAGTTACAACCACGTTTGGTATTGGGTGCTTTCCTTTGCGAACTTGATCATTTCCTTAATTACAACAGTTATTCCTGGCAAGGTCTAGTATTGTTTTTGCTGCCTTCAGTTGAGGAATTGAAACCCAAGCTTGATAACTGGTTTTATTTCCCTGTCACATTCTTGGCAGAGTCCGGCATGTACTATTCAACAAGGTCATTTAAGGGAAGGAAATACCTCACATTTCCCAATACAGCCAGTTCAGCAACAGACTCTGCAATCGTTACGCGTGTTGAGCAATTCTATGCAATTCCATAGTACTACTTGTGTTTGTTCACACTGCGCATTGTACAGGGTAGTGACTTAAATACCTTCTTTCTAGCATGCTGCATTTGTGGAAAGGAAACTATCTTTTGGGCAGAATTAGCAGAGGAAGATGTTCTTGAAGCTGTACATACAAATATTCACAATCGGCTTGTTTGTTCAGCTTTGAGTGAGTGAGAGGTCAGCTCCCAGTTGCTAACAGAAATGTAGTGAACAACATATCATTATCATTGCATAATATTATCTAGCAAAAATATTTACTACAGTCTAAATGGGGAACACTGTGCTAACAAAGTCATGCTTTTCGGAGTTGAATGCCAAGCCAGCCCAGAGCAAAAAATTCGCTGTACTCCCTATCGCAGTGTGATGGCAACCTGAGGTCAAACATATTATTATTCCAACTTTTTACTTTTGTGGATGAATGATTTGGCCTTAAAACCATCATTGATACATAGATTACCAGCCTAGATTTTTTTTAAATAATCTTTTAGACTTTGAAGCCAGGGGAAAGATGTGCCCAGGGCACTACAGAGACCACAGTGCAGGAGCATCTGGGAGATGTGCTGACACAATACTTCCTTAGGAGTTGACTCAGTCATTGACCCTTCCTGTATCAGCACCTCCCTCTATTAGGATTGCAGTTTATAGCCAAATCTTCCAAGTGGTAGTGGTCTCTCCAGCCTTACCCAGGATGGAATTTTCTCTTGATTTGGGCCCTATTTTTGCTTTGAGAATTTATTTGGATGTCTCTCTATTGGCTGAACCAAGCTGTCTTTCTGCCTGTAGCTTATCATTGCTAGTCTCTGAGTCAAATTTTCTCCTATATTGTTGATGCAGTCATACCTGCACAGAATTTGTCCCTTTGAGTTTTATTGCAACTATTTCCTGTGAAATATAAGAAAGAAAGCTAAGAATAGTTTGATACTAGGTCTGTATGCTAGGGATCCCATTTTCATTGACTCTATGGATAGCTTAACCCTAAAGTTCTCTAAAAGGCATTGTTCAGTTAGAGCGCTACCCCTTCTCACACAAGGTGGAGGGGCGGGGGGATGGAGAAAAAACCTTGGAAATGTCCCCTTGGGAAGGATTTCTCAAATATGTCTGCAGGGAAGGAGGTGAGGAATATGTTGCTTTGGGACACCTGCTTAGCTTGGGAGCCCTGACATCCAACTGAAGCACATGGCCACTGTGATATGTCCACATCTTCTGATGCACTGTGCTAGAATTTCTCCTACAAACATTTTTCAAGGAGTCTTGAGTCAAACATCAGTCCCATCTGGGATACTTTGGTACCACTGACAGGATAATTGATCCTCAAAATCCCCATATAGTTTCCTTATCCCCAGAACATTACCCCAAATCCAGCATCTGCTACCAGTCTAGTTTTCCTATTCTCTGTCATCCCAGCCATTCCCTCCAGAGTTTTTATTCACTCTACCTACCAAGAGATTCCCAGTCTCTCTAACTGAGAGATGTCCTTTCTACAGGGAGGAACGTGCAACTTTCTAGCCCTGTTTCTACTCTGCCCTAATCAGGTCAACAGGCAAGCCCACACCTCTGGGAACTCCTTGACCCCAACTTGGAGAAGCCATAAGATAAATCTCTCCACTGCTCTCCAGTCAAAGAAGATCTTTAAGACAAACCCCATCTCTCTACTCCCCCAGGAACCTTTCAGCCTTCTCCAAATCCTTTCCTTGTAATTCTTCTTTCTCAGTGCTTGCATAGCAGGTTCTGCTTTTCTCTTCTAATCAGGTCCAGCTGTGAAGTATGTACTCTATCACAAGTGATCTGAACGCTCTGCAATAGCTCTGACTTCAGGCTGGTTTCATTCAGCTTCTTGGCAGAATATATTCATGTTCCTGGAACCCCCTCTTATTATAGGTCCCTTAAAGGGAGGTGGATCCTTAGCTCAAAGAATCTGCAGCAAGGTAATAGAGTCTTTGACTTTCTACACTCTCTGAAAAATGTTTGCAAGTCTGGCTTAGGGATGGTGTTTCTCTTCAATTATTCCCTACCACAGTAATCCTACATATAATATGTCCTCTCACTGTAAAAGCACCTAATGGAGTCTGTATATGGAAGGGTGGTGTTGTTTATATGACTTGGCTCCTATACATAAAGGATGCCTTTCACATTTATAATTTGTACTGTTGTAGTGTCTGGATGTCCCATACATGGCCAGGATCTTGTAGTGCTAAGTGTACATATATAGGGAGTTACAAAAAGCTTGGGTCTGCCCCAAAGACCTTGGATAATCATAATCTTTCCATTCTTAAATAAATATCCTGTTTATGGTTCTGGATTGACTTGCGCTATTATATTGGAGGCTATTGCTGACTATGAGAATTTTCCAGCTTTGTAATGCTGTGTATTTCCCGTAGTTGTTTCCTTAGCAGGCAAACAGCATTGGCTGGAGGGACTTCTCACCCTGGCTGAGATCTTAGATGCTCTCCACCTGATTCCCACCGACAAAACACTGGGCATCGATGGGCTGACTGTATAGTTCTACCGTGCTTTCTGGACATCCTTGGTCTGGACCTTGTTATGATTGAGTCCAAGAGGGACAGAGAGTTCTTTCTGTCATGCAGAAGGGGAGTCCTAACCCTCCTGCCCAAAAAAGGGGACCCCCAATGACCTCATGAATTTGTAGTCCCACTCTTTTGTATGGATTATAAAGTCATAGCAAAAGCCATTTTACTATGCCTGAAGTCCCAGACATGCACAGTCTCAGGGTGCTTCATTTTCAAAAACCTAATCTTTTCTATAGCTGGTGCAGGACCTGCTCGAGTTCTCTCCCAGGCTTGGCCTGTCATTCAGCCTCCTGTCCCTTGACCAGGAGAAGGCATTTGACAGAGTGGATCATGGGTACCTCACAGGCATGCTGAGGGAGTTTGGCTTCAGTCCCTGCCTCATGTAATTTCTCCAGGTGCTATACACCTTAGCAGAGTGCAGAGTCAAGCTTGACTGGACAGTGATGGAGTCCATCCTGTTCGGGTGGGGAGTGCATCAAGGTTGTCTACTGTCAGGGCAGCTCTACAATATTTCCCTGGAGCTGTTCTTCTACCTCCTGTGCAAATGGATGCTCAAGGATCCAGTCATGAGGGTGGTCTTATTGGTGTATGTCAATGATGTGCTCCTTCATCTAGGGCCCAGGTGACTTGAAGGAAGTGGAGGCCTGCCAAGCCATCTATGCTGCAGCCTCCTCTGCCCAGTCAGGTGGATCAAGAGCTCTGGCCTGATGTTGCATGATGGCTGGCAGGTGGATTCATTCTCACCTGCACTCCAAAAGATCCAATGAAGTGCAAGATCACTGCTCTGTCTGGGGATCTAATCATCCCCCAGTCACCCCTTGCTGCTGGAGAACTGGGACCAGCTAGAGGTCAGGGTGTCTGAGCAGCTGCATGCATGGGTGAGCCTGCTGCAGTATCTCTCCCTTCACGAGAGAGCACTGGTCGTCAACCAGATGATCCTCTCTATGCTGCAGCACTGTTTCAACACACTGGCCATGCTCCTGGAGCTCCTGACCCATCACTAGAGACAGGCACTGAGGTTCTTCTGGCTGGGACAACACTGGATCTTTGCAGGTTTTCTGAGCCTCCACTTGTGGGAGGTGAGTGGAGCCTGGTCTGCCTCTGCAGCCAGGGCCACACCTTCCACTTTCAGGCCCTACAGAAGCTTATGTAAAGTGCCGATAGCTAGGCAATGTTGTGCCTGATCAGCCACACCTTCCTTTGCCACCTCCAATAGTATTGATATGACCTGAAATCTTCAACCTGAAAGCTGTCCAGTGCCAGTGACAGAAGTTCCTTGGGTGCACCAAAGGATAGTTCTGGCCAATATCACTCATATCAGGGACTTTCTGGAATCTATACTCACCAGGGGTGGTCAGATCCTTCCATATTGGCCTGGCATATGAAGCTGCCTATGCTGCATGTTCCCTGCCACTTACTCAAGGGTGTATTGCCCACCGCCCTCACCTATAGAGCCAGGTCCTGTGCAAGGGCAGTCCCTGCTCACCAGTATCTCTCAGGACTCTGAAGCTAATCATGGGATTGCTGTCTTCTCAGGCCTAGTGGTGATCCTTGCCCTAGTGGTGATCTTTAGCAGGCTGGGATCTTTAGCCAGTCTGCCTCTAAACAGTCCACCACTGCCAGCTCTACAAACTCATTTTCTTCACACTACATCATCCTTTCCTTGTGTCCTTCCCTCACAACAAGTGGCAGAATACCGTAGGTGAGGGTGGCGGAGAGGGTCCCTGGCGGATATGTCTGTATTCCACCCTGAAGTCGCAAGCCACTGGGGATCTGGCAGTTCCTTCATGGAGCCATCACCATAGATGTCTGTCTGGTGTGATTTACAGACATCCTCCAAACACGCGCCCCTTTTGCTAACAGAAGGAGATGCTGGTGCACACCTATCTTGAGTGTGCCAGGTTGCAGCCCCTTATTTCTCCCTAAGAAGTTCCTGCTGAGGTTTTGGCTGCACTTCTTCCTGCACCTTTTTTGTAATGCACTCCCCATCCACCAAGCTCTGGGATCTCCTGGTCAACCTCCTCCTGGCTCTGGCCAAAGTGGCCATCTGCAAGACCAGGAAGGAGGCTTGGG
The DNA here is from genome assembly GCA_030014935.1 of Caiman crocodilus. NCBI lineage: Eukaryota > Metazoa > Chordata > Crocodylia > Alligatoridae > Caiman > Caiman crocodilus. The sequence continues at coordinate 242,561,984 of JAGPOW010000261.1, forward strand.
CTAGGAGAAACCCGGGCAAGTGTGAAGCTATCTTCCTGTCACTTCTTCACCCACACCGCCTGGCAGAATTTCACTGGTCAGCACCCACAGGCTTCCTCAACTCTTAAAGGGGCACTGGGTACTGGCTAATGCCCCCTTCCCTGTTATTACCCTATGACCTCACTCCTCTTCCTGTTTTCTCTTTATTTGTCCCTCAAAATTAGTTGATATGTCCCTTATTTAGGGAGGCTTTAGCATTCTGTGATAGACCTAAGCCCATGATCTTTCAGCCCATCAGTTAGTCCTGTAGTTGTCTTCTTTTCCTCCAGTCTATGATTTCCTGGGGGAATGTGCAGTTGCAAACCAGGGTGTGGTTTCTGTCTTACTCTACCTCAGTATTCACTTTGGATTTTTGCTATTTTGCTCACACTGCACGAATGCCGGATGTTGGCCTCCAGAATGATTTTATTCTATTATCGTCTGTTTTATGATGACTGATTGGATGATTCATGGAATTTCAGCTGCAGCGGAGGGAGTTTGGGAAGAAGAGCATCATCACTCATCTTCATGTTTGCTTACCTCCTTTGTGTTATTTGCTGTCTGAAAGGATAACAGTTTGCATTAGATCAGTGTGCCTTTTCTAGAACTAAATAGGGAGGTGTCAACTTTAAGTTTAAGCTTCCTTCTTCAGAGATTTCTAAGGAGATCTTCAAAATGCGCTTTGAAAAAATCTGGAGCTACCTGAGCAAATGGGGGAGAAGGGAATCCAAGGAAGAGGCCTGATATAATTGACATATACATATATACAGGTATACATTATATACATTTGAGTTTGCAGAAATCCTTCTTCTCTGCTGTTTGGAGGTATTCATTCACAGCACGGTGATGAATGTGCCTTAAGAACCCATGAGCCCTGCTCATTGGCTTGCCCCTTACACCTGTGAAAGGCAAATGAAAAGTGCTGTCAAATCAGAATACTGAATACTAGAGTACCTGGTTTTCATCTATTTTTAGTCAATAGCTCTCAAAGCACATAACAAAGGGGGCAATGGCATTTTACAGTAAGAGAAGCTTAGGGACAAAGAACAGTAGAAACTTGTCCAAGATCCCCCAGTAGATTATTGTTAAGTCTGAAAATTAAGCACAGGCCTCCTGAATCCCTCTGCGTGGGTACTACTCTTAGACTGATGAAAATAAGTCTAAAATAAGACCCAAGAGAGTGGAAAATAAGACCCGAGAGAGAGAGGAGATTGGGTGAGTAAATGTATTAAATCACACTTCTTTTTCAGTTGCCTGACGTGTGATTTTTTGTTGGTTGTGGGGTTTTTTGTTTTTTTCCCTGAAGTCTGTATTCTTCTGTTACTTCCTTAATAATGCTTGACTCACATGGCTCGATGGATATTTTTCTGGCTCATTATTGTACTTTTCCTATTGTTTTTTAAGCTCATGTTAGCAGTAAGTAAGACAAGAAAAGCAATGAGGTAGCATATGGGTTGCCTATCCTTTACACCTAATCTTCCTTCTTCCTTCCCTCCGCCTCTGTTGCCCTCATATAAACATTACTCCCCACTCCATATTCCTTCCATGCAAATGCAGGGTATTTTTTTCCTAGACATCTAACCTCTTGCCCTCTACTGATATGTCTCATCCACTAGGAGCAGATTGTTGTTGCATTGTTGTTGCTGTTTGGATCTGGTGAGTGGAAAAAAGAAAAAAAATTACCCTAATGATGAAGACAGTTTTCTTCCTAGCCTGCTTAGCAATAGGAAAGGCTATAGCAGGTGCCTGCCACTTCCCTTTCAATACAGCACCATCTGCAGATTATTTTATTCCTCCTCTGTGAGCTGTTTCACTCTGGGCTCCTCCCATTCCCCTGCCCTTTACTCACACTGGAAGTTTAAAGCGCTCCTCTGAATTTCTGGCTTATCTGACTTCATTTGCCAAGTCACAACTGCAATGGCATCCTCATCATCTCCTTCCTCCTTTTTGTTGATACTATTCTCAGAGTACCAGAAACCTCATGTATAAAATTTCATGCGTGGAAAGCTACTGTCTCTTTGCATCTCTGCTGGCTGCCTATGACACCTGTCTCACTCACTGCCCTTGCAGCTCATTGCTTTTTTTTAAAGCAGTCATGCTAACTGAATTTACATTCTGCTCCGGCATTTCCAGGACCACTCTTGTCCTTCACTTGCCCCAGTGGCACTACTTAAGAGCAGGAAGAAATGGAAATGCTACAGTTGTCAGAGCTGCCCTTGATGCCTGTTCTTTGGAAAAGGGAAACATATTAGGCATTAATTATTCTTATTTCCTCTCCTGGTTCATCCTTTTCTCCTTCTGACCTTTCTAAATGTTAGGGAATTCTTGTCCTTGGCTGACAATTCATCTTGCTGCTTCTACCTGAACTGAGAGGGGAAAAAAAAAATCCCAGATGCTCATTCTTTTTCTGTCCTGCAAAGGACAAAGAATATAATGGGGCAGATTCCCAGCCCTTGCTATGGGCCCTTTATTCCACTGTAGTAACATAAAGGATCTGTAAAGATGTCACAGTATCTTCTTTGACAATATATGTAGCAGAGGTATCACGTGGGCTCACATCCTCCTGAAAAATGAGCTTGGTGTGTGATACCTCCTGACAAATTACTAGCAGCATACAAATCATTTTATATATGCTAGTAGTACCTGCCAGGGTACCATGGCGTGGTGGCAGAGTTAATGTGTCTTGTTACAGATATATTAGTTGGGGACCATCTTTGGACTTGTGTCCCACTTGACCCAATACATAATTAGGATCAGGAAGGAATGGAAATACTACAACTATTACAGTTGCCACTGGACTAACTGGTCTTCTAGGCTTGGGAGTCGAGAAAGATGGGTATGATGCTAGAAATGTTCCCTTCTGGTTATAGAAAATGGCATGCCATAACCATGCTAGCCTGAAGTCTTTAGTGGACCTATGAGTTAGTCTTGAATGCCTACACGGCAGTGCTGCATAATGCTAGACCTTATAAAAACTCCTGAGGTAAGGACTCTCTTTCTGTTTTTGTACAATCAGTATAAGTAAAGATGGGAATCAAACCAAGATAATGCTGACTAGTACTATTTCACCCTGGTAAGCAGCAGTCTCAGACACCAGCACCCAAAACATTGAATGTTCTGTATACATCATGGTAAATGTGAGTTTTAAGATATGATTTGATGAAAAACAAGGCATGAGAGCAAATGGGTATAAACTTAGGCTGGAAATTAGAAGAAAGACCCTAATCCTCAGTGGACCAGCCTTCTGGGGAAAGGCAAAAGACCCTAACTAGTTTTAAGATGGAACTGGATCAGTTTATGAGACGAATTTTATTATGTGTTTGCTTGAAGTAAACAAGAACTAAACTCAGTGCTCAAAAAGACCCTCCTGGTCCTACATAGAAAACAATCAGGGTATCCTTATAGGGAGCCCCTTCAGTCTAAGAGGAGAAAGCATGAAGATACATGATGGGAAAGTTTACAGATTATCAGCTAAGCCCCGGTACCAAGATCTGTAGCAAGATAGTGTACTAAAGAGGCTAGGTAAGGAAGGGAATCTGATCTGCTCTAGATTGTAAAAATATAGAGATTTGGTGCTTCCTCTCCTTTCCGTTCTGCTACTTAATGAATGTCAAGAATTGTATAGTAAGGGTTGTGATTCATATACCCTTTGATTATTGGCTTTACAGCTTATTTCTAGAATTCTGTCATTTGAGTTGTCTTATTGCAAAATCAGATTCAGGTAAGTGCCAGGTAATGTGCCTTGGAAGTGATCATTTCCAGCAACTCATACAAACTGATGGGTTATGAGTGAGCAGTGCCCTTTCAGGACAAAGACCTAATTCTCTCTGGACCACTCAGTGAAGATGTCTGCTTCTTGAATAATAAGCGAACACAACGTCAGGCTGAATGAAAACAGGAAGCAAGGAGAACACAGAAAAATCTAATATTACGTAAATCAATGTTATGGCGTCTTGAACATTGCTTTTGGACTTGGCCAGCACATCTCAAAATGCAAATGAAAGAAATAAGAAATGGGCAACACAAAGCCAATACACATGAGGAATGTCATGGGACATTGTGTTTAGGGGGAGGCTTGAAAGTTTCCAGTCACTTGGCCCAATCCCAAATTCTTCACACAGGCATAACAGATTGGAGGAGGAAGAAAGGCAGGCAGTTCCCAGGACAGAGATTTCAGCCTGAATTCTTTATATGCTCAAGCTAATAATGAAAGCACACTATAGGAACTTCTGAGATATATCAAAATAAATACATCTTAAAATAGTTTTGAAATGATGTTGTAGCCACGGTTGTTCAGAAAATATGCAGGAAGCAAAGAGTTTCATGGATAATATTTTATTAGACCAACTGCAAGATTAAGCTTAGACTTAGAAAAGTTTTTGAATGACCTGAATAAGAATTAACTGTATTCTAAAGACTAAGTCTATCCCAACCATGCAGATTGTTTAATGAAGATTATCACCCATAAAAATCCTTGCCTTTTATGTTTTAAAACATTTTTTCCACAGATTTGTGCTCTTCCCCTGAATAAATCTTTTCCACCTTGCCTATCTGTACAGAAAAAGGGGTTTGTCCTCTGCAGTAACATTTCTTTTTCTTCTACATGGTATGGAGGGGCAATAAGTAAGTTTTGGCGAGCAATAGGGAGGATCAATGGATTATTATGAATCTCTGATCAGCCCTTCTCGGGTTCTACCTGGAAAATAATCCGGCCTCAGGTTATATGAATTTGCTGTGACTCCTCTTCTCCATTAGGAATGTGTTATGTCCTGTTTGGAAGCAAACCAATAACCAATGTGAATATGTTGAAAATCTCAACTTGAAAGTTTTGGGGTTTTGCCCAAACTGTACTGCTCAAACATGATTTTTAGTTTGGCAGTCTGATACAATTCTTGGTGCTGACTCATATAATGGCCATCACAGAAGTCCTGTCATCTCAGCTTCTCCAGTATAGCCAAACTACCAGAAGTTAAACACCAATAATATAGTGGTATAGTTTATGTGCGTATCCCTTGGAGATCCTCAAAAAGTCACCTGCCAGCACATGTTCCTGCTTCTAGTTCCATGGAAAGTGGTAATTCATCAAGTCTTGCTTCCATGAAAACTAACAAGGTTAAAAAATCCACTTCAGTAAATGCAGCATCTGCTACTTTAACTGGTTGGGAAAGAAAAGGCTTCAGAGGCTAAGCTGAGTTCTAGCTGATGAGATAAGAAAGTGGGGAAAGAAAAACTATTTCTGCAAAGCACAAGGTATAGAGGCTGGTATAGAGTTTATGGCCTCCGTGCAATTCTTCAGGAGGATTAAATGAAATCTTGGAGGATACACATACACATCCCACATGTTCAACTAAGAGGTTCTCCATGAGGACCCACCCTAGAACAAGCTTTACACCATACTAGGTGCATCTACACGAGGCACTGAGCAATGAGCTATGTTGCTATATCTTGCTGGTACTGCACAATAGCATGGGAATGTGAGGGAGCAACAGGGAAGTGTGAGGAGGTGGCGAGGAAGCTGCAACTGATGGATGTGGCGATGCAGTAGGAAAGCCATACACTGGGTGGGTTGGAGGTTTTGGTTCCCACCATAATGTTTTCTAAACCAGTGCTCACTCCAGATTGGAGGAGGGAGCCCATGGCCAGAGATTTCAGGCCCTGGTGAGATGCAGAAGGGGGGAACACTGGAGAACCAGAAGCTACCAGGACCAGAAGCAGCAGTTCCTCTGCAGGCGGAGTGTGCCTACAATTGTGAGATGACTGAAGGACAGCCACACCAGCACTGGGAATACAGCAACTGCATGCTTCCAGGTAACTGGCATGGCAGCGTTGGGATTGGTGGCTGGAGCATGCCTAGGATTAAAGCAGCATGATTGGAGCAATGAGTGGAGGGATGATGGATTTGGCAGTTCTGGTGGATTTTTTTTTCTTTCCATTTTTTTTTGTGCCCTTTGGCAGAGTGCCTTATGGTAGCAGGAACAATACCAGGCCCAAGGTAGCAAGGCCTGGCATAGGGAAGACTGGGCCCAGAAGGTGTTGAAGGGGCCACTCCAGGTGCTATCCCTATTTTCTTTCGTTCTTGTATGCCTCTTTTGTATTCTTCAAAGGGGTCTGAGGACTCAAATGTGGGGCTAAGGGTGGCCCTGCTCTCATGGGCACAAGGAAAAGGGGAAATATCAAAGGATACTGACATGTTCCCCGGAGAAAGCCATGTTGAGATTGTTCCTTTTTTTTTCTTTTCCTTTTTTTTTCTTTATAGGCATTATTGCTATATCCCGCATTAAGCAGCAATGAATCAGGTTCTGCAATCACCCATTATCAGCTGTAGACAGCTGGCCAGGAAAAGACTGTGTCAAATAGGCTGTTAGGCCTACAGACCCTAGTAGGTGGGCCAGGATCCTGAGAACAGAACCAGACTGGATGATCTTAAACCAGAGGTGAGCAAAATATGGCCCGGGGGCTGGATGCGGCCCGCCAGGCCATTCTATCCAGCCCATGGGGACCTTAAAAATGTATAAAACTAATATCTATCTGCCCCTGGCTGCTTATCATGAGGCCCTTGGCTTGCCAAAACTCAGTAAGTGGCCTTCCCCCCAAAATAATTACCCACCTCCATGTTAAACTGTTGATCACAGACCACTCCACTCAAATGACAGCCTGTTGACCGGGACCACTGCATCTGTAGGTGGCCAAGAACATCCTTGTGGTGTGGTACAAGTGGGGGTGTAAGGAAAGGAGGAGCCCGCAGAAGACCCTACAGGCAGGACACAGAGACTGAGCCTGTCCATGACTTCCAGCTCGCACATAACTAAATGTTCCATAAATTCATGGCAGGCAAGAGAGAGTGTAATCCATCAGAAATTATAAATAGACACCTCCCTGGGTCATCCTCCCAAAAGTACATCCAGATCAGATGTGAAGGTAGCATGACAATCAGCCCTAGTGGGTGACACCCCAACAGGGAAAAAACCCATGCGGCATCGGGACTATACAGTAACACTGGTTATCGTGCAGTCATTTAGCACTTGCTTAAACTTAAGCAAGTACTAAATGACTGTACAGTTGTTACTGCACAATTCAGTGCATATGTAGATGTGCCCACAAAGTTTTATTTATATACTTATTTTGGGGTAGGTAGAAAGTGGAAAATACAGAGAGGATTGCCCAGGACACCAGGGTTATCTTTTTATCTGTTTAAAAAGCATCCTCAAAGCTTTCATTTACACATAGATAGGAGGGACTTTAGTTTAGTGTCCCCTCTAAAGGACCAAAGGCAATTTTTCTGGGTTTGCGTTATGTGAGAAATTGTTCAGGAGAGCTGTTGCCATCTATCATGTCAATAATTCACAGACAAAAGGTTGCTAATAATATGCATTGCCACAACAGACTGTAACGGCTGTGTAAGTATCATTCCATTTATTATTATCCCAATGACCCATAGAATATAGAAGTATTTTTTTTAGTACTATGAAAAGCAGTAGAAGTGAGGAGGTCATGTTAACAAGGAACAGACATTATGCCATGAAATAAAGGACATTTGGGCCTCATTCCATTCAGTCCATGTTTATTGTCTTTACAGAAGCAATTCTAGCAACATGCCAAGGTGTTTGAATGCATCTGGCATGTAAAACATTAGTTTGTGTCCTTGTGGCTCTTGAAATAGGGTGATTGAAGGATAGGGATAAGGTATGTACTTTGACCTTGCCATTGCTAATATAAACACAGAGCACAGAGTGGTGATGGGGGGGTGGGTAGGGACAGGCACATTTATGTGTAAATCTTTAAACTATTTCCCACAGGGGGGAAGTAAAGGAAGGAGAGCCATCTATGACAGATGTTAATTGAAAAGTGCACTGATAATATAGTGACAAGGACTATATGGACCCTGAAAACAACAGAACAGAACAGAACAGAACAAGGGCCTTAACTCTGAACTCCGTCATTAGTTGCTTTAAAGATAACTCTTCGCCTCATTTTAATTTATATTTTGTTTTTGTAATATTTATACAGGGAGGTGTTAGTAAACAGCGGGCTTTGATAAGTAAGTATAATGCTGCTGAAACCCATTGTGATGTATCAGTGGAAGGAAAATGTGTAATAGGTTCATAAGTTTTTGAATCAATTTGAAACAGGGTACATGCCCATATAGTTTAATTTACCTGTTTGCCTAGAGGTCAGAAGTATAGATTCATAGATATTTATAGAAAGGTCCTTGACTTCTTATGTGACATAAAACAGCCTTCTGTACAAATAAAATAATCTGTCAGCACTACAAAATGAATAAATATTGCTATCTGAAATAATTATAATCAAATGAAAATCAGCCTGGCATCTAGGAATTATAATACAAGATATAATTACCTGCTCCCATCCTATCATATCAATGTGTCACAGTGTGCAGTTTTGAGAGTGCTCAGTGACAAAGGATATCTGTTAATATATGGCCAAAATCTGTTCACAGTTATTACAGTATCATTTCTTTCAGTGAGGGACACATGGACTCTTAGAGTGTCTATGTCGGAGAGGGCTACAATGAGCTGTTATGGGCATAAGACCTACATGGCCAGCAAACTTAAAGAATTGGCAAGGTTTGTGGGAGGAGAATGGAACAGATATTACAACCTGGAATAGCACTCCTAGGAAAACTGTACCAGGTGATACATAAAAAGGTACCTTCCTCATGGAGGAGTGACTAGGGCAGTTTCCCATGGATCATGGGTGATATGTTGCTATCAAGACCCTTTGACTCTGCTTGTGGTTATGGAAAATTAAAACGTGTAAGTGAATTACAGGGAGAGCAAAATATGTCTAAAGTGGATTCCAGGATTAATACCATTGCTTACAGGACAGAGAAGATAGGGGACCCCTGGAGACCAGTGACTGATACAATGAGTAGTGATGTCAGACTCCAGCAGGTATGTACAAGGGTTGCATTTACATCGACCTCACCAAGTCAGATACAAAGTTAGGTCAATTTAAATAGCAGGGTATGAACTAACTTTAGATTGACCTAAGTTAACCTGATCTAAAATGGGTTAACAGAATTTAGTCATTGCCTGCGCATGTTCACAGCTGTTCCTACAGCTGTTTACAGTGACAACACTGAGTTACACATCCACAATATGACTGTCTTAATGGCCCTCTTCCGGACCATTCTTTTCTTCTGTAAAAAAAGGTAGTTATAGTGACCTACCTCAGGAGCTTTATTAGGCTAATTTAAGTTATGTTAGCTTCTCAGATATAAGATATTATCTGAGGGCAAAAACTGAATTGCATGATAAATATAAGCAAGCATATATTTCTTTGATTAATCTGCATTGCAATGAAATGAATTATTTTTTGATTTTCTATCTCTCATTTTTAACTACATCTTTAATTAAGCCATAATAGACTTAGAGATTGGGCTCCACCACTTTTCTCATTGCTGGATCTGGGAAAGGGTTACTATATATAGAGAGAGAAAGAGTGTATATATGTGTGTATAGTATATATACAGTATATATATGACTATATATTTTTTTAATTTATAAAATATAAAATCATAGCATATTTTCCCAGATCAGTTTACTTCTTAATCGATTGATATTCACAAACTATATATGCTTTACCCCTTCCAGTCTTCCATTCTTTTTACTCTGAAGAAATAATACGTGTGGTGAGAGAGAAAAGAGAAAATATTAGATGTTGTTATTCTAAGGTTAACCTTTTGCAGAAGATGGATTAACTGTTTCAGTTTGTAGATTAGTGAACAACATTCCCTTGTCTGACAAGGCTAATGAAAAATGAAAACTTGCTTTTACTTTCTGATGTAATTAAAATATTCACTGCATTGTGTTTATTGTGTCAGCATCACAATTTGCTTCATTTAAAACACCAAATTAACTTTCTGAGTTGCAATTTTTCTTGTTTCTCCATAGTGAAGAATGCTTTCCAGAAAGCACTTAAAGGAAACGTTAACAGAAGCATGGCATTTATTTTTTAATTATTGGATGTAATTTATATATATACATATTTATATGTAATTTATACTTTCATACTCTTGGACATATTTACCTTCTACCCAAGAAGACAAAGTGAAGAGAGGGACCGTGGGAACAAGGAGGAAGAATTAATATTCATAAAGATCTAGGGGGAGCTATTCCTTCCTAAAATGGCATGGCAACTCTATGTAAGACTCTAATGTAAAGATGTTGGAACCATATAAACGATTTGGATTTTGCAACCAGATTGATAATTTACAAACATGCAGATAAGGAACAGGAGAAATTGAAAACCTGGCCTTATTCCATGGCCCTTTGACATCTTATCAGGCTAAATATTTTCTAAATGTCCCATCTGACTTCTGTAACAGCCAATGTCAGTTTTTCTTTTGATGTTTAAGAGTGATCTATTATAGCCAATGTCTGTCCCTCCAAACTGCACAAATATATACAGAGAGACAGTTATGCCCTGAATAGTTAACAATCTAACTAGAGAAGACATTCAAACTGAGTGCCTTTTATGCCCATTTTATAGGCAGAGTAAAAGATGTAGTTCCTTTCCAGAGTAACACACAAACTTAGAGCTCTGAATCAGACCCAGATCAAATTCTGGTATAGTCTCTTAATTCCACCTTTCTCTGGGCAAGGGGCATATCTATTGCTGCCCTTTCGACTAACTGGATAGCCTTTTGCATTTTAGCATTTTGCAACTATCTGTAAAGTGCCTGAGACATGACAACAATTTCCAACTTACATTTCTAAACATATATATTTATTTTGAATTTGGTGCAAATTTGACTTCTCTTCAGAGCTATGACCCTACTTCACCCAATCCCCTCTGCTTCATACCCACCCATGCACTTGTACGCTAGTCATGACTTCAGCCTGGCTCACTGTATTTCCTGTGAGTGACTCAGAATAGTCAGAAGGAACTCCTGCCTCTGCCCCTTTTTTATACGTGTTTGTTCAAGAGTAGTGGTTTGTATTAGGGTCATGCAAATAATAAGGAAACAAGAATACTTATAAGTTTGCTTCTGTCTTATCTTAGCTTTTATTTCCTCCATTCTATCCCACAACATTATCTTTCCATTTCTTCCTACAAGACAAGTTGTGTCCAAATTGGTAATGCATTATCTTCTCATAAAGGGTTATGCAGTGTTTCATATGCAGGATATTGTATGAAAATAAAGTGTGTTACTGTGCTGTATTAGGAATCTTTCTTATGGACAGAGGTCATATTGCATCCTGCTTCCTTGAAGAATAAACAGTGAAACGTAGCAGTATCAGGGGTAAATAAACATCCTGAAAAACATACCAAGCATTTGTCATACCATAATCTGAATACTGCCCTTTTCTGAAGTCTATCTTGCTTAAATTAAGAAGCTCATTCTTCTCTGAACCCCGTCTGCTATGTGGCAAACCTATTTTTCTGGGGGGTTTCTTTTTTCTTTCTTTTTTTTTGGAAGTGAGGGGCATTCCAACTAAGTCATAGTGGTGATAACATTCTACCAATATCTGTCACAGGGGCTACACTTAAGTTTTTTGTATTCATATGTGAGTAGAATTGAGTGTGCTGTGGTGCCATTGCACTGGCAGATGAACTTATACAAACTAGAACCAAAGATAGATTGGCCTACAACTGATTTGGTTTCATCCCCGAACTCACCTGTAGCAGTAAGAGTGGAGATGGAAAGGACTGTGATCTGGACTTAGAAGTGTTTGGAATTGGAGAGTTGTCCAGCGACTTGTGCATATTGTAGAGAAGAGATGTCAGTAGTACTTACATCTGTTTGCTTCTATCTTTGTATATAGGAAATTCTTATTTTAACTACACAAGTTGTAAATCTAGAGAGTATGAATCAGGGCAGCACCTTTGTTATCAATGGAATAATACCTGCTTCCACCAGCACCAAAGTCTTCAACATAAATCTTGAACAAATGTCTCCCTACAGCAAGCAACCAGCATGTTGACACTGTTTGTCACTCCCTTTTTGAATCCTCAAGTCTCCATGTTTTTCCTCTTTCTTAGGGCCTTGACCTTCCTGCTAATAAAGGGTGTGTTTTAGCTCAGGGTAAACTATGAATATGCCAGGTAAGAACACAGTGCTGACAGGCACTTACATTTTCCGTGAGGAAACCTAGGCAAGGTCAACCCCAGTTTGTGAGCAGAGTTGGCAACGCCTATTTTAATTCTCAGTAAAACTAACCTGCCTTGCACTCACTGTATTTTTACTTTGATGTAGTTCATACATACTAGTTGCCACAGGGTTAAACAAAAATGCAATTTCTTGAGCTGTGAAGACGAGGTGTCTGCACGAGGCATTACTAGTTCTAAGACAGGATTACCTTGTTTGTTCCAAGCATATTAAGTCTGGTCAAGAATCATCCAACCAAATACTAATTAAGTGTACACAAGTAGTTATATTATGAGTCCTTTATAACAAATAATGCCTAAACATATCACTAACTTGATAGTTCCCAGCTTCTGAGCCCCCATTAAACTAAAATTTCTATGAGAATCCATGGTACTTAGAGATGCTATGGACAAGGTAATGGGTGTGGAAGTCATGTATCTCACTTTCCTTGCTCTCATACAGGCACAAAGATCAAAATTCCAGAAATGTTGCTAGCACAGACACAAAAAATGGCTATTTATAAATGAATCTTGGCACATCATGGTAGCTTTATTGAAGGCGCAACCCTCCCATAGCAGTATCACCATTTGACATAATTCAACTGGTGTGTAAATATTCCCAATGAAAAGTCAGAACAGAATCAAGTTGTTGTTGAGTAAACAGGGCATGAATTTCAGTCATGGTTGACTAAATTGGTGTAAATGGACACAGCTTTCCTGGAGTCAACAGAACTACACCCCTTTACACCAATTGAAGATCTGAACCTCTTCATATACTTTAACCAGAGGGCAGATAAAAACCTTATAGCCAGGTAAATTTTATCTCCTAAAGACAAAACATACTTATTTTTATTGTTATTTACCTCTTTTATTTATATTCTCTATCTTCTCCATTCTTTGCCCAGCTGACTGTCAGGAAAAGTGCCCAAACTATACCTGGTCTTAGCTCATAGGGCTGTGAAATGATCAATAGTCCCCAAAGTATTGATCTAATATTGCCTTAATTATTGTGCAGTCTACAAAACACTGTTGGGATTTAAAAGGATAGCTCCTATATCTGAAGTTTTTGTAATTTATGGCTGACTGTATTTATCTTCCCTTATTTTTATAGGAACATAAGAAGACTTTCTGCAAATTCAAATCAAATTGTTGTTTGTTTGTTTGTGTTTTGGTTTGAGTTTTTGTAAGTTCCAAATAAATTCAAATGGTGTCTAAACAGATGGCCCAACCTCCTTCTTCCCATGTCTGAGAGAGCCAGGCTTATTAAAATGGTCATTCTTCCAAAACAAGTATATCTTATGCAAATACTTCCTATCTTGATGCTAAGCCATATGGCCAACACATAAAACTAAAGCATTAACAGATTCCAATAGCAGGGTGGAAAAGCCAACATTATTAATCTTCTGAAATTACATTTCCTGTGGGGCTTTAGGTGGATTATCTTTTTTTGACATGGGTCCTCCATAATATACCAGATTGAATGCAATTTTGACTCCAAATGGTTTTAATATGATTTCACATTTCACATGCTGCATTTTAATTTTTATATAGTGACGGGTGAATCTCAAAACCAGATGGGTTCTAAGATTCAGGAGAAATAAACTACTTCTTCTGCTCTGAATTCTTAAATATTGTCTATCTTCTCTTTTTTCCATGTCCCATCTTTCTTCTCCATTCTTTCTCGCTCTCTAGCCCTTGTTCCTAATTGTACAGCACACTACCTGATTCTAGCCCTCAGTAAGTTCTGAGAGGGACAGATCTAATTGTTTTTGTTTGTTTGGGGTTTTTTGGTATGAGTTTTTGTAAGTGCTAAATACATTCAAATGGTGTCTAAGCAGATGGTACAGCTTCCTTCTGCCCACATCAGTTAGCACAAGGCTTATTAAAATGGTCATTCTATAGAGACAGATTCCTGTCCCACCATGAGCACTCCCAGCCCTCAAGCTTTTCTTTCTTGACTCTCCTTCATTTCCAAACATGACATTTTGAATATTTTGTGAAACCTGCCTAGCCAATATGAAGCAGATGTGACAATACACTGGAACTTCTGATTTCCTCCCAGTTTTTAAAAAGCTACCTCAGCAAGTTCACAAGTGGCTTCACAAGCATTTTGCTTCCCTGGCCCTGGGCAAGTGTTAAAATACTTCAGATCTAAGTCTGCCAGAAATGCAAAAGATTTTGTGCAATATCATCTTCAGAAACTTGTGACATCTGAAAGAGAAAACAGTCAAGTTTCATGTAAAAAATCTGAGCTGGGGTACGATATATGTACACATTTTTTTCAAACCAGTTTGGTTATCATTAATGTTTATATGTCTATTTTTTCAGTTGCATAACATCTGATATGTAGCTTACTTTCCTGTATGGAACATTTTTTAAAATGTTTAAAATGGGTCTCACTGCTGTAAAAATAAATGCTAGTACATCAATTTAATTAATGATTTTTGCCCCACTTGCTCACACCCAAAGCCAACTCTGAATAAACTTTTACTTGAGTCAAAAATAGTGAATTAAGGAATAGATATTGTTCAATCTGATGAAAAATTATATCATAATTCATTTCACTTGTCACAATGTTTTTAATTTGTTCCTAGTGAAATAGTTATTGTTAGAGTATTTTAAAGCCTGGTCAGTGAGACAATTTTACAAAGGCGTAGAAGAATTCTCATACAGAAACAGATTGTTGGTCCAGTTATTCATGTGGTAGGAGGTCATGGCCAAAACCTCCCTGCCAGATTACAGAAATGTCTGGGAGATTAATCCAGTCTGGCAGTTGAAGTAATTTAGTAAGACATGGCAGGCTTGCTTTCATTGGGATGCTCAGGAAAAGGCAAACCAACTTAAGAGTGTCTAAGAGTGCTTTATTCTTGAATTAGACCATACAAATAGGGTTTTAAGGCAGGCAAGATTCTTTGAGTAGATGTGATATATTTTATTAGAGCAACTAAATAGTTGGGAAAAAAGGTTTTTTGCAAGCTTTGTCAGACATAGGGAGACTCTGCTGGCATTATATGTTTTCCAAGATAGAAGAGAAGCTAATTTATAACAAGCAGGTCTGTGAAAATAAAAATGAGTGAAAGTCTAGAAGATAATGGGTAGAGAAAGGAGGGGGGAGGGGAAGAGAGGATAATGTATGAAGGAATGCATGTGGTCAGCTGGAGACAGGTTACCTGGGGTATCACATGGCAAGCAGGTTGTAATGTTCCATAAATCCATTGTCTAAATTGTCCATATTTTTTGTATCTATTAGGTTGATGAAGTGAAGTTCATAGGGTTGTCTATGAAAAGTGTTTTGTAAATTCCCTTTGAGAATTAGAACTGAGAGATGGGAGAGGGAACGATTGTCTTGTGAGAAGTGGGCACCCACAGGTAATTGGTTATTTTTATCTTTGATAGATTTTCAGTATGTGTTCACTCTGGTATGCAGTTGTCTGGTTTCTCCAACATATTTTACACGGGTCCTTGGTGCCCTAGGCAGATTAATGCATGGGCCAGCTAGGCTCAGATCCAAAGGGGCCCAGAAGCCTGAGAGAAAATGTTGCCAGATATACAGTCATTAGTTTTCAATGTTTGTCCAATTCACTCACTGAACAGCCACAGTGAGCAATACAAGGCAAACAAAAAGACTCATTTGCATATCCATTTTGCATACACCTATACAAATAAGTCATCCCCTCACTTTCTCCATATCAATCATTGTAACTTTCCAGTGCAGCAGTAGCACCAAGAGGAGAAGAGGTTCATTTCTCTGCTGGGGTGCACAATCCTCCTCTTGCCCAGGGCACTGAAGCATCTTAATCTGCCTGTGTTTGGTGCTCTGGATGAGATATATTAAGTTTCTCAAGGTGCAGGTGTAAGATCCAGGAATGATGTTGGTTCTTTTGTAGGATGTGGGTATTGTGGGTCTGGTGGAGATGTGTTGACAGGTTTTACATTCCTTTCTTTTACATTTGTTATACCTTTTGTAGACAAGCCTACAAACTTCACTTCATAAGCCTACTGGATACAAAAAACATGGACTTAATATAGCTATTAGATTTATGATGTATTACAACCTGCCTGCCATCTGACACTCCAGGTTACCTGACTCCAACTGACCATTTGCATTCCTTCACACATTTCCCTCCATTTCCCCCCTCCATCTCTACCTATTATCTTCCAAACATCCACATTTTCACAGACCTGCTTGTTGTAAATAAGTTTCTTTTTTACGTTGAAGAATGTATAACACCAGCAGAGTCTTTCTATGCATGATGAAGGGTGTTTGTGCCTGAAAGCTTGCAAAGACTTTTTTTTCAACTATTTAGTTGGTGTAATAAAAGATATCACCTCTCTCCAAAGAACTTTCCCTGCCTATGTCCTTATATCAACATGGCTAACACCAGCAACCCTGCAATGGGGTTTTAACGCATTTTAATTTATGGGCTTTTACTTGATTTACCTTTTTCTCTCCTAAACATCACTATGCAACCATGACCTTGCTCTATCACTGAGTACTCACAGTTCCCTATGGCTACTGAACTGGGGTTACTGAAGTGGAGCAAGGTTTCGGCTATCTGTCATGGTCCAGGTACATTTTATCACTGGTCAAATTCCTCCCACCCACCTACCTGTCTTACACCAATTAACTCCTATCCCCTCTGATCTTCCCTGTTACGTATTTGCATTTTCACAGGCCTGCATTTTGCATATTGGCTTAAGCTTCTATTCCACTGAGGGGAGTATGCAAACCCCACCAGACTCTTTCTATGCCTGAAGGGTGTTTGTGCCCAAAAGCTTGTAGAGAACAATTTTTCCAACTATTTAGTTGGTCTAATAAAAGAGATCACATTTACCCAAAGAACCTCATCTGCTTATGTCCTTAGACCAACATGGCTATAATCAACACCCCTGAAACATGGTCCAGCTGGTGCACTTTGCTCTGCCAGCATAGTTGCTGTAGTGGATTCATGAGAAGCTCAGATTACAAATAGGCCTTTAGTTTCTGATTTTGCTAGAAGATCCTTCACTTAACTCCTCTGTCAAGTACTGCTCAAAGTACTCAGTAGTTCCTGCTGCAGTTGAAGTCGCAAAACAGTTCTAGAAGTAATATTGCAAGAAAAGAAAAGGGTGAGGTCAGGAATTCAGGAGATATAATCTAGCCCAGTCATGCCCTCTGCATGCTTACTTCCTAGTGCATACAGTGATAGACAAAAGACAGACATGTTACCAACAAAATTGGAATAAATCCCATACTGGCTGTAGATAAATGAATTAGAAGACAGATTAAGGAGAGGCCACACAAACATGGGCCAGCGGGACTAATCTCTGTGATTTCAAGCCTGCCCTTGGAAGAAACCCTAGGACCAGGAACATATGTGCTATGAGTCATACAACTGGCTAAGTTCTCCCTCAAGAAGACGGTTCTGGTGCCTGAAATTCGTGCCTAGTGCTTAAGGATAGTAATAGGAAATTCTGCCACTTTTGTCATTGACGTGTACTTTTATCTCATAAAACGGGAATTTAGCTTTATAGATTTTAATAAATGCTCCCTCATCTATTAATAGTTAAGCAGATGATCTAGACTGAGTCAATATATCTGGATTCTCTTCTATCCATCCGTCTGTCCTTAGGTATATTATATAAGAATACAGTCTGTTTACAGCTCTGCTACTGACCTGGTTTGTGATCTTGGGAACATCACCTGGCTTTGTCTTCCCTGTGCCTTCTCTTCTGTAAAGGAGTTTACTCATCTGTAAAATGAGGTTAATAATATTTCTCTACCTCAGAGATGTTAAGAAGCTTATTTCAGTAATATGTATAGAGTATTTTGAGATCCTTAGATTGAAGCTCTATAAAAATGCAAAGTATTATGAAATCTCTTGGGCCTGCTATTATTCAAACAGGTTGATTATTGTCTTGTACAATTTATCTTCTTCCTTTATGCTATTTTGAATACAGTACCTTTATAGCTATTTTACTATTACATAGATTTGACAAAGAATTAATCTCTCTGCACTGAATATTATTTACACTTGGCAGCACAAGTTTGGTGAATAGGATTTACTGGGAAACTACTTAGTAACTTGATTGCAATCAATTGCAAGGCAGTAGCTTTTGATAATGTAATATTAACAAGTCTTATCATCACTGAATGTCTTATGCCCAAATCGGCTAAACAAATTCTTGTGACAACCTTACAGTACCTAACAAAATAGAAGGTTATTAGGAGAAAAAAAGTACCCTGTGCATATAAATATAATTTGCTAAAAGCCCCAACTAAAGTAGAATAAAAGTCCTTCCTTTTAACTCTAATTGGAAGTTAACCTTTAGCTCTCAAAATCCCAGTAAAGGAAATGCTTTTTTAATCTTGTTTGTTCTCTCTGGTTTTACAACATTATGTTGTTATTTCTGAATGCTTTTTTTATTGACATTAATAATAGCAAAAGGGCATACAAGATGAACAATAGTTTGGCAATTCAGGAATTGCCATAAGAGATCAGACCAGTGATCTGTCTAGTCAAATATTTCTGATGGTATCCACTACCAGATTCTTCTGGGGGTTTAGGTCACTAATTTTTTTTCCTAAGTTTTAAGGCCAAAAATTACCATTACAATCTGATTTATTGCAACTGTGTGAGTATCTAACACAAATGATTAGTAATATCTTAATTACCTCCCAAAATATTGAATCCTTTCGAATTCTTATGTTAAGAACGTACTACTTCTTAGATTTGTTGACAAGTGACTATACAAATATCATGGGCAACTGGTGCCTCCCGAGTCAGGGGGGACACTTACCCCCACAGCAGTCAGTCAGTGACTGGGGCGGGGGGGTCACCTCACAGCCAAACTAGAAGCAGTGTTCCCTCTAAGCTGGCTCTAAGAAGGAATGCTTCCCTGAAGTGCCAGTGGCATGCCTGGAAGGGCCAAGGATGCACCTGGAAGGGCCAGTAGCACTTCTTTTGGCACCCCTACTCCCCAGCCAGCACTCTCAGGGGGGACACCAGGGCTCCCACTTGCCCCCCTTGCTCGTCACCTCAGCAGGGAATGCTGCTGTGATGGGGTACACCAGAGCTCTTAGGGGGTGTATGTGCACCCCCTATATATTGCCACTGTCAAATGTCTACCTACTTGTTCTTGCATTATGGCAAGTGTGGCAGAGCACCGTTTGGGTGCATGCCATGTGGCAGGAGCTGCAGCAGGCTGGGACAGAGTCAGCAGCGAAGGCAGCTAAGCAAAGCCCCCCCGAATGTCATTCTAAGGGGGGAGAGGTGTGGCGGAGCACCTTTGCGGGTGCTCACTACTTGAGGGCTAGTAGCTAGTCTGGGAGCCTCACTTTGCCACAGTGCTGGTTTTCCCTATTTGCCTTTGGGCACGCCACCCACCTGACTCACCTGCCATGCCTTGTTCTTAAGTAATTACAATGTTAATTAAGGTGGGAGGCTTCCCATTCTTGCCCTGATGCCAGGGGGCACTATCTGCAGCTCCGACCCTTCCTTACATGGCAGCCCAAGCCTCGCAGATGGCATCCAGATGGCACAGTGCTCCTGGCTTACAGCTGGACCAAGCTTAGGCCTCAGACACACTCACATTCATACCGCTCTCCTCTCACGAGAGCCTCTCACTCTCCACTCCCTCTCACAGTGTCTCTTTCATGCATCAACGACTTATGCTACCTTGCTCCTTCTTGGAGCGGGCCCCTTAGGCCATAGGCTTAGCTAGTTCGTACCGTGGGTGGCAGTAGCCAGCCAATTCCCCAACCGGGTCTAAGCTTGATTTGGCCCCTTCTGGGGGACAACTCTCTCTCTCTCTAAACATACTGGGCTCTCAGCCCTCTGGTTTTCCTCCCTTTACCGGGGCTCCACATCTCCACCTCCTCACTGGGGCTGTCCCCTCACTTGGAGACATGGGGCTTCCCTCCCCTGTGGGCTCAGGTGGCCCCAGCCATGTCTGGCCTCACTACCCCCAATGTTATGTAACCCCCCCCGAATGTGACAGCTAGGGTTAAGGTGCCCCGACCCACCTTTCACAGGGTGATGACTGGTCTGGCCTTTCCTGGTGGCTTCTGCATCACGGAGAGCCCCACAGGGCCACCCACTCCTGGCAGGGTGCAGTTTTAGGTCATGCCTAGGACCAGGAGCCTCCAAGTCATCCTCTACAGCTCCTGCCCTTCCCTCCCAGATGTTATGGAGCCTCACAGCCAGGTAATGTTACTGCCTGGCCTGTCAGCAGTGAACCGCCCTGTTTATATGGGCAGCCAGAGAATTAAAATGGCCGCTGTAATCAAGCAGCTGCTGGCTACTTGGCTCCGGTCTTAAAGCGGCAGGCACCAGCAGTGCCCTGCCACAACAACTAAGAACACCTGCTTACCGTATTTATACTATTCCTTATTTTGCATTTTTCTCTATGGGCAGATCTGGGATTTTGAAAAGTGCCATACAGATGGTGAGTTGTATCAGCACATAGAAAAACAACACACACTTTTCTCCAGTTAAAAATAAACACAAAGAATAAAAATTCCAGCATGGTGCCTGGAACCAAAAATAAACTAGATGCTTTAGTAATATGCTAAGGACCTAGTGATGTATATTCACTTGAACTTTGAAGCAAAAGACAAATATAACTTCCTTGGACTAAGTTAAAAACAATCTGCAGGGCTGTGAAATAGAAGTTTCATTACCAGGAGCAGCTGAGACAGCAGAATTGCAAAGCAAAGAAGAGCTCGATTGGTGAAACATCAAGACCATTTAAAAAAAGAGAAGGTTGTTAACACTTGTGGAATGAAGAGTTTAGAAGGGATCGGGTAGATTACAGTGAGCCATGAAGGCAAATAGCTTGCTCAGCACCACCTAACTAGAAATGCTGCTGCCACTGCCAGACAGTTGGTTTTAAACTTTGGATGGAGCAGGAATCAAAGGGGTTGCAAGTGCACCAGTGCTCTCCCTGCCCCCCAGATTTGCCTCTATATTTCTCTGGTGTCATGCTTTCACTCCAATCCTGACAATTTGTTACTTTTTAATTTATCAGCTTGTTACCACATTTCTGTTGACCTTTCCATCATGGATCATGCCTCCTCTTCAGTACTCAAAAAGAGTAGGTTTCTTTCTTCTCAAGCATTCTTTGTAGTACAGATTAATGCTAAAGAGCCATTTGTCATCTCTGCTATATTTGTATCCTTCTTAATGGCTCCTTAGCTTTTAGTAGCTTAGTAGGCTTACATTTTTTTCACTTCATATTTTTAATATATTTACATGATTTCGTATTGGTTGCTGCTGTTTTTAGATTAAATTCCCTCCCTGTTTTATTACACATTTACTTGCCATTGTTAAAGTGCTTCTGTAGTTTCACTAGAGACAAATTTCCACTTTCAGAAGGCTACCTCCTAGGTTCATAAAATCTCTTGAATATAAACATTACACCACTGGAGTCTGGATTTCTTTTTTCCTGGTCCTTTTTTTGTGTTTTAGAAAAATTAAATGTTTGATTTCCCTCTACCTGCCTTCAACCCCCCAGTCCCATCCCAAATAAAGGGTCAAATTCTGTTCCCAGTTGCATCAAATTGAATAAATTGAAAACATTGGGATTCTACCACTATGAAATAGACATAAGGTCCTAAATCAGCAAAGCATTTAAGCATGTATTTAAACCCTATTGACTTAATGTATTTAAATGTTTTGCTGAATTAGAGATAGACTGAGATAGGTAAATTAGATGCCTAAATCCTACTCCCCAATTATGACTCTGTGGGTGTGTCTACAAATGCCCCTCACAGTGCTGTTGTTACTTGGTCTAGGAAATACAAAACGATGGCACAGTAACAGCTTTGACTGCACTGTACCAGCAGTGCCTGATTTTTTTTTAAGCAGCTATGTCACCATAGCGATGCACTATAACACGGTAACTCATCGCTACAATGATGTAGCAGCAGCATCATGGTTTGTGCCCACCGATGCTACATTGCAGTAGTGACAAACTATGTCACCGTAGTTTGTTGCTGTGGTGACATTGTGTCACCACATAATGTAGAATGCATAACCAATCCAGGAGTCAGGGACCGAAATCCAGGTCAGGGACCTAAACCCATCATCCCTCCAAGCTGGGTATATTTACCAGTAGGCTATAAAATCAGCTTCTTCTTGCTTTCTCATCTTCTGAGCTCCTTAACTTTGTATTCTTGGATACACAGCAATCCAACTTCAATGAGAGAGATAAAGGATTCCCATACCCAGTTATAGCCAGGGGTTAGGCACCCCTCTATAGCCAAGGGTTAGGCATTTTCCTGGAAGGAAAGTTGGAAGATATGGGTCTGAACCCCCTGAAGTTGAGGAGGTCTAGAATACTGGTTTACATCATCCCAAGCAAAGGTTTTAACTACCAGCCTTTTTAAAAAACGTGAATACTTACACATCAAATGTGCACCACCAAATGTGGGCTCCAGGCTTTAGCTCCAAGCTAATATGTAGCCTTGAGTCAGGTGTCTAAATTGGAGAATGAAGCAGGAGTTCAGACACCTTTATGTAAGACATTTCCACTGCTTAATGCCAGGCAGCTCCTGATGCAAAACCCTTCACTCTCCTCATTGATTGTATAGGAAGCGTAAGTGTATATCTATACATACATATACATATATACATACCTATATATGTGTATATAATCATCTCCCTAAAATCAAGCACCTCATTTTTTTCTCATGCCAAAGCTTATCTTGGTGTCATCAAAAAGATCAACCTGTTTTTTGCAATTAGGCCTTATGTGGAGGCAGTAACAGTCCAATGTTAATACAATTTCCTCAGAGACGGAGAAAGGGAGTTTAATCTGTTATTGCATAATGTTGTTGTTTTTCACCCAAGTACTGTCTCTGCGGGCGCATCCAGATGAGCACAGGCATTTGTTTCCCAGGGGACAAGAAGCAGCAGAACACCTTGTGCCACTGCTACTTGTCAACGGGGAATGCCTGTGCTGTGTGTGCTCTGGTACATGGCAGATTACCCCAGATGGGGTAGGGGAGGCTGGGGCCAGCAACTATACTGGCCCCAGCAGCCTCACCTGGGGTCCTGGGGGGCCTTCTGAGACTGTAGCCATGGTAGGGAGCCTGGCCAGCAGCTGAAGCATGGCTTTGACTGGCCAGCCTGTGGTTTTATACATTGCATGATGCCACCATGTGCATTGTCCTGCTTTTTTTCCGTGTGGGTTTTTTTGACCCCAGGATTTCCCGGGGTCAAACCCCCATCCTCCTTGCTGCAAGGGAATAGCATTGGTAATGCCTGCATGTCTGGTGTGCGGTGCCACAGATGGGTCTACAGTGCCGCATATCGTACATCCACACTTGTCTGGGCACAGCCTGTACGTTCTTTTTTAATATCATTTTCCTCTTCTTTTTTTTTTTAGTAGTATGGGGCTTCTTCCACCTTCTTCTGAAAGTGCTGTCCTTATTTATTATAGCAATTCTTATGTTTTTGCATTCAGTTTATTGCTTTTGAGTAAGTGAATTAGGAAAAAAAAAATCAAGGTGTGTGCATATACACACATTAAAATGTGAGTACAAAAAATAACATGAAGAAGCATATAAGCATATTAACCAAATTCTGAGTAAATACTGCTACCCTGAAGCTATAACTTCTCTTCCTCTTATTTATAGTTTCTTATCCTTACTTTCCTTTATGCTTTTTTGCTATTTATACATCACTTCTGGAAACAGTACCAGCCATATTTCTCATAACAGTATCAAAAACCTGTATTGGACAGTTTATGGTAATAGGCACTATATCTGGTCATAAATATTTCAGAAGCAAGGATTGTAAGATTCTGTGGCCACGTAAGAACTTGACTTCCCACCATTGTAATTCCTTTGAACCTACTGTATTCTGGTGTAAGTCAGGTTATTATCTGGCCCAACTTTTATGGCCATAAGGGTTATAGCTGTAAATAAGAAGACATTTAGGCCCTTTAAATTCATGTTTCCTGGGCATTTTACCTTAAAATTAATTCAATGGACCTAAGCCAGTTTACAACAGTTAAAGCTAAAGTCTTTCACTTTAATGTTCCATGCACGCAGCTATTGCATTCAATATATTGTTTTATGGACGGAAGGTGAAGTGCGTATTCTCAGTTTTGCTCTTATGAAACACAATTGTATCTCATTAAATATTAAGATCAACATTTTATAATTATACCCAGAACACTGTAGGGAATGTAGACTCGATGTTATGCATTATATCTTCTCTTGCCTAGTAAGGCACCTAGGGCATGATTACTTCAGGTGACACAATAACTGCACATCCTGTTATGAGTTATTGATTTATATAAATAAAGATAATACAAGGAAGAACATGCAAAAAGTCAATACAGTGACACAAGGGTTATGATTTTTAAACACACAGTTTGTCATTTCTGTAAACAGGAAATAAATAGAATTTAGGAGAGAGCTGATTCTCCTTTGATTCTGTTTCTGATCTTTGGTCAGACTGGTGCCTGGCTTGCTCTGTGGTGCTGTTTGCCTGAAAAAAAAGGGGGAATCTCACTGGCCCTCAGCATGGCAAGTATAATGATATTAGTTCATTATCCAGCTCTTGTCCTTTCATTACCCAATGACTTCCCTGTGAATGCTTTTTAAAAATTGAACCATGCCCATTTGAAGCTGATAAGGAGACTGACCAGTGTCTTTACTGGGAGCAGGAACTAGACATAGGGTGCATCGACACACAATGTTTACTGTGGAATTGCTCAATTAGCTCTGCAGTAAAGGTTCAGCATCTATATGTGCGGCCCTATTAGGCTACAATAAACTAAACACTGCCATAGGTTAGTACTTGTGAACACGAGTAGTATCCTGCAGCAGTGTTTAGTGCACTGCAATGCATGTCTAGATGCTGGTAGGGCTGGCCAGGGCACAAAGATGCTTCAGTGCAGGGGCTGCCTGCCAGCTAGCCCCATGCTGAGGTATGTTCGTGCCCCAGCCAGCCCCTCTGCAACACACTGAGATGCATCACAGCAGCCCCAGGCTAGCAATACAGTTTACTTTATTGTAAAATAGCCTCAGGCCCTTTTACAGCCGGTGTTGCTCTGACCTGGCTCAGTGTGCTGTTGTCCCAAGCACACATGTAAACACAGCACCTGGGAGCAATAAACTCCAGTGCAAACTGCACCAGGGTTTATTCAATCAAATTCATAGCACATGTAGATGGCCTCCTGAAATGAAGGTTGCAACAGTACTATATACTTTCTATATAAAATGTAATATAGGAATATTGGGAGCAGCAGTTCATTAATTTTGATGAAGTGCTAAGGTACTCTGGTGATGAAATCTAGAAGAAAGCCAGGAACTGTACAAACCCCTGTAAGAAAATTCATGATGTCCCTGCTTTCACACAGACTTCTAAAAACAAAAAAACAGAACCCCGCCCCCCACCCCCACCCCCCCCCACACACACTGTTCTTTAAAGGTACCACCTATACTTAAGTCACTCTGGATTTACACTTAAGAATGGGGTTTTAGGATTTTAAACATCATATATTGTCAATGGGCATTTAGGTTTGGAAGGACAAAATTCAAGATGATGGCTGAGACTTGACAACAGTATCAACCATACTGCAATATTCAGTAATGTATGGATTTTTCATCAACTGTATTAAGTAAACCAACGTGAAAAGAAAATCAATGATCATTGTCAGATGACAATGTTTTATTGTAATGTATCTAGAAAGGTTAAGTGAAGGATAATGTTTATTTGGCTATTTTGTCTTGGTTCCACTATTTACTCTCTGTTCTTCTTAAAATGTTAAATGAAGAACATTGTATTGGGAATATCTTGTAAGTTAAATTATCACCCATGGAGACAACATCCTTTGCTCAGTATGTAACGTTCACTAGTACCAAGTGCAATGTTCAGAAACACAAAGGGTCTGAGTTAAAGATGCAACAGGATTTTACACTGGTTATTTCTACTGAAGTTCTAGCATACGCTGTTTTATATCAGCTAAATCTCTGCCCACATTGGTTTAGATTCTCAGTCTCCACTGGTAAGATTACGACTGAAGAATAGATACACAATAGAAAAAGCAGCTAGCAAGTCAGTACAATATAAACCAAACCCACACCTCTGCACTGACCTCTGGGACAAAATGAGATATATTTATTTCCAATTACATTTCATGAGTATGACCTGAACGCATTCTAGGCTACCACTCTGGCCAAGAAATGATTCACATTAAGACTGGCGCTCAGGAGTCATGAGCTTCTCTAGCTCTCAAGTGATATAAGAGAAAAGCCATCATAGTTCGTAGGATCAGAGGAAAGTAGGGCTGGAAGGGATGTCATAATGTCAGCTAGTCTAGCCCCTTATTCAAGGCAGGATCATTCCTGACTAAACCATCCCCAATCAAGTGTTTGACTAACCTGATCTTGACAACGTCCAGGGATGGACAACTTCTCTAGATAGCCTGTTCCACAATTTCTCTAGATAGCCTGTTCCCATGCTTGATCAACCTCACAGTCAGAAATTTCCTTTTAATCTCAAACCTAAACTTCCTTTGCTGCAACCTAAACTTCCTACGCAGTTATTCTGTCCCAAGCATAAAACTTTGCACTTGTCCTTGTTAAGAAATGCATTTGCTAAATCGATGTTCCTTGCTTTTATGTTTCCTTTTGTGTTCCTTGCTTTTATGTTCTCCCAAAGTCCTAGAAACTTGAAGTCCCATAACTTGAAGTTTCTCCTTCAGGAAGAACATGTGGAAGTGCCTAAGAGTTTGGGAGGCCTTATACACCGGACTTTTTAGAGTTAGTATGCCTGGGTGGTGGCACCTCATGTCGTAAGAAGGAAGTCAGACAGAGAACAAACCCTGGGAATGGTGACTATGGTCTTTTCAAAGGTGACAAAGTCCTGTTTTTAGAAGTCAAAAATAGGATTTCAGAGATGTCTACAGCTCTTCATGCCAAATAGCAATGAATTTTTTTCCTTATATTTCTGGGTGCCAACTGCCAGAAATGAGGTGGTATAACTGCCTCAAAACAGTCTGGAATTCAGGCCTGGTATTGTTCTCAGGCTTGGGCATGCTTATGACATCCATGTCTAGGGCTACTGTAAGGCAACTACTGTGGCCTCACTTTTGGGATTTGGCACGCCCAGAACAGGAGTGAATGAAAGAGGGGCACTGGACAAAAACATAGAAGGAGCATGGAAGCTACACAGACATGTTGTAGCCTCCTAAGTCACCTGACACTTTCTAACAACTGTAACCTTCATAATTTTATCCAGATAATATGTTGACAGAAATCACTTTTGCCATTGCAGATGATCCTGTGATCTAAATATGTTCTCAGAAAACAAAATGGTAAATGCTTAATGGGAAGTCTGTCTACTATAAGCCATCACCCTTTAAATACAGAGAGATAACTTAGTGTCCTGCAGGGATATATTTAAAGGTATGTCCAGGCTCCAAAAAAAAATTGAAAGTAGGACTTGGGGTTCTATCTTATTTGTTTGATCAGGTATATCCCATATGATGATTTGCAGTACAAAGTTTGGTCACTTAAGTTAAACACCTTGGAACGAAACATTTCAGTCACAATGCTGTTCAACTTCAGTACAAAAGCCATTCAGTATATCAGTCCTCAGCACTTATTTGGCTCCTAACGTTTCACTTGGCTCCCAACATTTACTGAGTACCTCACAGTATTTAATTATCCTCACCAATCCCCCTTGTGAGGTAGGGAGGTAGCGTTATACTCTAATTGCAGATGGGGAACTGAGGCTAAAGGCCTGATCTGAAATAGTCTGAAGTTGAGATCCACGTAACTCCTGCTCAGTGGCCGCTTAACCCTGAGTATGGCTGAACTTGCTGGGCACCTTCTTCTGTCAGTAGGCCCAGGCAGTTCCACACATAGCATGTGGGTTTTTTTGGTTCATCTTTCTGAGGTGTCCAACTCTTCCCTGTGCTGCACAGGAAGCCAATATGCTTGACTCTAGGTTTTGGGTTCCAACCTCTCAGAGCCAGGTACACACACAGCAGCTCCTAACCTGTATGCATCCAAGTTCTTTTCTTGCATCTGACTCTAAGTGACTTGCCTAATGGCAGATAGGAAGCCAGTAGCAAGGTAACTTAAGTACATGTTAATTATCTAGGTACTCTCTTTGTATCCTACTTGAACAGTTTTGACTTTGCTTAGTCCTACTGACATTAATAGGTAGGGAGATTCTCAATACAAGATACTGAGAATGTCTACACATGCACTTTAATGCCCAGTAGCCTATTTTATTGTGCATTAATGTGTCACATAAAAACCTGCAATTATACTAATCACAGTTAAATAGACTACTACACATTAAGCATCACTTAAAACTGTGCACATTTGTTACTGCGCATTATGGCAGCCTAATGCACATTTCTTTAGTACTTCACATTGGAGGTTCTACATTTAATGTGCATTAGAAAAAGTGCCTTATTGCATGTGTAGACATGCCCACTGAGAATCACACTAGGCCCTTGTTTGGTTGTTTTACTTCGGCAGTGTTAGCAATTCCTGTCATGGCCGTGTTTCGTGTTCAATTTAAAATTGAATAGACATCAGCTATAGAGCTGTTACACATTTTCAAGCTCTAGCTTTATAGCTGGCTGGCTCTTTTTATAGCTGGATAGTCATTTTTATCGTGTAATAATCACTTTGCACATGTGTCTGGTCTAAACTTCTTGTGCGATTAAGCAGTTCATTGTGCAATATCTGTAACATGGGCCTTAGGACTATCATTGCAGAATAGTGAGACTGTGGCTTTCTCAATTCTTTTGTCTTACTTAAAGTGATTAAGGGAAATATATATATTTGCAAATATACCATGATTATGACTATACATCATCTAATGTTCTCTAAATCACACTAGCAGCCAGAGAAATAGAGATGATCAAACATCATCTTTTATTCCAGAACTATAGTAAACTTGTCATGTACTGATTTGCACGATCCAGGGTCATGTTAAAAGACTATTTATAACCTTTGTAGTCTAAAGGAGTGTATAGACAAAACAAAATTTCCCATTTATGTCAATGCAACTGCATTTATGTTTGCATGGCCTGGGATTTCTTGCTGCTTTAAAGTCCATTTAGTGCCTTAAACTAATACTACTTGGAGATGTTTTAATTTACGGTGCTTTCCTGTTACGCCACTCCAACTCTAGATTTTGTTCATGAAAACAGCCAGAGACTTCAAAGACTTCTAATTAATCCCCTTAGCCATGAGGGGACACTGTGGTCCAGCCTCTAGCCAGTAGGTGCCACTGGTCTTTTTTACCTTCCTTCACTCCTCCTTCCTTCCTCCTCCCTCATGGCATGCAGTCAGGTCAGGTCGGGCCACGTCTGTGTGCTTGCTGAGACCAATTATTATTATTTTAAAATGGAGGAGAGAAATATTCATATAATTTTCTACCCCTTCTCAGTTGTTTGCCCACACCTGCCACCTATAGTTTATGTCTTCCCCTCCCACCCATGTATCCTCCTGTGCTCCCATCCCCCCAGGTACCCTCCAACTGTGACACCCACAGCTCCCATTGTGTGCTGCCAATGCAATGGCCATAGCTCCCAATGACAGCTGCAGCATCAATGCAATGGTAAGTTTTTTGCAAATAGTTTGAAACTTTGGAGGGAGTGAGTGGTTACATGACTTCCTTCAATATTGCAAAACTTCTGAACTTCATTACATTCCATTTCAGAGCCATGACCAAAAGTCAAAGGGCAGCAGGATACTGCCTACCAGACCTGACACCCAGGGTATGCAGTGTCACTGGTGGTATTTAGGTAATATGACCCACCGACCTTGTGTGTGTGTGTGTGTGTGCGCGTGTGTGTGTGTGTGTGTGTGTGTGTATGCGGGGAGGCACAAGTGGGTGGCAAAAATCTGATTTTTCAACTGTGCGCTAAACCCCCCTCCTTTTCCTATTCTTCCCTTTTCTTCCCTCCTCGCAGAAAATTTTCATGGGCGGAACTTGCTGGGTTCAACCAGCCAACCAGTGCTATGGGCTGGTTGCTATAGGCAACCAGCCCATAGCACAGTGAAGAGAGGGTAGAGTGAAGATGGTGAAACTTTGTTTGTTTTTTTTACATTAAAAACTTTGTTTGTATTTATTTTACTTTTATATTGTGAAGTTGCATATAGTTATTATTTCTGCAGCATTTTCAGTAAGGTGTTTTATTTTTGTTCTATATATATGCCGTGTTTTCTTTGGGGTGTCTGGGTTGGTTTTCAGACTGCACCTGCCTCAGCATGGGTGGGGGGTGCTTCGGCGGGGGTTATGGAGTCATGGCATTACTAGAAAGAGTTGCAAATAGTTTCAGGATGGACTGTTATCAGAGGGAGGTCAAATGCTTGCTAAGTGCTAGCTAGGGTGTGGTGCAGCCAGCATGTCTTGTAGGAAAAAAGACTAAACAACCCCACTCACCCCCAGCTGCAAGCAGGATTTGCATTCTGCAAATCTGCAAAACAGGATTTTCCATGGGAGCTGCTCAAAACTAAGCTCCTGGGAGCCCATCTTTATAGGAAGGGAAAATTCTCTTTTGCTTCTGGAATGATTGACAATGCAGTTCTGTGTCACAGCCACAGTTACAGAGCCTCCTAAAGGGCACTCACTTATGTCAGGGTCTGATTCTTGTCTCACCCCCAGTGGTCTGAATTAGTCCAATAAATAGACTGAAGTAAATCAATGCTATAATGATGTAAAAGTGCAATGGACATGAAATGAGATTCAAATCCATGCTGTGCTACTTTGTCCATTGTCATTAGGGATATTGACACAGATCACACACCTGGAAACATATATGAATTCAAGCATGAAAGAAAACAGCTTCAGAAAGGAACTTAACCACAAATTTAACCATAAAGGTCTCTCCACATGCATAATGAAGAAAACAATACCTATTCCCCTGAAAAATAAAAAAGCGGGAGGAGGGGGAGGACTTTTAAATTCAACCGCGATATTGCTTTTATCTTCCTTCCATCTTAAATCTAGTGGTTGATTATTATACCAGTACAAAGTTAAGAAACAAAAATCCCTTTAAAGAAAGTTTTTCTTGGTGTGCCTCTATGTAACATGTACCTGAATATCAGGACTTGTATTATGACTCTTCATTGTGTTCTTATCGATCAGTCATGTTACAGTGCAATATGAAGGAGAGACTGAGGGACCTGAGCCTGTTCAGCCTCAGCAAGAACCTCCACAAACTCGTCAGGGAAGATCAACAGCAAATAGGTAGAGCCCTTTTCTCCCCAGCACCACCTGATGGAGAATAGGTTTTAGTTAGAAATCAGAAGGCAATATTTTACAGGTATGGTGGCCAAAATCTGGAACCAACTTCCCAGGGAAGTGGTCCTCGCCCCTACCTTGGACAAATTCAAAAGGGGATTGGACAATCACCTGTCTGGGGTCTTGTGAACCCAGCATTATTCCTGCCTATAGCAGGGGGTCAGGCTAGATGATCTGTTCAGGTCCCTCCTAATTCTAGCTACTATGAAAATATGAAACTATTGAAAAGATTCAGAAACAAAGCAATCATTTAGTTTTCTTGACACTCCCTATCAAATAACACATTCAGCCTTACCTCCACAAACACTTTTTGGGCACTCACTTGGTGACTGTCTGTCAGTTGCCTAAGGCTAAGCAAAAGTTGGCTGCCACTCAGAATGCCTTCATTTTAAACTTCTTCAGAAAGGTGCTACCGCCTCCTTCCATCTGATGTCTGTACCTGAGGCTCTTCTAAAATTATCATTACCGTGAAAAGAAAAGGAGGAACATGAGCCACAGATATATCCTTAACAAGATTGTAAAGCATTCTTTGAATGACCTTCTCCAAAAAATGAGTCACTACAGCTGGAGATAAGCCATGCTTATTCAAAAAACATTATGGTTGTACAATATTCTGTAAGTACAATATCAGAGTCTTTACTGAAACTGTTGAAAAACAGCTGTACCTTTTGGATGGGATTGAAGGCAAGGAAGAAGGGAAAGAGAGCATGTCCTGAAATCAGTGTCTGAGTACATATTCAAGTTCACAGGGGTCATGTCTACATGAACTGCTCACTTGCATAACCAAGTACTAAATAACTGCATGGTAACTGGCATTACTGCACAGTAGTGTCCTGGCATGGTTGCCTAGGGATGTTTACTTTTCAGTAGCTCATTACTACTGTGCAGTAGTGTTGCATCACGGTTCATGCCCGGTGATGCTACTGCACAGTAGTAATGAACTATTGCACAGTAAGCACCTCGTGTAGAAGTGACCATTGTGAATT
Organism: Caiman crocodilus; assembly: GCA_030014935.1. Classification (NCBI taxonomy): domain Eukaryota; kingdom Metazoa; phylum Chordata; order Crocodylia; family Alligatoridae; genus Caiman; species Caiman crocodilus. The sequence goes on from JAGPOW010000261.1 coordinate 242,594,367, forward strand.
TGTCTTTGCAATTGCTCAACTATTTTGAAAGGTTTAGATTCAGAAATAGATTTATAATCAGCACAAATATCCAAACCTTTGGATATGGAATTTCAATGTGGCCTTTTATTAAGACTTGGGTGTCGCTGCTTGTTTTCTATGTTATAATTTGGAGTTGAGTTATTCCTGGTTTACACAAGGGGAGAATAAGGGAGTGAGAGAAGAATTAGGCCTTTAATGTTCCAAACTGAGGTTCAGATGTTTCAGTTTTTGGCTGAGGCTCATATCTAACATGTGGGTGGTTGTGAAGGTACCTATTAAAAGTTATTCGGCTCATTGCCTCCTCCCCCAACCCTTTTCATGAACAGATTCTGCACAGCTCTCTCCTTACAACTACCAGCAGGCTATCACTCCCCCTTTTATACCAGCTGGAAAACCAGCAGCAAAAAAATTAATTCAGTATAGCTTTCATTTAGGAGTTTCTAAACTGTTTGGGGACAAGCCTCTTACCTAATAGAAATATAATACAATTGTATTGACATCAATGAAGCTTTGTCATTTTACACCACCTGTAGTTATGGCCCTAGTTTTTTAATACCTTAGAAAAGAATACTACATCTCCTGTCTGTCATCTGCTTCATTATATTCCAGTAGAGATTTTATGATCGCTACCAAGCCCAGAATTTCTGACTATCATGCCACAATGTAATACAATTTGCAGACCATGTTTGTGGATTGAATTAGGTCACCCCCTTCAGATTCCTGTAACCATTATCTTTTAATATTTTTGTTTATCAGTGCCTGAGTCTTTAGGATTTCTGTTATCTTTCTCTGATGACACTTAGGACTTATCATACAAAAATATTTTAGGGGCCACTAGCATTGAAAAGAAACAAAAGCTGCAATGCTTATAGTTCTGAGAGTGCCTAGTTTTCCCTATTTTCAGCTATTAATTAAGCCAGAAGTTTTCAAGTTTACTCTTAACTTAGACAGACTCATGATTCTAACAGTACAATTAAATCTCAAGTATACTACAAATAAATCAATTAAGACTCTATTCATAGTTGTCATTATGCTCCAGCAATTAGTCATTGTTTAGGCAAACTATACATATTTATCTCTCTTTATTTTGCTTCATACATAGCTCTCAGCCTTCTGATAATTTCTGTTTCTCCTCTTGAAGATCTCTTCAGTTTGTAATCCTGGTAATGTTGTGCCCAAAAGTTAACACACTACTGCAGGTGTGGTCGCCGCTGGAAATCTGCTAAGTTATACTGGGCATGTCTACATGTGTCTCCTGACTGCATTGTTGGTACTTGCTTTAACAAGTACTAAATGACTGCGCAGTACCCATCAGCGGTGCATGGGTCATTTTTTACCCTACTGTGCAGTAGCAATCATCTACTGCACAGTAATTCATTTCTATTGTGCAGTAGCAGCACTGTCATGCTAGAGCCTGCTGACACTATGTCACCATAGTGATAAGCTACATGGTTGTAGCTCTTGCTATGGCGATGTAGCATCTTATGCAGATATGCTCACTGAGGTACAAAATACAAGGCAAGAATCATTACCTCACCTCACCAAAAAATGAAATCTAACCAACCAAACCATGTGCATCTTGGCTAAACACCGACATGAACACAGTGGCAATTTGCAACTATGTGAAATGTGTTATCACCCTAGAGACAAGTGATTAATAGAGCTTAATATTTTTTGCACGACATGTTTTGCAGATGAGACATTTTTTATTTTCTTAACCACACCTTTCCTTCCAAAAAAATTGCATGTACACAGCTACAGTACAAGGCTGGCTTTTCAATTGGGAAGGGTCAAAGGAAAGTAGGGTTTTTTTTGGAGAAAACATATCCCCAGCTTTCACTAGCTCATTTTATAGAAAATGCTGGGAGCTAACACTAGCTTCCAATGGCAGATGTGGTACCCAGACTTGGACTTGGGACAGAAGTTACACACAAACTGGTTTAAGTGATCATAAACTGGTTTAAACCTGTGACAACACATAAGTTCAATGCACATAAACCAATTTCAAAATGGTTGAAACTGGTTTAAGATAAACCCGTTGAATGTAGTATCAGACTTAACTGCTCTAGGTCAAACCAGTTTATGAAACGTCTGTCTCAGACCTCTTCTTGGTTCAAGTTAAATCAGAGTCCTCCAGCATCCCGGCATGCTTTTCAGTACTGGGCTGGACTGGGCTGTGTTGTCTGCTTCAGGGCTTGTCCTGTGCCTCTGCTCTCTTGCTGTAGCAGTGAGGGCTGGCTCACTGCCCGCCCACCAGGCAAAACCCAGCTGGAGTCTGGGGCCCCTTTGCCCAAGTGCATTGCTGCCCTGCCAAAACTTGATCCAAGCTGCGACTGTGGACTACAAATCTGCGAGGCACCTGAAAGCTGGAAAAGGAAATGATGAGCAACCTGCAGAGTCTTGTTCCTGTGGTTGTAGACTGCAAATCCTAGAGACGTCAGGAGCATCAGAAAGAGTAAATGAATACCCAGCCCAGGCTGTGTTTCAGTTTATAGTTTTTCAGAGGAAGAACTATTCTTGTTCAAGATTTTATGAATTCAATGCTACTTCCCCACCCAGCAGAGCATGGGGTAGGGCCTTCCCACGTTCCTCCTCTTTAGGAGGGAAAGGGAAAAGCCTCAGAGCTTCAGTCCCTTCCCTTTGGCAGTGGCTGGTAGGCTGGGAGACGTACTCTAGTGCCCTCAGCATCTGGCTTGAGCCACTGCAGGCATGTGGCTACATTTCCTGAGCCAAAAGTGAATATGTGTTTATTTGCTTATCAGTTCAATCCCTGCAGTTTAGACTGAATCAATTCAGGCTCAGGTTTTTGACTGTCTGTACTTAGCCTTGAGCTTTGCAAGGAATATTTCCTCTAACAAACAGGAGACCTGGGAATCCTGAAGTGTCATGTGTATTAGAGTCAACTGTAGCACTTAACTACCTAGTTTATCAATATTTACTTAATAGTATAGTGTATGGGCAGAAACCAGCATATTATTCCCTACCCAAGCTCCACTAAATAGGAACCAATCCTACAAAGCACAGCTAAGTATTCGAGTCCGTAAGCGTTCTACTTCCTCGCAAGAAGGCCAGAGGTCTGGTCTGCTCAGGGAATATGCATAAGTCCAGGCAGCTTCCTTCCTGGTTCATTATGCTGCTGTAGCTCCTCCTGCTAGTGTCATCTCAGCTTCTACACTCCAGCCATGCGTTCAAGCTTTTCTCTACAGCTGCAATGTATTAAGCACAAACTTTTAAACCTTAACTTTTGGGGGCCCTATACATGTATCTCTGGTGCTCTAGTTTTAAAAAGGAGCCAACCCAGAGGAGGCCAGGACAACCTTTATGATCACAGTTTGAACATCTACACACACTGTTCTGTGAGGTGTCACAAAACAAAACAAAAAGTTTCTTGTGGATGCAAGTCATTCTCATTTACCTTTAAGCACTGTTATATCATTTTGCCAGTGCAAAGGGGCCTTGAAGCTCATAAATATAGGGAAGAAGTGGGAGTTCATGTCTTCACAAATATTCAAAGGCAGAATATGGCTTTAAAACGTTACATGTTACTGAAAGCTGTAAGAAAAATTAACCTGCTATTTCTATTCACAGTCCATGGACTCCTTTGAATGGTTACATCTCATCTACTTGTGGGAGAAGTTGCTGAAGATTTTTTTTTTAATGAAAAATATAGGGCTCTATTGTTGTTTCGGCTGGGGAGGGTGTTTTTTGGTTGGTTGGTTGTTTTTAACTTTGCCAGTGTTTGTTTCCTAGAAAAATATTTCCAATAGGAATGTTACTGTACACACTCCATCTTATTTTCCACACACAGAGGTACATTTGAGATCAAGAGTGAGTGAAACTGCTGCTTATATTTTAGGTTTCATTTTATAGCTGGGATGGTGAATACATCTGTGTGCGTCACCATCCTAGAATATATCATTTTATGGTTCCCAAAGGTTATTTATAATTGAATTATAGGATGTTTCATGATTAGTTGGAATGGTATTTACAGAATGGTAATGCTGAGCTGAGTAGCTTGTGTGCTACCAAGAATGTTAAAGAAACACCCTATAATTCACTTATAAGTACCATCCAGAAATCATATAATTACACAGCACAAGAGATTTCCTAAATGAAGAATAGAGGTTTTTGAAGAAATTATTTGTATTTTTCTCTTTAATCAACCTTTCACATGTGCACATATAATCTAGAATAAGAAATGCAATGAGAAAACTTGTCTTTCTAACATGAGCTAGAAGTGCTAAGAATAGTATTGCCACTCAAATAATCCTACATCTATTTAGGCAGTCTCTGACATTATACTACCTCCACCATTCCCAGGATCAGGGTTGTGAAGCCTGCCCCACCTCTTTATTTTTTATCCTCTTGCACCAGAATCTGGGAATAAGACAAGACAGTGAGATTGACAGCAGGAGACCCACCTGACTAAGGCGGCACCGGTCACCTATGCTCCGAGACATGATACAGAAGTGATATATATATACCCTAAGGGAAAAATTGTAATACTGTGCCCCATTGCCTGGGAGCCAACAGACACTGAATTGTTATTAGTCCTCACTGAAAAGCTGTTTAGGGACCACATGTCTTCATAGTGTATGTTTAAGAATACCTGTGCCAGATATATAAGTTTTCAGTGGTGCAAGTAGTCAAATATTCATTACCTGTAATACTCCTTTGACTAACAATAGTCAAACAGTGCAGATTAGGCTAACTAGAGTCTTCTCCAAGTTGCCCCTGAGGTAGGAGTGAAAGAGGAAATGAAGGAGCAGTGCCAAGATCCTGAACACGTACTCACTGTATTGAGTACAAACTGGACACCAGACAAGAAGGCCCAATAAATCTAGATATAAATATTTGCAAATGCCAAAAAAGTGCCCTGCTTTCTACTGAAATAAATATCTAACAGAACATATATACAGATGCCTCTCTCTTACTTTACACAATGGGAATAAACACAAAGAGAAAAAAATTACACGTCTTGATGTCATGACAAAAATATAATCCTGCTGTAAACAATGTGAAGGGCTAAGCCCTCAGCTGGTGTAAGTGTTATAGCTCCTTGTATATTCTCCTCCTATCTCCTACCCTTTGTCCACCTAAGTAGGCTATTGAGCTCTGATCTTGGTTTATCCCTAGGGATTAGTGTAATGAGTGTAACACAACACTAGTTCTGCGTAACTCAATGGAGTTATGTTGATATACACAAGCTGTGGATCTTATCCTGTAGGCCTGAAGTCAAAGGAGTGACCTCTGTGTAAATCAGAGTGATACAAAGTGAATGTTTTCTGTGACCATAATAACAAATTAATCTAGCTTCCTATTTGTGGTTATTTCTATTTACCAAGTGGAACCTGTCTTCCATCTTTTAGGTATCTCACTTTTGACTCTTTCGATTCTTTTATCAGACAACACATTGAATGTGCTAACATTTGTGGAGCAGAGTTGTAAGGGCCCAGATATCAGCTAAACATTGTAGAGGTTCAGATCAAACTTGCCTAGCTTTAACACAGAAACAACCTTTAACTGTGCAAGATAATGATCTGCTGAGAGTTTTTGAAGATGTTGATATTTTGTTGCCTCTGTTGTAGGACCAGATATTGGTCTTTACAAGGATCAATACCATTTTTATTGTTGATATTTCAGTTGCAGAGGCAACTTTTTTCATCCTTGGCAGAGAATTTTTGTCCAAAATGCTTGTGATTATCTTGTTGCAACTTGTTATCTGCAGCCTATATTGTCCCTTTCAGGCACAGACTTGTAGTGGGAATTGCACTACCATAGGGACAGAGGAGAAATCTTGCCATTTTCTTTCCTCTCCACTCCTTTTCTAATGTGGGGCAAGGCAGAGCCATAAAGGCACAGAGATACAGAAAGGATTACACAAGGGGAGGAAGCACCTGGTGCCTCTCCTCCTTGAGGATATCACCTCAAGGGCCAGTTTCTCTCTGACCTCAAAAAGATCTGAGGGATACAGATATCTCCTATAACTTGCTTTCATCTGTTTGTAACAGAGCAGGCTACATTACTCAGGCAAGACCTAGCTTTGCAGAGAGTTGCTTCAGTGGCCCCAAGACAGTTTGCCATCTTGTGATTCTACAGATAATATACACTACTAATTATGTTAAATAAAATGGTTCCATAACTATTTGAATCCAGACTACCTGGATTCTAAATCTGAGTGGGACAGGAATGGATCAAGAGGAGGCAGTAATTATTAGAGTTGAGCAGTCTCACGAAATCACAAGCTACCGTGACTCAGACAGCTTGTTTCTGACATTCCCAGTTGGATGCAGTGAATAGTGGACACTTGTAGATCTCAATATTTTAGCACCCGTTTTATTTGCATGAAGGTTGCCAGCTGCCCATTCCCATTTAAATCTGTCTGTGGTGCCAGCCAGATTTGTTAGGGGGAGCACTGCCAATTGCCTGTTACTAGGCAACGTGACTGCTTTTTAATCTCAACAGAAACCAAGAGATAGCTTTCAAGTAGAACTCACCAAGTGGGAAAAATTACTTTGTGAAAAAATACTGAAGTATAAAAATTTTGCATCAAAGCTACGTTAAGGTGTACATAGGTCTCCCTTTCAATAGTGCCTATTAGTCAATATTAATTGAATATTCTTAATAGTCTTTGGAGAGGCAGGTGTAGAACAGAGGATCAGGCCAAGTAGATAATCTCATGGGTAGGGTAGGGTAGGGTAGGGTAGGGTACTTGTATTCACTGTGGGAGAGCCTAGTTCAAAAGCCAGCCATGGTAATGCATAGAGTCAGGGTGTGTCTCTCTCAGGTATGCTCAGGCATGAAGGGATGAAGTCAGGAAGGCCAAAGTGCAATTGGAGATGCAGCTAGCAAGCAAGGGAAAGGAAAATAAGAAGGATGTCCTTGATTGTGATATACCTTGATTTTAGCAAGGCTTTTGATAGTCTCCCACAGCATTGTCCCAGGCAAACTTAGGAAGTATGGGCTAGATGAATTGACTGTAAGGTGGATAAAAAAAATGGCTGGAGCATCGGGGTCAGAGAGTAATAATCAATGGCTTGATGTCTAGTTGGCAGCTGGTATCAACTGGAGTAACCCAGAAGTCAGTCCTGGGCCTGGTCTTGTTCCATATCTTCTGTTCAATGCCATCAATGTCATCGATGTTGTTCAATGCCATCGATGACCTGGAAGATGGCATAGGTGCACCCTCATAAGTTTGCAGATGACACCAAGCTGCAGGAAGGAGTAGATACGCTGGAGGGTAGGGCTTAGATTCAGAGTGATCCAGACAAATTGAAGGATTGGGCCAAAAGGAATCTAATGAGGCTCCGCACTTAGGACAGAACAGTCCTATGTACCTATACAAGCTGGGAGCTGACTGGCTGGGAAGCAGCTCTGCAGAAAGGACCTGGGGGTTACAGTGGACAATAAGCTGAATGTGAGCCAGCAGGGTGTCATACCAGACTGCATTGGTAGGTGTGTTGTCAGTAGGTCAAGAGAAGTGATTGTTCCCCTCTATTCAGCACTGGTGAAGCCACATCTGGAGTACTGTGTTCAGTTTTGGGCCCCTCACTACAGAAAGGATGTGGACAAATTGGAGGAGGGCAACAAAAACGATGAGGGGGCTAGGGAACATGGCTTACAAAGAAAGGCTGAGGAACCTGGTTTATTTAGTCTAGAGAAGAGACTGAGAGGGGACTTAATAGCAGCCTTCAGCTCCCGAAGTGGGGGTTCAAAAGAGGATGGAGCTAGACTGTTCTCAGTGGTGGCAGATAACAAAACAAGGAGCAATTGTTTCAAGCTGCAGCAAGGAAAGTTTAGGCTAGATACTAGGAATAATTTTCTCACTACGAGGGTAGTCAAACACTGGAACAGGTTACTTAGAGGGGTGGTGGAAGCTCCATCCTTGGAGGTTTTCAAACCTTGGCTAGACAAAGCTTTGGCTGGGATGCTTTGAGCAGTGGGTTGGACTAGATGACCTGAGGTCCCTTCCAACCCTAACTTACTGTGATTCTGTGAGTCTATTACTTTCTCTTTCCCACTACTAAATAATCTGGTTTCAGTGTAAAAAGAGTGTATTTATTTCTGATTAAAAGTATGTTCCCTCTGTCATCTGGATCCACATTGAGCCACCAGTCTTGGAGTATGAATCTTATAGTTTTGTCCAATATTTCTATGGCTAAGACTTCTTGGATCACTTCCTGAGCTTTGATTACAAGGGAGCTACATCATTTGCTACCAGCTGTGGACCTGGACCATTTGCTAGACTTGCATTTGTTTTTTCAGAGAACATTCAAACCTCAGCAAATGAGGCTATTTATACAAAAAAAATCATTACATTGTTTTTTATATAATTGAATATTACATTATTAATTATTATTGATTACTAGCTATATGTCTAAATCTAATTGGTGTTGAACCTTAATATTTTCTGCATTCGGTAGCATATTGCTGAATATTATATTATCAATAATATTGACTAAAACATGTGACTTGATACAAATGACACTCTAATAGTCCTCATTCATGAGAAACTGATAAAAACATTTCATGCAGGTACAAAATACCCTGAGATAATTTTCAGGTTCTGATTAAAACCTACAATAGAAAGTTAATTTGAATATATGTTTTCAACCACAGGGTGAAATTCTGATCTCAGTTTTGCCAGACCACATTTGTTCTCTCACCGCTGAAGCCATGGGTTGAGTTATTTTCTCCCTTGAGCTGGGGACAGAAAGTACACATAAGCTGGTATAAGTGATCAGAAACTGGTTCAAATCTGTAACACGACAGAAGTAAGTGCAAAAAAAGCTTTCAAAATGGCTGAATCTGTTTAAAGATAAACCTGGATGGATATAGTATCATACTTAACTGATTTAGGCTAAATCCATTTTTTGAACTTCTGTTCCAGATCCACGGCAGATTCAAGTTAACTCACAGACCTCCAGCATCCCAGGATGCTTTGCACTTCCCCTGAAAACTCCCTTAGCAGGGCAGATGGACTAGCTTTGGCCCAAGCTGTCTGCTCTGAGCAGGGAGGTATGCTTTAGTGTCCCCCAGCTTCCAGGCTGAACCACTGCAGACATGTGACTGCATTTCCAGAATCAAAACTGAATGTCTGTTCACTTGCTTATTGATTCAACCTACGCAGCTTAGACTAACCTGCAAAGACTGATTCAGTTCGGCCTTGGGCTTTTTGACTGTCTGTACTTAGCCCTAGGAAAAACTGTGAGGGCAGAGCTAAGGGATGTCTCACTACAATTGTCAGATAGAGCCATAATGATACATCACACTAGTCAATGGGAATCTTTCCATTGAACTCAGAGGTGGTTAGCATGGAACAGGAGTGTAGAGATTTATTTTTGATTATTCTGCTGAGTGGAGCAATCCCTTTTACCTTAAAACAGGCCATAAAATGGGCCCCTAAATCCTGCAGATTACCACCATTCCTCTATTCTGGTTCCTGGCCTCCAGTGCATTTTTATAATAACAGCACAGTTCTAATAGAGCCATGCTAATAAGATCTAATCCTCAAGGCTGCCTGCAGACTCAAGATCCCCACTACGGAAAGTGGGCTGCAGAAGTGTCCCTGAGTTTTTCATAAGTTAAGTGAGGAAGAAACATGCTTCCCTTGGCCCACCCATTCTTACCCTGACCTCCATTAGCCAGTTTGGATTATATCCATTTGGATCCTAGAAACATGTTTCTATATGAGTGAAGGAAATCCATACAGAAATCTGTCCTCTGTGCACGAGTCCAAGAAGTACAATCAGGTTCATAGGTATTAAATCAGGGGTCAATAAAACGCTTTATTTTTAATGTTGTCAACTGCACTTAAGGTGCTGCATTACAACACTTCGGTACGCTGTGACACCAAATGACACCTGCACTACAGACGAACCAGAAGATCTTAGAAGTTAAAGATGCAAAAGAGCTACCAGTTTATCTCTAACCCATCTTCTGTCAGTGCAGGATTTTCTCATGAAGCAGTGTTTTGTCCAGCTTAGGGCATAACAAAGGAAAGCGTTGAAGCTATTTTGCAAACTAAAATGACAGACATAGAATGAAATCCAAGTGAGTTATGCCTTGTTAGAACAATAACTAGTAGTAATGCTTAGCACTTACATGGGTCTCATTATAATAGACAGGAAATGTATTATTATTTATTATTTTACTATAGGCCTTAGGGCTAGAGACAGACATTCAAAAAGTCTGAGCCTGAAATGATTCAACCTTTGCAGGTTAGTTTAACCTGGCTAAGCTGAACCAGTTTCTGAACATATACACAATCCTTCTGGACTGAGAAAATTCAGGCACATGCTTGCAGTGGCTCAGGCTGGAAGCTAGGGGGTGCTGGAGCCTCCCTCTCTGGCTTTCCATAGGTTAGACAGAGGAGGGCATGGCCAGACCCCAGCAGGGCTCTGATTAGGGAGAGGTGTGAACTCCAACCCTGCCTGCAGTCCCAGGCTATTCTCCACTTGGGGCTCATGAGGCAGGAGTGTTGCCAGCTGCAGCCCCAGACTAGCACTCTGAGGCAACGGTGGGGGTGAAGTGCATGCATCTGTTGCTGATATGAAGCTTTTCACTCTCCCTCCCTACTTCTGTATGCTGTCTGCAGCAAACTGACGGACAAGCAAGCCAGAGGAAGAAGGGAGGGGGGATCTGATAACAGTGTTTATTACCCATATCTCAGTGTTTATTGTGGATCAGAGAGCCCTGCCCAGCCCAAGAGCATGCCGGGATGCTGGAGGGCTCCAGTTTATCTTAAACCAGCAAGTGATCTGGGACAGACATTACATAAACTGATTTGAGCCAAATCAGTTAATTCTGATACTACATTCAACCAGGTTTATCTCAAACCGGTTTCAGCCATTTTTGAAATGGTTTATGTGCACTGAACATCTGTTCTGTTACAGGTTTAAACCAGTTTTTGATCACTTAAACTGGTTCATGGGTAATGTCTATCCCTAGGAGATCTAGGCATGGAAAAAGACACCAATTTTCTAAGCACTTTGTAAGCACAGCAAACCCTTCGCTCCCCTCACCGCCCCTCCCCCCTTGCACTGGCCCTGATTCTGTCCCTTAGAAATAATATGCAGGCATTGGAACTGGTTAAACACTAACATTTTCCATTGCATGAGAAATTGCAAAAACACATTTTTTTTCTGTTCAAAGTTGTAATTTCCCATAAATTTTGATATATCCAATAAAATGATTATTTGAGGCCAGCATAACATTTCAATAGTATTATTCTGACCTTTTTTTCTACATTGATATTACAGGAACATATTAAATGTATATACATATAGACCATACCTATGCTATTCAAATTAATATTCTGGAACAATTCAATATACAATTACTATAAAAGTTTATTGATTTCCAAAAGGCACATTTTTTTAACAAAATTTGTTCAATTGTTTTATTATTTTCTATTTGACCCATTTTAATTGGCAGGCACCTAACCTGACCAAGCTAGTAGAGCCCTCTGTTTCACATAAGCCACAATCCCTTACTTGGCTTCTGATGAGCAGACCTTTGTATGTGCGTGTAGTACCACTGAAATCAATCAGAAGGGCTCCAGGCAGGTGTAAGAATCTGTCTACACAGATTCCATTGAAGAATTGGAGCCCTAGGTGTGAAGAGAAGAATAAGAGCAATTTTGCAGCATTAATCATTCATCATCAGCAAACACTGCAGTGACATTTTTTGGCGTGCTTGTATCTGAAGAACATTCTCAGCTACATTGCTGGTGTTGGGCTTACTACGAGCAATGCACCTTTTTTTTCTAGTTAAAAAAACCCAGGAACTTAATCATCTCTTTCTAATGCTCCCAGCACCTTGTTATCTAGGAGCTAATAAGAGCTAAAGATTTTTCCTTGCTCTCAATGCTGGAACATATGTATTTCTTAAAAGGGAATATTTTGGTCTTACATCCTTTTAAGTAGAGATCATTAACTTTGTGCTTAATTAGCTAGTTTGTGCTATTTTGTCATTGACTTGTTCCCCCTGACGCTTTTCAGTTTGGTGCAAACATTTTAGGATATGTGTGTGTGTGTGTGTGTGTGTGTGTGTGTAGTAAATGCTGTCATTGGCTGTGTAATAAATGTTGCTGATTTGGCCCCCAGGTCAAATGACAATGTGCTCATTAACCTTCTGCATTCTGATATGATACTAAAGCAGCAGGCTTATCCTTTAGGCTCCAAACTCGAGCGTCCTTTCTTGTCTTTTGTAACCTCATAGGCTATTGTGTTAATATGCAGACCGTTACTACTTCACTGATGAGACAGACTGCTGAGGATCAATATGTCTCCGTATTTGTCAGCCCTGTATACCCCAGAGTAAGTTCTCAGTTCCCCTGCCAGTGCTCCTGTCCTGCTGTGTAATCATGGGGAGTTGTCAATTCTTTATGCAGCATGTCAGTCCCCCACGCTTGTGTGCTGCTTTTGCAGAAGTAGTGGGAATTATCCAAATGCTGTATTTGTTTGATACATTGCCTGAGTTCGAGTAGGCAGAGCCAGAATACAAAAATGTTTAGAGGGTCACTGCAGCTCAACAGTTCACCACTGATGCTGGTAGGCAGAGTTGGGAAAATTCCCAAATACTATCAACCAGAGGACAATGGAATTCAATAAATGCCAGCAAAGGAAAATCAGAGTAAATTAAATTAAAAGACAAATAAAATGCCTGTGCAGATACTATTAAAAAAAATGGGCACAAATGACATTATAATTGGTATTAGCTTTTCCCATGCTTTTGTTCTGGTACAGTAACACAGCTTTTTGGGAAAACTGCATTGGGATGCATGGAAAATGAATACAGAAGTATCAGCTGGCATTCAAACTCTTAATTATAAATCAAGCCTTTAAGAGACAAAAGCCTGTTTGAGTACAAGAGCTAATGTGCTTGACATTTGAACACTGACAAGATAAAATAAAGACTCTCCTCCCCCCCCTTATATTTGTTGTTGTAAATGTCTTTGACTAATTATAGGTTCCCTGGATTTTTAGATTTTTCTTTGAAGATGTTATAAATGCCCATTGATTTGTGGATTTTAACTTCAACTGTCATTTGTTAAGATGAAGAATGACAGCAATTATTTTCAGAAATTCAGGGTATATTAGCCTATACATTTCTGTCTCCTGAATAGCTTGGTTTTCTATAACGTTCTAACAAAGATATGAATATTTTAGTCGATTCAATGAAAAATCTGCAGATAGCCGTCACATATTTATAGAGAGAACCTGACAAGAGACAACAGTTTCACAGACTAAAAGGTAAATGCACCTTTTGAAATCACTTTTCTCTCCTGTCCATATTTCTGGTGGCTGCATATGTGCAAAGTCGTGGATAAAGATAAAACAAGCTTCACAGTCTCTGTGGGTATGAATGCCAGCCTAGCTCAGATACATTCAAAGATCCAGTTTAGGCTGTTTGTTGTCAATCAGTCAGGATGCAAGATGACATGTATTATGCAACCTATTGCATTAAACATGTTAACATGTAGCTGGGTCATGCCATGGGGAAGTGGCAGTTGATGGTGACAACAATACATATTTTAGTACTGTGTGTGTGTTCTCAGCAAAGCCTGCAGGCTAAAGGAGTTGAATGCGTTGGAGTTTTCTCTGCTGACAGATCCACACTGAACTACTTTCATATGCCATCTTCCTAGCTGGAAGAGAGGTCACGATAAAACATAGAAGGCAGGGGGTGGTTGTGCTTGAAAAACACTATCACAGGAGAACAGAGTCCAAGTAGAAACCTTCTTTCTATGTCATTTTCTTTCTTTACTTTTCAAATGTACATCCCCTTTATAGTAAGAATTTAAAATGCAGTCTCCTAACTATGCAGTAGGAAAATAACAGGGAATAGCTACCGAAGATATTTTTTTACAGTAAGTGGTGAATTTTAGGTAAAATCTAACCAGAGGTGCTGGCCTTCCTTATTTTCCTATCAGGTTATATTGAAACTAGTGAGTCTTGGACACATTGACCCTCAGGCCACTTGGATTCTTCATAAGAAGAGAAGATTTCTACTCCATGCCAGGAATAAGAATGACTCAGCTGCCAGCTACACAGTGGCCAAACAACGCTGTATTGTAGGGAGGAGATACCACAAACAGGGCAAAAGATCTGTTAAAATCTCAGAGAGAAAGAACAAGGACACTATAATTTATGGTCCTTGCTTCCTGACCAAAATCTTCTCCAAGTTCTCAGCCTGGGAAAGATTTAGATTCCTAAATATGCAGCTGGATAGTTAATGAGATGTTCAAAAGCACCTATGCACTGCAGTTCAGTTCTGTTGAAAATCCGATTCCATCGGAATCCATCTAAATCTTTAATAGAGATCTGCAAATAACTCACTTTATAACTGTCTGGCAACTCTGAAAAAAATTACAGGTAGGTGGTATTTTTTTGTAAAGAGTGTTTTTTTTCTTTTTTGTTTTTTGAAGTGAAGGATATTACAAAATGAAGTTATTTTAAATTGAAAAATCGAAACACTTTAAACAAATGTCAAAATGAAGCAATGCAACTTTTTAAACATTAAACTCCCACAAAACAGGCACGTTTATTAAGTGTTTTGGTGTTATCCAAGCTGCAATATTTTGTGTTTCTGCTGAGAAATATTGCCCAGCTCTACCCAGCGTTAGGCTCCTAAATACCTCTGAAAGACTTCCCATCTGTCTCAAGAATGCTTCTTGAGCCTTTTTATTTTTCTACTGCCTACTTACAAAGGGATTACTGAAATAAACAGGGAAAGCAATGGGTCAAATTCTTCACGGAGAAGGCTGTGTTTGCAATGAAGGTTTCCACAAAGCTTCCTCTTTTCTTACCTCCGAGCTAGCTCTACCACTATTGGCAGGTACTTAGAGCAGCTACTGGCATTGAACACTGAAATTTACCTTAATGTAATGAATTGGGCTCACACAATTTTCAGACCTTTTTTTTTTCCTGATATGCCTGACATCTCTATATCTGCATTTAGTGAGTTGGGTGTTCATTGGAGACTGAGGAAATGCAATCCTGAATGCATCCAATGGCAAAGGAAGACAAACTCATGAGTAACCCAGTGAAATCTCAGAATTTCTTGCTTCCTGGAAATGCTGACATCTAGAAATTTGAATTGTGTTCCCGTTTCATTCAGCAGCAGTCAGTCTGTCAACAGTTCACAAATCCCACTGTACTGATTGTCCTGCAACCAGAAACTCCAGAAGCTGCCAGACTCTTGAAGCAACTTGTTCCCCACACTGGCAGGGTCAGACAGCCCTTGGCACTGGCAAGCCACCATCCCTGGTCCTGGTCCCAGAGCAGGCCACTTGGCAGCGTTGTCTGGAGCCATGGACCCTGACACGGTAGGAAGGCAGGCAAGTTTTGATGGAAACTTGATTGTAGTTCAATGAGTCTGGCAAAACTGAGATGTTTCAGAAACATTTTGTTCTCAGCAACTCAGTATCTTCTCTGGAAGCTTATGGAAATTTACCAACCGGTTTTATTCATGAAGGAAATGAAGACTGAGAGACTCGAGTCCAGTTTTAAACTACTGGGAATCAGAAAGTGTGCAAGATATTTGTGGCATTTTTCTCTGTTTTCCCCCCATCGTTTAATGTTTAGTGTAGCCTATATTATTACAGAGAAAAGTAGTCAGGCAGAAAGCAGGGTAGAGATGCACCACATAGACTAACTGTATCAGAGATGCATAAGCCCTCATGCTAGCATCTGAAATGAGCTCTTGCTCTCTGACTCAGGCTGTAAGAGGCATCTCTCTAGCCTATCTCTCTACCCTATCATGTTATAAAAGTCAAGCTTTCTTCTACATACAAGGACAGATCTGTAATTGGTATAAATCAATGTGATGGAGTTTCCCTTGATTTGCACCCAGGCATTGGATTATTGGCTTTACCTTGAATCAGCTGTGTAACTCTCCAGTTTCTAACAGCTTTCCTTACTTTCAAAATAATGGTGTCAAGTTTGCCTGTTAATTAAAAAGAGAATAATAATCTTGCAGACACTTTTGGATCAGATTGTGAAACCCCCATTCAAAGTAATAAGGAGATGCTCACATGAGTAATTCCATTTTGTCAATGGCACTCCTGCTCATAAGTGGGAATTAGGTGTTTATAATTTGACCCATAGTGATTTACTTCTCTTTGTAATTAGACCTAGCAATTTAAAATGCATTTTGCATTACACTGCAGTTTCTCGTTCTTAAAGATTTTCTGCTGAGAACAAGCTAAGCTCTTGGAAGTGAACAATTGCTCTGCCATGTAAAATTATACCTCTGACGTGGTGCTGCAAGATAGGGTAAGATTAAAGAGTAAAAAAGTATACAAATACTTTGCCAACCTGGGATCAGATAAAAGAGGCAGCTAGTGCTGGCATTTAGCATATTAGTTTAATGGAAATGAAAACACCGCACTGAACATTGACAGTGGCACATGGAAATAATGAATCAATCTGTTGCATCTGTATCCAATTAAGTATGATTATAATATAGTCTTTTTCTCTAGTGATTAGGATTAATAGATACCCCACAGGAAGAAAGCTAATAACTAGATTTAAGTGCCAGGATATTGTACGTCTTTATCTAGGGCTGCAGTTTAAAGCACTTTCTTTCAATAGCCCAAACCCAGCTATGCACACTCTCTTTTTCTCTTTTAACTTCAAATCAAACCTCCTTTTGTATAAATTTTCATGGCGCTTCATAAAAGCAGTGGATTACCTTGGCACTGAAAATAATTCCTGGAAAAGGGCACCGCTTCTAACTCTTTCTCATGCAATCTTGACTAGAGAGGTTCTAGGCACTTGCTTTCCTCACCCATTCCACTGACTGCGGGAAACATCGTTCACATTCCTGTCTTCTCTTCTTTCAGTGCAGGATACAAGGAATGCTGTATGAGTTGATCCTATGAACTTGCGTTCAAAACCCCAAGTAACGAGAAGAGACGTTATTGTAATCTCTCTTCCTCCTGACTATCTGCAGCATGAGGTCTTCACTCTTTTTCTCCCTTATGGTACTGAAGTGGGGGGAAGTGCTACTTTTTTTAACTTTTACTTCCTTTATCTGTCTGGAAAGACCTGAGTGTACCAGTCTCTCTCACTGGCCTCTTGGCTGTGAGAAAGAGCCTACCATCTCTTTCTTATGTTCTTGTGTGTGGCTGGTATTAACAAAATGGCTCATTCTGTTTTGCCTTGTGTGCACTTTGGTTGATCAGGGTTACAGGGCTATTGCTGAAATAACGTGTGAAGGGGCAAGAGAGTGGAATTATCTGCACTTTCTACCTGCCTCCTGAGTGAGGTGCATAGGGAGATCCTTGCTTCGCTGTTTCTTCCAGGAAAAGGAAATCCATCAGTGCTTCAGACTAGGGGTGTGCAAAGTGGGCCCTATTCAATTCAGATTTGGCCCAAATCAGGGACAGTGATTGGATTCACTGATTCAGATCGCTGTCCCTGATTCAATTCAGCCAAATCCAAAACTGAGGATTTGATGCTGATTCGGAGAATCAGTGATTCGGACATAGACACAGCTTTAAATGTTTTTTCTACATACCTCGAGGTACCAGCGTGGCTCACGAACACTGCAATGCTGGGGCAGATGGAGCGTCCCACAAGAGCATGGGGGGGCCTCCACACACTCAGTGGCGAACCCAGAAGTGGGCCAGAAGTACTTCTTCCGAGTGCGCAGAGGAGCCCCCTCCATGCTCCTGTGGGATGCTCCATGCCCCGCCAAGCATCACACCACTCACGAGCCACCTGCTACCTAGAGGCATGTAGAAAAAACATTTAGAGATGTGTCTGTGTCTGAATTGCCAAGTCTTTCCGAATCTCTTTGAATCAATTTGGAGGGCTCCGATTTAATTTGGAGAGATTAAGGGGTCCTCTGATTCGATTCAGACTTGGACATTCGGCCACTGAATTGGACTGAATCTTTGGCCCATTGAATAAGGGACCAAAGCTTCACACAGCCCTGCTTCAGACACACATGTCCTGGGACAGAATTTACCAACTGTCTCAGGGCTGAAGGTTGGCCTGGACTGTCATCAGCTGTGCATGGAGGAGCAAAGCACTTACTGTACAAAATTCAGAACAGTGCCAGGAACTGCCTAAGCATCATTTGTCATAGGCATTCACTGCATGCCTTCACTTCTATCTTCCCCCATCATGTGCAGTAAAAAGCATTATTCCTCTAATGTTCATCTCACTTTGAATTCTAAGTGAATGTACGACCCAATTAGTGCAGTAGCTTAAAACAATAAACCCTTCCAGAATCTCTGGTGAGGGAAAATGCTTTTATCTATTTGGTAAATAATTTATTAATCACACTGATGTATCCTCCTTGACAGCAACAGAGCTAGATAAGTGATGGTTCAAAATCAATTTGTCATGGTCCAATGTGTGCTCAGTGACCTACTTGGTCTGTTATATAGGTCAAACTTGTATATGATGCTCTCATAACAGAAACACTTATTTAAAGACATACGATGGCAGTTGTTTTGGACCCTTTGCTAACTGTGTGCTCTGCGTTTCTGTTCAGGAGATCCAGGTTCAAGCCAGGGCTAGGGCCTGTGCTGGTGGCAGTGACTCTCCCAGCCCTCAAGAAAGGCAGGGTCTGCACTGCTTAATGAACTCCCTACAGGGACCAGTCCTGCAGCAGCATTATCTAGGAGGAGACTTTGTAGGCTATGACCTACTTACATGACCTTATTATTATCACTTTGCCCTTTGCTGGAGAGGGCAGCCTCAGCTTCCCTTTGTATGCTTGTCCCACAATGGTTTCAGTGTATTTTTTCCATGATGCCTGATACACATGAAATACCTCCCATGCTGAGCCAGAAAGCCCCTTTCTTTCTAAATTCCTACTGAAGGCCCATTTCTGCTGCAATGTTGGCTACTTGAAGTTTGATATTTATATTTTCCATTTATCTAGGAGGGAAAAAATGCTCTGTTCTGCCATGCACTTATTCTGCTTGATACTAACTTGATCTTTTGTCCCTACTACTCTCTGTTTACATTGATTCATTGCATCATGTCCAACATTAGGCTCCAGTCTTATGAAGAGCTCTGCATGAGAAAACCCTGGAATCACTGGACTAAGTAGGTTTCTAGTGAAAGAATAGATACTGTAGTGTCTCAGGCATCTAGTGGGGTTGAGTGGTATTTCTGTGGATTTAAGTGCCTAATTTCTGCCTAAATCTCAGTTTAGGCACCTAAATTCTTTTGTGAGCCTCACTCTTAAGTTGTAACTTTTTTAGAATAGGAATTGTCCTTTTTTCTGTCTCGGTGGCACATAATACACTTTTAAGGGCTGTTTGTCTAATAAAGCAGTAATAATGGGTGAATATTGATTCTTTTAATCATAGTACATGTTAGGGTAATGGTGTATCCGTAAAGCAAGATAGAATGGGAATGCAAGGCGAGAGAGAAAGGCATCTTCAGATGTGGCTGGTAAAGCAGCTGGAGTCCTACAAATGCATGCCAACCAGGCTTTTCTCAGTGGTCTCAGATCACATAAGAACTGCACAGCGCATGCCCTTTTTCATGTGTGTGTGTTTGAGGGGAAAGGAAATGCTCACTACAGCTCCTAAGTCTTCCCAGGGGAAAAATCACATTTTCAAAAAAAAAAAAGCAAAAAGGAAAGAAAAAGAAAAAGTCAGCAACTGTTCTATTTACTGCAATAAAAATAAATGGAGCTGGGTTTTGGGGGGGGGGTTTAATCTTGGCTCACGATCCCCATGTGGAAACTCTGCTTGAATGTAAGCCAGGGAAGAAATACCTCCCTTCTCTAAATAGTACTGGTGATTGACCCTACTGATTGGAAATCCATAAAACAAATAACAAAATCTCATTTGTGGCAGTGTGTGGCTGGAGCCAGAACATATCTATTTGCATTCACATGCCATGAAGTCCCCATCAGCAGGTTGCATTTCCTATGGCTGCTGAGTGACTGGTTAAAATATATATTCATCAAATGCAAAGACTGGCTGAACTATCTGGAAGTGTTTCAAATGGTTGTGATTTGCCACGTCTGCTGTTTTATAAGCACTCCAGGCTCTTCTGAATATACAAAGCTTCTTTTTTGTACAATTGAAGATTTGTTTTCTACCTGTTTATGGGAAAAGCCAGGGGGTGTGGGAAAAGCCAGGGGGTGTGAGATGTCACAGCAGTAGGACAAATCCAAAGCTTCAGCACTGACATTGTACACTAGTTTGTGAATGAACAGATATACCTTTAAGCACACTGGAAAATATGAGAGCATGTACAATCAGGTTAGATTCCTCCATCTTCCCAAGCTGTCTGCATACGATATGGCAATCACCAGGAAACTGGGACTGGGAACGTCTACATTCCAGTCTTGTCTCTCCATTAGCTAACTGCTTAGTTGTGGCAAATCACCTAAGGGCAAATTTTTAGATGTGGCAAATAATCAGAAGTGCACAGCTATGGACACCTAGGTCTGGATTTACACATAGTTAATGGTGTTCTGCACTGCTGAAAGTCATGTTGGGTCTAAAACTGAGTATTCCCTATTATAGGCAGTGCCATAGCAGGGGCAGAGGGGAGGCGGGAGGAAGAGGCCAATTGAGGCAACCACCTTAGGAGCGTAAGTGAAGAGATGCCAACAAGTGCTGCCCAGCCAGGGCAAGGCATGGGATAGAGCCATAGGGATGGGGGGGCGTGGGGTGGGGGAAGGGTGGCTCCCACCACTGTGTGCACTCCCAGGCAAGCATGGGGGGAGGCATGTGCCCCCCAGATCTGTGCGCAGGGTGAGGGCAGGCTGCCGCTGCAGGCTTTGCCCCGGGTGCCAAACTTCCCTGCTATGGTACTGATTACAGGTCATTTTGGAAAAGACCTTGTTCGTTTTTCTGCCTATTTGTAAATAGGACTCTGGTGCAAGGGCATTTACACGTGCTCTTTGCTCAGCTGTAAATGGGTCAAATGAGGGACAGGCAATGCATTAAACTAAAGATCCAAGGCCTTGTTTTCATTCCTAATCAGGGAGGAGAAGGGAAAGGATAGAAAGTGACTGTGGCTGGATTTGTCCTCAGCTAACAAGTAATGGACTCCGTGATTTTCAGAGGCATCTCACTGGGTACAACAGTAACAGAAAACTTCCTTTCACTGGGAATCCTGAACACTGCAAAATGAAAGCCTGGTAATTTAAGGCACCTGCTCGGGGCCGACTGCCCAGTGGCCCGCCTACCTGTTTCTGGGCTACCCGCCCGCTGTCTCACCTGCCATGCCTTGTTGGTAATTAGTTAAGGATGTAATTAAGTGGGAGGCTGCCCATTCTTGCCCCAATACCAGGGGACACTATTCCTCCCCTACAGCACAGCCCAAGCCTTGCTGATGGCATCTAGATGTTATCCTCATCACCGGCCCCTGCTCTGGGCCTCAGACTCCTCCTACTTGAACCTCCTCTGGACTCCTTTCCTCAGGCGGTCGCATCTGCCTTCATACTAGGCAGCATAGTTCCCTGAACTGCTTCCCCTTTGCGTGTGGTCCCCCCCAGGACCTTTGCGTCTACTGGCCCTGGCCCACCTCCAGGCCAGTCTGAACCCCAGGCACGCAGCTCTTGGGTATTCCTCATGGTGGGCCCCCGGCCCTTCGACCCTTCCAGTCCTGGCCCCAGCATGGACCAGTCAGGGGAAGTCCAGATAGGCCAGTCTGTGGCCTTTTCTCTCTCTCTGGGGATCCAGCCTCCAGATCCTCCAACAAGGGGTAACTCAAGCAGTTGTGGGGGCTAGGGGTTAAGGCACCCCAACACACCTTTCACCGGGGTGGTAACTGGCCTGGCATTTCCTGGGGGCTCCTGCGCCACTGGGAGCCCCACCAGGCCACCCACTCCTGGCAGGGTGCAGTTTTAGGTCATGCCCAGGATCAGGAGCCTCCTTACCATCCCCTACAGCTCCTCCCTTACCTCCAGATGATACCAACAGCCCTCTGGCCAGGCAATGTTGTTGCCTGACCTCCAGCAGCAGAACTGCCCTGTTTATATGGGCAGTCCTAGGTTCAAAATGGCTGCCCGTATCAGGCACCTGGCAGCTGCTGCCAGCTTTAGGCCCGTAAAGTGGCCGGCACAAGCAGTGCCCTGCCACAGGCAGCGTAGGAACTCCCAGGGCGTGTCTACATGAGACACTTACTGCGCATTGGCTTAATACTGTGCAGTCACATGATGGTTAAAAACTGTGCTAGTAGCCTACTGGGAAGTGTTATTAAGCTAATGTCCAGTAAGCATGACAAAATAACCATGCACTGGTGCTACTGTGCAGTTACTCTAGTTACTGCACTGTGCATTTAGTTAGTGATTTATTAAGCAAGAACTAGACTAAATCTGCAGTATCCAAGGTGCATTAATGAACATGTAGATGCATCCCCCGAATGGTTTTGTCTCAAGTGCTTTTTGCTGATGCAGTTCTGTTTAACTGTAGCAGTTTGTCACTTGGGCAGCGTTGCTGCTACTGCTTTGCATCGAATCAGGACAGCAGCGATAAATTAATGGCTGGTTTAGGATGTGGTGACCAATCCAGATGAAAGCATTAGATTGCCTCCGTCTCTGAAATCGTCTTCTGCCCAGGAACCAATTAAAATAGCAGTCCCATCTCTCAAGGATTGTTTTCCTTGTCATCCCTTTGGTAAGTCCCTCTTCTCAAACCCGCCTCTATTGGAGCAATTGGACAATGCCCATTGAGCGCGCACACCAGAGCCCTCAAGGAGGTATCATCTCTCTGGAAGCACATTCTCTGCCAGTGCCCCACCTACGGCATTTTCTACACGGGTCTTTGTGATAATGCCACATCCCACCTGAGAGGATGCAGCTTTCTTCCACCACCTGCAGCTGAGCCAGTGGACGCTGACCTGGCAGAGTCAGTGCTTTTGAACTGTTTGTTACATTGTATTCAATGACTGAAAGCCAAAGAAAATAAATGTGCTTTGGACTCTTGATGTTTTTCTACAATTAATTCATGATTTTCCCCTCGTGGGAATCCAGTCACCACTCTAAATCAGGAATAACTCCAATGAATTAATGAAGTTGTTCACGGTAGGATGAGAATGAACCCATCAGGATGAGAAACCTCTAAGTGACAGAGAGGTAGGAAAGAGATATTTCAACGGGACGTGTTTTAACATTTTCCAGGAGGTGTCAGCAGTTCTTTATGCCAAGGCCATGGTGGCAGTTCTCTTTGGCTTTTCTTGCAGACGATTCAAAAGGTTTTCTTTAAAGCCTGCAAACTGTCAGCGAGTATCAATAGAACAAGTGTTCTCAAGGTGTATTTACGCTCTCTCCCTATCTTTCCAAAGGATTCCTGCCAGCATGCCCCATTACAATGAGTAATGCTTTCTTTAAATGCAAATGGAGAAGATTTAGATCTTAATTAAATATTTTTTTTTAAATATTTATACAGGGAGAGACTGACACCAATCCTCTAGTTTTTCATCCCAAAGGACATTATGTTTGCCTTGATAAAGGCAGAAGGGCCAGAGCATGGGTGTTATCTATCTCCCTAAGTGAAAGGGGAAGGAATGTCTAATTAAGCACAGATTAAGACTTCCACTAAATTCATTAAAACAAAAACAACAACAAACATGGAGTCCCATGCCACTGGGAAGTGCTTACTAAAATCTCCTGGACTAGTACAGTCCATTGACTATGGAAGAGTGATACCAGATGACCTGTTACCTTTCCATTTTTATTAATCTCCTGTAGAGGCTGGCGAGTCTCCATGTGGAACTCTGTTTATGGGAGATTTATTTGTGGTGCGTAAGTAGCATGCTGGCATTATGAATGTCCATCTATCAAAAATGCTGAAGCATCCGCCATGACGGAATGAGAATGTTTTTGCAGAATGCAAAGCAGAATAGGAGAATGTAAACTCTCTCTGCAAGGAGTAACTGGGAAGTAGACTCAAAATCAATTTACACTACTCAAGGAGCTGTGACTGGGGAGCCCAAAGTGTACAGCAGAGGCCAAGTTTTCAGAGTGCCACTCTCCATGAAATCTAAGCATCAAAGACAAGAATGAAAGTCTCTGCGTTTTCTTAAAAGGATTACTCCATCCTGAACCGGGCTGTATTCTGTAGGTTGTCATTCTTGGTGGAGGATATTTATGAAGAGATATTAATACATTCTTACCTTATGTTCTCCCATCTGTCTGTTGCATCCTCCTGTTGTCTCTCATTTTATCCCTAGATTTTAAATGCTTCAGGGCAGGGGCTCTCTCTTGTTACATGCTTGTACATTGTTTAGCACAATGGTATGGAAGTCTCTAGTTTGTACCACAAAACAAATAGAGGAGAGGTTTGTCAGCAGACAGGTCACCTCCTCCTTTGAAGAGAGGGTTATTCAATCAAAGGGGACCCCTTTGTCATAAAAGAGACAAGACATGCTTTTTGCTGGGAGTTGAGAATGCAATGGCTGGGCATCTTTCATGAAAAAAGCCGTGTGGATACTGGAGACAAGGTTTGTCCTGGCTGCTTTGGGCTGTAGATTCTCAGGTGTTCATAATACGTTTGCTAAGATGCGCTAAGCTGTAGAGGGAGGAGGTGAATTTGGGGTAGCTGGAAGCTTTGCAGGTCTGAACATTGCAATAGATGCTCTGCAACAGTAGTTTAAGTAGGGGCAGGAAGCTGGGGCACCAGTATCCAGCACTGGCTTAGAGGGAGTGCAAGAACAGCAGCTGCCATCACATCCACTCCAGCTGCAACCAGCAACTCAGCCACCTCCATGGATCCCACCACAAGTGCCAGCTAGAGGGTAGAACCTACCTGTGGTGCCTCTGCTCTGCAATCTTGTGGAAATCATTTGTGGCCCATATTTCCAAAAGGAGCCACTGATTTTGAATGCCTCCATTGCAGATCCCCAGTGTCAGGTAGCTTGACCCAATTTTGCAGAGATGCTGAACACCTCCTTTTTCTATTGACTTCAGCTGCTGCTATGCATGCTCGGAGAATGAGGAATAACGTGTCAATTTTTACCCCTCTACAACAAGTGGCAGCTCATTCTTAAAATGTGGGCCTCTGCTCACCTCTCTTTAAAGTGGGAATAAGACTCACTGACTGCACAAATGTTCTGAGGCCTAATTATTAAATATGTGTAGATTGCTTTTGAGATGAGTAGCGCTAAGTATTATTATTATTGTATTAAAATATGGCCAGCAGCCAACCTCTCCCTGTAACTGCAGGGTAATGACAAAGCTGATCAACAGCAGGATTTTACTGCTGGTGATCTCAAGCAACAAATAAACTCTCCGCTTGTGTCAAGGAGCAAGAACAAGCAAACAATATGACTGAGCAGATTTATGTTAGATTTTAAATTGTCAGTAAATAGGGAGACAAATTAGGATTCTTTCAGTGCAGCCTTTGATGCCGCAAAATGTGGGCAGCGCTGTTGTAAACAGTACCAGTGAAAACTACTTTCCTTTCTTCCTCCGCCTACAACCCCCCCCAAAAAATAAACCACAAAACAGAGGGAGAAAAGGTCTGAACTCCTAGACTGGTAGCAAGGACTCCCTTGCTCTTTACACTAGCATATTACTCTTTTCACCTGTCACTGTCTAAGGCTTCAAGTGGAGTTTATTCCATAAGACAAAACATTTCTATGTACTGCTCTGAGGGTCAAATTCCATTCTCCAAAGTCGGTAACGCAAACTGAAACAAGAAGACAGAGTTCTCAGAGCTACAAAGGATGGGACACTTCAAGCAGAGTCACCCCAAGCAAAGAGGGAGAGCTCAGACTGTGATTTTAAGAAGAGAGAGATCCAGCTGTCCCTGACCTCCATCCTCCTTATGCCTAATTCCTGGGTTCTTATGCAAAAATCCTACAAAAATCAACAGGAGCTATGTGTACTTAGCTGCAGTTAAATAGAGAG
Source organism: Caiman crocodilus (assembly GCA_030014935.1). Taxonomy (NCBI): domain Eukaryota; kingdom Metazoa; phylum Chordata; order Crocodylia; family Alligatoridae; genus Caiman; species Caiman crocodilus. The sequence goes on from JAGPOW010000261.1 coordinate 242,620,230, forward strand.
GTGCAAACTGAAGAGCTGTGATTTAATGAGCTCTGTCTTTCACAAGCATTCCTATGCGAGTATATAGTGGGTATTGGAAGCAAGACTTGGCCCAGAATTTGGCCCCCATGTGGCAGCACAATGTTAAGCTTCTGGTGGAATTGCTGACACCTGGGCATTACAACTTCACCTCGTTAGTTAGGATTCTGCTGCTCATAGACAAGATGACATTTCACTCTGTTTACACAACACATCCAAGAAAGTAAACAATCTATATTAAAGAATATAGATTTTGAACTTTAACCTGCTCAAAAAAGCTGGCCTGTGATGGGGTTGCTTATGCAATGGGTTCTTCAGAAAATGGGTATTTTTCCAAATAATGTATTGTGAAATGTTAGTTTCTGTGCCAAGCTTGGATCTGGTGAGATTTAAAGAATCCCACATATATTCCACAAACAGGACTGAGTTTTATTTTGGAAAATGGGAAAATAAATGATTGTTTGGAGCAACATGTGACTCCATCATTACTATTGTCCCACCAAGGCATCAGAACAGACACAAAATCTGCAGCAGCACCCAACAGGAAAAGAAGTATGAGCTTTGGTATCCTTCAGGCAGTAGTGTAGCTAAGGGAGGGTGGGCACAACAGGGACATTAGCCATGGATGACAAATTGTGGAAAACAAGCATAGCATCCTCTGCCTGTTGTGTACAATCCAGGAGACGTGTCTACACACATTGGGCAGGACAGTCCCAAAATGGGAACATCAAGTCCCAGTCTTGAGCTGCTGCAACATTTGTCTTGGATTTGCAGTGTTGTGCAGAGATTTGGGGTTTCTGTTCCCCATGGAAAAAGGGAGGAAATGGCAGGTTTCCCCTTGCAGGCTGGTAGTGTTCCAGCTTGCAAGGGGCTGCTTGAACCTTTGGGGGAATGGGTTGTAGGGGGTGCCACATGAATGTGTGCACACTTGCAAGTGTGTGGCAAGGGCTACAGCCAGGTAGTGTGGACAGCAGCTCCTTGCAAGTAAGCCTGTGGGGATGGGAAGGGGCATGAGGGTGCGGCTTGAGGCTCCCACAGTGAGAGAGGAAGCAGGGCAGGGTTGGCAGCTGGGACTGGGTGGCACCTCGCCATGGTGGCAGCAGGGTGGCTTGGCTCCACTCAGCTCTGCTCCAGCTGTGCTGCAGTGGGGGAGGGAGAGACTTGTCCTTCCCATTTTTAAAAGGTGGTCACCTTAGGCTGGCAAGCTGACCTCCTGGGCCCCCTGCCAGGCAGAACTGCTGTGACCTGGCTCAATGTGCACCCAGGAGTGCACATGGTAAACTGTGCACCCAGGAGCTTCCCAGGAGCAATACACTGCAAAGTAATAAACTCTGCAGTTTACTGCTGTGCACTAAGGCATGTGTAGACGTGCCCAGGGGGTACAACTGCCCAGCTACCCTCCTCAAGTTGAATGTATACGTTGGTCCTGTGTATTCTTCCTCTTTCCTTTTGAGATGTAGGAATCAAAAGTATCAAAAGCCTGAGGCCTCTGCTGTTCAGTATATTATTAATTTTTTTATAAATGAAAACGTATTGTAACCCTCTATATTGCTTAGGCATTATGATTTTTGCTTGATTAATAATAAACCTGGAAATAAAGCCTAGTCCCTTCTGACCACAATCACTTAAAAATAACCTCACCCACGTATTTAAAATCCATATCACATTGTTCAATTATGGCAACACTAACACATTTCTATGCCAAATGTGATGATAAAACTGGCTTAACCTTCAAAGTTTATGCAGGCACGAAACTCTCTTTAGGGTGAATGGACCATCAATGCTGCAGAACAGTCAGTTTTCATCAAGTCTTGCAATGCATGAGCAGGTTTCACCAACTGGACCTACTAACCTCATCACATACACAGCAGGCTGTGGTGCATGAGCTGAACAGCCGCTACTTTCAAATCCACAATGCTTTTTTCCAGTTGGGTTGAAAATGAGGCATTTAAATATATTAACAGCATTTAGCCATATTAATGGAGATTGTGTCTCTAAGAAGGGGGTTAGAGCTAAGGATAGCCAGATACTGAAAATTATCCTGAAGTCTTGTTGAGATTGTCATGCAGATTTTTCAATTAATTCTTGGGAGCAGCATCCTGAGACAGGCGCAAATATTGCCTTAGTTGCATGATACCTGTCATTAACCTGTTACTTTGGAATCATGATAATATTCTATTTACTATTCAGTAAAATCCTCATGTTCGTGCATATATATTACTGAGCTCTTTCTAATTATAGTTGTTCTGTCCTTGAGCTTAAAAGGAACACTGACTGAAAATTGGCTCAATATTTAGGCTAGGCTTGTGGAAATAAACTAGAAAATAGTAGACAGCTAGAAATATTTCTTTGATATTTAGAACAAAATGTTCTTTTGGCAATATAACCCAGATTGACTGAAATGTTGTGGCTGTTTTCCTTTGTTCAGTAAGTCAAACTGGATTTGTGGATGCTTTTTCTCACTGGAATGAACCAAAATACCCAGTACGAATTGGTGAACATGGCCCAGTATTTTAAACAAGCAACTATTCCTTTATAGTGTATTGAATATTGAAGTGCAGGTTCATAAGAAACTCGGCATGAAATCGACTATAAAATGACTATTAGGAGAATGAAACTCACTAGCCTGCTTTATTTGCCCATGGTCTGAAAAAGCTAAAAAGTAAACCAAATATGTAAATAATAAGTACTGCACATTTTAAAAAAATATTTCTGTTTAATAATTTCTGGATGCACATACTATTCATTATTTTTAATGATAGTGCTGGAAAGGTAAGCTAATATATCTCATCAACTCTCAAGAGATGTATGAAAGCAGGTGCTTTGCAACGTTGGGATGGTGATTCATAAATTGTGGGATACCACTGTCTCAGCAGGATCCTTTTGTCCTACTTAATCACTTTCTGAAAAGGTGACACAAATTCTGAGCTAGGTTGATGTTGTCCTTGCAAACTGCAAAATGTTTGCAAAAGCACTGGGAAGATTCTCTTCTAAACCATACTGATAAAATCATCTGCCTGAATACACTTAGCCACATGGTGCCAGTTCCCATTATATTCTAAAGAAGCCAACCTTTGAAATTAAGAACATACCTGTGGTGCCTTCCAGGGCAAAAGAGAATAATAGCCTGCTAGGAAAACATGTATACAGCCAAAATAGAAAATGGGAGTTGCATATATTGTTAGTATCTAAAGCATGATACCTATCATAACATGTATATTCTGGTACCATTTTGCTTTTCTTTGCTTTTATCCTCATGCCCAAAGAGGATACTGATAGCTAGTTTCTCTGTAATATACTTGTTTAGCATAGTTTAAATAAATGCAGTTTTATAGCAGTAATAGTGAAACACAAGTAACAGGCCAACTTCAACGCACAGCCTCCATGGAATAAGCAAATATGGTTAATTAACCCATGACAGCATCCCACAGAACAGTACAGCCACAATTGCTACTCCTTGCATCTTCGCTGGCACTGGGAACTGCCTGGGAATGGACTCCAAGATTTATGCTGCTACAAGTCACTTCATTGCTCTATTTGGGGTATTGGCTGCTGACTCTGGGGATGGTGGGACAGAATTTAATGGAGAAAACATGTCAGTACATCCCTTGCTTTGGCCGTATAACAAATACTCATCAGAGGGGAAGTGAAATGAATTACACTAAAATAAAATAGCATCAAATGAATCAAAGGAAAACAATCATTAGTTATAAAATAATCACTACTATCCTCCTAATGAGCTGCTTAGTAAGAAGAGTGTGAAGAGAAGAAAGTTCTTTTCAAGCCTTGCAATTTTCTCTCTTTTCTTAGGGTTAAATGCTTGAATGAGTCAGCTTTTAGAACAAGCCAACAAATAGAGCTGGTTGGAAGATTTCTGCTGAAACAGGTTTTTGTTGGAATTTGCCAATTCATCGAACTTGAAATGTCTGGCGGAGACTGTTCCATTTCAACAGAGCTTCTCTGGATACCAAGCAGGATTCTGCCAGGCAGCTTTTGAAACTGGTCTGGTTTCCTACCAGTCTGCTGGCCCAGTTCCATGGGAGCCCACCTGGCAGATTGCTGCGGGGGCTGGACTTCTCGCAAGCACAGCCAGATAGCCAGATTGAGTGCCCAGGGCTAGGGACTCTAAAGCTTCAAGGATCTGTAGGTCTGGGATCACCTGGCATGAAAACTGTCTCTGAGCCGGAGACCACAAAGCTCTCCCTTTCTCTGAGAATTTTGTGATTTGTTTTTCATTCTAATCAAATCAAACTTAAATCCTCTGAAAAATGGAATTGCTTTTCTCCACACAGCTGCTTTAACAAGGTTTTAATGACACTTTTGAAAAGTCAGCTGCCAACACAATGGCAGTGTCTGCGCTTTCTGCAAGTTGGAGGGGGAGAAAGAAACTGCTATTGGAGAGAAAGGTCTGACATCTCCATGAGAGTTTCATCATCCTACATCCTTGTTAGCAGATACCATTCTGTTCTATCACAGTCTGGAGATACCTGAACATGGGGAAACTGTAAGCATGTAAACCAAGAGCAGGATGCTGAGCAGAAGCAGATTGATCATCCACTTCCAGACAGTAGACAGAGTGCATGGCTAAGATGAGATAGTACACAGCAATGGGAAGAGACTGGAGGACCATCATTCTCAGTTTTTGTGATCGTTCTCACCACAGTTACCTTGGGGGACTAACATGCCTTAAAAACTGCCTTGGGAGTCTGACCTGTGGCTCAACGAATAGTGGCTAGCTTGCCATTTGCTACTCAGACAGGTGTATGAATGCATGAATGCAGAGTGTTAATGGCAAATCCCACCAAAGGTCTAAGAGTAACAAGGCCAAGGTGAAAATAGTTGGGTCACAGTATTTTGTGAAAAAGTAAATCTCCAACACAAACAAATAAAGGGAGAAAAGAAGAGAAATGGAAGACATTATGAAAAACAGATTCTTGGTATTTTCTTGCTTTGCCTAATTACAAAGTCAGTACAAAGTACACTTTTGGCCAAATCCAAATTGTTCTTACAGATACTTCCACCTAAGCATTGCAACTTCTAGAAGTTAGACATCTCCCAAAGGTGTACCTGGTAGCCGTGTTGGTCTGAGACAAAAAGACATACAAAAAACTAGAACTCTTGGTTCCAAAATAATACCTTTTATTAGACTAACTGGAAAATGGCAAGAAAATTGTCCTTCTCTGCAAGCTTTTGGGATCAAAGTCCCTTTGTCAGGCTCTGGGAAAAGCGTAGATGGTACAAGATGGTAAAAAGTCCCCATAGGTAGGAAATAAACTTCATTTTTGCACAGAGAGAGCTGAAGATGGAAGTCTGTCCCTCTGGGCCCATGTGTGTCTTTGTGAGCTGTGTTGAGTGGCTCTTTGACGTGTTAATTGGGTAGAATTCCTTTCATGGAGGTGTCAGATGGCATGCAAGGAGGTAACCCCCCCCCCCCAAAACATGGAAGATGCCAAATTTCGGCTGATTTTGGATTTTAAACTTCATTGCAGAACAACAAAGAAGTTTTTTTTTACCTCCTTGCCCTGAGATGAACATGTGCAGGGGCCTCTGTCTAGGTGACTAGAACAGTTTTGTGGCTGCTGGAGCAGTGGGGATTGCAACTCAAGCACCTAAATTCTTTTTCAAGTCCTATTTAAGCACCTACAAGAACAATTTGGATCTTGTCCTTTGGTTACCATAGCCTATTTGGTGTGTAATGCATAGATTTTTGGCCTCATTAAATTCAATGGCAAACATTTTATTGACTTGAATAGGACCATGATTTCACTCCACATTATGTTCTTCAGAAGTTTGGTTTTACAATGCAACTAAAATGTAGACAGCTACTCAATAGTCTTTTAAATTAAGTCACTTCCCTTTTGCAGAAAGTTCAGTTCAAAGAGCTGGAAATGCACTTGTAAAATACATCCCTATAATCTCAACTAATCCTATGAAATTAAACCATAACTAATTTTGTTTCAGATGAATGATTTATAATACATTCAACTGAAGGGAATGATTTCTATACATAAGGGGATGGAAGTATTTAGACAAAATGAGCTGATTAAGAACATTTTTGATGTGAATTAAATCCGAGTCCTGCAACCTCTAGATATTTTGACACATGCTTGTGGGGGGGAGGGAGGACATGCTTTAATTACAGTGGCTCTGAGAGCCGCTGTAATTAAAGTGCCCGCAGCATCTCATGTATCAGTGTCCCCATGCCTCAAAATGACAGCAGGGGCACTCTAACTATAGCTCATTCAACAAGCTTTCATTAAAACACCCCTGCCATTTTGAAGTGCAGGGGCACTGATACATGAGACGTGGAGGCTGGCTGGAGCATGCTAATTACAACACTCCAGCACACTCGAGTAATCGAGTCCGTTCTGATGTGCACTTACAGCGCATTGGAGCAGCCTCCCAGCATGTCTACAGGCACCCTTAAATATTAACAATTGAACTTTACTCATGTGAGTAATCATTTAGTTTTTAAATATATTAACATAAGTTTGGTTGTTCTATTCTACACATTTTTTTCTTGAAAGTTGATGACTTCTATATTTGTCCATTACTAGTTACATTTCATATTTGGGGTGGTGTTCAAATAACGTGGTAATAGCCATATTACATGGATCAATCCTCTCCCTCGATTCTTCAGTTAAGTTGAGCACCACTCACCGTCACAAGGATTGTGGTATAAAGAAATTTGGCTTGTTTTCAGGAGACAATCAAACTGTCAGGTACCTTGTTCACTTATTTGACACATTTACTTTTTTGTCTAGAATTTTTGCCAGAAAAATATAAAGTAATAACAATAAATAAACTAAAGTAAGTCAGAGGGTAAATCTTCAGCATTCCTATATATAGTAAAAATGGTATTGTATTAGGGGTCAGCAATAAAACACTTGACATAACTGATGCTGCTGAAGAATTCAGTAAAATCTATATTGCTATAAAACATCACAAAGCAACAAAGTCAAAATTCCCATACAGATTGATTTGTTTGGGCTTCCAACTCCACACCTTTTGTTCCCACTAAAGATAGAAGGAAAAACTATAACCCTAATCAACTGTTGTTTTCAATGGGTATGTCTACACATGCGCTTTAATGCACACTAACCTATTTTAATGTCCATTAAAGCGTCACTAAAAATGCTATTTAGTTATTGTCCATTAAGACAGGCAAATGCATATTTTCTTAGTACAGTAAAAGCTTTGTTATCTGGCACCCATGGGGAATGGGGGGTGCTAGATAACAACATATGCCAGTTAACTGAGCAGCTCAAACAGGTGTCTTTGACTGTTCGGGCTGCCGCTTCTCCCACCACGTTTGGGGCCTCAACGCCCCTCCCACAGCATCTCCAACTTTCCCGCAGGCCCCTTCGGTCCAGAGGGATAAGGAGGTGGACCCCACGCAGCCTGCTATGCCCCAGGCCGTGGGGGCTCGGACAAAACGGAAGTGCCACGGTGGGCACTTCCGGTTTCACTTTACCTTGCAAACCAGCATGCTGGTTAATAGAACATGCTGGTTTGTAAGGTGCCCGATAACAGAGCTTTTACTCTGTGTAAAAGTATCTAGTATCACAGTGGAGGTACTAGATTTAATGTGCATTAACTAAAGCATGTTAATACATATTTCAATGTACCCAGTTTATATTCCTTAAAAGATATTCCCTTCTATATGAAAGAAAGGACATCTTTGTCTTTAAAGTTGGAGATAGGTATACAGCGATATACCGTGGGGTTTTTTTTCCTAATGAGGAAACTGCTTTTTGTTTATTCTAAGGATCTGCATTTCTATCCATTAGAGGGAATTCAATAATATTATCAAACAGATTATTTCACATTTTAATTTACTTTCAAACAAATTTTCAATACATATTTTCTACTATTTGACCAAATCCATAAATGATCAACCAGTATGTATCAGAATATCATTTTAATTATTTTTTCCATCAATCACCAATGCCATAGTCACTTATTTGTTTCCATGCATAGATCAGCTCCTTTCTCTGTGCTGTTAAATCCCATGTCCTAGACAATACCCACCTGTAGGCAAACTCTTATTATCAACATCTTTTTTTTTACATTGAAGGTTCATCTTCTTGGGCTCTGATTCTTTTTTTGAATGTTCTTGATTTATCTATTCTGTACTGCTAAACCTAGTCCTAGTTTTAAGTGAAGAATGGCAGAGTAGAGTTTTCACTGGAAATAGAACAATCCATCATCGTAGCTGCTGGATTTGTTGGCTTATACTATGTGCTCCGTTGTGTAACTGAGGCACATTCCCTTACACATGGGAAGCAACCTTTCCCAGAGGAAGGCAAAGGAGGATTTTTTTCCGAGAGTTTGAGCAATGAGACTGTCCTTGCTAGCTAGAGCATAGTCCCCTGTTCAGGTCCATTGGTTTCCTCTGAGCTGGGAGTAGACTTGTTATCATCTGCTGCTCAGCCGTGCAAGAACAGAATGTCATAGTGATGTAATTTGCTCCTTTCATCTGTATCCATGGGGCCTGGACCACTGTCCAGCTTTTGGTGACTTCTTTTTATCTTAAAGATTACTTTGAGAATTATATCAATAGGAATGTAACTTGGGTCATCAATACTGTGCAATCACAGACAACCACGTACTGGATGTTTATGCTAAAACTGTCCACAAGAACATTCACACTGAATCTTCCCATGCCCTAGAGCCACAGCGCACCTTTTCACACCCCATAATAAAATTAGATCTTCAGTATAACAAAAGCCAGAACCTTAAAACACTACAATGAGAGAGCGAGAGACACAAGGGCACTACCTTGGAACTCTGCAATGGCAGGGAATTAGTAGTTTGACGCGATCTGTGCTTATCCTTTTGCTCAGTCTCTCACACTTATGACTTCAAGTTCCTACTGTACCTCTCAGGAATATATATCTCTATCTGTTTACACTATTTAAAGAAAAAGAAGCTATATGATGGCTAAGTTCAGTTATGATATCTATCTTCCTGTGTGCAGACAGTGATAATTCATGAGTGGCACAGCCAGGAATGACTTATTAGGTCTTTCTTCACTAGAGAAGAAAAAGGTCATAAAGTACCTCAGTACATCATGTGCTTTATGATTATAGCTATATTGCACAATACACTTTTTCTGTCCAGTTTACCAAGCATATATCTTTAGTTTATCTACACCTTTCAAACCATACCAGTTGCCATAAATTTGGCACAACCAGATTCCAATCATGTTTGGACTTTAAAAGCCGCAGTGTTTTAATATGTCTTGAAAATGTGACTAGATTGGGAGCTGTTTGTTGTCTCTGATGTCCTCCTCTTCATAAAAGACACAATTGTGACCATAGCAGCACATGTGCACGTGCACACACCCACACCAGCTAACAAGAGCAATGCACTGTCTTTACTCCCCAATAGGCTGGCTACCCACATTGCTGGCAGCGGTACTGGAACATGGGGCAGGGAACAGCATCAGGAAACCCCACACTCCCTATCTAAGGAGAGAGAGGGAATTGTTGGCAGGGCTGGGGACTACGTGAGCCTTGACCTTGGCCTTGACCCTGCCCCTTTAACACTGTGACAAGTGCAATTAGGAAAGTGATCCATGGCAGAGTACAGGTTTGGCACAGATTGATGTTTCTGAAACAGAGGATCACATTGCTTGAGTGCGACTGTGGAGTACAGCTTGAATGCAACTGAGTGCTTGTGCTGCCCTGTTTATAGGGCTTCTGGCAAGGTCAAAAGTAAGCCCAAAGCATTTCTACTAGAGCTGTACTTTGGCATGCTACAAAAACCCGCCAAGAGTTAACCTAATTCATATTACATTAAACAATGAAACATTATTTTGTCTCTGCTATTACAGTAGAGAACATAGAGCCATTCTGTTCAGTGACTGAGGATTTTCTGATGATAATGTTGACAATTCATTTAAGGTCATCAATTCTTTAAGATGCACTAATAATATTCTATAGTTTTACATCCACCTAAAAATCTTTGTCATATAAAGCCCACTTAAACTAGGTACTTAAAGTCAATTTTATTTACCCTTGCTTTTCAGTACAGTTCTCTTATACTAAGTTGTCTATTAATATTCTAGTGCATGGAATATAACTTCCCAGTTACTCATCATGATTCACTATGAGATGTTACAGGAAAGGGTGGGAAGCTCTGGCCTGGGTCGGTGAGGGAAAGAAAAGGTGTACATTTTTCTTGTTACATATCATACATATTATTAGAGCATTTAATCACAGATCAGAGACTTGTTTTACTAGACCCTGAACAAACATAGCAAAAAGTTTTTGTCCTTTTCCCAGGTCTGCCAGGGCTCCATGGAAAAACTGAGTCAGGTAAAAACAAACCCAAATAATTAGCCACTTTGAAATCTGGCATGCGATTTACAGACACACATCTCTTCAGGTATCTGGGCCGCTCTCTTCTGTTCTTTGGTTTTTTAAGAGGGTTTTCTATTTCCAAATCATTAGGAGCTGCTGAAGAAAAACGATCTCCACTTGCTTTCTGGAAAAAGAGGGTTTTTAAAGAAAGGTAGTTATCCATGTTAGTTTGTAGTTAGGGAGAAGATGGGACATAGTTGCACCTTAGAGATTAACTAGTTCAGAGGTATAAGCTTTCATAGGAGAGCCTAGCATCTGATGAGGTAATCTGATCTGAGAACGTATATGCCTCTGAAGGAGTTAGTCTCTGTCCTCTACCCTTTCCTGTTACCATATCCTGCCTTCTGCCTCTTTTACTTCTGGTATTTCTAGAACCAAGCATACTCTGAAATAGAAATTCATTTCTAGTCAGTGTTAACCAAAATGGCCATTTATACTCAAAACCATTTCTTGTGCTAACCATAATGATCGTTAAGCTCTTCTGTGCACTGTGAGATATATCTCATGCAATTCTCCTAAATGGTACCGGCAGTCCAGATTGCACAAACTCGGTTGCAGAATACTTTATTTGTTTTGTTTTAGTTGCTTCTCTGGATTTCAGTTCAAACCCATGGGAGTCAATATAAACATTTTTAATGACTTTAAAGGTTGCTGTATCAAGCCCTAAATTACTGTCTATCTGTTGTCAGCATAGCAGATGTAACAAAGCATCTTGTTTATTTTCTGCCACAGGATGTTTACTTGTTGCACTGTGCAACAGCCCTTTCAACAAATAATATGCAACAATATTGTTTTTTGCCAGGCTTGTGAACTATCTCAAAATCACTGACTTGCAATCTTAGCCACCATCTTTCTGTCCTTGCTGGCTATTTTATATTTGGAAATAACACATTTCCAAATAATAAAATAAAAAATAAAATATAAAATAAAAATTTGCAAATAACAAAATCAAGACTTCATGAGCTATAACTATTTGGAAATGAGCTTCATAAAGATAAACATGAAAGTGTTTGCTGCATCCACCAAATACAGTTAGTGCTTTATCTACTTGCAAGTATTTCTGCTCCACATCAGTTAATCCAAGCCTGGTATATGAAATAACATTCTGTTTACCATTCCTTGACTTCTGTCTTAAAATTGCTCCTAACCTCCCCGGGCCAGCTTGTATTATGATGACTGCTTCTTCTGTTTGGTCAAAAAAGTTTCAAATTCAATGTCCTGAGATATTTTCACTAAAATACTAAGTGTTATTTAGACATCTCACAAAGGTACACTAATATTCTCCATTATTTGAGGCACAAGGCCTTCTCCTCATCTGGGGCAAATCAGCATAGTCCTGTTGAGGTCAAGGAGCTGTGCAGTTATGTCAGCTGAGGATATTGCGCTCATTTAGCTGATAGTGAAGAAGAGGCAGCAAATCTGCCAGGAAAGGAGCAGCAAGTTCAGATGTGAGCTGCTATCAGAACTACAGTCTCTCAGGATTCACGTGAATGATTCTTATTTCTTCGATCAGCTGGCAGCGTTTACAAGATTCATTTTCATTTGGGAGGACATCAGTTAAGCACAGCAACTGATTTTTCTATGATCCTGCAAACCTGATTAGCCGATTACAAATATGCATTGACTCAGTGGTACATATAAGAGAGATATTTAGAAGGGAAAATAAGAATTTATAATCCCCTTTCTTCAAGAGGCTGTCTTGGTGCAATGTTGGAATCTAACTTTTACACTCCCTCCCAACTGCTATGTAAATGCATGAAACTCATTCCAGTACAGACAGACAGAACAGTACCTATTCATTTAAACTCTATGTTTGCAGTTTATGTGGGACTTAAATGATGTAATAGGCTTTGTTCTGACCTATACCATGGTGGTGGTGAACCTCACTCAGCATACACTCTAAATCAAACATACTGTTAGGTGTCATACTGAGTCAGATTAATCCTGGTTAAACTTGACAAGAAGAAATGAGGAAACAAGTCAATACATGAAGTGAGTGAAACTCTTTGTTTTTTTGCCAACTTCAGAAACAATGAATAGTAGGGAAAGGACCTCAGCGTAAGCTGGGAGTAGCCAAAGCTCCACACATTTGCTTTTGACTGTTTTGCTTTTGCGGAAGTTCCCACAAGACAATTATTCAAAAGCTAAATGTGAAAAGCCAGGGTGTGTGACCCTACGTGTGAGGGTGAGTGAACTCAGGATGACTATGCATCATGTTCAGTACAAATATACAGGGGGGAAAAACAAGGATGAGATGCTGCTAAATGAAACTGCATTCCTGTTGTCAAAGAGACATCTGCCAGCCATGCTCAGCTGTTTAAAACCAGCTGAGATGCAGCTGTGTTGACAGCCAGCACTGAAGGATCTAGGCATGCTGTATATCAATGCTCAGAGTATGGGAAACAAACAGGAGGAACTCACCCTCAGAATAGCCAGTTCAAACCCAGACAGTGGGGATTACAGAAATGTGGTGGGATTCATCCCACGACTGGGCAGTTAGCATTAGGGGCTATAGACTCTACAGGTGGGATAGAGAAGGAAAGAAGGGAGGGGGTGTGGTGCTCTATGTCAAAGAGCAATACACGTCCTCTGCCAGCAAAATGGGATTGGAGGAGGGGCAAGCTGAAGTGCTTTGGGTCAAGATACAAAGGAGGGGCAAGCTGAAATGCTTTGGGTCATGGGGAGAGGGATTTAACAGTGGGGGTCTACTACAGACCCCCCAACCGAGGGGAGGAGCTGGACTGGGAATTTTTGGGCCAGGTTGCAGAGGCACTTAAGGCAAGGGATATAGGTGTCACGGGTGATCTAAATTACCTGGACATCTGCTGGGAGAAGCAGTCAGCCAGGTCGGACTGTTCCAGGAGGTTCCTGGCTGAGATACAGGACCTCCACTTAACCCAGGAGGTGCACAATCCCACCAGAGGAAATGCGCTGTTGGACCTGGTCCTGGCCACAGGCAATGATCTGGTAAGGGGGCTCCAGGTCCTGGATCACCTGGGTGATAGTGATCATCGCTTGCTGGACTTCATCATCCAGCGCAGGGTGTCAAGAGCCTGCAGCAAGGTGGTAGCCCTAGACTTCAAGAGGGCCAGGTTCAAAGAGTTGAGGAGCTTGGTGGGAGAGGCGCTGCAGTTCTCAAGGGCAGGGGAACTCAGTGCCCAAGATGAGTGGTTGTTCCTTAAAGAGACGATACTCAGGGCCCAAGGGATGATGATTTCAACAAGAAGCAAGGGGGGCAAGAGTGCCCAAAAGCCTCCCTGGCTCACCAAGGATGTCTGGGAATGCCTGGTTGCCAAAAAGGCGGCATACACCTGGTGGAAGGGGGGAGGGGGCGATCCCCAAAGAGGAGTATACCTCCATTACTCAGGCCTGTAGGGGAGCTGTTAGGAAAGCTAAGGCGGGCATAGAGCTAGGACTAGCATCCAAGATCAAAGATAGTAAAAAGTCCTTTTTCAAATATATAGGGAGGATGAAGGAGGCACCAGGAAATGTGGGGCCCCTGCAAGATATGCTGGGCAACCTGGTGGTTGCACCAGAGGAGAAAGCAGACCTGTTTAACAAATTTTTCACCTCCATTTTCTTTTGCAGGGACCGGGACTCCCCCACCGTGATTCAAGACGGACTTGAGGGGAACGCCTCAAGACCTAAGGTTGAGAAGGACTGGGTTAGAGTGCTTCTGGAGGGGCTGGATGTGTTCAAATCAGCAGGTCCAGATGCTCTCCACCCTAGGGTGTTGAGGGAGCTAGCAGGAGTTATTGCTGGGCCCTTGGCACGGCTTTATGAGTGCCCATGGTGCTCCGGCCAGGTGCCAGATGATCAGAAGATAGCTAATGTGGTCCCCATGTTTAAAAAAGGGAGGAGGAAGGACCTGGGCAGCTATAGGCCCGTCAGTCTAACCTCAATCCTGGGGAGACTCTTTGAAAAGATCATCAAGGAGCACGTCTGTGATGGGTCGGCATCAGGAATGATGCTCAAGGGCAACCAGTGCGGGGACTGTTTCATTACGGACAGGTCACGTCAGACCAACCTGATTGCCTTTTACAATCAGGTCACAAAAGCATTGGATGCAGGTGTCACCGTGGATGTAGTCTTTCTGGACTTCAGCAAGGCCTTTG
>JAGPOW010000261.1:242634829-242647199 GCA_030014935.1 Caiman crocodilus
CAGACCAACCTGATTGCCTTTTACAATCAGGTCACAAAAGCATTGGATGCAGGTGTCACCGTGGATGTAGTCTTTCTGGACTTCAGCAAGGCCTTTGACACTGTCAACCACCCCATCCTCATTAAAAAACTAGGTTACTGTGTCATCGATGCCTACATGGTCAGATGGATTGCTAATTGGCTCAAGAGATTGTACTCAGAGAGTGGAGATGGACAGGTCATATTTGACCTGGGGGGAAGTAGGCAGTGGGTTCCCCCAGGGCTCGGTCCTTGGGCCCACGCTGTTCAATTTCTTTATTAGTGATTTGGACAATGGGGTGAAAAGCAACCTGTTCAAATTTGTGGATGATACCAAAATTTGGGGTGAGGTAAGCACTCTAGAAAAACCTGGATAGGTTGCAGGGGTGGGCTAGCAAAAACGGGATGTGTTTCAATACGGACAAGTGCAGGGTGCTGCACTTGGGCAGTAGTAACCAGCAGCACACTTATAAGATGGGAAACTGCCTTCTTGAGAGCACAGAGGCAGAAAGGGATCTTGGAGTCGTCACTGATTCCAAGATGAACACGGGCTGACAATGCGAGGTCACAGTCGGCAGGCCCTATCGTGCATCCACAGGTGCATCTCAAGTAGGGCCAAAGAGGTGATCCTCCCCCTCTATGTGACACTGGTCAGTCCACAGCTGGAATACCCTGTCCAGTTCTGGGCACCCCACTTCAAGAGGGATGTGGACACATTGAGAGTGTCCAGAGGAGGGCCACCTGCATGATCCAGGGACAGCAGGGCAGACCCTACAGTGAGAGGCTATGGGACCTGAACCTGTTCAGCCTTCACAAAAGAAGGCTATAAATTCACTAGGGGGGACCAGAAGGGTTTGGGGAAGACCTTGTTTCCCCTAGCGTCCCCCAGGATAACAAGGAATAACGGCCACAAGTTGTTGGAGAGTAGGTTTAGATTAGACATCCTTAGGAACTACTTCACAGTCAGGGTGGCTAGGATCTGGAACCGATTTCCAGGGGAAGTGGTGCTGGCTCCTACCCTGGGGGTCTTTAAGAAGTGGCTTTATGCCTACCTGGCTGGGGTCATTTGAGCCCAGTTTTCTTTCTGCCCAGGCAGGGGTCAGACCTGAAGATCTACAAGGTCCCTTCTGACCCTGATTCTATGAGGCCGGAATAGCCAAGTTGCTATGAGTGAAATATTTATCCTTCACTTATTTTAGTGCAAGTTGCTTTTTGCTGATGGGGTTCAGTCTCCTCTTGCCACTTTGGTTCACAGCATTGGCTAGCATGCTGCTGGATCCCCCTGCTGCATCTGGATCTCTAGATGGCAGCAGGGTCTAGGAATGCCTTCCACCAACTCCATCTCGTGAGAAGGTTGAGACACTATCTTTCAGGTTAGGAGCTGGCCACCATCATCCACATCTTTGTGACCTCAAGGACAGGCTACTGAAATGTATTCCATGCAGGGCTGCCCTTGAAAATCATGCAGAAGCTGCAGCTGGTGCAGAACACAGCAGCCTGCCTTCTGACAGGTGTGGGTCATCACGAGCATGTCGTTCTAACCCTCCAGCATCAGCACTGGCTCTCAATAGCTTCCTGGGTTTTAATTCTCTGTGTGGGTTTTGACCCATAAGGTCTTAAGCAGTCTTGCCCCTACATACTTAAGAGACGACCTTCTCCCTTATGTCCCATTGTGTTCCCTAAGATCATCCAAGAACAACCTACTGTAAGCACCATTAGCATTAATTAATATGTTGAGTCTGCCTAGTGAAAACGCATTATATCATAATCTATAGTCACTACTCAGTTCTGGAAGTCCCTTTCCTTTGAGGATCACTAGAGCCTAAGCCTGGGCAACTTTCAAAAGTGCTTTAAGATCTTTTATTTGGACAGGCATTTACCAACCATAGCTAGGCCTCTGTTTAAACCTCTTATTGTAAATGACCTTAAGCCTTATTTGGGGAAGGGCACTATATAAATCACACAATCAATATCTGAATAAATAATTAGCTGATCTAGGATTTTGAAATGTGGGGTGCAAGCAAGATTGGGTTCTGGGCTTCCAGGTCTGGCTGGACACAACTAATGCTTCTGGTTACTCAGTCAGCTTGGGAAGGGGGACCAGGCTACTCAGCTCCAGCAGGACTGGACCATTGGCTTCTGTGGATAGCAGGAGTGGAAGAAGAGTTGAAAGCAGGGGGTGTGACTGCATCACCATACCCCTTGGCTCCACCCTGGTACCATTTATTAGCATCCAAATAACATAACTATCCATTTAGATACCAGCTTTCATCTAGAGGGATCCTGCAGCCCATGGCAAGTTTTCTAGAGAGACAGGTACACTAAAGGATGACAAAGTACTGATGTAAATGGCTCTGGAAGGAGAGTGAAATTTGCCCTTTGTCTGAGATCTAGAAAAGGGCTCTGCACCGCCACACCTGTGGGTTTGGGAAACACGTTACAGACATCTACGTAGGCTATAATCTGGTCCCAGGAACGAGAGTGAAAAAATTTCTGAAAGTTTAAGTTTTATCAGAGAATGGGGGAAGATCAAAAAATAAAATAAAACAAAACCTTCAAGAACCTTTGAAATGAAAGGCAGGGCTGGCAACAGGGAAGATGGGGAAAATGCCCTTCTCCCTGTACTGTTCCTCTAAAGTATCCACTCTCTGACAATGTTGGACACAGTATATTGGAATAAATAGTCCTTTGGTCTGGCCCATAATATCCATTCTTATGTTCTTATCCACAACCTCACTGGTTTCTTTTTTTCCTCAGACCATTTCATTGTGTAGATCACACCTGTTTTTAATAAAAGCCCTCTTATTTGAAGGGGCCAATTATTATTATCAAAAGTGGGTGTCAGTGTGTTCCTTTAAAATAATTCCCTCTGTTATACAATCTTTGTGCCTAATAATCTGTAGTTTCCTGAGGGCTGTATGTCAATACATCACAGACGAGGAGCTGGACATAAAGAGCACCTGCAATGTAGGCACTTGTAAAAGAGACCAAGGCTTTAATAATCCCAATAGTGGAATGTTTTTTATCTGGGGGTGGGTTCAGAAATATGCTAAAAGGTAATAAACAGACTTGGCAATAATAAAACTGGAAACTATGAAAAAGGACACTTAATTCATAGATTCTAGGGTTGGAAGGGAGCCGTCTAGTCTGACCCCCTCCCCCGGCAGGCAAGAAAATGGGCACAAAACCTGGGGTCATGTGAACCCAGCCAGGTGCCTCCAAGCCACCTCTTGAAGACCCCCAAGGATGGGGAAAGCATCACCTCCCTTGGGAGCCCATTCCAGATCCCGGCAACCCTGACCGTGAAGAACTTTTTTCTAACGTGCAGTCTAAATTCTCTTACATCTCGTACTTCTCTTACATACCATAAAATGAAGAAACCAATAAAATCACACATCTCCCAGAAACCTAGAGATGAGGTAATATAGAATTAAGCAGAAAATAATTTTTAATCAAAGCTAATCCATGAAGCAGACATCTGGTTAGTTTAGCAGCAATATAAGTGAGTAGCTTTCTCTACCCATTTTGGCTATTGAATCGTGATTAGGGATTATGAGTTACCTCTTGCGCTGAGGGAAGATTTAACTTCACCTAGCCAAAAGAAGATAGCCAAATACTAGTGCTCAAAGACAGAGTTACATCCCAATAAGCATAAATTAGCCATCAACCTCTGAAAAGTGTGCACAATAATGCCAGGAAAAAGATTTCCTGTCAAAACATAGTGTTTTGTCAAAATCAAAATTTTCCATGGGAAGAGATTAATTTCAGTGGATTTTGCACCAGAGCAATCTGGAACACGATGTTGAATCTGGGTTTCCCAATTCAAATTGAATTAACCTCTGCTTTCAGTTAGGTTTCTCAGTAATTCCTGGACATTTACTCTCATGTTTCCTTTCTTCCCTGTGGTGCCAGCCCCAGCCAGACAAGACTGTATCTCCTACACTGTACTATGGTCTCTTTTTGATCCCAGCCTCTTACAATCCCACAATCATGACCAAGACTATGGAGAGGAGGGGGTTCCCAGAACTACAATTACCATGGTGCACGGTAAAATTAACTTTCTCCTGGTATGGAATGGAATTAGTTTATCTATTTTTTCCTACATTTTCAGAAATTTTCCTTCCAAAAAAAATTCTCTATTTTGAATTTTCATTTGGATAGAGGATTTAAAAGATATTGAATTTTTGTTTCCCCATTATCTCTGGTCAATAGCTCATTCAGATAAGATAATATGAACTTCTCCTAAAAGCAAAGGTGATCTTTTTATCACACCCAGCAGCTGGAAGAAGACACGAGATGTGGTTAAAGTAGGGTAGAGTTTGCTGTCACTGTCATCTTTATAACATGTACATTCCCCAAGCTGGATGTGATTGCCAGTTTGGCACAGTGGTGTATGTAAATTAAGGGAATCTAACAGCCTAGAATAGTTTATCTCATGTTAACTTTCAAGCAGAGACAAGCCAAAGTATAAGAGAAGAGACAGCAGATGGATACAGACCAATAGAGGCGTACACAGAAATAATAAGGCAATATTGCCTGTGTGGAGAGGATAAAACATACATACCATTCAAGGCCCATTTAACAAGACTTCCATGCCTCTAACACAAGAGAATTTCACTTTTAGTCACTTTCATTTATTATGAGAGTTTGCTTGGAAGTAAGTCAATTGTGGAAATTTTATTTTCATTCTAGATAACAAAACCTAAACTACGTTTTTCCACAAAAGCCCTGCAAGTTGTCATCCCGTTCCTCACTCCCCCTGACTTCTTGCTGTAAGTCTCATGAACATGAGCTTCTTGTGTTGTCAGAGAAGAAACCCCAGGATGTTCCAATGAAAAATACAAAATTAAACCTCATCGTGTTGAATGGATCATTTCATTTTACCTCCATTATGTCCATGATTAATTTGACAGTTTTGACACTGCATTCAAATTAGTTATTGCATCTGTAAAATCACATGCATTTTTTAAAAACCCTATTTGAGACGCTGTCTCTACAGGTCTGCTCTCTGAGCTCTACTTCTGAAAAAGAAAACTAGGGGAAGTGTATGGATAGGCATCCTCTGATGGTTTGTTTTGACTTACAGGCACTTCACAGTGGAAAGATCTGTTTCATTTGTAGCTTTTAAGCAGTTTAAATAGATGATGTTCAGGCTAATTAAGCTACTGATCACTCCATCCATTTACCAGTAAAGCTCAGACCACAATCAGGCTATTACTTCTTTGAAACAATCCAATATTCTTGGAAATCATGTTCTAACTAGGTTGCTAATAAGGAGTATGCATACTCCATGAACAGATTATTATTAACATGGGCACATAAATCTGACTTTATTAGCCACTTAATACTAATAGCATAGCATTTGCTGTTCAATTTATTGAACACTCACTACTTATGGGGGAGGGGAAGAGACCTAATCCAGAAGTGTTTATTGGTAATGCATCAATTACATTTGTGGAGAAAAAGCATTTTCATCTGATTTCAGTAGTTAAATGCCTTAGTGAACAAAGAAACAGAATTAATGCCCCTGGAAATTATTCCATTTAAACAGCAATCTTTCTTGAGGTACTAAAAGTATTTATCTCCAAATGCACACCTATTTACCATAGATGGTGTTTATGCCCAGTGCATTAGAATGGCTTTCTGCTATAATTTAAATTGCAATGCTTCCTGTGACAAGGTATAAAGGCTCCCAGCTTGTGAGGTACAATTGGATTCTTGCCATGGCTGCTCTGAACGGAGTTATAAAATGGATGGGGAACTATGAGAAGAGGCTGTATCAGCTCCTTCACGCCAGCAAAGCCATAGATGGTTATTAGTCAGTGCTGTGAGTTGATTTGTTCTGGTTTGGAATTTTGGCTTTGGAAATGAAACAGGAAGAAAGAAAAAGGATGGAAGCTGATTGTATTTCCTCGAGCAGTGAGTCAGCTCCTCATTTTTGCCTCTTGTAATACAGTAATGCCAACCCCAGCTGTTAAAAAATCAGGGCAAGGATCCCCAATTTTTAAAAAAAACATGATTTAACATAATGAGGTTTTTTTTAAACAAAATTCTGGATTTTATTTGGCTCTTTCATATTTTAAAGCTTTTATCTGCCATTACGAGTCTGCAAATCACCACCTATCCTAGGACGTGCCATAACATCAGAAGAGCTGCAATGGTATATCATTTTTTTCAAACATTTACTTTTTCCTTGTTTTGTCTCTGCCCCAAAAAAGTATCTTTTTAAGAGCCTGAAAAATCCTTTCAGCTATTTTGGAGTTATAGGAGTGTGATTCATACTTAAAAAATTGAGCTACCCTTTCTGGAACACAACTAAGGTAAAAACAGAGAAATCAGTTTCAATTCTCCAGCTGGCCACCCTTTGATGCACGGGTTCTGACCTAGGCAGAGTTTGGACAGTAAAAGTGTTTCACAGTATGAAAAAAACTGTGTTTCTAAACTGATGCCAATTTTCTATTTAGATGGCTATATGCAGAACTGCAACCACTGCAATTAGCATTTTAAATTATGTACCTATCCAGGCTGAATTGCTGCTAACTCCTCCAAACTCTTTCTTCCTACACTTTATGCTCCTTCCTTCAAGTTCAGTTCAGGGTACTACAGAGAACTGAGCCTAAGACAATGGGATGAACTTCCACAAAACCAAGAGCCCATACAACCCCACACAGTTTCTAAGCACAAGCAATATATCTGACCTTGCCTCCTCCAATACACATATAGAAATCTGTAGGTGCATGTATGTATAATATATAAAAAAGAAAATGTCCTTATGCCCATGCTTCCCTGGGTGTGAATAGGGTGAGAGACCTGACAATTAGTTATTGCCTAGTTACAGACATTACATTTATAACAGTATAAGTATATGCTCAGAAACTGGTCTGCACCTGTAACCAAACAGAAATTCAGTGCACATGGACCAGTTTAAAAATGGCAGAACCCTGTCTAAGATATGCCTGGATGGATGTAGTAGCAAACTTAAGTGATTTAGATTAGACTGGTCTATGGAGCTCCTGTACTAGATCCCCTCCTGATTCAAGTTTGGTTGGAGTTTCCCAGCACCCCAGGACGCCTTGCATGTCCCTGCTAACCCCTCCTTTCAGGCCAGGTTGCTGGCCTTAGCCATGCTCCAGCCAAGCATCAGGTGGCCCTGCCTTCAGCCTCTTATCTGTCCCCAGCCCTGGCCCCTGCCAGGGCAGGGTAATGGGGTGCCCCTCCCCAGCTGTCCTAGCTTGGGACTGGGGGGCTGACCCATGTGGCAAGGGCCTCCACTTCACCCCACAACTGCCCAGTCCAGGTGACAACCAGGCAGTTCCCGACCTGGCTTCTGCCTGCCCACAGCAACAGCAGCCAGCAGTGGGGAGAAGCATGGAGCAGAAACCCCTGCCACGCAGGAAAGGCCATAGCCCCATACCTCCTTTCTCCCCCCCAACCCTGAGCCAGCAAAGATGGGGGGCCTACCTACGGCCACTGATAGGGGAAATCAGGAGCTGGAGCTGGGAGCTGGCAATGCCAGCATGGCTAGGCAGTGGTGGAGGAGCTGTGGGAATAGAGTTCTCTACCATGGGGGCCCCTCCAGGATGTTCTGGCTTGGGTATGGGAGGAGCCTTCGCTGCCCTTCCTTCCCTGCCACTGCCTGGCCCTGCTGAGAGCTCCAGCTCTGAGCTCTGGCTCCCGCTTACCCCTGATAGCAGCAGCAAGTGGGGGAGAGCAGGGAGCGCCACACTCCCAGCTCTGGCCCAGCTCCCCAGAGCCAAGCCAACACATCTGGAGCGGGGGCTGACCCCCACCACTGCTGTCCACCACTGGCGGGAGGGTGGGGCTAGGGAGAAAGGCCACGCTGGCTAATCAGGGGTGGCTAGCTGCTCAGCTGGACTTAGCCATCTCCAGCAGCCTGCTGGGAGGCATGAGGGATAGCCCTCAACCTGCTGGCCTTCGCTAGTGCAGACACCCTGTATGCCCTCCCACCAAAGGGTGGATGTCTGTTCTGTTTACTTCCACCTTGGCTTTTAAAATGCCTGTACCTGGCAGCCATGTGTAGTATGTTACTGGAAGATACTTGGAAACAACAGGAATAAGTATGGTATAAAACCTATATCACAGAAGAGGGCCCAATTCCTCTGGAATTCTAGCTTAACAGTGACTTTTTTAACTGAATTGCATTGTTCAATACCATCTTCTCCTATGAAGTATGTGAGAGGCAAGGATTTCTTATGATATCTTTTATGGGACCGACTATATAGATAGCATGGCTGCGAGAAATTTTACTTGGCATTTCATTTCAAATCTATTTCAATGTGTTTCAACCTCAAAACAACAAAATCAAAATGAAACAAAAGCTTTCAGAACAGCTTTGAAATGAAACAAGGCAACTCAAAAGGTTTCAAAAGTTTTGAACCATTTCAAGTTTTGAAGCTAGGCTTACTGGCTTCACCAGCAGTCCCAGGCAGCAGCACCCGCCTCCTGTCATCCGGCAGGCAGATTGGGGGCTCACCCGTACCCCCCAGGAGGGTTGTGGGGGCTGTGCTGGACCCTTCCCAGGAGTGAGGGCCCCTGATCTGCCTGCCAAATGACAGACTGCAGCCTGCACCCAGCGCCAGGAAGTTCAGAGCTGCTGCTGGCCCCAGGCAGCAGCACCTGGCTCCTGTCACCCAGCAGGCAGATTGGGGGCAGATCCCCCGGGAGGACTCTGGCACAGCCTCCGCAGACCTCTTGGAGGTGCCAGCAGACCCCCGATCTGTGCATGGGATTACAGGAGGCAAGTGCCACCACCTGGGGCCAGTGGCAGCACCGATCTTCCCAGCACTGGTCCCAGCCAGCACCACCTGCCTCCTGTTATTTGGCAGGCAGATCGGGAGCTTGGCCACATCCCCAGAAGGGCTGTGGGGGCTGTGCCAGACTCCTCCCAGGTGTGCGGGCCCCCGATCTGCCTGCCAGGTAATAGACCAGCACTGGGTACAGCCCACACCCAGTGCTGGGAAGATCGATCCTGCCTCTGGCCCCACCTGCCTCCTGTCATCTGGCAGGCAGATCAGGGGCCCACACCCCTGGAAGGAGCCTAGCACAGCCCCTGCAGCCCTCCTGGAGGTCAGGGTGAGCCCCCAGTCTGCATGTCTGCTGTATTTTATGATTCCTCATTATAACCTATGTGCAAAACAGTGAAACAGTATCAAAACAGCAAAACAATTTTGACAAAATGAAATGAAACATTGCTTTTGAAATGAAACAACACTCAAAACAAAACACTGTCCTGTTGAAACAGAAGCCAAAGCGGAATGGTGCTGTTTCACACAGCCCTAGTGGAAGAGAGAAAGTTAGACAAACCTTTGAATGCAAGACACTCTTTGTCAGGTCTCTGATCACAGGAAGCTAGACACAGCAAAAACCAGCAGAGGCAAGGGGGTAAGAGAAATTCTCAGGGGTAGCAGACCCACAGTTGGCAGAAATATCCTATATAAAGTATCCTAAACACCTCTGCTGAAATTGTAGCCTTTTCGTGCTACATGTTTTGTCATGCTATGTAATGTGCAGACTCCTAGTAAGAAACAGTCCCTGCCCCAAAGAGCTTACAGTGTAAATCAATATGACCTCTAAAAGATATGAAGATGTAAGAATTCCTACTGTATTATTGTAACCCTTGGGTAAGGTGTTGATGGCAGGGTTCCTCTTAAAATTAATAAATACCATGGGCTTTAGTCCCCACCTGTAAACACAAGATTGACGTCTTCCATAGATGTTGTTAACAAGAAATACTTCTCTGCTCACAAGTCTTGAGCCTATATAAAACAAGGAAAGACTTATTAAGAGACAAAAAGACATAGCAACGAGTCAGGAAAACAAAGATATAACCTGAATTAAAGGACTGCCTTGAGAGATACCATAATGGAGAGGAGAGTGTTTTTGCTGAAACTCATAGTCATTTCTTTGTCTTTGGAAGAGACTGATTTGCAGGTACTGCATGGGCACAAAGCATTTTGTACATCTAAAATTCCATTAATCTATATTTTATTAATGCATTGACTGTATGCACAGGCTACTGTTTCTTTTGCCTTTGAGTAAAACATCAGCATTTAGAGCCTGATCATGCAAGATGCTGCATGACCTCCATTCTCATTGGAATAAGTTTGCCAGATCAAGTTCTTAGGAAATTACTTGAATGTTGAAAGTTTAGCATGTGCTTAAGTGCTTTGCTGGATAGAGGCCAGACTGCTCAGCACCTTCCATGATTGAGCCCTTAGTCTTCAAGGCATGGCAATATTCTTGAAGAAAAAAACATTATCTACAAATCTTTCACCTAACAACACACAAACCTGCTTAATTCATAAGATCTGAAGAGTTCACAGCCCCAAGGTGTTATGACTGCAGGATCAGATTGCTTCACTGTCTGAACAGTCTTACACTTCTTGCTAGATAAGAAATGACAGCTTGTGCAATGCAACAACTAATGGGTCATTCCACTGCAACTGTTAAGAATGGTTAGGATGACACACATTTAATATTTACAAGCTAGACCAAATGTGCAAAGATAAAAAGAAAAGAAAAAGAAAACCTAAAAGTGCTTTGTACTGTACTAATATTCATTACAGAGTCAGTGGCCATTAGAGGGTAATATTCTCATTTCAATTAGCTATATGGTATCCTCCAACCTGCTGAGAGAGAGAGAGGGAGAGCGAGTGCGCGTGCACACGCACACACATTCATGGAGATCTTTTAAAATGCACAGCCTCAAGGGACAGTTAATTCAGTCTTTCTATCAGGTCAGTACCTGTGTCAAGTATTCAAATCATATCAGACAAAATGGAATGCCTATAAATGTTAGTGCTCATTTTATTTCATAAACATCCTGTCCTTGTGAAATGGAGTCCTAGGCATCTCTTTTGAAAATTCAGTAAGATGCTTATTATCATTCTCATTAGCTTGCCCTAAATAGCTGCAGTTGTTTCCCTCTTTAGGTGTTAGTGAAACAGCTGCTGGAAATATTCAAATCATGCTGGTGACCTTGTTAAAAAGGAGCATTCACCCCTACTAGGACTGTAATCTGTAAGAGAAATAATAATAACTTGCCTGTAGAGAGATTATAAATGTCATCTCTTTTTTTGGTGGTTGAGGGAATTTTATTGTTTCCCACAGGACAGTTCTGAGTGTGCTTTTCACCTTTGAGTGGGAGGAAAAAGAGTTCACATTATGAATTCTGTTATACATAAAGGATGAAATTTAACACTCTGCAAAGTTCCAAATCAGGACCGGTATGTACCAATTGATCCTGCCCTGTTTAAATGTTGAGTGGGATATAACAAAGTGATGCATAAGCCTTGGACTAGAGAGGGTTGTTTTACCCAAACCAGTTAAGATTGAGTCCAGACAAAATTCACAATTGGAAGTCTGTTCTAATTTAACCATAGATTGATGCATCCATTGAATGAATTTTGAGGTTTCCATCAACCTTAAAATGACTGAATCTGTAAAAGCAGAAATGCTGTAGTGGGGTTGGAGTGTTTTAGCTTTGATGGTCCAAGAAATATGAAAGACAAAGGCAGTTTGTGGGGGGGGGGGGTTGTTTGTTTATTTGGTAGTAACTTTTCCTGGACTAACTGTCTAGTTAATAGAAACTTTTAGGAATAAGGCACGCTTTTAGGCATAAAGCAGCTTGTGCCCAAAATATTGTTCAACATCTCTCCCAACTATAGTTGGTCCAATAGAAGATACGACAAAAAGAAGCCCTTAACTCTTGCCAAGTTTAAGAACACAATGGGAATTCTACCAAGCAGATCTTGGACTGAAACCTCCACTGCAACATGAACATACACATGCAGTGAGGCTGCTCTGACACGCTGTAATTACAGTGCATCAAAGCAGACTTGATTAACCAAGTCTACTACAACATGGTAGTTACCACGCTCCAGCAGACTCCAGCATCTCTTGTGTCACCGTCTGCACACTAAAAAAATAGTGGTGGGGTGCTTTAAGTGAAGCTTGTTCGATGAGCTTTAGTTAAAGCACCTCCGCCACCATTTTTCAGCATGGGGATGCTGATACACATGATAGTCTGGGTTCTTTAATTAGAGTGGCTTTCTGAGCTGCTCTAATTAAAACATTCCCCCCTGCCCCACTCCCAGAACATATCTATAAATGCCCATAATTCTCTATCTTTTCTATGCTGCTCAGTACAGTGCTTTGTAGAAGATTAGTTTTGGTATTTAGCTTCATGTAATCTTCCAGGTTTTTCTATATGCCCACAAGCTTGCCTAACTTCTCTCATCTATACAGTTAGTTCAATAAAAGATATCACCAAAAACATGCCTTGTTTCTGCATGCCTATTTGCAGAACCCAATTCCAAATAATGTTATTTTGC
>JAGPOW010000261.1:242647299-242678022 GCA_030014935.1 Caiman crocodilus
CACCAAAAACATGCCTTGTTTCTGCATGCCTATTTGCAGAACCCAATTCCAAATAATGTTATTTTGCATCTCCACTCCTAAGACATCACTTGAATACTACATTTAGCATTTATTAAGGTCTTCATTTTTAAATTGCTGTTTTGTATGGAGTATAAAATAAAAGCAAAATACTTAGTGAACTGAGTGGTCAAATCTATTATCAGTTCTTCCTGATAACTCCCATTTCTAACTTAAGGTTTTCAGTATTTTGTTTCTTTTAGTATCTCATTTTTCTTACTCCATCTAAAACAGGATTTAATTGTATTCTCAAGAATGGAAATAATAATTTTCAGGTATTTGACATTCCTATCTTTGAATGATAAGTGACAGAGTATTAAAAGGGAATATTTTTATTGCTGTTGACTAAATGTATTATCCTGAAATAAAACCGAATTCTTTCATGACTTGCATTAAGCAAGGCACAGACTGTTCACAGGCTTTTATCGAAAGAAACACATTATCTGTATATAATAGAACTTTACTTGCTATACCTTTTCCTCAACCCCCTTTTTTTTTAAATTGTTATCCTTATGGCTGTTGTTAGGGGCTCAATTTCAGGTGTAAACAATAATGAAAAAAGGGCCAATCCCTTATCTACAAGGGAAGCATACAGCTTTGTAACAGTTTAATATTTAAGGTATTTTTTATTGTAATAATGAAATTTGGGTTTGACTCAAAGTGCTGAGGGTGGTAATGCAGAGGTCATATTAAATATATACCTCTGACTCTTTACATCTGTGGTTATACATAATCTAATCTAAATCCTTCCTGTGCTATCAAATATCACTTAGGGCATGAACAAGTCTTTGCTAGCTGTGTTTGGTATACGCATACATACACATTTAAATAAATAAGAGAAGGTTTATTTACTACTAATGCATGTATTGTATTCATGTGTGCATAGATATAAGTGTGTGACAACAAACAGGTCAAGGCATTTTGCTATCAGTCCAGAAGCATGAATTCAAGATTTGCTCTGGACTCAGGCTGAAAGCCATCCTCAGTAAACTCTACTGTTAAATGTGGTCAGATGTGATGCTGGTCACATCACTCCTTGATATCCCTCATCTATACAGTTAGTTCAATAAAAGATATCACCAAAAACATGCCTTGTTTCTGCATGCCTATTTGCAGAACCCAATTCCAAATAATGTTATTTTGCATGGTCAAACTAGGTAGAAGATAACCCCTACATTCTTGTCTTTGGTTTTCAGAGACAAGCATTTACTTACTCTACTGTCTGGAGTCTACCATGTCAGATTAGGTGCATTCAGTGTATATGTCAAGTAATTTGACTAGAAGGCATCATAGCAAAGCTGTGTTGCCAGCTTAAGTCATTGATATCCACTGCAGCCAATCTCATCCCCAGCTGCATTGACTCTATCTTGCTTCTAAACCTTCATGGGTAAGGCTGAAACAGTGAAGTTAACTGCAAATATTCCTCGCTATTATATCAATTCCATGCAAATAAAAAAGAGAATATTTTTAGGAAAACTGAGATATTCAGAAGTCAGGAAATGACAAAGCTAAAGTCGTATGGACATTAACACAGTACATTATAGTGTAGCTCTTAACATCAGCCTGTGCTGTTTTTACATAGGGACCCTACTTCCTGCAGGATTCCTTTGTGCAATATTAAAAACACTTGAATCAGCGTTGTGTTTTTGCAGTCTCCCCCAAGCCTATTTAAATACCTCCAGGTACACAAATACACAAAAACTGAATACACAAATGCAAAAAAAAACCCTGAATGTCAGTAGTTAATTAGCCAAACAAGGGATTATTACTACAATTCACAGATTTTTCTGTTATAAACAGAAAATTAATTATTTGGCACATTAAATTAACAAGTTAAATATTTTGAATTATTAAAACATTTGACTTTGTATTAGTCTACTTGTCTTCCCACTCCTATATGCATATTATAAACATGATCTAGCTAATAATCATTCAAAATTCTACCCATATTCCACCAGTTTCATTGGTCTAAATGTGGATTTAGCAAGCCTGGGGCCTTTGAAACAACAAACAATTTTTAAAAATAATTTACTTGATAGCAAACCGGAAAAGTCCATCTCTCAATTATCTAATAAATTAAAGTCTGTTGTGATGAAAATATAGAGAATGAGAAATTCTGGTGGTATGAAAGGAGCCATCAGTTAATACAGAGAACCCACAGCTGTGGCCATTAATTACCCTGTTGTTCCCATTCTACCAAAAGGGCCAGCTTCTCAGCTGGTGAAAATCAATTTAGCTCTAATATATTTACAGTATCAGAGGGGTGTGCTGAAATCTCTAGGCCAATGATCAGGCAGCCTCCTTCAATAACAAGTAAGCACAATTTGCCATTTACTTTAAAAGGTTTATAATAATAAAAGCAAAAGCACTTTGAATATTTCAACAAAAGGTTATATTTGCTCTCAGGTTTTGTCTAAGAAGATATTTTTTTAAAACGTGTATGCATCGTGAACTTTTTAGGCTACAGCCATAAAAAAAATAAAATAAAGGAAAGAGTGAAAGCTAGCCTGAGTCTTGTCTCCAAAGGCACATTTTATCTCTGTCAAAAGCTTTTCTATTTCCTCCACATCATGAAATTTCCTTGTGGTCTTTCCTGTTGTTACCATTAATATAGCAGGTTTTATGTCCTTATGACACTTTTCCCTAGAGATTGCCTAGAGAAACATTTGCAAATGTCTTTCTTCCTAGCACTGTTTCCCTAGCCACATCTGCATGTATTTATAATTGCTTACTCTTCCGTTCTCCTGGTGTCCTGCTTACTGTTTTTTAATTGCTTTCTTCTGAATTTGCTTTTTATCTAATACCTTTAGATTGTCATTATCCTAAGTCTGGAGGTGCATGTGAGAGAGGCTTCTGTGCTCCAACAGCTAGCATCCCAGTAAGCCGGACAGGGGAAGGGTTCAATTCTGACAGTATGTTTATGGACAGAGTAATGCCTAGGAACCTGGAGAACTCTACTTTCAGGAAGTGCCTGATATGACAAGCGCTGTGAAGTAATAGACAAAATAAAGCATATACAGTGCCTTCTGTGACAGAGAAACTAAATACATTTTCGAATTACCCCAGCAATCCTGTCACAATCAAATTGTTTCTTCAGGGAAAATCATACCTTTCAAAGCAAACTGCATGTGCTGAACAGATAAATTCTTATTCACACAATATAGTGGGAGATGGGCAAAAAGTCCATCTAAACAGTAAAAACACTTTTTCACTATGAATACACAATCTAAATGGACACAGAAGACAGGTAACATAAGTGCTGCACAGAGGCTTCTTCAACAGAATGCAAAAAAGGCATAGGCTAACGAATTGAAATCAATTAATTGAAAGATATTGACAGACCATGAAAACATCACACCATCAGAAGAGCCAAATGCAAGGCTGCTTCCTGGCATCAGAGGAAAAAAATGGTTACTCTCACTTCGACATCAAGCCGCACATGCAAATTGGCTTCTATAAGGTTTTTGTTGTACAATACTAAAACATAAAGGCCTAAGTCTCAGCAACCCAGAGGAAAATTCTTCAGTTCTCAAGAGTTAAGAATAAAAAAAGACTGGGTGTTAACTTGTATTAAGTGTCTATAAATATGGCATAAAACTTAAAGGAAAATAATTTATAGTTAAGTATGTAAACAGGTTATGGCATTTGCATTTAACTTTGCGATCTTGAATAAATATGACAAAGATGTTCTGGTAATTTTCCTGAAGACTGTTTAATATTATGATAGTATGATTATATATATTAAATAACGTGTAGGCAGGGCCGTCCCTAGGGGGTGTGAATCGGGGTGCTGCCCTGGGCCCTGTGTTTTGGGGGCCCGGTGGAGCCAGGCAGAGCGGTGCGGGTAGTCCGCTCTGCAGTCAGCTTCACATCCAGCTGCTCAGTACCCATCCCCTCCGCCACCACCGAATCCACCACTGAATCTGTCACCTTCAGATACTCAGCAAACCCCCCGCCACCAAATCTGCCACCGGCTTCCTTGCGTCTGGGGATGGGGCCCTACACAGGCTGATTTGCCCTGGACCCCACACCCTGCTCAGGTGGACTCTGTGTGTAGGCACTTGGAGATCTCTACTTTTAGGAATTTCAGAGAAGACAGTATACAGAAAGAAAATAATAGTGCACCACTCAAGCTTGCCTCTTTCCCTGAAGAGTGAACATATTCAACAGACTGTTTAAAAATTTAAGCTAGGGCCTTTAATTGCAAGGTCAGAGCTAAGAATTTGTGCTGGGATTGTCTTGATATCAAATGTATTACTTTTTTCATCATGCCTTTCTCTCCACAGATACTAAGAACAAGAAAAAAAATTGTTCTTCTTTCCCTGTTCTTAGGTTTCCCAATGGGTCTTCCAGGTTTACCCTGACTTACAGGACTCACACTAAACATTTAATCTTTTTTCACAGATAAACAGTTAAGGTAAAATGTTCACAAGTATGTGGGGGACTTAGGAGACTGAATCCCATTAATTTGCAATGAATCTAAGGTTCCTAAGAGCCAGTACATTTTTAAAGGTACTTCAACATCTAATGGTACAAATTGGATAGGAGTCTCTGCTCTATTCAGCAGGGCTTTCCAAAGCGGCCTAGTTTAAAACTCTGTTCTGGTTATCTCCTCAGCTTTCATAAAATTATCATTGATAACTTAGGCTTTGAAGACTTCATGTTGTGATTTTCTTTATACTGGCTAGGACAGATATTACACACAAACTGGTATAAGTGATAAAAACCAGTCTAAACTTGTAACAGAACAGAAGGGCTAGGGACAGATGTTACATAAAAAAACAGCTTAAGTGATCAGAAACTGGTTTAACCCTGGAAAAGAACAGACATTCAGCACACATGAACTGCTTTCCAAATGCCCAGAACTGGTTTAAGATAAACCTGCTTGAATGTAGTATCAGACTTAACTGGTTTCGGTCAAACCAGCTTATAGAACTTCTGTTCCAAATCCTGGCTCAAGTTAACTCACAGCTGCCCATCATCTCAGGGTGCTTTGCCATCCTGGGCTATGTGGTCTGCTCCAGCAGCCTTGCCCGCTCTGTTCCTTAGTCTGCTTCCTGCCTGGATCCATCAGACCACCAGGTGGGTGGGGCAGGGGAGCAGACCCCCAGACCTCCCTAGCCAGGGTCTACACAGCACGTGGGGGGGGGGGAAAGACCCTGTGGTGGGGGCTTTTCAAGTCTCGGTAGCCCTCCCCCCTCCCCCCTCCCCTTTCCCAACTGCTGATTGCTTCAGTGGCTGTCATAGGAGGAAGGAAGAAGTTGTCCCAGCCAGGTGTCTTCCCATGCAGTCTAGCATGGGGGCACTGGGGAGCCCCCACATTGGGGGCTTCTTGTCACCCCAGCCCAGGGCAGCTCCAGGGAGCTGGCGAGAATTCTCCCCCTCCCGAACCCCAGGGCAGCTTGCCTCAGCCCCTTCATTTTTAACTCCTATTAGACAAAAGTAACTTCTTCTCTTGCCCTTTATTTCCATACCTCCCCTGCTGATAATATTAAGTCACTCAGGCAAATGTCTACTCTCATTCATCACTGTATATCCAAAGTAAGTCCAGCAACTTCACTTCTAGATTTACACCTGTAGGATTAGATCCATCTCCTATTTGGAATCTTCTCCTAACTTTAACAAGAGCTCAGTCATATCTTTAAAACGTGGTTCCCATTTTTGTTCCCCAATTTGTTAGGCTAGACTTGCTTCTCCAATGCACAAACATTATAGCATATTAATTGATTCAAATGGAATTAAATCCTGAATCAGTAACTTTCTGGTATTCAGATTCTTTCCCTACTCCAGCCTGGGGCTTCTTTATGCCAACAAATTAATATTCAGTTTTTGTTAGGTTCAGTCAGTTTAACTCAGACCTAAATGTTGTTAGTAATTGGGAATAATGCACCTGAGCTTTGACAGCCTTAGCAAAACCAACCTGAACTACCGAACCTTATGACCCTGGCAATAGTGTTAGATGCTTATTTCCACAAGTCAGACATAAACACGTCTAATGAGAAAATACCAACAAAGTGTAAACAGAACCATAGACACTTGCCCATTCATAGTTAAAACTCAGAAGAGGCCAGAGTTACAGCTAGATCACAGGTGTTGGCAGCGACCCACATCACTACATTCCAGGGATAAGAAAGCATCGTGCCATCCATTTTGTTAATTAAAAATATGCCTTAGTCACTGTCTTTGCTGACTTAAAGCTCTTCTCTACAATTCCTTTCTTAGAAGCATACATTCCTTTCTTAGAAGTGTACACAGAGAGATATATAATGTAATGCCTATGTTAACAGTAATGCTTCTTATGCTATGAGTCTTTAGAACTACTTGAAACCCCTTTCCTTGTTAGGGTGATCTATGGCAATGTTAGTAGAAATAAGAATAAGATCTGACATCTTTGAAGATGAATTACAAATATTAATTCATTATTTTAGAAGAATTAGCTAATATTAACTAACTATTGCTCCCATTTTATAAATGAAGGAACTTAGGCATGAGAGGCTTGTTTCTCTGCCACCTTGGCTATCCAGTTTTTCTGACTTGAATCAGCATTGTAGCTCTGCATGTAGCACGTGTAGAGCCAGAACACTCCCCGAAGGCAAGGAAGTGTTTCCCATTTATCAATGGGAATCTGGGTTACCGAGAGAATTCTTAGCGGGGTTCACTAAAGGAAGTGTATGACCAGGCAAGGAATTGTACCCTTATCCCCCAGCCTAAACTATCACCCTAAATGCTGCATCATCTTTAACCCATGCTTTCACTCAGTACTACGCTGCAAATACTATCTGGAAAAGAATAGCCAAACCAGAACTTTGTGCTCACTTTGAACTCACTGGGCATAGGTCATGTGGCAAAACTGAATGGAGTTTCAGAGGGTTGTCCCAAGGTACGAGTGAGTGGTACAGAAAGCATTGCTAGAGTCGTGTTGGAGAGTTGTGTGAACAATTCAGCTACAACATAACCTCTATTTGAATTGCTGAAACATTGATGAACCTGTGTTGCTGTTCTGTTCACATGCAAAAGCAGGTGTTTGTTCACCCGGTGGCCCTTTCTTCTCTGCTTCTTTTGCATTGCCAATTCAGCCTATCAGGTCCAGTCTGTGAAACAACAGGAAACAGAAACTTGAGTAGTTCGTGAAACAGTCTACAGGTGTTTCTTCCCCCCAGGCCCATTTTCAGTTCTGCTGCTAAATTATTGAGTTCACGGAAACAGCATGATCCTCCTAAATTGCAGTTCGCCCCTGAAAAATTGATTTCTACATATGTCATTGTGGGCTTCTATGTCTACTCCTTCTCAGTCACTGTCTCAGATCTGCTTAATTTGCAAGTAAAATTATGGTTTTCCCCCCTCTAATAGCCAATCCTGCAACTTCAGTCTGAAAGGCAAACTTGGGTGTTTTATACTGCTTAAGCCTGGCAGCTGCATCAGCTATATCGGAACTTCCCTTACAATATGGTTGATGATGATTGAATAGAGTTCATCTCTCTCTTGCATAACCCTGCAATCCAAACTGAAGTAAAAACAGTTTTTAGTAATATTTTAAAACCCAGTTCTACTACCTTCATTCACTTTAGTCAAGTAGTCCAAGATGACTAATTCCTCAGTACAGTCTTAGCCTGCATGAGTGAGGGAGAACCAGTGTATCCTTAGGAAGTCAAGGGCAAAGGCCCAGCAGCTCCTTAAGGATAGCATTGTTAAGTCATTCCAGTTTCTGAAAGCCATGACACACAAGGGAATGGCATGGGCAGCAGCATGTCTGGCTGTCTTTCAGTCCCCAGCTTGAATGTCTAGATACCTATTTATCACTGGATTGGCAGCCTTAGGAATGAGTAAGTCTCAAATTCATACGTGCCTCTTCAGTAAAAGTAAATGTGCCAGATATACCGTAAAGCAGATCTGCTAAGTGAGGAGGAGAGAATTTTACACATTTTACTACTCTCCACAGTAGAATAATACTTTAAAGATTGGGAGTGCTGATATTTTCCCCCTCAATTATACAGGTCTTAAGCAGACATTGTGGAATTCCTTGAGATTTATATCAGAGACAGGCAAGAATCCAGCCACCATTAAGCATAATAGCATAAAATATTAGGTAAAGAACCCATTATTAAAAGATGTAAATGATGACTAGAAAGTCTAATTTAAGAATTTATAGTAAAATCAAAGCGATTTATTGGTCCATTTCTTATAAGGCTTGTTGACATGTACTAATAAAAAAGTGCCA
The DNA here is from genome assembly GCA_030014935.1 of Caiman crocodilus. NCBI lineage: Eukaryota > Metazoa > Chordata > Crocodylia > Alligatoridae > Caiman > Caiman crocodilus. The sequence goes on from JAGPOW010000261.1 coordinate 242,655,575, forward strand.
TTTTAAGCAAAAAGCCTGGTGCAGCAGTGTTAGATACACAGTACCATCCCTGAACAATAAGGAGCTATTATTATTCAAGGCCATCCTTACCTGGTCTTAATGACACCTTGTAGCAAAATTAATTTACTTTTAAAATTCCAGTTACCATAACAACTTAGTGCAGCTGTTCATGTGATTTAATGAGATTCCAAAAGAACTGTTTCATGAAGAGAAAAAGCCGAATGAATGGAGATCAACTGAATCTTTTCAATTACTTAATTTAAACATTAGTAGCTAGCTGACAAAAAAAATGCCTATTATAAAGGCAAAATCACTATTGTGTGCAGAGCTGTTGTTCTCTAATTTGTCTTGTTCGTTAACTCTTAGAGTCCTATCCCTTAGCAAACTACCAGCCACATTTTTAGCAGCAAAATATGGACTAGTGGTCTCTAATTCACACTCTGTCCCCGAGGAGGGTGAATACAACATCCTGCAGCACAGGGCAACTCAACCGTCCGGTGCCATTAGTCTGTGCAAAGAAGTACTGCACAGTGCTAACAGAGGAAGCCGTTTGTCAATGGCAAATTGTACTGGCTCTACAATAAAGGCCAATGTCACACTACTGCATTTTTTGGTAAAACTCAAATAATTCTACTGGCAAAAATTCTAGCGTGGCCAGAAGACCTATGCCACCTCTTTGAGTGGCAGTGCCATCTGGCAGCTGACAGAAGTCCATTTAGACACTCTTGCATTGTCTGCCAGCTGTGGTGGTTCCTCCAGCAGGTGTCTTCCCTGTGTACACTTGGTGCTGTGGCAACACTGCTGCTGCAGCAGACCCACATACAGAGCCAACAGAAGGGCATGGATCTGTATCCCTCTGGTGGCTGGGTAATGCTGGTTGCTGTTGCAACCAGAACTTTTACCTGCAGTAGCAGGTAGGTATAGATAAGGCTAAAAAGAATAATTTCAAACTCTGAAGCATTCTTTACTGGTAACTTATATCCTTTCTTCATATTTACATATGTATAAATACAGACCTTTCTCATAGCATCCATCCCCATGGCCAGAGAACAGAGAAATATGTGTATGATGTTGTCTCCTCCCTTCTCATCCCTTGATCCTAAAGGAGGTGTGAATATCTGGGACACTGAATGGAGGAACAGTCCCTAACTTGCTTGGGCATAGATTGTTGACGCTGAAGGTGCAGAGACATGACACATTTTAAAATGGTCTTAAACCACAAACATCCAGACATACAAGCCAATTTAGGATGGTTTAAACCTAATAATCTAAAACTAGTTGAAACCTAAGCTATCCTAAATGGTCCTATTGGATCATTTCAAAAGGATACCTAGATACGTAGGTATTATTTGGATCCAGTCCCCCTTGAACTGGTTCATTATTATATGTGGATACCAAACTTTCCATGACTAGTCTGGACCTCCAGGCATCCCATTCTACTCCCCTCCTTGTCCCTTCCCCCTGCCCCCCACCCATGCAATTGGATACTGTGGTGCATGGCCAGTATTCTACTGTCCCAAACTATATGGCCTGCACTTGACCCAATCCACAGTGTCTCAGGTTGATTTGGGTAGTGATGGGGCAGGGTGGTCAAGTGTGGCACGGTGGGCAGGGTAGTCTGAGACTTTTGCTTCTGCCAAAAATCTCTGCCAAACCTGGAGCACCCAGTTTCTGGGAACACAGAAGTAGGTGTCAAGGCAGCACTCACCAGAAAACACACATATACCTGGGCACCCCCAGTTTGGGTACTGCATACAGATTTTAGTGCAGGAATGGCCTTTATTGAACTCAGGTTTAGTGAGAAGGGAGAGCAGAAAATTGCAGTTGTAGATTATTCTTCCGTAGTATCCAACCAACTGGTGTCTTCCTCTCCTGCCTGGGGAATACTGGGGAAAGTGGAGCTCTCACTGGAAAGCATGCATTCACTACCACCCCATAGTGACTTTGACAGCAATTCAATGCTTAAAAGGTGACTGTTCTACTTATAACCCTTTGCAGTGTACATGCAGATGCCGCTAACCTGGGTTCAAGTATTATATCTATCAACACCCTGAGTTTTCCTTAAGCAAGAAGGGAAGGATGCTTGGGTTCTGCTCTATGTACCCACCCCTCTATGTACCCAAATCCCCTCCTGTTCAGTGGCCATGTCTCCCTGATGCTGTCTAGATTTGATAAGAATTTCTGTGTTTGTCCTAAAAGCTCTTTGGGCACCAGCAGCTCTACAAAGAAGTGTCCTCGCCCATGCATCTAGATGCGGAGCTCTCAATTCAGCCCTGCTGTGATCCAGTAATTAGAGATCTGCCTGAGCTTTCTAAGGGCCTGATCTGATAAGGATGCTCCAATTGTCATTGGCAATCCCTTGATTCAAAGATGATTTCTACCATGGTCCATTGATGGTTCTGTTGATGACTGTAGAATCCAATCCTTGAGCCAGCGGTCCATCTGCAGAAGCTAGAGGTCATTCTGCAGGAGAAAGCAGGCTCTACCCTGGGATGCCTCTCCACTTCCTTCCTCAGTTCTTGCTTCTCTGCTTTGAGGATAAGACACTTTACTTCAAAACAAGCTGCTGCTTGGTTGTGGCACTATAAGAGTCATTTGGCAGTCAACTCTTCCCAAATCTGGATGATGGCATCCATTTCCCTGAGGTATGCCTTCATGTGTCATTATAGCATTTTCTCTGGCAACCACAAATACTCAGGATGTTATTAGGCTGGGAGTAGAGCACTTGTTTTGGGATTCAGGAGTCAGGCATCCATACATGATGTCCAGTCCAGTGAAGTTGGAGCTTGAGCATTGATGACTTGATGCTGGTAATGTCGGTTTCAGCAAAACCCTGGTGTTTGTGTGGCAATCTTTCCATCTGATGTGCAGAATTTTCTGGTGGCATTTTTGGTGATACCTCTCCAGACTCTTGACATGATAACAGTAGGTTATCCGCATTTCGTATCAGTAAAAAAGGGTGGCTAGGATAACTCCATTGTAGACCTGGATCTTGGTGTCTTTCAAGGGATTGAGATCAATAAAGACTCACAAAAGCAATTTCCCAAAGGAAGACAAGGTTCTTTGGGTATATGTGATATCTTTTATTAGATCAATTTAATGGTTGGAAAAATTGTTCTTTGCCAGCTTTTGGTCACAAACACCCTTATCCAGGCATAGGGAGAGTCTGCTGCTGTGTATATGCTCTCCAGGGTGGAATGGACCGAACACCCCACTTTCAAAGGAGGCACTTGTGCACTGGATCTCCTCATCAATGTTTAGTCTCTGAGAGAGTTTGCTACTAAGGTAGGGAAAGTGCTTTATTAACTCCACGATCTTTCCCCCTCTCACATTCACAGTCTGGAGTAGACTGATAGGGCACTTTTATCTTCTCAATGTTGAGAGAGAGGCCCAAAGTTGATAGGCTTCTCTGAAAACATCCAGCCTGATCTGGAGTTTCTCTTCAGTATGTACCAGGACGGTGCGGTCATTGGCAATACCGAATGTGAAGGATGGTTCTTTTGATTACTTTGGTCTTCTGAGTACTTTGCTCTAAGCATGCCTAATGCAACCGAACAGAATCAGGCCCTTCACCAAATGCAGTGGTGACTGTTCCATTCTAAAGCGTTGCCTGGGGACAGTGACTTGTGCTTAGAGTAGACTCACTGGGGAAGCAGGGCATTGCAGCTACCTCCTCTATCAGCCTGACAAGGTTCAAACTACATCTCCTACCTCTCAGAGTGCACAAGGCTATGTTGGAGAAAACTTCTACCCCTTCTCTTTAAGCTGTTAATATACTGCAAAGAAGTCAATATTTCTGGGCCAAAAGAAGGTAAGCAAGAGCAAGCCCCCAGGATAGACCCTGTACTTTCTGCTTGGAGATCATTGGATAAAAAGCAGAAATAATCCTGGCAGCAGGACCAGAACTCAGAATATCCCCATACTAGGAGAGTGACCTAACTTGTAGATCTCTATCTCCTTTATTGGATTTAGTGCTGAGTTTCTTGAGGCAGAGAATTTTCTTATTTGATTTTAAAGCATCTAAAATGCACTAAAATACCTCGGATGCCATTTAAGTGAGTATGGAATATAACTGCAACAATCCTGCATATATAGTTGAGCATTCATTGAAATAAGGAACGTGGGTAATTTGCTAGTAATCAACATATATGTACTTGGATAGAGATATTAAATAATATTGAATCATATTTCCTATGGGAGCAATACATATGAAAAATGTCATTAACCTGTTGTGGGTATGTCTTTCATCTAGGTGCCTCAGGCACATGGTGGGAGATGGTGGCTCAGACCTTTATCTTTCTACTTATGCTGCCAAAAAAATGGCCAATTAGGGATGGTTAATTTAGTGATGCATACACCTGTCCATTGGAAATTGGACTGAGCAGTCCAATTTACATCACACAAGCCATTGAACAGCCAGCATTGAGCTGATTTCTGGTTGCTAGTTCACTGAGCTGGATTGAAAGTGAAAGGAAGCTACAGCATTTTAACAAAACTCTGAACCACTACTCCTCATTACTATTTCTGCTTCATTATAGCTAGAGCTGAGAGAATCATTTGCAGGAAATAATTGATATGACAAATTAACTTCTTTTTCTATTTGTAAACTCCCTGTGAGCACGTTATGATTTTTTTTTTAATGTTATTTATTTTTAAGAGGCAACGATATGTTAGGGTGATAGTTTTTATTGAACCGAATGCATAGTTGGCATAGGGTTAGACAAGCTTTCAAATGCAAGACATTTTTCTCCTGACCTGCGAAGAATGTCTTGCATTCAAAAGCTTGTCTAACCCTATGCCAACTATGCATTTGGTTCAGTAAAAACTATCACCCTAAGAAATTTTTGTTTCTTGCTTACTGTATTTACTTGAATCAAAGATGACTTTGAATTTAAGATGACCCTTCAAGTGATTAGATTGTAGACATAGAAAATTATAAATGTGTTATAATTTTCCATACATAGCATTAAGTTAGTGGAAATCTGTCTTAAATTGATTCCCCACACATGCTGTGGTGGGGAAAGCAGTGGTGAGGAGTAAAGGACTAGACCCCTGCCCCTTGTTTCCCTACCTCTTGTCTCCCTGTGCCTGTATCTGTTCCTCTTGCTGGCTGCCCTCCAGCCATGCCCCTCATCCATACGATCTCATGCCACTTGTTACTCCATGCCTGTGCCTGCCTCCTCACTCCCTGCCTTCCCCATCCCTACTCCCCCTTGCAGTCTGAGTCCTGCATTGTAAATATGGTCATTCTTGGACCATCATGGCCACAGCATCACTCTTACACTACCATTTATTTATTTTTAATTAATCCGAAAACAATCCATAAAATACAGATGGTTTCAGAATAAGAATCGTTGGTTTATAAATAAAATCTGAGTTCTGTTTGGCTTTGGCTGAATGCCCAGTAGTGTATATGGGTTTTTGTGGAAGTGGGGGAAAATCTGATAGGGCTCTCCCTTGTATGTTGTAACAAGGGACTGCTCATGGCCCCTGTTTCAAGGATTAAAAGAGAGTGGAGGAGTACTTATCTAGAGCAGGCTTGTCCTGCTGCTCCTGTGCCCAAGTGAGATGTCGGCTGAGCAAGGGAGACTTGGGCAGACCCCCAGTATAAGTATGGCTGCAGTGAGTCCCCAGGAGGAAGATAACCCAGGAGTAACAGGTTAAACCAATCTACCAGTGCAACAGCAAGTCACAGTGGGGAAGGACTGCATAAGAGAAATCTAAGACAATATGTAGACCAAAGAAGAGAGAAGGCCAGATGACCAAACAGTTTCCCTAAGGTCCCTGATTAAGGTCCTCCAGTGAGACATTACAGGTCTCTTGTAAAGTCTTTCTGTATCATCTGAGAAGGCAGGGAGGAGGAGAAATTTGGGCCAGAGGAACAGGACTGTCATGTAGAGTGAAAGGATGGTGTACCTGCTGATAAGTAAGCAGGGTCAACGACCCTCACACCTAAGGAAGAGAGACTTGATAAAAGGAATTAACTCCAACCAGTTGCAGATCGCATCCAGACAGGGTGTAGGGGAGACGGAGCCCTGTGGCAGAGGCCAGACCACCAGCCTTCCATCATCGTACCATCAGCTATCAACCTCTTCCCTGTGTCATCTTTCTCCTAACAAAGCATGGTGGGTAAGCTAGGAGGACAGCACAGACAGCAGAGTGTTGAGAAGGCACCTGCTCACATGTGTACAAACCCTGTTTTAGGGAAACATGAAGGAAAACTCATCCTGCCTCAGAGGATATACCCTATAGGAAAGGCATTTGGCCAAACTAATGATATCTCCTTAGGCATGTGCCTCCTGCCCCCTCCTCCTCCATCCATCTAAGATCCTAGTGAATCTTTAGGTCACATAATACTGTTTTACTCTAGATAAGTGACAAAAAGATTTCTGGTATATACCTTTTGGTATTTGGACCAGACGTCTATCTAGTATAAATCTGAGTTCCAAATTTTCAGATTGGGAATGCTTGTGGGTATTGCCTATTATATATGTAACTCATTCAATAAACTTTTTCTGCTAAGAAGGTTGTACAGGAGCATATGGGAAGAAAGTGAAAGTAAATGGATTCAAGGTTCAACAACATTTTTACAAGAAAAAAAATTACAGGTAGGGCTCAGGTATAATTACAATCCTCAAAAAGACTGGACACGTTTACTATTATTAGAAAAGGAGTTAGCTTTAGTACAGTAATGAAAAGACCAAGATCATAAGACTAGATAAAAAATACACACTGGGTTCATCAGTAGTTGTGTTTCTATATGGGGGGTTACTTTTGTTACTGCATATCTCTTCCTTACCACAAGCTTCTACAGACTGAGATTTAATTTAATCAGTCAAATAATATTATCCAAATACCATTTATCTTATAGTTGTGATTTATGTAGCTTTTTAATTTCTAATAGCTCTCAGTAATCTAGTTTTCTGGGAATTTATCATGCTTTTATCTTTGGCCTATAACCTGTCCAAATTATTACTCTAATTCCATTTGTATTGGCAAGAGGCACATTGTGACTTTGCATTTTCTCTTTTATGTTCTTTTCTCCCAACTTTTATTAATCTTCTATCTTCTGCACTTTTCTTCCATAACAGACTGGAATTTAGAGCTGTTTAGCCCCTAGTGTTTAGTTATTTGGCATTGAAGCTACTAGACAAAGTGCTTTCAGATGCCTTTTTTGCAGTTTTTCAGTTAAAGGGACTTTAATTTACTTATTTATATGACAGTTATCTGAACACACATGCTACACCTGTTAAAACATTTCATTAATATGTAATAGAGATGGGCTGAATAGGAAATGCTAAGTGAGATAATGAGTAGGTACTCACCAATTCAGGGTTGACAAAGTACCCAAAAACTGCAGTTTTCCTGAGGACAGATCCTGACAATCTTATTCATGTTAAGGGAGTTGTTGGGAGAAGCAAACACATAACCGTGAATTCCCTCTGCAGCTTCAGCTGGATAAAGTACCTAGCACTGCTAGGTTGGGTTGCTATGTGTTGTTAAACTTCTGTTGTGTTTTATCCAGAGCTGCGTACAGCAGTGAACAAAAAGGGTTCCTATATATACTTTGTATTCGTTCTTGAGCTTCAGGTTATATGGAAGTGAAAGTGATTCAGTGATATCAAAGGCAAGTTTCTGACTTCCTTACTAAAGGTAAGAAGTACTTTATTCCACTTGCTCCCATTTTTCTAATGGTTCTAGAGTAACTTGTCTTGAAGGCAGAGCCCTCACTAGCCCAGTTCTCCTTAGCACTATACTGGGACTTTTGTTGAATACCTTTCTACCTGTTTGTTCATCAAAATATTATCTTAGTGTTGATCAAAACTAATTGGTCAACACTGGGGTGTCACTCATTCCAATGGAAGATATAAAACTTTCAGATAAGACATAGAAACTCAGTGTTCCCAGGAAACATTCACTAGTAGGTTTTTTGACGGGAAGGAATTGAACAGCTATGTGAAAAAAAAAGCATATGCATTTCCTTATGCTAATTCCTGTCCTTTTCTAGTTCTAACTTTAGAAATTGAACAATGCCCAAGTACTATCCATTTCTCTCCCTAAAGCTCTAAAAGTGCTAGGAGACCAAGAATTGCTTTGAAAATAAGAGGTCAAGGATAATCCAACCTTAAAGTAAAAGTGTTGTAAATAGTATGATAGGAAGTCTTGGTCTCTTTCACTCCAGTTTGCATTTTTTCACCAGCATTAAGTAGATTTTTATCTGGTTTTAGTGATCCACAAGGATTCCTTCGGTATAAGGGTTTGCTGCAGTCACACTGAATCATCCTATGCCATCTGTAGGTGTTCTGGCTGTGCTAGGCTGTAGTTATGCTAAGCTATAGTAAACTACAGTGCTGAAAAGCAGCACTCCTTTTAAGCGGCACAGCGTGAGCAGCCACGCAGGTGCCTTCATGCTGTGCTGCTAGGCGCACCTGTGTGGCCGCACATGCCATGCAGCTTAGAGGAAACGCTGCTGAAAAGCTGCATAGGAGAAAGGGCCCTCCTGACTGTTGGATAACCCAGCAAAAAAGAAAAAAGTAAAAATGCACTAGTGAGCAAAAAGACATTGAAGGGAGTGCAAAAACAACAGCTACAAATGTAAAACTTAGATCTTACTAACGAGACTGCAGGTTCATGAATGAACTTGTAAAAATAAACAACTAAAAATGAACATCTCAACAGGGAAAGAAATAAGAATGGACACAAGGCAGGGGGTATGCAAGAATAAATACAGGAGTTGGGTGACCTGTTCCTCATAGAGACCTAAGGGAACATGAATAACATTTGGTGTCTCTACCAGTCAAGGAGAAACATCACCAAGTTGGGGTGACTTTTAATCAGACCAACTGGTATGTTATCCAATGACAATAAGCCCTTCTGAGCTTTTGCCACTAAACTCATACCCGAGTTGTGTTTTCTATGTTGCCTTCAGGATCTGGAAGAGACTTGGTAGCATCGGCCTTCCAGAACGTACAGACTCCAGCAGTCTGTGCATCAAAAGTGGCAGCAACCAGACACCACCGAAGAAGACACTCCACATGCCTCAGAACAACACTATCTACCTTCCTGAGACCCAGGATATATGGGGAATACCCTCCATTTTTTCAGGAGGCACTGAGGCATAAATAGGATAAATGAGCTTCCCATAATTACAAGGAAGCCCATGATAGAGTACAGTAGCAATTTATTCTCAATTAGCTTTGTACAACTAGTTTTGTACTTTAACCAGTTCACTATCTTTCTTTCCACATTAAAAGTGCCCACACTGCTGATAGCCCATGTATGGGACCTTCCCATCAACCTACAATAATCCTAGACTGCTGCAATACTCATTTTGTAATAGTCCTTGAAGTCTGGAGGACGGATGTCATTTTTGGAAACCTATTTCAAAACAAGATTTCTCATTTAGTCCTAAAGGCAGAGAGCTTTTATAATTTCTAATCTATAAAATTTCAGAAAAATATATATGACTGTTGTTGCAGCTATAAGCAAATATTTTGTGTATCCTCTTGTGACACACATGTGGGGATTGAACCCCTATTACAACCAAGGAGGGCTGCTCCTCAACATATCCCACTACTTTTATTTAACTTCAGTCTATGTCCTGAAAATGACTTCACATCCACTCTTTTGGGGTGGACACATGCAATCAGGAACAAGGGAGCAGACCATCAGTGGGAGCAGTCCTACCTGAACATAGGCATGGTGTTTACATACCCCAAGATCTAGCATGCATCTGCTCAAGGACTGTGTGGTGAAGCTTTGTTGAGACATTCTGCCATTTAGACAAGACACCTGTGGTATGTCTACATGTGATTTTATATGCATCTAAACTTAACCTAGCTTAATGTAGCCTAAGATGCATTAACGTGATTTAGATGCACATCTACACATGCATTCCTTAAGGTGACTTAATACAGCTTGGTGGGTGAATAAATTTCCAGCCTGCCCTGGGCAGCACCCTGGAAAGCCCCTCACATGCATAGCCATGTCAGAGCCAGTGGCTGGAGGCAGTGTAAACGAGAGCATCCCAGGCCAGGGAGCACAGAGAAAGGTGTGGGACATACCCGGGAGCTGTGGGATCTCTCGCAGCATATGCAGAGCTGGGGCTGCTGGACTGCAGCCAGAGATGACTCAGCTCCAAGTGAGCAGAGAGTGTCTAAGCACCCAGGCTGTGTCTAGCAACTTGAAGCATCTGCACCCAGTGGTGGGCCTGGCCACAGGATACCGAGCTGCCTCCTGGTCCCGCAAAGCCCATGGCAGCATAGCTCGGCGGTATGGCCCAGCACCGGCTGAGGAGGTGGGACCCTCCAGTCCCCCGAGACGTGAGAAGCCCAGCCCCAGCCCTGGCCCTGGCTCTAACCCCCGTTCCATGTTTCTACCTCTCCAGTGTCCATTGAAAGAGGGCCAGAGCTGAGCCTGCAGGACCCCGTGCTGCCACCAGGCACTACCAAGAAGAGTGCTGTTCTCCAAAGTGCAGGAGCCAGAACTGGAGCTTGAGCAGCAGTACCTGTCAGTGTGCTGACCAAATTGGGACTTAGTAGGCTCCACACATGTTGCTAACAGACCCCATGGACCCTGACTATGCCTCATGCCTTTCTCTGTGCTCCCTGGACAGGACTGCACTCATTGTTCATGCTGCTCCCACCCATTTTCCCACCACAGCACCTGCCCAACACACACAGGCCCAGGAGCTGCTGTGTGTGCTGGGGCTGTCCAGGATGCTTCCCAGAGCAGCTTGCAAATGCATTAATCCAGTAAGCTGCATTAATGTTCCTTAAAGCATGCACATGTAGATACATGGTTAAATTGTCTTAATGCACCTGAGGACTTGGGACTTAGTTCTGAGTTGGTCAGCATACCGGCAGGTACTGCTGCTGCCAGAACTGCCAGTCCAGCGCCTGTGCCTTGGAGAACAACACCCATTGCTTTATCTTCTTAGTGGCTCCCGGCAGCAGCACGAGGCCTTGTGGGTTCAGCTCCAGCCCACTCAGTGAACATACACATTATTAAGGTGTCTTAAGGAGTCTACATATCCCTTAAGGTGCCTACACTATTCGCACCTAAATTTGATAGCTGCAGGTATTAAAATATCCGCGCCTAAATTTGAATCGCACCTAAATTTGATACCATATTTAGACAAAATTCAGAATTTTGAAGGTGCACGTGTAGACCCACACCCTTAGTGTGCCTTAAAAGTGGCTAAAACACCTTACATGGGCGCATGCAGGTGTGCCCCTATAGTAGCAAAAGCAGGGCAAATTAGCCAATTAGCTAGACTGCTTCTGGTACACAAACTAGATTATGCAAAGTTTACACTATACTACAGTCTACAACTGCAGTCTAGGCATACCCTAAGACATTTAGGAAAGTTGTAAAGTTAATGAACCTAAGTTAAATTTGTGATAAGCTCCCATGCTGATGCTCTCATTCCATAGATATAGCATATTATGGCCAACATACTTCTGAATAAAAGGAGATACACAAAAGGTTAATGAACTTTGAGGTCATACTTTTTGTTGATTTGTCTTATCTTTAATGTCATGCAAGTGGCTTTGTTTAATTTCATTTCACGACAAGGAGGAATACATAGATTTATATGCTAGCAACACAGGTATGAAAACAAGGGCTTGCTTTTAAGGAAAGCCACATTCTTGGGTTTGATAGCCAACTCTGCTTATAAGGCCTTTCTATTTAGGATAGTTCATTATAATTTTTGTTGTAGATACATTGATTCTTCTGTAAATATTTCAAATCAGTTACAAGAAATGTCACAGTGTTGACTCAACAGAGATGTTTTATTGATACAAAAGAGCTTATTTAACTCTCATCCCTCCCCCTAAAAAAGGCAAATTAGGCAATTAGCTCAGTTGGCAAGGTGCCTTTGCTCTCACAATAAGTAATGGCATAACTAGTGTCTCTACAGCAAAGGGCATGAAACAATATTATAAATAATAAAGAAAACTTTAACAATAGCCTTCCTTTCTTCAGTTGGCATCAACAAATGTAGTCAACTGAAGGACAAAAAAAAAATCTTTTTCCTAGAGATTGTATTGGCCTCAATTTTTTTAAAATAGTTTTCAATACAGATGAACTGAACAACTTGGCAAGCATACAATTGATTATCCTGATTTTAGAACTTGGCCACACGTCTGAGTGATGTCATGTCAGACTGGTGGAAACTGAAATAGTAGTAGTAGTAGTAGAATCTATTGTGGGAAATGTTTAACACTTCCAAATACACATAAAATTCATTTCAGAGAAGGTATTTATAAAGACTTGGGGCCACATTCTCTGCTGAAATAAATGGGCAGAGCTCCAGAGCAATGCTTATTTATTTTAGTGAGGGTCCTGAGCCTCGTAACATACTCTCTCCCTTGACTGAAAAAGTCAAAACTAATTCTTCATGGTCAATGGACCAGGGATGGGAACTTCTTTCTATGCTAATTCTAATTATGTCTTCTAATGGACAACAGTACAGGTAGGAACAGGTTGTGTGGTAAGATTAATAAGACTAAAAGAATTTGATGTGTAGGAGTGCCACGTCCTAGCAAAGCTTGGAGCTATCTCTTAACAGTGTTAGTAGCAGACGCACTGCTAGAGAGGGTCTTTGTAATCACTGCAATGAACAATAAAAGAGCTGGAAATATACTTGGTAATGATTGCAGCCTCCATTTTAGGTTAGTCCAGAATAATGGCTCTTTTAACCTTGTTAAAAACTATTTAATATGACTACTTTCTCCTAACTGTTCGTCCCTTTTTATCCAGTTTGAGACTTCTCTGTTTGATCAGTTGTCAGCTGACTTCCCTGTGGATTACATTGCATGCCATACAACTTCCTCTGAGGTCATCAATTTTGAGATGCAACACAAGATCATGACAAAGAGATTAGAAGCTTTAGCTCAGGGCAAGGTGGCTACACTAACTTATGGCAGCTGTAAATCTAGCTTATTAAATCCATGTAACTATACATCACCTTAATATCTATGTTTTTCTCTCCTAACTCTCCTGACTCCTGAACACAAATTGATTAGATGGCATCATTCTACACTTCAGCTTCAGTGCTTTCCAGCAGATAGGACTTGTCAACACATGAATGTTACACTGGAGTAACTGTAGGTTATCCATCTTAAGGGTCCTTGCACCATGTTCTTAAATGTATCTGGTGTTTTAGGGTGGCAGTGAATAACCTTCTTGGAACATAGTAACTCCTATTCAGAATGAGTTTGTCTACTTTCAGGTGAAGATCTTATGGACCTGTAATGGGTCTCTGGCTGAAGGACCACCATTATATACCATCTTAAAACTACAATATTTTGGTTCATGCCTCTATTACTCCTAATTAAGATGGTGCAAGAAATTCACTGCTCTGGTGGTTAGAAACCCTTCTAATTTCCAGAAAAGAAGATATTCCTGGAAAGTTTAGTTCAAATAGCTTTTCTCCTTCTGTGGTGTTTTCCTCTCTTATGTGTTTATATATAGAAATTCCAGCTCCTCTGAGCCAGTTTGCTAGGCTAAGCAAGTTGAGCTCTTTTAATTTCCTCTCATAAAATATGGTCCCTTATTTAATCTTAATAGCCCTTCTCATTATCTACTCTAATTTGAATTCATCTTTCTTGAATACAGGTGATTAGAATTGTACACAGTATTTCATATGAGGGCTCACCAGTGACAAGTACACTAGCATTAATACTTGTTTCTACCAATAATAGATACCTTTCCTGATATCCTGACTATATAGGATTGCATTTGCCTTTTCCATGGCCACGTCATATTGGTGGCTTGTAGGCATGCCCACACAGTACAATGTTGTACCAGGTTGAGATAAAGCAATGACTACTGGAAACTTGTAGCTACATTCATTCAGTGCTCTGCCCAGAGTAATTAGACTAATGAGAAGCAGGATATTTAGACAAAGCAGAGAATTACCTTTGCATGGAAATGGTATCCAAGCTAGCTTATTCAGCAGTAGCTTGGGTATCTTAACACAGTACTTCATTGTGCTGGGTAGACATTCTCCTAGTCAGCCTGTGTTCAACTGATATATCTAGGTCCTTCTCAACACTTTCTTTGTCATTTGTAGATGATGAGCCCCCATCATCTTAGCACAAATTCTTCTTAGCCCTCAAGTGAATTAACTTGCCCTGTATAATATTGAATTACATCTCACTTCTATTATTTAAGTTCTCAGTTTTCCAAGTTTTCAAGTAAGATATCCCGATCCTCCTTTGTATTCATGCTACCTCCCAACATGGTGTCATCAGTAAATGTCATTTAAATCTTTTTTTTTCTAAGAAAGACCATTAATGAAAAATTAAATAAGATCAATTCCCCAAGCTGATACCTGAGGAACACCATTCATCATTTCCTTCTGCCGCAATTGTCATCTCCTCTTTAACCTAGTTCTTATTCAACCTTCAGTTCTGGTAATAACTGTAATCCTTTCCCCTTGAACTAATCATTTCCTGTGTGACAACATATCAAGCACTTTATTGATGTCCTGATAGATTAAATCTAATGTATTTTCTTTCTCTAAAAACACAGTAATATTATGAAACAAAGATAACAGGTTGTCTGATGTGGTCTACTTTTGGTACATGCATGTTGCATTTTATCTCATTTTTCATTTACCTCCATGTCTTGAATTTCCTTCAGAATTTGACTTAAAGTTTCACATATTAATGAGGCCAGAATAACAGACCTATAGTTTCTAAAAAAAAAATTGTCTGTTGTTCCCCTTTCTTAAATATAGGCATTGCATTTTCTATTCTCCAATCATGTGCTACCACCCATCAGTTGATAGTTTTTAAAAATCCTTAACACTGCACCTATGTCTCATATGTCTGAAATTCACACGAGATGAAAGTGTTTAGTCCCCTTGATTTGAGTGCATTTAGATTAATTTTGCTTCCAACTTAGAACTGATCATTTCCATATACATATATATATATACCTAACTTCCCTTTAGCCATTCGTGTTTTTGCCTCTGTGTTCAACATTATCTCTGTGGTGCTGGAAAAATTGTCTTGAGAGAAATCAAGGAAATGTGAAGGTTTGACCTAGATTTCCTTCAGTTTCTGGTGGGTAACCCACAATGGGACTCAAGAAAAATTAAGGTGCATTAAGTTGAGCAGCATGGAATTAATAACAGGCGTAGCTGCTGAGAACACTGGGCAATTAATTTGAACAAGCACAGAGATGTGTAGACACAATGATTAACAAGGAAATCCTATAAACCAGCAAAACAAAATACTATGGAGGCATTTCAGCTTGATATAGTTAAATTGCTGAAAATAAATGAAATTGATCTGTCATCCATGTGAACATTGCCAGAGTCATGGCAACCCCCTCCATGCTTTTTGAAGAATAGCCTCACATCCTCAAACAACTAGTGGGATGTGGAAATAATGGCATTAAACTTCTATTTGCCATAGTTATTAGCTTTAGTGTAGGGGTTGGCAAGCACAGCATGGCACGCAAGACCATTTTGCTCGGCATGCCACAGCTGGCTGGGGCTCTGGGCAGCTTCCACCAGCCACAGAGCCTGGGCTGCTCACAGCAGGCCATGGGGAGGCTCCAAGCCTAGCTGCAAGCAGTCCAGGCTCTGTGGCAGGCAGCAGCTGCCCAGAGCCTGGGCCAGATGTGGCAAGAAGCCCATAGGCTGCAACTGGTGCACTGGGGTCTGGAGACCCATGGGAAAAGGGGCTGGGCTTGCACTGCCCAGGGCTCCTTTCCCACTGTGCACACTGAGGTGCACGTGCAGACACTGCTGGCCACAGATCCCAGGCTACTGCAAATAGCTATATCAGGATCTGGAACGTGGTTGCTACTATACCATGCAAGTGACACAACTAAAGTAATGACAGCATATGAAATATAACAAAGTCATTCCAAAAGGGTTAATTGTCTGTACGGGTGAATTAGATATAAGTCGAGCTAATTTGCTTCACTGCTAGATGCATGTAAAAATACATGACGGTTATATTTATTTGTTGTTATTTATTCATTGTAGAAAATGGAACAGGGACAAATAGTTGAGGCTATCATGATACAAAATCCTAGTGGAGATTAAATGCTATAAGTTTTACCTCCATGTGTCTAGCTGAGCTTTATCCTATCTCCATCTGAAATTTATTCTGCTTGGCTGCACTGAGGTAAAAGCCACAGTGCCTTGTTTCCACTTGGATTTTACATTAGAAGAGCTAACATAGTGTAAAATCCCCCTATTTTCAGTGCAGATAGAGATAATATTTTCTCTAGGCAAAGCCTAAGAATTTGATTCCCCATGTATTTATGTAGTATTTTTAGATTTCATTCTCTGTGAGGCAGTGATTTTTACTCTTTATCCTGTATGGTACCAAGAATGTTTTTTCATATTAGTCCCAATTAAGCCTCTTTCACTTTTTTTATTCAGAACCTGAAATTATCACTTAAGAGCCTCTCATGAAGAAGTTAAACTCAGGGTCAGGTCACTATAAAGCTCTCACATGTCTAACCTATGGATTTCTTCATTATGTCTTCCCGTGAGAGAGAATGGGGACCAGCATCCTAATATCTCTTTATCACATATTTCAGCTCTGTGTTAGAGATGTAAACTTTTATGAGAGCAGGATCGGGCCTGCTACTTTTAGTCAATTCAAAGCCGAAGGCTCAGATGTCCTTACACAAGATTTACTGAATATGCATTCAAGCTGCAATAAGGCTAATAACAATGCAGCCCTAATTAATTATTATTTCTAAGACAGTTTCCATTTACAGATTTGCTGAATCAAATTCCAGTCTGAAGTACTAATACCATTTCCCTAATTTTACACATGGGGAAACTAAGTAAGAGAAAAGGTTCATGCCTTGACCAAGTGCATTAGTAGAAGAACAGGGACTAAGACAAATGGCTCATATAATAATATATGCATTGGACTAAAACAAATCACTCCTATAAGAATATATACATTATTTAAAGCATGTAACTAGGAATACTTCTTTGTTTCCTTCTCTATCTCTGACTTTGGTCTTGATTACAAGCCAGCATGAGCCTGCTTTTCTGCATCAGCTGTCTGAGAGCTTCCCTGCACATGCTTTTGCAATATTTTAGTGCCACAGCATGCAGAATACTACAAACAAAACCACTACTAGACTTCACAGAACTAAAAAATATAGGCATTTCCACATGTAAACGCAATACCCTGATATCCTGCCTGCTGTAGGCACTTGCCTTGTGAAATATCTTTGAGACACTCATTTCCAGGAGCGTTTTCTTTGGTGAAATGTTCTTCCTGAGTTAGAGGCTTGATTCATTTACAATATTTCCAATTTCCTAATTCAGAAACAGACTTCCCTTTGCCTCTTTGTTTGCCCCACAAGGGATTACATGTCTGAAGAGGAAGGGATGAAGCATGCAAATCAGCCTCTATAGAAAAAGGTGATGGGCAGGAGAATGATGTTTCATTCCTGTGATTACTCACATATTCAATACTGAAGGTTCCTGGTGTGGTACAATCAGTTAAAAGAGAACACAGAAATCAAGCAGCAACAGTTTGATAGTATTGGGGACATATGGTTGGACTTACATATGGGTTATGTGATGTCACACAACTTTCTAGGCATCTTTAAGGAAAAAGAAAAAATAAAGAAAAGAATTGGTTAGATGTAATATTTATGAAATTACTAGGTTGAATTAATTTGTCAGTGACATCCTCTTTTGCACGGCTTCCCTGTCTGTCTCTATATTGTTGTGAGCCTCAGGGGCTTGCAAAAGCTGGTTGAAGAGCCTCACCCCCTTCAAGTGCAAATGCAGGGGAAGTAAAAAAGGGAACACAATGCAGAACCAGGTTTGAGAGGACTGTGGTAAGCATCAGCTGGCCCTCTTCAGCCCTCTGCCCCTCAGGGCTGCCAACCTGCTATTCACAGAGGAAAAGGCTCTGGTCAGCAGCACAGAGGAAGTGCTCACCTGACTTGGTCGGGGGGAGGTTGAGAGGCCAATTGCATATGAGGGAAGGAGGACGTTCTGGCTGTTCTGCTTTGTTGGCCAAATTGCCTCATTGCCTGCTTGCCAGACTCTAGTAGTAATCAAGCATCACATGTAAGCAAGGATCCCAGGGCCCATTTAAGGCGTATATCCCAGAAAAATCCTGGATATCAGTCTGTGCTTGTGCTACATTTATACAACATCTGACTGGAAATAGGGGTCTGCCAAACAAGATGTCATACCGACTCTGGTTTTCTGTTATATTGCATGGTTAAATAAGAAAGCACCTCCTCCACAGAGACTAACCTTATGTGTCTGTGGTACAGAGAGTTCAGCGAAAATCATAATTTCCCTCCCATGGAAAATTCTTATAGTTTTGTTTGGTTAATAAAAGATATCGCATCTACCCAGTTGGTCTAATAATAATAATACTCAGTTGATCTTATAAAAGATATCACATCTATCCAAAGAAACGTCCCGGCATAGTTTGGTATTTGGTTTTGTTCTAACTCCAAATGACAAATTGAAATACTGAAACTTTTTTGTGAACCAAAAAGTGCTGGAGATTTCTTTAATTGACAATGATCTTTTCTGCGCACTGAAATGAAAGTATTGAATTAAGTTTCTTCTTCAGGTTAAACTTCAAAGATGGGTTGTGATGCCTTGTGGGAGCTGTACTATTTAGCCTTCTTCCATTTGGGATGGGCTCCCTTTCTGGACTACTTTTCCCATGGTTCATCTCTGTCGTGTTCCATTGCGCCTTGGGCAGGCCACAGTGGATTATGGGATGTATAGTTTAGCTAAAAAGCTTGGCTGACAACATGAGTCCAGATACGAGGTATCCAAATTATAACTCCCGTGACACACCGTAGCTCTTTAGACTGATGCAGTTTAATGTAAAAAATGACTCAAACTGAAACACTTTGGTGTCACTTCAGCAAACCCCATTGTCCCAATTTGTGTTGTACTGACCTAAAACTATTTTTGAAGGAAAATTTGAGCCCACCTCTATTGTGGGGGCTATACTTTTCCGTTTTAGAAGATTTCCACTTCTACCCTGCACTGCAGACTAGTATCCTGTGACATACTGCGTTATGAGCTGGATCACAACAATAAACAAATGATGAGTCAAAGGTTAAGAGAGAAAGGAGCGGGGAAAGATACTCAGAGGATTTGTGGCATCTTTATTGAACAGTGTTTCAAGCCAGCACTTTCAATAAGGCATACACCTTATAAAATATTTATTGCTCAAGCACAAAAACCCTGAGTCAATAGTTGTCTTTATTAACTTGGTGTTAGATGTGTTGAGATTAAGTAGTTATAAGCACAGGTCACCAAAAATCAGGGTTGCAATTCATAGGAAATATCTGGCTTTTTCCCCCTTTCTTTTTGAAATTTTTGTCTAGTCTGCATTTTCAGACTCTCCCACAAACTAGAAATTTGAGAAAATTTCATTTCAGAAGCACTGGTATTTCTAAAAGAAGAAGAAAAAGAAAAAGCTCACCAGACCCTAGGCCTGCTCCCTGTTCTTGACATGCCTGTCCGTTCTGCTGCTGCTAGCACGTCGGGATCTCCGAGCAAGCTGTGGAGCTCCCAGCCCCTGCAGCTCTGGGGAAGCCCAGCCGCAAGGACTGTCCCTGATTCACAGACTTTAAGACTTAGGGAGCCCAGGTCTAAGCTCCAAGACATGGCTGCACAGAAGTAAAACTAGAAACCAATATCACCAGTTATGGCTGGGTTTCTCAGGGCTTTCCACTGCAAAACTATGAGCTGAGACTTTCCTGGGGCTTGCAGGGGCATCAACTCCCAGCTAAATGGCAGAGAAAAGCGAAGTCCCATGGAGCTCTCAGTGCAAGGTCAGTAAGCCTGGTTGGTCTGAGAGCTATGGACACGGGGCAGCTCTCCTAGGTAGACTCCTCTGGGCTGGGGACCTGCTGTTTCCAGGGTCACTAGCTTTGGGGCTAAGATCCAGGCCAGTCTGGAAGCCCTGAGAACCACCACAGCAGAGGGAGAGGGGGAGAAAAAGGACAGGGCAGGGAAGCTATAGAGCAGTGTGCATTTCCACTGGTGTGGGATGAAAGCCATACTATGAAGCAAAATTCCTCTTTCCACAGTGTTTTATTGATATGTTTATTTCAGTGTTTTCAATAAAATAAAACAGATCACTTTTAAGTGAATCACCCACTGTTCTTACATTTAGTGTGTGATTAATCACCTAAGATTTACCAGTAAGCCCAAAGTACTGGCATAGTAAATTATAGCGTAAATTAACTTTCCCAGTCCAGCAAACACAAGTACCCTACATACTGTTGTGAAATTATTTGTTTTTTCTTTATTTTACAGAATTTGAGTGATGCTGCAGAAAGCAAGCAAAAAAACAGTGACACGTACAGAACAATTTGTGCCAGATACTTCTTTCTTAACCCTGAAGGATTGTGTAAGTAACCACTAAGTAATTGCTCCCACAGCTGTTTCACATACATGCTGTCACTGTTTTGCATAGATTCAAAGATATAGTGCCTATATATTACACCAGCCGTGTTCCATGCCGTATAAGGATAGGAGTTTAAAAAATGTTCAGAACTGGCCTAATGCTGCTTCACCGGTATCACAAATGAAACATCCACTGACTTTGCTTTCATGTTTATAAACACTACTTGAGCCATGGTGCAGTCGTACTAACTCTAGAGATGACTGGGCACCTCTATACAAGATCTTTACTGCACGGTTGATTCATTAATTGTGCAGTAAATGTCTCAGCATCTACACGTGCACCTCTATTAGAGCTCATGAAGCTAATAAACTCAGTAGTAGGGTAGGACCTGTATAATATAATAATATATTATTATAAAATTATTTCTTTTATTATTATAAAATTATTTCTTACCGCACGGCGGTATATTAGAAAATGCAGACTAGACAAAAATTTCAAAAAGAAAGGGGAAAAAAACAGATATTTCCTATGAATTGCAACCCTGATTTTTGGTGACCTGTGCTTATTATATATTATTATTATTATTATTTTATATTATTATGTAATATAAGTCCTACCCTGCTGTGGAGTGTGAAGTTTTTTTGTGCGCAGTAGTGCATGTATAGACACTGACCAGCTGGCTCGGGCACGAGGGTGCTTCAGTACCAGGGCTGCCTGCCAGCTACCCCCACACTGAAGCCCCCTCATGCCCCAGCCAGCCTCTTCACAGCACATTGAGCCCAGTCAGAGGAGCCCTGGGCTGGCGGGCTTACTCCTCACACCCTCTGCCAGCCACAACCCACCTCAGTGTGCTGCAACCCAGGTGCACGTGCAGCTGTACACCCAGGAGCTTCCTGGGAGCAACATACTATAAGACAATAAGCGCCTCAGTTTATTGCCATGCCCTAATGATGCCCACCACCAACCCTGCATTATTTAAACAGGACTGTTAGAGCTGGTCAAAAAAAGCCAATGATGAGTTGTAGCAAATAAAGGTTTTTGGATAATTTCCTGCAAAAGTGGTTTTTTCGGGGACTGGGGAGGGAGGGAATATGTTTGCTTTTGTGAAAATTTAAAGTCTTTACTGAACACCAAAATGGTAATGAAATAAGAGAAAATATACTACACTAAATAAGATGTGAGATTAAGATGTGAGATACTGTTTCAGTAGCATGTTAATTTAAATACACCACTTAATACATTTTTCAGTATTATGCATTTTCTCAACCTGTTTCAAAATGCAAGGAAAGAGAATGATTTGATTATGTATATAGGCAAAAAAAAATCATATAAATTAAAGGAAATACATTTTTCTTAAAATTCACAATTCACCTATAGAATTTAAAATTTTAAGTTACCCTCAATGTCAACAGACCTTTTCCTCTAGGTTGGCTGATCTTGTACGGCGGGCTTTAAATTAGCTTCGCTGGGGGAAGGGGCTGCTTCGAGTGGAGAGGTTGCTTCACCAGCATGCAGGGTGACAAGAGAAAGGGAAGCCTAGGTAAGCATCAACGTTCTGGGAGTAGGGGGCCACAACGGTCCTGGGAGTGGGAGGGAGGCACAAACACTCTCAGGAGGCCTCAAGTGCCTCTACACTAATGCTCATAGTATGGGGTATAAGCAGGAGGAACTGTGCCTCCTCATTGTGAGTAAGAAACTAGACTTAGTAGGGCTCACAGAAACCTGGTGGGACCTTACCTATGACTGGGTGGCGGGCATTCAGGGGTACACCCTATATAGAAAAGACAGGACAGAGAGGAAAGATGGGGAGGTTGCACTCTATGTCAAAGAACACCTCACAGCATCAAGGATTAGCTTCAGGTTAGAGAAGGGTCAGGCAGAGACACTATGGATCAAACTACAAGATGGGGTGTGGTGAAAGGGACCTTACGGTGGATGTCTACTACAGACCATCCAACCAGGGGGAAGAGCTGGACCAGGACTTCTCCAGTCAGCTTATGGAGGCGGTTAGGTCAAGGGATGTTATTGTCATGGGTGACCTAAACTACCCAG
>JAGPOW010000261.1:242678122-242699897 GCA_030014935.1 Caiman crocodilus
CAAGGAGCACATCTGTGGGGGGCCTGCAGGGGAGATCATGCTCAGGGGCAATCAGCATGGGTTCATCAAAGGCAGGTCCTGCCTGACCAACCTGATTGCTTTTTATGACCAAGTAACTAAATCCTTGGATGATGGTGTCACTGTGGATGTAGCCTTTCTAAATTTTAAGAAGAACTTTGATACTGCCTCTCACACCATCCTCATCAATAAATTAAGCCACTATGGCACTGATGCCTGCACAGTTGGATGGGTGAAAAATTGGCTGATGGGGCACACCCAGAGAGTAGTGATGGATGGCTTGTACTTACCTTGGTGAGATGTGAGCAGAGTGGTACGCTAGAGCTCGGCCCTTGGGCCCGCACTGTTTGACATCTTCATCAGCAACTTGGACAAGGTAAGCACGCTGTCCAAGTTTGCTGATGACATTAAGATGTGGGGCGAGGTGGACACACTTGAAGGGAGAGAGAGGCTGCAACTAGATTTAGACAGACTACAGAGGTGGGCAGATGAGAACAGGATGGGGCTCAATGTAAACAAATGCAGGGTGCTGTACCTTGGGAGAAGGAATCCCCAGCATACATACAGGCTGGGGAGTTCCCTTCTTGAAAGCACAGAGGCAGAAAGAGATCTTGGAGTCATTATTGATTCCAAGATGAACATGAGCCGCCAATGCCAGACCACAGCCAGCAAGGCCAGCCATACCTTGTCATGCATCCAAAGATGCGTCTCAAGCCGGTCCAGAGAGGTGATACTCCCCCTCTGTGCGATTTTGGTCAGGCTGCAGTTGGAGTACTGTGTCTAGTACTGGGCGCCGCACTTCAAGAGGGATGTGGCCAGCCTGGAGAGGGTTCAGAGAATTTTACAGAATTGGTGAGAGGGCAGCAGGACAGGCCCTATGAGGAGAGACTGAGGTACCTGAACCTGTTTAGCCTCAGCAAGAGGAGGCTGAGGGGGGAACTGGTGGCTGCCTACAAGCTCATCAGGGGAGATCAACAGCAAATAGGTAGAGCCCTTTTCTCCCCAGCACCACCTGAGGTGACAAGGAACAATGGTAATAAGTTGATGGAGAATAGGTTTAGGTTAGAGATCAGAAGGCAATATTTTACAGGTAGGGTGGCCAAAATCTGGAACCAACTTCTCAGGGAAGTGGTCCTTGCTCCTACCTTGGGCAAATTCAAGAGGAAGTTGGACGATCAGCTGTCTGGGGTTTTCTGAACCCAGCATCCATTCCTGCCTGTGGCAGAGGGTCAGGCTAGATAATCTGTTCAGGTCCCTCCTGACCCTAGCTACTATGAAACTATGAAGCTATAAGATTAGTGGGATTCTGAAAGGGATTAAGACTAGCTTTGGATAATAAGAATATCCAAATTTATAACAGTAAGGATTAAAAAACACCTAAAATTTTAAAAAGGGAGAAAAATTGTATAATTTGTTCATTAAGACAATCCATATCTAATAAGGGTTAGTATGAAACTTTGCCTGTGGGAAGGTTATTCCATAATCACTGTCATCAGTGCGGCTTATAACTTTCTGTAAAGCATCTGGTACTTGCCACAGTTTGGGACAAGAACTGAGGTTGGATAGACCACCTGTTTAATTCTGTATTGCAATTCCCATTTCATATGTGCCTATTTTCAACAATACAGATTTCAAAAGTCATGTCAAGGGTTTACCAAAGCTATCAACAGATCAAGCTACTATTGTTAAGGTGCACTGCTTTCTGTAGTCAACTGAATACGTGAAAGTGATGTGGCAAGCAGCACCTCCAAACTCCTTTGAGTTTCCAGCCTAAATTACAAGGCACCATTTTACAGCCGGGTCACCATGAATAACATCTAATGTGAGTCCAATATAGGGCCTAAATTCATTCCTTTGGAGCAGGAGCAAGATGCCATAAATATTCTACTACCATGCATTGCTCAAAGTAGCAGCCTTGAAACACTAACTAATAAAAAATGAGAGTTTATTTTCAAATGCATCCTACATTTTTGGAAGTTGTTTTCCACCTTTGATTTTTCATATTTTGGGTCTTCTGCTATAATCTTGCTCTTATAAGAATTTTTGTTTGTTTGTTTACTCATTTGCTTGTTTTTTGCTCACTAGCTTGTTGTCAATTCAGAATCTGTCAATGTGCATAAGATGTCCCACGTATCCAAACTAGAGTTGTTACGAGATTTAGTCCCATTATGTTGCCTCTTATGTTGCAGCAGGCACAATAAGTAACATTCATTATGAGATGATGCACACACTGAATGCCAAACCAGCATTAGTCCATAAAACCACGTATGCAAAGGAACAAATTTTACAACCATATAAAAGCCTGGAGAACATGACAAATATTAAGTTTATGCTTCCCTGCTGAATGAGGTGACCAACCGGAGAGAACCATCATGGTGCTAAAAATAACACCAAAGAAAAAACCCCAATAACTGATTAGTTGTCATTTTTTTTTGCTTTGTCGCTGATTTGTGCCAATCGGGTTTATCTCAGGGGCTTATCTTAGAGGAAGAAATGTAAGTGAATTCAAATGAAAGGCTTGCTGGTAGAAACTGGCATAATTCAAGGCATAATGAAAACTGAGCACCAACTGAATGACATACCTAGGCTCATTATATAATGAATTCCACCTCCTAGGAAAGGGATCTGCAATGGCCAGCATGCTAAGCAGAGAGCTACTCAAGTTAGTCAGTGAGATATATTGAAGAAGAGAAAAACGTCTAAGACACATTCATCCTAAGGAAGGAGGTGCCTAATTCCTAGATAGAGGGATTTAGGTTGAGCTAGTTTGAGCAAGTAGCATGTTTTATTAAGCTTTTGGTCAAAGAGATTATGAATACTTAGCATTGCAAAAACACAAAAATAAACGGTGAGCAAGCCCCTTTGCTTTTGTAAACTTGCATTTTTTTAAATCAATGCAGCTATGCTGATTTTTTCCAGCTGAGCTTCTGTTTCTGAAGAGGAAACAGAACAAAACAAAAATCATTGTTCAAAAGAGAATTAGAAACTTAGAGGAAAGCTAGCTTGCTTGAACCGAGAAAGAGAGGAGGCTTTCATGAGCAGAGAGAGAGAACTCAAATAAGGTTACAGCATTTCCTAGTGGGTCAGATGAATATCCATCTATACAATCATTATAGTTTCTAAATCTTTATATCTGACTTGAATTCTCTCCCTCTTCAGTGTAATTCTAAGACAGTTCTCTTACTGAGCTGATAACACCTTGAGCATCTGGCACAGATTCCCACTTAATCAGATCATGACAGAAGATAGTTGCTATTAGAAGCCAAATTTTAAACAGACTCAACTAATAATAATGATTTGTCCAGTTCCAGAGGGAAAGTCTGTGAGGAAAGAGCTACCTAATAGTTAAAGCAGAAGACTAGTAATGAAAACTTTTAGTGCTTGCCCATACATACCACAGTGATGATTTGTCTGGCCAGGGCACTACGGCACATACTCTACACAAGAGAAATATGCTCAACACTTTCCAGTGGCCACTTCTGGTGTAGGCAGGCCACTTATGGTGTAATCTGGGGCACTCTGTGAATGCTTTTGAGACATTTGCCTCCAGAGTATTTGAGAGCAGCTCTTGAAAAAAAACCCTCTGGGGTGTTCCTTCTTTGGGCACTTTTTGGCTTTTGAGTGTCTTTGTGAAAGTGGGTTGGTAGTGCACATCCAGCAATGGTCTGTCTGGTTGTGACACATTACCACTACACTGTAGACATGTCTGTAGGATCTTTTCTTGGTTCTACCATGGAGTTATTCATTGATTTTTCTGTGCCTCAGCGCACTCAATCTTCAGTCAGCTACCTTGGGAATACAGAAGTGTAGCCTTCCCTTTCAGTGTTATCAATAAGTTGGTGTTGGCCTAAACTTACTCTTTCTGTGGGAGAAATCTTGTTGTAGAGTGGTGATTTGGAGAGTGTTGTAACTGTAGTATGTATCTCAACTCATGGGAGCTTCTGGATGGTTTTTTTTACTTCGTGGGAAATCAGGCCACATGTCCCAAGAACTCTTCCACTCGCAATGTTGCTATTATTACTACAGTTGCTGCTTAACTCTTTGCCCTTTATTACAGGTCAGCTTCAGTTCCTACTTTGGATGACTTCACTGGCTTTCTGGACCCCCTTTCTTCCTGAGCTTTGTGTGCCATGACTGTAGCCTTTTTAACAATTGTAGGGTTTTGAAGAATATCTAAAAAAATAAACTGGATACCTAATGAAATCTGCATCTACTGTGTTACTACATTGATTGGGTTATAGTTCTGAAAAACTGCCTCCTCCATTTATATTCTAAACAATGTCTTTCTCAGGTCAATTCCAAAACTGACCTTCATGTTCAAGGCTGTATACAGCCCCCTCTCTTTCATCTCTTTCTGTCTCTTGCTTTTCTTGTATTTTATTTGAAACCTATGCTTCTTCACCAACTACATTTTTCCTTAATATCCCTTTAATCTTCCTCCTAGAAACACCTCCAAGGATCTTCTGAAGCACATACTTCCCTTTGTGTGCAATATGCTCCTTCATTCCAAATGTCATATAACTTTTTCTCTAGTAAGTGCATGTGGGAAGAAGCCCAGCTGTTTCCACAAATTCTCTTATGTCCCAATTCAATGCAAAAACTACCCACATTTAAGAAACCAACATTGTCTTGAAGGAACAGATCTTGGCTGGTAGGTCTCTAGAGAGCAAACTATCTACCCTATGGTCTTTCCTTTTTGTGTGGATACGACAACAGACACTAGTGTAGACTCCCCAGGATCTAGAAGGGTTTACAAAACTATTGGCTGAAAGGATGCTACAGGATACAGTGTTGTTCACTGAGATGAGATTAGCCCTTATTCAGTTGGAATAATATCCAATGTCTTGCATAGAGACACTGAAGCTGGTTGGTTAAGTAACTAATCAAGAATAAAGATGGCAAAATCTGGCCTCAGAAAGTCAGGAGACCTTTGAGACAGTACATTTAAAATAGTTGTATACACGTGCTTCTCCCAGGACTGACTGACTGTTTTTTATTTATTTCATACTTAGGCTACCTTCTTTTTTCTAGGTGTGAATTATGTATCATGCTTTAGCCACAATAGTGTCTCAGAAGCTGCAACTTTTGATCACTTACATATTAAAAAGTGCTTTTCTCTGAAAAACTGAACAGTATTTTTTTTTAATGTAATGTAAAAGATTCCTGATCCTTTTATGTTGGACTGGCTGAAATTTGTCCCTTCCCAAATGTTCTGTTTTGTCTCAGCCCCTGTGCAGAGGTTTGTCACTAATTTATCTTTTTCATTACTCTTCAAGGGAAGAAAGTGTTCCACTGCTAGTTGATAAAATAATAGGTGAATGGCAGTAACATACAGTTTTATTAAAGAATCAAATTTTAAATGTGTAAATGTAGTTGGCATCACTTATCTTCTTATAGCTTCTGCTTATGTGAAAAAAAATCTCTCTTTTTATAACAGCCTGTTAGCTGAATAATAGAATGGGGGGAGCCAACTTGAAAGACATGGGTGATTGGTGCGATTGAAAAGGGCTTTACAATTAGAGTTCTGGCAGAACACAAAAAAGAAATTGTTTGGCCACGAAGAACGGGGTCTACTTTAGAATTCCCTTTTCTCAGCCAGATAGCATGCATCACTGTTCATGCATTCTCTTGACATTCAATAGAGGACTTCAGAACTACTACCCAAAATTATCCCTTACTGTTTGGCTCTATTTGTGACTTTTGTTTGGAGGGAGAAAAAATCTCTAGTACTAACTATAATGGCATGCAGCTACATTCCATTCCATTTATATACTGGATCTGTTGAGCTTGTCTTTTTTCCAATACTGCAACACACATTTTTCCTTAATTGTCTCCTATTAAAAAGAAAGAAAAAATAATTATCTTGTTTTGACTCCACCCCACTCCTGTTCCATTTTTTCCCCCCAAATGAATTGTGTATGTGCAAATCATAAGGAAGGAAGCCGTTGCAGGTGTGTTTTATTTTACAGTGATAGAACAATAAGACAGCCTCCAATTAACTCCATACATATTCAGAGATTGTTTGTTCCCTGATTTCCAATGTTATTTAATATTTGAAACCCTTGTACCTGGTAATCAGAATAGGCGTTCAGTTTCAATTGAACCTTTATGCACAGCGCAATTGATGTCCCAGTTTTTAGTTATTTTTTTACTACAGATCCATACCATCATCTTCAAGAGCAAAGGAATCATGGAATGCTTATGAGTGTGCGCTGTGTTTCACTGCATGGGAGATGTTGTTAATGACATGCATTTGACTCCTTCTAGAATGTAAATCTGAAATGTTAAATATTTATTTTATATTTCCATAAGCCTTGCCACTCTAAAAGGACCCCTGTCAAGCTAGCTTTCATCATTTAGAAACCAGACATTTTTAAATTGACATTCTATATAACAGCCATCAGATACTTGATGGCAACATTGCTTTCCTTTGCTGTTTGTTGTTATACAGTTGCTCACTAGAACTACAAAAATACCACTGATTTTTATCTGTTTTCTATTTTTTTAAATAGAAATGCAAAGTCCCACAACCAAGAATAGTCTGGAATGGCCTCAGGACCAAAACTGGTCACATTTGTTTTCATCTGCTTTAGGTAGAAAACTCAAATTCTTTTCAAATGAAATTTTGGGAGGGAAAAACAGCTGCTTTCTGTGAAAAATTTTAAGTTTTTATCAAAAAGTAAAAGAAAAGTCAGAGTTGTGAGCCAACAATTTATAATTTTATTCTAAGAAATAAACATGTTAGGGGTTTGTTTGGTTTTTGGGGGGGGGAAGAGTTGTGGGGTGTTAATAAGAAATCTAACATTTCTATGAGGGTGAAGAAATACATTTTTAGCCAGATCTACTCAAGGGGTCTTTCAATTACACTGTGTTAATACGGCCTACCATAAGTATTGCCTGCCACCTGGGCGTTGCTGGCATGCAACAGTGGTCTGGCCGTGTCCCATGACCCTGGAGAATAGCTTTGACATTCCCCATCTGTGGAAGACAGGGAGGGTTGCACACGTGTACTTGAATTCTCATGCTTGTGCTAAAGACCTATTGTGGACGAATTTAAATCTTCATTCAAGGACACAGATCAGGGCTTTGATAATGGCAAATTATAAATCAAAGCCATGTTGTACAATTTGGAGTAAGGGACAACAGTGTAAGGGGATGAAGATGCCATGTAGGTGTTAAGGCTGCTGCTTTGTTAGGCTGGGAGTAGTTTATTTACTAGGCACATTTTCAAAGGTGGCTACTGATTTCAAGTCCCTCTGTTTTTGGAAGCTGCCCTGGGGACACCTCTGGCCATGTTTTCCAGAAGTGTGGTTCCCAGTAGCTCATGGGTCTATGTGTTCTTCTCTGAAAATTAGATCAGTGGAGTTGAGTTAGGAGAGGCTGAAAAAAGTAAAGGCAACCCAAGCCAGTAGCTGCTTTATGAATTTTGGCCCAGGTATGTAATGAAGGCTGATTGTGCCACTTGGAGACATTGAGAGTGTTTATCTTGGTGATCTGCTGTTCTCTTTGTTGTGTGGCCAAGATTTTTTTTTAGTCACTTCAAACCCTGACTACAGGCTGTCACAGAGCTGCCACCACCTTTCCAAGTGTTTTCTTAATGCTATAGTCTTGTAAGGAAAATGCTCCCCATGAAAGTAGAGAAGCAGGTGAATATAATGAGAACTGCAAATCCAAAAGCAAGTATATTCTTCATTCAAACTTGTGTAACTCACCATGAAAGTAACCTTTGGTCTGATCTGAAAGACAATTTCTCTTACCTGTAAATGGTATTTCTCTGAAAAACAAGGACAGTGTTCAACTATATAAAGGATTTTACTCTGCAGTAACATTTTATGCTGGCACACAGAAAAGATTTTCAGGCTCCCCTTACAAAAATGTAAATCCTTTTTCCTCCTGTGTACATTTCTGCAGAATTCTAGTGTTTCTGTTTACTTTCAGAGTGTGATCAGCTGTAAAGCTGTTTTGCTGAATCTGCAATGGAAGTTTTAAGTGGGCTGTGAACTGTCAAATTCATCTCAATGGAGGGTTCACTCTGTGCAGAAGTGTGACTGCTCAAGTGTTAAATCAGTTACCAATTTCAGTGGTGTCTATTTTTGCTGGGACATTCCAGCTACTGTGTTCCTCTGTTGTTTCAGGCAGGTAAGGAGATGGAGTATAGCATAAACTAGGCTATTGTGGGCCACTATCCTAATCCTATACATTTAAACAAAGTGCACTGCTGTAAGTGAGTGAACCTTGCGGTTGTCTCACCTCTCTCTCTCTCCATGCTGGGGTCCATTCTGCCACTGACTATAGCTTTCTGCCTGTGAAACAGAAGAGGGCAGAAGGAGAGAAATGAGCCATTGCTCACTTTCCTATCCCCTAACCAAAAGAGGAAGAAGGAAATGTTTTTCTTTCAGTACATAATGCCCTCCAGTTGTTCAGTGGTCATCTAAGTAGCATTAGCTCTGGCAGTTGATGGTCACTTCTTACCCAGAGCTAAATAACATGCAGTATTTCAGAGTTATCAAATACATTCCATTTGGGTTTATGTTTAATCAGATAGGAATCATGACTGATTGATAAACCACATACTTGATTTTGAATCTGACGTTGCACTCTTCAGACATTGTTTCCTCAGGCATCCATACACTGCACATGCACGTTTGAGGCAATATTGATGAAGAAATCCAATGTCAGCCTTCTGAGAGAGATGACTTCCGAGGTACAGGATGTACTGAATGTTCTCCAGTGAATCTCACCGTGAATCTGAATTACCAGAGCTGGGACTGCTCAATAAGAGCTTGTTGATGGAGGACCCTACTCTTCTGAATGTTAAGTGTCAGTCCCACTTTCTTGTATGCCTCCATAAAGATGTCGATGGTTGCCTAGGGATGTGCTTCCAAGTGAGCACACACTACAGCATTGGCAGCATGCTGGAGCTCAATGACTGAGGTTGGGGTAGACTTGGTTTTGGCTTGAAGTCAGCTGAGATTAAACAGTTGACTAACCATTTAATAGTTTAGCTCTGCTTGGTCTTGTTGGTGGTCAGATGCAGCATCACAGTACAGAATATTGAGACTAGCTTTGCCGTGATAACGCAGTCTTGCTTAACTCCAGTCTTAACCTCAAAGGGATCTGTGATAGATCCATTAAAAAAGCCACTGCTCTCATACTATCATGGAGCAGACAAAGAGTGGTGATGAATTTCGGTGGGCATCTGTGCCTCAGAAGGATCTTCCACAACACTTCTCATTTGACAGTTGAAGGCTTCTGTGAGGTCAAAGAAGGCCATATGCAGAGGTTTATGTTGCTTCCAGAGTTTTTTCTGAGGTTGACAAGCAGTGGAGATCATATCAATTATGCCTCTTGATGCCATAAACCCACACTGAGATTCTGGGAGGAACCTTCAGCAAGTGGAAGAAGCTAGTTCAGGAAGCTTCTTGCAATGATCTTTCCTGTGGTAGACAGCAAGGCAATGCTCTGTAATTTCCACAGTTGGACCTGTCTCTTTTTTTGGTATCCCTGTGGTCATCTAGGATTTCCTCATAATTCCAGATCCTTAAAATGAGAACGTGAATGTGAAGTAAGATCCTTTCTCCCTCCTGCTTAAAGAATTTATCAGCGAAGTAATTTGCTCCAGATATCTTGATGATCTTCATCTGCTAGATGGCTTTCCTCACCTCATCAAGGGTTGGAAGATTCTGAGATTGTCTCTAACTGGGTCAAATTGATCAAATTGAGAATACTTTTATCAAAAACAGAGTTTTAGTTGAGATGGTCTTCAAAATGCTTCTTCCAATGGATATTGCTGTTTCCTCTTTCCTTAATTAGGTCTCCTCCATTCTTCCTGTATGAAGCTGGGACATGGACGATGTGCAGAAGACACTTGAAGTTGATGCAGAAGTATCATCAGCGTTGCCTGTGGAAGATCCTTTGAATCCAGTGAGAAGACAGACCCATCAATGTTAGCGTCTTCTCACAAGCAAACACCACAAGCGCTGAGGCAATGATCATCAGGCATCAACTTCACTGAGCTGGTCATGTCATCCAGATGTTTGACTCCGGACTCCTAAGGCAAGTTTTATTCTCCAAGCTCAGTGAAGGCATTTACTCAAGAGGAAGACAGACAAAGTGCTTCAAGGAATCCTCAAAGTCAGCTTGAAAAAAATGCAAGATCAACATCAATGCAAGGTGACTATTGCCTAGGACTGCTGCAAATGGAGAAAGAGCCTGATGCAAGGACCTCAGTACTCTGAAGCCTCATGATGACTGTCGCAGGGCATCTTGCTGCCCCGCCCCTAGTGAGGGGGAAATGTTAGGAAAAGCCCCAGCAGTTGGATAAGGAACCCAGCTGCAAGTTGCCAGGGCAACTGTAGGAGGCAAACGACTGCACCTGATGACGGTCAGCTGTCTCTTATAAAGCCTAGAGCTAAGGCCAGACGGGCAGTTCCCTGCCAGCTACCAAAAGAAAAGAGCTTTCTGTCTGGAGAGAAAGAGAGAGGAAACCTGATTCAGAGGCTGCAGAGAAGGGAAGAGCCCTGGTAGGAGTGAATGTTGCTTGGACCGGTGGGCTGCTGGTTTTGTTATAGCCAGATGGCCTGGAGTTAGGTTATAGCCAGGAGGCTTATGTTTTGTGTTGTTAGTGATAGTACTATCCCAGTGGTTTGGGTGAGGCTGTCAGGGGATGGAGGAGGCCTCATAGGAGACCCACTGTAGTGTGGGGATCCAGGCGCCAATGAGGGTGCAGCTAGTGGGGTGTTTGGACCCTAGCCCTGAAGAGGGTGTAGGAAGAACCCCAGTGGGGGTTCAGCAAGCCCCAGAGAGGCGGGCAGCGCGTGGAGAAGCCCCAGAGAGGCGGGCAGCGCGTGGAGAAGCCCCAGAGAGGCGGGCAGCGCGTGGAGAAGCCCCAGGGGGGGACAGGATTATTGAGAAGCCTGAGAGAGAAGGGCAGCACTTGAGGAGCCCGAGAGATGGGCTGTACTTTGAGAAGCCCTAGAGAGGGGGCAGGATTATTGAGAAGTCCAGGAGAGATGGGCAGCACTTGGAGAAGCTTGGCACACTAACGTCTAATACATCAGCGAGGCTTGGGCTGCGGTATTGGGGTGGAAGGAGCCGCAGAGAGCACCCCTTGGCATCAGGGCACAACTGGGCAGCCTCTCCTTTATGTAAGATCTAAAGGAACCAATTAATCTCAACTTATGGCAGGTGAGAAATAGGTGGGTGGTTGGCCCATCGAGACAGGCGGGAGGGCCATAGAGTATAGAGAGCAGCCCCGGGGAGCCCTCCCTGTCACAATGACAACAGAAGACAAAAAAGTCACCCACCCTGAACAAAAACATGCACCTGACTTAAAGTAGAAGCTTGCCAGCCATCTCCAGACCCACAGATAAGGCAATCGTGGAAGGCAGTTATTCTCGACTGCGAAGGAGTGCCGATGATGATGATGATGATGATGATAATTAGGAAGATTTGAGGCAGGTACAGAAACAGTAAGCCTCTGTTCCGTAACTAGGGCACCCATGTTTCTGCAAAATACATAATGAATAATCATTATCATCATCATCATCCATAAGATGAGGGTTTTTAATTTTATCTGAATGGGTTCATCCAGCTCTATTCCAGACACAGACCAATGTCTAATAAATAATTTAGATTATTTATGAACTCTGCACATCTTGATCTTCTCTTCAGAAGCTCTGGGACTGCTCGCTCTCTCTCCTCCCCGCACCCCACAGCTTTGTAAAGGAACAGATCAGCCAAACATCGGATCATAAAAGCTAAACATTAACAAAAATGGAAGGGGAAAAGTTTCCCCTCATTATTTTAATTTCCCAGTGAAAAGCACCTCTCAGAATTGTTTCTTGTTAAGACATGTGAGGGTTGTTAAATCTGAGTGGATTAATGCTGATCATGGCCTGAACTGTTTAAGAAATCTTGACCCAAAGTACAACTTTATCTGTCATTAATTTGAATTACTTCCACTTGTGTCAGCACAATTTCAAAGGAATCAATGAAAGTTTCTGAAGAAAAAGCCTTGTCATCTAGTCCCAAATGGACTAAATTAATTAAATTGCTGGAGCCAAATCTATGACACTTTTTATTTATTGTTACTTTTTATGGATTTGCTGCTGACATTGATCAGGGTGAGGAGATGAGTCTTTCTAACAGGATCAAACAGGAATCTGGGTTTTATTATTGTTTCTGTATGTTTATACTAATTTATCTCAATGGGAGATCTGGGTGCCTTGAAGAGTGGGTAGGAGAAAATATTTTATTACTTTGCCCATAAGGTCTATACTCTAGTTCCCAAAAGTACAACCTGAAGCATGTTAATGTGCTGAGAAATCAAGTGATATGTGACTGGAAATACCTTGTCAGACACAGCCCTTTCTTCCTTTGGGGGCACTAAGTGATGTGCAAGTGTACTCAGAGCAAGAGCTTAGTGACTGTATAAGGATCACACTGGATAGAGATTGAATGCGATATTAAATCAAGTCCAAGATACAGATTCTCATGACAGGGTGCATCACAAATTAAACATGGTCTACAACTGATCCACATCAAAGCGATGGAGGTTAGATACAAGCAGGAGGATGAGGCCAGGTTCTTCTGAGGAATGTATCAGTTTACTATATCCCCATTGGTACCAACCACCCATATTCGTGTAGGGCAGGATTTTGCCTTGGATACAGACTCTATTATGGGATGTATAGGTGGTAGAGGTGTGTGAAGCAGGCCCTATTGAATTCAGATTTGGATTCACCTGAATCAGGGGCCATGATTTGATTTGTTGATTCGGATCACTGTCTCTGATTCAGTTTGGCTAAATCCAAATCTGAAGATCTGACGCTATTTTGGAGGATCAGCTATTTGGACACAGACACAGCTTTAAAAGTTTTTTCTACATACTTCAAGGTACCAGCATGGCTTGTGAATGCTAAGATGCTGGGGCACATGGAGCATCCCACAGGAGTGCAGGGGGCCCTCCACCTGCTCAGCAACGAACCCAGAAGTGGACTGTAAGCACGTCCGGTCCACTTCCGGGTCTGCTGGGGAGTGCATTGCAGGAGGGGAGGGCCCTGCACCCTCCTGGGTCAATGATCAGCTGTGGGGGGACCCCAGGTGCCCCTCCAGACCAGGAGGCACCAGTTGGCGAGCCAGGGAGGCATGGGGAGGGAGGCAACGCACTCCCTGGTGGACCCAGAAGTGGACTGGAAGTGCTTCTGGTTCACGTCTGGGGCTCCCGTGCTTGCTGGGGAGCCCCCTGCACTCCAGTGGGACACTCCATCTGCCCCAGCATCACGGTACTCACGAGCCACCTGGTACCTACAGGTATGTAGAAAAAACATTTAAAGCTGTGTCTATGTCCAAATTTCTGAATCTCCAAAACTTTCCAAATTGATTCAGAGGGTTCAAATTTGATTCAGAGAGATTAAAGGGTCCTCTGATTTGATTTAGATTTGGAGATTCAGCCACTGAATCAGGCCAGATCTCTGCTGAACCGAATCAGGGACTGAAGCTTTGTACAGCCCTACAGAGGTGCACCATCCCAGAGGCAACAGAGTTGAGGTTTTTTTCATCAGAGCTGCAGAACACACTTGGGGACTTCTAGGTACATTTGGTTTGTGAAAGTGCTATGATACCTTACTCAGGATCAAGTTACTTCTGTCACAGTTGTACTGAAAGTAGGAAGGACACTTGTAACCCTGTCGCCACTCTGCCTTTCTCTGCTCTCTTTGAGCTACTGTTCTTCCCTGGACATATAGTGACAAAGCTATTCCAAGATTCTGTGGGTGCAATTTACTCAGGCCATTAGCAAGATTAAAAATGTTGTTTCCACAGTGTTCCCACAATAAATTACAACAGAATTTAGCCCACCAAGTAGCAAATCACTTCACAAGCATTCCCATTGCTCTTTATAAAACTTGCAAAACAAGTCATCTGCTAAATGGTAGATTTGAGCAAAAGTTCAGCCCATATGGAACAAATTCAAGGACTCAGATTCTGTGTTGCTAAAGCACCTAGCACAATAGGCTCCCAATTTAATTTTAATAATGCACAATCTAACAATTGCATTATTAATAAATAATAATAGCATATTATTAAATATTACTAGATGGTAATAATTAACAATTGAGCAAATAGGAGACTTTAGCTTGGTTCTATTACAGGAGGGGTTTGATAGCACTCAGTCCTCAGAATGACATAAAGATGGCTTACAGTAAATTAGAATCAGTCCTAGAACCTATTGAATTTTTCTGAGTTAATTTCTTTTAATATTTTTTTCCCTAAAATTTTAAGGGAAAAAAAAAATCTTTGCAGCAGTCTTCCATCTTGCCCAAGATAATAAGGAAGAAGAAAAGTGAAAAATAAAGTAAATGTCTGCTTTAATTATTTTGGTATCATTAGAATAGATAGGTTGGCAAAGTTAATTACAAAAATGATTAAGACAAATGCCATTAGTCACCACAAACATTTTTTAGAAGAGGGGAAATGTTGATAACAGGAACAAGCTTATTCCAAGCTATTACATTTTACCAATAAGAAATTTACTGACAGGAAAGTAAATGAAGGAAGAGAAGTAGCCAGAACTGAATGGCTGCTATAAAGTTGCAGCATGAGCAATAGATGTTAAGTGAAAATATAGGCTGATGTTCCTATTTTTTTTATTTATTTATTTATTTTTAAAACCTTTGCGTTTGCTAAGAATGATTTGGAATGGGAAGGAATTTTTAGTAGTTCTTGAATAGCTGATAAACTTCCCATTGTAAGTAATCATTAACAAAAAGAGCACTGCTTCAGCACTGTTTGAAGTAAACAACAAAAAGAATGGAATTTCTCTATGTATCGCTTGTTGGTGAACTGCATTCTTAAAGACCTAACATTTGTCATAGAAGCCTTGATTGCACATGTGTTGCCTTGCTAAATTTCATCTGTAGCCAAGTACTTTGACACTTAGCCTAGATACTTTTAGTAGCATATGCTTAAGGAGTTCTGGGACTTACAGGGCACATCTATACAAGATACTATGGCACAGTAGCAATGAGCTACAGTGCCATAGCTCATTGCTACGGTGCAGTAGCGTCAGGGAAAAAACCATGGAGTGATAGTACTGTGCAGTAATACCAGTTACTGTGCAGTTATTTAGTTTTTGCTTATGCAAGTACTGAATGACTGTGAAGTAACAACTGCGCAATCCACCGCACATATAGATGTGGTCTGTACAATTATCACTACTGTCATGAGACTGCTTCGATGGCTCAGAAGCTACAAAAAAAAAAAAAGGAATTATAAGATCCATCCTGTGTTTTTTCATGCTAATGGAGGAGAGGGTTTTAAGTTGAATAGGTTTTCCTTGGCATGAAAGTCCTTTCTGGGTAGCCTTTTGGTCAGGAAGCTTTTTAATTAACAGAAACACTCAATACAGTCATTCCTAAATATTTTGTAATATCCCACTGGGGGCACATTGATTTTTCTAAGGTGATTTTTAGACCTGTAAGGTTGGATTCTAGCAAGAAGAAAAACGTTTGTATCTGTACATATAATACTTGTTACCTTTCTTTTCACTAGTTGCACATTAGGGGAAAATATGGCCAGCCTCAGTCCCATACTTGGCAGTGCTACAGTGAGGCCCACTGAACCGACTGTATACACACTACTTCCCATAATAAAAGTGTTAGTGTGGGACTGTTGGGAATAAAAACTTTCTTCCAAAAGAGTGCTTTGCGAAGATGACTTCATTACTTCACTTTCAGGAGTAGGAATATACATCGATATATATACCATAGCTTGGTATTGAGCTGTTGTTGATGTACTGTAGATGGGTGGAAGTCATCTCTGTAAAAAAAATCAGGTTAAATAGAATATAAGTGATGCACAGGCCTTATCTTGGTGAATGTCATACAAAATGATAGAGACATTAGTAGATCAAAGGCTGATGCAATCTCTCAAAATGTGTTTACGTGTGTGAGTACAGAACTTCTGT
This sequence comes from Caiman crocodilus, assembly GCA_030014935.1. Taxonomy (NCBI): domain Eukaryota; kingdom Metazoa; phylum Chordata; order Crocodylia; family Alligatoridae; genus Caiman; species Caiman crocodilus. The sequence goes on from JAGPOW010000261.1 coordinate 242,694,108, forward strand.
TGAGCAATATGTAAACTGCTGTCCTTTCTTTCAGTCTCTGTATGCTACAGCTCTTTTTAAAAAATAGATGTGTATGGCTTTTGGCATTCCCCAAGAAGATCGATAGCATCTAGCTGCTTTTAACATAATTTCTGAGAAAATTACTGACAGCATTGGAGTATTCAGAGGGGAGGGGCTTTTAAGTTGTTTGTCCATTCACTACTAAGGCACAGGGATGAAAAACAAGCCAAACTTGACATTTTCTGGGACTATTGTATTGTTTGTCTCATAGAGAAAATTAGGCTGACATTTTAAAGTATGCTATGAATGGTATGTAAGTAATGCCTCAGCGCTGATTTACTATGCAATAAGCCAAAGTGATCTGTGTGAGTTCGCAAACAGCAATTTCTGGAAAAGTCGGCTGCACCATAAACACTTTCAATGACATGCATCTAACAAGCTAATAGGACTGCCAGGATGAAGCCAACAATCTGGTTGTGAAATATATTTGTAGCATCAATACAATTCTTTCTTTTTTCCTAGTGCCCAACTGACAGCACAGGAGAAGTTTGTGAAGCAGCAAGATGAGCTTTTTCACTTTACTCAGCTAATGATTCTTGGATTCAGAATTGGACGGAGCCCCTGAAGTGGCTCTCCCTGCCAAGACTGCCAACAAGGCTATCAGTCAAGGCCAACTGTCATGGTAGGGGTTTGTGTGTGTGTCAGGGGGATACGTGTTATTTAGCCACGAACTCAGTTGACTGATTGGACTTTTTGTCACTCTTGACCCAAATTTGAATTGATGATTTTAAAATGCAATCTTTATGGACCAGGGGTGCCTATACATATGCCCCAACACATTCTAATTAGAATGCATCAGAGCAGACCCAATTTCTTAGAGCATTCCAGCATGCTACAGCATCATGTGTATTCAGCATCCTATGTTTCAAAATGGTGGTGGGGGTGCTTTAACTAAAACTAATCAAACAAGCTTTAATTAAAGGTGCCCCCTGTGGCCATTTCAAGATGCAGGATGCTGACTACACATGATGCTGCTGCATTTTAATTAAAGCAGCTGTCTGGGAACCACTCTGGAGTACATGTATCGCTACTCAAAATTTCTGCACTTCTTGGTCCGAGAGGTAAAGAAGCGGCATCATACACCCTGGCACAGCAGTGACTGCAGTGTAGACTTAGCTGACCAAGATTTAAACGAGGAGGCTTTGGTTGCCACCAGTCTAGAACTCAGCTCCAAAATTTTCTTGAACACTCAGATAAAGTAGCCTACCCCGAGCATCATATACTATTGTGACTAGTTTTTCACAGGCATGTGAATTACATAGTTCAAAGTATCCTTGAATATGGCTATTCTGTACTGCAGTCTTTGCCAGGGGGCAGTCGCCTCGGTCCTCTCTATCATTCCCCCACCACACCTTTCTCGCCTTAACCCTATCTTGTTCCCTATATTAGGCAGAGGGAGGAGACAGAGATACAGACTTGCATAAAGATTTTAAAACACTGTTTAAAACACCTAGGCATAAACGCTGTAGAGAGCTGGCTATATACCTTCGTGAAAAAACATATTGGACTAGCTCCTCAATATGCTTCAAGAAAGTTTTGCTTAAAATAGAATACCGAATCGGAATTCTGAACATACAACTGTAATAACCTAAGCACTTGGTAAGGTACTAGAAGTCCCTAATGCATTTTGAGCCTTTAAATCTGTGTTATAATGCTTCCAGCTTAGTAAATTCTCATATTAAAATGTGGGGTGTTAGGAGATTTTAGCATCAGCTTCTTGCCTCCAACCAGAGTCTTATTTTTGAGTAGGAAGTGTGAATCAGTTTAGATACCAACACTCACACAAATACTCCCAGTGAATTTTAATTAACAGGAATGCAGCAGTGAGTAAAGGTTATTTTCTTAAATATAGTCCAGAAAAATCTAGCAGGTTTATAAAGATTGCCATGCCATTAAGTCATAATAGTACAACACAGTTCTTACTGAACCAGAAAACAAGCAAATGAATAGAGGCAGTAGGATGACATCCTGCTGTGAAACCAATGGTTACAAATTGGTTCCCTCCAGTCAGAGTTGCCTTCAACTGCTTTAGATTCTCAGCAGCTTTTCATTAAGACCCTACATGTGCGTTTTAAAAGAAGAAAGTGCATGACCTCTTTATTTATGGGAATGCAGGTACAGTAAGTCAGATGCTGGCTTTAGATTGGTAAATTGATGGGTTGTTTTTTTTTTATTGTCCTTTTTCTGGTACAGTACTTGGTCAATTTTGGTACTTTACAAGTCCTTGCCAATTTTAGATAGTAAGCCTTTCAAGACAATTGTTTTTCCATGTTATTTATTATGTGCCTAATGATTAGAGCTGCTTAATCTTGATGCTTTGTTTGTTCACTTACTTTATGGCTTTTTTCCCCCCTCTCAAAATGAAAATTTCAGTGTAAATTGCTGGGGAGACTGAAAAACTGGCAAATTTCAAAGCTATTTTATGTTTAGCTGTCAAAATTATTCTAAAATCTTGTAGTTTTTGTTCTTTTGGCATAGATCCAAATGCTTTTCCAGCCTTCTAATATCTAGTCACAGCTTTTCCCAGGAATAAAAACCATGCCCTGACCACCTTTGCAAATGAATTTCATTAGTTAGAAATCGTCTTCAAGACGAGTCTTTAGACTGATCTTTAAGTCTTCTGAGTAGCTGAAAGCTTGCATTTCCTACGGATCCTCAGTGCCATAAAAGACTGGCCTCCGCCTATGCATACTCTCTTGCTGCTCCTCTATCTAGAAAGTAGTATCATATTGATGGAAACAATTATTCCTTAATGATCCTCCACTTTTGATGTTCATTGAGGTTAACCAATTAAAGATAGTCTGTTCAGTACAATGCAATGTCATCCAGGGGTACACAAACTAGCTCAGTTATGAGAAGCAGCATAGTTGTGTTAGCACAGTGATTCACCTGAGCTTATTAGCCCTGCTAAGAAGCAAGATACATTAATGTACTCAGAGCACCATGCTAAACCACTTGAGAGAGTTCATGAGGCATTATGTCATAAGGTATAGCTTATCTGAAGCTGATCCAAACAAATCTGAACTTCTTTGATCCAAAAATTGGAGAAGACTGCTTAGAAGGGAATTTTTTTTGTAAAAACCTCTTTTACACATAGAGTTGAGAAAAGGAAAACAGTGCCTGTCATGTGGTAGCATGGTTTCTAGACTAAAATGAACCTAAAAAATGCTAGTTCTTCTATGGAAAAAGCACTAAAATTGGGGAAATATCCTGTAGAACCTAACAATCTGCAATTACATAAAGAAGTTGTTTTTTTTTCTTGAACTGCTGTTTTAGCTACCATCAGCAGCAATTCACATTAGCATGTCTACTCTCACAGTAACCCAGGTCTGTCATTGAGATCTTACAGTAGAGCTGCTCTAGTGAGCTTAAAGCTTTCTTGTATTGAGAGCCTTCTTATCTCTGTTAACTTTTATTTATGGCACATGTAATAATGCCCTCCACTAAGGTAACAGCACCAAGGACATTTAGAGTCCACAATGATTTTTGTAAATTTGGTTGGTAGAAATGTCAGGGCAAATCTTCAAAAGCAGTGTTCAAAAGAGAGGCTGTGAAAGAAGCTTGAGAAATGCAAATCCTATTTAAATAAGGAAATGATGTTGTACAGTGGTTTCAATAAGACCAGCTTGAGCTAGCCAGGAATGCAAATGAAATCATGGGGCATACAGTCTGGCTCGGCAGGCAATAACACTATGTGCTGTGGAGAAACTGTAAATGCTAATGAACCAGAAGGCCCCCTATTTCTAACCTGAACAGTATCAGCAGGGATATGATGTAGGTCAAGATGCCATTGGTCCTTCCCTGCTAAAACTATGTAGTAAATGTCCTATCATGGCTGAAATGTTCCTTAACATTTACACTTGTATTGCAACTGTATAAATTGAACTCATTATGCAGTCGCTTCTTTTTTCAGTGTCTGTCTCTTTTTCTCAAAATAAGACTTTGAGGTCTTCTGCTGCACTTATGATAGTCAGATGCATGGATTCCAATGCCTATAAAGAGTGCAGTAAAACACTGAATAAGAATAGGAGGAGCCATTTGGGTAGTGGGCGGTACAGCAGTCAACTGTGTATCAGCCTAATAGATGAAGGAAGAATGGCATATCATGCATTGACTTAGGTAGATATGAAATAAGATAAGTTAATCTCTCTGGGCTGGATTTTCCATTAATAATCATTAATAACACATTTTGCTGTTATTCATTGTGTTGTGTTTGTTTATTATCATAGTACAGAGTAACAAAAATCAAGAATCAACATCTTATTGTGCTAGGCACTGTACAGAAACATAAGGGCACCGTTTTTGCCTCATACAACTTGCAGTCTGGATATCATACTGGCTACAAAACCAAAACTGGTAACCAAAACCAAATATAGGTAGATAAGGTGTGAAAGGAATGAAGGCCTGTTTACCTTTATTAATGGCGCTGGCACAGGGACTGTCATCTCTAGTAGCTGAAACCACAATAAGTAGTTGTTTAGTAATGTTTCAGAATTACTGAATTTGAAGCAGTTTGATGCTTATTTTACAGCCACCTAGGAGGTTGTTTAATCTAGTTTATGACTATAAAAACATATACTTCAGGACCTACTGAAATAGAGGAGGCAGGTAGAAAATTTTATGGGCCAATCACAGGTTTGGCTGCCATTTTCACAGATTTCTTGGGCTCCGGTAGCCCCACCCTTCATCACTGGTTGGCTGAGAAGGCTGTCTGTCTTGGGGATCCAACCCTCACCCCTGATTGGCAGAGGAGTGGGACCGTGTGACAGGCAGCCCTCTCAGGCAATCAGCTTCAAGGGGCGGGGAGGTAGGAAGGCGGGGAAGAGAGAGGTGGCTGCCGTCTTGGCTGCTCCCCTTCATGCTGGCAGCATCCCTCCTCCCCACTCAACAGGCTGCAAGGCAAGGCTGCAGGGGCCATGAGGACCATTAGCACCCACTGGGAAGCCAGCACTTAATTTTTAGTAAGTTTTTTCTTCTTTTAATTTGCAGATTTCACAGACAATACCCAATTTCATGGTTTTGAAATCTGCAAAATTGTAAATTGAGTAGGTCCCTACATACAATTACATCAGTTTATTATAAAATACATCTTGATATTCCTGCCTTCATAGGTTTTTTGTTTTGATCTAAATCCTCCATTAGGATGCTTACTCCCCAACTGTTGCAGCAGTGTGCTTGTGCATGAAAATCCTGAAATGAAACAACCTAGCAACAAAGGTGAAAGCAGCTAAGTATCTTTGTTTTCATTGTCTGCCTGGAAAAAATGCAAGAGTAAACAAGAGAAAAGATGGGAGATGGGAAGAATAAATTCAGCTTTCCAATCCTTCATCTTAATAGCTTTTTTATATTATATAGTAGGGTAGAAAAAGCAAGTCACTCGAACGTAGATTTTTAAAACTATTGACATATCCTTAGCAGATGTAATACAATATCACTATGCCAATTTTCTCCAGCTGAAGATTTGATTTCTGATTTTTAGCTTGCCAATGTGCTTTTTAGCAGAAGGAATAGAGGGGGAAATATCCTGAATGCTAATTTTGAACTATTTGGTGGAAAAAATATTTGATCTTTTTTTAATGTGGCATAACACAGTTACCCCTATTACAAAGGCATTTTGATTATTATAAGTATTTGTGACCGCGGTTGGCCCCTGGGTCGTGTGTAGCTCCTGCAGGTCGTCCCTTTACCCCTTTTTCTCGCCCGCCACGACTTTGATGTTCCAAAATTATA
>JAGPOW010000261.1:242699997-242799048 GCA_030014935.1 Caiman crocodilus
CTTCGTCCGGCTCTCCCGTCCCCGGTGAGTCTCCTATATCTTCCTTCGCCCCCCGGGGTCCCTCTCTAGTCCCTAGGGACGGCCCGGCGCCGTCACAGTATTGTTAAAAAGATGTGTATCCATTTATTTTAGCAGTAAATCCTAGATTTACTTAGATCCTCACAAGATCAATTGTGCAGCTTTCCAAGAGGAGTGAATATTAAACAGTTGATACCTCATACAGTTCCTGCAAAGATGAGAATAGCTTACCAGCATACATCAAAGATTTATCCACCGTAAGCTCCTACAAGAGAAGAAGTTATTTTTTTTCACACTTGCACATGCGAGGCATGCATAAGCAAGTAATGTTAAGCTGAGATGAAGGGGAGGTGAGGTGGATCTGATGCCAGCAAAGACAATACACAGATGAGAGAAAGTTATTTCATAGCATCTAGATGCCATTTTCACAGCTAACAGATGTAGGTGGAAACATTTTGGTATTAATGCAGCTTATTTATTTGCCTACTCTCTCTTTCCTCCCCCACCCCTATGCTCCCAAACTTTAAACTTAAAAGGAGACAACTTCCACTGGAAAGAAAAAGAATACATTTTGTATAAATTAGTATTACTTGTCATTAGAAGCATTGCACATGGATTTAAATTGAATTCACAGTTAACAATGTATATTTAACATGTTACCAAACATGGCCAATATTAATATGTATAATCAGTGCCAGTGACTGAGACTCCCTTAACAGACCACATTAAAACTGTTGTGAGCTAGAAGACTCTGTCTTCTTGGACTCTCTCTTCTTGCTAAGCTTATAGTATGTGAAACAATTATTTTGCTAATGGAAGAAATGGGCCAGTCCAAAGAATTCGGCAGGGAATTCCGAAGCATTCCAGCGCCGTGAGAGTCTGAGCTAGGTCTTCTGCTGTTAATGAGAAGATTCTGGGAACCTCGGACCAGGGCTTCAATTCTATTTCCTTCTTTCTGTTGCAATACATCATAAACATTTTAGATGAATGAAAAGGGTCAGGGTATTATATGATTACAACTGAATCTGTTGGGCCATAAGAGTATATATATTAGTAAAAGACACTTTTGAAAGTTCTCCTTGCCCTTTGATAGTGGGCATTACTCTGTTCCATGAAGCGTGGAAGTTCCCTCAGAAATTCTACTACCGGTTTCTTTCTGTAATCCCCAAATTCTGGGGCACTGAAGCAACTTCCCCTAATGCACTGGAATCATGCTCCTCAAGATGACTCTTTGTGGTATTTAGAACTGGGATGAAACTAAAAGATTTTTCTTTCAGTTCACTGTGCACACTTCTGCTGATTTGAAAAGTGCTTTGAAAGCATTATTATTTCGCTGCCTCCTTTGACACTCCTGAAACCAAAGATGATAGTGCCACTGTCACCTTTTTGCTACATCATAACTGAGTGGAGTATTCATACAGGAAGCAGAAGACCTAGATTAATTCCTCCTTCTACCTGAGAGGCTTCTGCTGTCACCCAGAAACATGCTTTAATCACAAGGCTCTAGATGCTTCTACAGTAAAAGGGTGAGGACAGGGTTGTCAGGGGAAGGACAATTCTAAGTCTATTGTCTTGAACTTAATTTTTCTCACACAAAATAAACAAGTCACTGGCCCACAGTTCATGATTCAGTTCTGGGCTAAGTAAAGCTTGTGGCTGAATAGATGAAGATTGAACCAATAAGCAAGTGAACAGATATTCACTTTCAATTCTGGAAATGCAGCCACATGCCTGCAGTGGCCCAGGCCAGAAGCTGGGTGCCAGGGGTATTAGAGCATATTTACCTGCTCAGTCGGAGCAGATAGCTTATGCCAAGACTAGCCTGCCTACCCTGCAAGGGAAAGATTACAGGGGAGGTGCAAAGCATCCTGGGATGCTGGGAGACTGTGAGTGAATTTGAATCTAGAGGGTATGTGGGACAGAAGTTCAATAAACTAATTTAACCTAAAAATCAGTTATATTGGATACTACACACACCCAGGTTTATCTTAAACTGGTTTTTGGCTGTTTTGAAAGCGGTTTATGTGCATTGGACTTCTGTTGTGTTACAGATGTGACCTGGTTTCCAATCACTTATACCAGTTTATCTGTAACGTTTGTCCCCACCCCTGGTGTTCAGGGCACTTGCCAGGAAGAGAGTAGGACAGGAAACTGGATTCCCAGGCCCATTCCTGGTTACTTATTGGAAAATATAAAAATATACTGTAAATAACAAAATTGCGAATACAAAAAGCTATTGAATGCCAAATACATATGGAGTCCTTGGCGCAGGAATGGAAACACATGCCTCTACCCTCTCAGATGAGTACATAGACCACTGGACTCCACATGAACCAGCAGCCCAACTGCTCAGAACCGTTCAAACTTAGTCACTGTATGGCCTATTGGAAGGCAGGCATTAGGTGCCTGAGGACCTCTAATATCTGAGACATCTATAGAATCTAGGGGCACTTTTACATGTGCTCTGGGGATGCGGGAGAGGGAAGGGGTGGCACTTTAATTATAGTGGCTCTGAGAGCTGCTCTAACTAAAGTGCCACAGTGTCTTCTATATCAACATCCCTGCATCAGGGGTGCTTGAACTAAAGCTCATTTGATGACCTTTAGATAAAGCACCCCCACCACCATTTTTTAGCACAGGGACACTGATACATGAGATTCAGGAGGCTACTAGAGCACAGCAATGGCTACACTTTAGCAGACTTGATTAATCAAGTCTATTCCAACATGCTGGAATCCCAGTGCATCAGAGCAGCCTCTGCACTTGTGTACAGACTCCCTGCTGCTCCCAGAGTTAGGCAGCAGCTGAATGGAAATTGAAGTCCTAAGCCATGAGGACTTCATCGATTCAGTGCTGAAGGAAACCACTAAGAGGCTGTGGAGGAAGAACTGACAGGCAGCACTAGAGAAGGAAGAGGAGATAGACTTCAAGGAAAGTGGAAGCTGGAAGTTTGTAGCCTCTAGCAGCAAGCAGAAGTTTTCATTTTGACCTGAATCAGTTTTCCTGAAGAATTGACACAAAGCACTAACAACAGAGGAGTAGTATGTTTCATTGGTGGAAAAGGCCAGGCCAGGTATCCCCAAGCTTGGGAAGATCAAGATCACTACCACCAAGAGGAAGTAATGAGTGGTGGTGGTGGTTGAAGACTCCCTGCTGTGTGGGATGGAGGCCTGCCAGATCTTTTTTTCTTGTTAACCCAGAGCCTGGATATAAGATGTCATGGAAAGATACTGAGACTCATCCAGCCTTCTACTATCTCACACTGTTGATCCATGTAGGCACCAATGATACTGCGAAAGGTGACCCTGAGCAGATCAAAAGTGACTGCTAGGTGCAAAGGTGAAATGGATGGAGGCTCAGGTGGTGTTTTTCTTGATATTTCCAGTAAAGGGGAAGGGCATGGATAAAGGCAGACGCATCCTGCAGATCAATTCATAGTTGCACAGAAGGTGCCTCCAGCAGAGCTTTGGCTTCTTTGACCATGGGATGTTGTTCCAAAAAGAAAGATTTATAGAAAGGTTGCTTTATCAGTTTAAGTCCTTAAGTGTCTTCCAAGTTATACTTTGGTGCCCAGCTTCTTCTGTGGATCCAGCTGTGAGGCTGAGGGTTTCTGAAGCACAGCAATTTTTGCATGATTCAATTTTAGGGTGACCACTTAGAGTTTTCAAAGGCTTGATTTTTTTCTTTTTCAGGGATGTGTAGAACAAACAACTGCAGTTGGAATCAAAGAGAATTGTGGATGTGGGCTACGTGGCTACATCCACATGTGGTATGGACGTTTGGTTCCCCGGGGACAACTAGCAGTGACATACCTTTTGCCGCCACTAGTTGTCCCCATGGAACTCCTGTGCTACATGCACTCTGGCACGTGGCAAGTTATCCTAAGTGAGGCAGGGGAGGCTGGGGCTAGCACTGGGTTACCCCAGGAGCCTTACCTGAGTTCCTGGGGACCTCCTGGGGCTGCAGCAGTGGCAGACCCAGCACAGCTACAGCATAGCTCTGAGAGGTCCAGCTCTGCTCTTGAGAGGCACACACTGCCCCTGTGTGTTGCCCTGCTTTTTTTTCCTATAGGTTTTTTTGACTCCTGAATATCCAAGGGGTCAAAAAACCCCTCAGTGCAAAGAACAACTGAACATGTGGTATGTGGCACCACAGATGCGTCTGTAGCACATATACCACATGGCCACTCTCATTTGGACATGGCCTATGTGTCTCTAAGTGGGCTATGAAAAATCCAGCCTGAATTCACACTTGACAGTTATTCCTTAACCTCTCTGTGCTTCCTATTCCCTCATATGTAAGATGATACTTAACCTCCTTTAAAAAGCAAGTCAAGTTCTATGAAGTAAATGACTTCATAAATGTGTATTATTATTTATTATGTATTAATGTCTTGTCCCATGATAAATATAAGGGTCATGTTTTCCAGAGCTTGGTTATGATTTGTGTAGGCAGGAATCTTTACCATAAAAAACCTGAAATGTACTAAAACCATTATCTGCCTGCTTCATGTAAAGTTTTGATGTCAATAGCTGAGTGAAAGCAGACAACAACTCCTGCCTTGGTATCTGTTTTTAGGTTTACAGAATTGTTGTTATGCCTGGGCCTTAGGTTAACGAAAGTTATGGTGTAATGTCAGCTTGTGACTTGACACAAGACCTGACAAAGATTCTCTAGATAAAGGCAACAGAGAAAGATGTGGGGGGTTGGTTTGTATTGTTTGCTTGTGTTGTAGAAATGAGGTTTTCATTTCTGGAAAAAGCCAATTGAAAAAAAGCAGTCAAGCACAGCAAAAGACACAACCAGATCTTTCTAATATTTAAATACTCTCCTTAGAAAAATATATTTTTAACAAATTGTTTTTTATAAAAAATGAGAAAAGATTGGAATAAATACTGACTTTATTCAATTGCTACTGACTTTAATCTGTTGCAACTCAATCATCTTTTGCAAAAGAAAAGCTCATATGTTCGATTCCAGCCATAAATAATTCATTGTAACTAAAGTAATGAAAATGTTCTTAAGTAGAATTTCATTCACAAGAAATTCACAGAGCCTCAATATATATCTATGCTCTAGCTAGGGAAATGGTGGAAAAGCAATGATTTTAGTTTAGCACTAAGAGCTCCCTTAACATTGTCATGCAATTTTGCAAATTATGCTCATTTACACTATGAATTAAATAGGACTGTTTCAGAAGCATTTCCAATTAATCATATGGAGTTGGGGGAGAGGGGAAGAGATAAAGATTGAGATAACATCATGAGACTATTTCTAGACTCCTCAGTAAAGGGAAACCTGCTTTATAAAACTAAGTCTCCTTATAAATCCAAATCTATGACCTAAAAATTAATAGAAAATACATATCCAAAGTCCTGGAGGGTATGTAGAAAACAAACAACAAACTGATAACTGTTACCAATTGTATCAGATTGTCAATTAAATTTCCATTTCTACATTCCATTTCATGATTAACAGCTATGTTAACACACAGTTAATCCATTATTATAGATTCTTGTCTAACAAGTCAATGTCTTACTGATGCCCCCTCTACATATTATAGGTATTGTACAATTAACCTGTTAATTGCACAATTACCTTGAGACCAGATACACTGCAAAGTACCTATCATGCCGTAGAAAGCTCCAAGCAACTATAAAGTTAGACCTAAAAATGTGGACTAACATCATAGCTGGTTGCTATCAAGCTTTAATTTGTACATGTAGCAGGGTCTCCACTGTAGCTGGGAGTGAATGGGGCTCTCAGCCACAGGGGTGCGCCCACAATTAGGGGGACTCCCACCCAAGCAGTTGCTGACTCTGAGTTCCAAAAGCACTCCACAGCTGCCAGGACCCGAAGTCCTGCAGCTGTGGGTACAGACAGAAGTTACATTTGTCACAAAATTGGCCCCCTGCTAGCACTCTACAGGCACACTGTGGCACACGTGCATGGCTGCAAAGCACTGAAAAGAACAGTAACAGTTGCAAACTCCATAATTAAAGACCATTTTAGGCTGGACATAAGGAAAAAAACTTCTTTACTGTCTGAGCCCCCAAGGCCTGGAATAGATTCCCTCCAGAGGTGGTGCAGGCATCTACTCTGGACTCTAAGAAATATTTGGATGCTTATGTTGCTGGGATCCTTTGACTCTAGCTGACTTCCTGCCTCTGGGCAGGGGGCTGGACTTGATGATCTTCCAAGGTCCTTTCCAGCCCTAATGTCTATGAATCTATGAGTCACTTTCAAAGTGGCTGATCATGTGACAAATTAACCCTCCCAAAATGAGGGATCAGATGAAAGCACTCCATTTTGGAGCACCTTTGGGGACTTGTTCCCTAGGGTCACTCTGTTGCATCATTGGGGCTAGGCTGATGCAGCCCACCAGCTGGAGGTGAGGTGGGTGGATTGGAGCCCCCATGCCTTATGCCCCCTCGAGCCTCCCACCTCATTCAGTTCAGGCTGTGCAACCTCCAGACTGCAGCTCACTGTCCCTTCCTTCTCTCCCCTCTGTCCCTGCAGAAAGCACCAGAGCTGGGAGTGTTGCCAGCAGATTGAGGGAAGTGATTATTCCACATACCTGGAGTACTGCGTCCAGTTTTGGGCCTCTCACTACAGAAAAGATGTGGACAAATTGGAAAGAGTTCTGCAGAGGACAACGAAAATGGTGAGGGGGCTGAGGCACATGACTTATGAGGAGAGACTGAGGGAACTGGGATTATTTATTCTGAAGAAGAGAAGACTGAAGGGGGATTTAACAACAGTCTACCTAAAATGGGATAAGGACAGAGCTAGACTGTTCTCAGTGGTGGCAGATGACTGAACAAGAAGCAATTGTCTCAAGTTGCAGCAAGGGAAGTTTAGGTTAGATATTAAGAAGAACTTTATCAGGAGCAGGGTAGTAAAGCACTGGAATAAGTTACCCAGAGAGGTTGTGAAATTTCCATTTTGAAGACTTTTAGCTAGACAAAGTCTTGGCTGGAATTATATAGTTGGGATGGTCCTGCTTTGAGTACGATATTGGACTAGATGACCTCCTGAGATCCCTTCCGACCCTAATTTTTCTATGATTGTCTAAGAGTCTAAGATTCTACCTCTTATGCGCTATTAGGCATTTTTACCTCTTAAGCCCCATTTTGAGTCTTAAGTGGTTAGACATTTTGTATAGTGAAAAACTTTCACTGACAAGGTAAAATCCTGTTGCCACAGACAGTAATGGACATTTTACCATTCATTTAAATTAATCTAGTATTTCATCCCTACACAAACAATAGTTAGCAATATGCTTCCTAGCAAATATTTTCATAGGTCTCTCACCTTCAGATGATTATCAGATAATCAAAAAGAACTATAAGTGTCTTGTCTACCTTTGCTGCTTTTAGATTTAATTTAGGGAGAGGAGAATGGACTTCAAAAAGGAGCATCGTGTAGAAAAAGGCTTCACCAAAAAGACTCAGTTTCTCATATTTGTGTAGTCACTGATTAAATATTCTGTGGGCTATTCTTAAGTTTGGGAATTGAGATTCTATTTTTTAATGAATTTTGATGATTTTTTTTTTGAAACATCAAGGTTTAGAGAACATCATATGAAGGAAACTGCACTTAGGTTACAGAAGGGGTTTGGTTTAATGGCTACTTGTCATTTCAAGTGGAGAGTATCTAAACCACTTGAACCTAGCAGGTAGTCTTAGGCCTGGAGCAGAGTGAGTATAAGCACTTTATTATCATAGGCATGGGCAACTGGTGCCATCTCAGTAGGGAGGGCACATGCCCCACCCCACCCAGCGACCAATCAGCGACTTGGGGGGGGTCCCCCCCATGGCCAATCTCATCAACTGGGGAAGGTGTCCCCCTGAAATCAATTTCATCGACCAAGATTGCTAGTTTTTATTCAATAAGTGAAATTCTTTGAATTGCATTTCCATTGAGACTCCTGATGTTTTTACATATGTTTTCTGCAATTATTTTCATTTATGTCTTAAAATATGCCTATTTTATAATGAATGAATGCTCCATCTAGGAAAAGTGCATGATAGAATATCTGCAGAGCCACAAGCACTTAAAGAATACTCAGGTATTACTGAGGTATTCAAATAATGTAATGCTTCATGGTAATTTAAGAATAGGAATACAGAGAAATATGAGGAAACATAATTCAGTTTGTATTCAATTAAATATTCATGGAAAAATATCCAAATATCCCCTTAGCTTTACCCAATACACTACACAGTTCACTATGATAAGAGATCTGTTTGGGCCACTTGTAAGCAGGGGAAGTGACTATGTATTTATATATTCACAAATCCGTCATGTCTTTTTGCCACACAGTCTGTGTCTGTGCCTTATCCTGTTGCATCAAGTTCTCCAGATTTAATAGCATTTGCTTATTGCTGTAATTTTCTCCTGAAAACCATGGCACTGCTAAAAGTGAAATGTTACTATTCAGCAGGATTGAAAATGATCTTGCTGCAATACAGAGCTGCAAGAAATTCTTAACAGAAGCAAGACTGTAGCTCCCTGAATGAGCAAAACTCAACTCGACACAATCAGTCAGCCTTCACTAGCAAATCCTTCTATAAAACAATGCCATTGGCTGTTTGTTAAATAAATTGTGGTTATCCCAATTCTTTCTGTCCTGCTTTGCCTACCAGTCTTTACCGCTCCCTTTCCCTTCTTCCCATTCTATCCGGTATGGTTCTTACTTGGATTTCACCCTTTAAGATTCATAGTAACATCTGCAGATGTGCCCTTCACTTATCAAATTTTGCTCCATATGACAAGTAACCTTCCAGCATTCTCCTGAGTCTGACTGCAGAAATGAAGAGGAATTCATTATAAAACAAAAGCTAAAACTCAAGCATGCAGTAAGAGTAGTGTCCTTTCTTTCTCTTTTCCCTCTCTTTCTCTCTTTTTAACAAGCTATCTGATTTTTGCAAGTATTTATGATAAGCAAAGCAGCAACAATGAAATTAAATACAGAGTCTTTCTTAACAATGTTTCATTTAATCTGACTTGACCTTCTTGAATGTGGTTCATACGGCACAGGACATGAAAACAGATCCTATTCAAATCGGGGCCAAAAAATCACATTAAAGATTCGTTTTAGAACCATCACTAAGCCAGATGGTTTAGGCTTGATATCTTGGCATCTTTCTACTCATTTATATTCCACCACCAAATCCATTGTAATTGTCAGTATCTCTTTTTTTAGCAGGGAGAGAAGGTTCATTTATAACTTCCTTCACACAACAGAGAAAAGAACACAATATTATATTGTGTGTGCATATCTCTACTGTAATCAGAGGCTTCAAGAATGCTTTAATTACGTGGATTTCATATAGCTAGTGTGAAGATGTCCAGTAGGAGGTTATTATTCATTGGGATGGCCCATATCTGGCATGTTCAAAGCGTGAAGAATATGTTGTTAAAAAAATGTTGTAGAAGGAAGCTCAGGAAAAATTGTTGACATATTTTGACAGATCAGATCATGGTTTGGAAAGTTTCCAAACAAAATTGGAATAAAGCAGACAGAATGGTTTGTTTGTTGATGACACATAATTGATACTTATGATTAGTTGCATTTCCATGTATATAGTGAGGATATATTGGATGCATATTTGGGTTCTGTTCATGCACAAAAAGTTGAATCATTTTAACTGACAGCCTGTCTATACTCAAACAGGACCAGGTCAATGAAAATACTGCATATCTCTGTGTAGATACTTCTTCACTGTGTTACAAGTAACCTGTCTTGGTTTAGCTTAAACAGCTTGTAACCAACTGAAATTTGATTCGCATACTGAACGCAGAGTATGTACAGATGTTATATTTGGATTGACCTAACCAGGGTTAGGTTGATCTAAATGTCCACTTGCACAGATGTTCTCTGGGCTTAAATTAGCAAAAAAATGACATGTCCAATCGAAATTAGTTCACCTCAGGAGGTGAAGCAACTTAGACTGAGAAAGGATTAACATGATCTATGAAGGGGTTAACCTGGTTAACCTGACCCAGTAAATGCCATTGCCTCCAGCCATTTACATGCAGTCCTGGGGCTGGGAAATCCCAGCCACTTGCCCCAGCCCTGGAGATGTGTTGTTTCTACCCACCACTGACCCTGACCAAGCTATTTTAAACTTCCAGCCTTCCCTTTCCCCAGATGGGCAACCTCTTCCCCAGTCCCCTCCCCCTGCTGACCCACCAAACTCTCCTCTTACCCCAATTACTTACCTTGGACTGTCCGCACTGTTCCTGGCAGCAGTGAACACCTGCACATGCCACTTCTGTTCTCAATTAGGCAGCTATCTAAATCTTGATGAGGTATAGCAAACATTTGTCTATCCTCTGAGAGTCCATAGCCTTTCATACCATTTTAACTAACTAACTAACTAACTTTACACTCAAAACAGAAATGCTATAATTCTGCATTCAGGGATGGCCTATATTATGTATTAAAATCAATGTAGTTTAACTAGCTATATAGCATATTAAATTTACACAGTATATTAGGCCAGGATATATTTCCTGTGCAGATAAATCCTTAGCAAGTGTAGTCACACCATGTTCATCTACACATGCATATTAATGCAACGCAATAAGCGTCCATGCTTATTGCACTGGACTTTATTGTTCCTGGGTGCCACATTTACATGTGCACGTGGGGCCGCAGAACATTGAGCCGGATCAGATCAAAACAGCCCCAGGTGGGAGGGTGCGGGGGGAGAGGGAAGGTGGCAGCCTGCCAGCCCAGGGGTGCTCCAACCTGGCTCAATGTGCTACAGAAGGGCTGGCTGGGGCATGAGTATGCTTCAGTGAAAGGCTAGTCGACAGGCAGCTTCCACTCTGAAGTACCCTTATGCCTCAGCCAGCTGGGCAGTGCCTACACATGTGCTGCTATGCATGAAAAACTCTGTAGCTCGATTGATACTTGTATTTACAAGGACTAACCAGCTGCAGAGTTTATTAGTTTCCTGTGGCCTAATAGAGCCACACATGTAGATGCCGAGACATTTACTGTGGAGCTAATTAGACTATTTGGCAGTAAACATCTTATGTAGACACGGGTTTTCTTTTAACTCACAGATATTTGAACATATAGACTATAACCATAGAAATATATTTCAATTGTAATCCCAAAAACCTTTGACATGGGGGAAAAAATAATTTATCATGCTGTGCTGGCTGATTTACTGTACAGATAAGCTTGAGTTGTCACTTTAAATACCACTGATGGATTTAATTCCAGACCACATGACTGAGCCAGTATTTATCTGTTTCCAATTCAGTTGCACAGTTCTGTCAGGTAATAAGCGGGCTGAACGTGTAAGGCAAACTACAGGGTGCCTAAGGACCTAGGAAATCCTAGCCGCAATTTCAAACCCAGGGCAAAATTCACAAGCTGGAGTATTGTAGATCCATTGTAGATAAAATGGATAAACAGTATTTCAGGAATAATTTCCTCACACAGTCATACAGGAATGATCCAGATCAGTAATGATCTTTGCTCTAATTACTCTGAAATCCCTTAATGCCTTATTTGTTTCATTGGCAATGCAGTGCATGTGCACCCCCTGTGATTGGCTGCAGCTGATGCCACTCACCACCCCTTGCCACTGACTCTGCTGGCAGTGGGTGATCATCAGTCACTGCTGGTGGCATCTACAGGTGGTTGGCATGCCTCTGGGGGCATGCATTTTTCATGATTTGTTTGGTGCATTTTAGACTGCAGATATTGCTTGACACAAGCATGTAGGCCCCTGTAAAGAGAGAGCCTGACTTGATTACCTAGTTGTAATGACACTAAGGAAGGAGTGGAGGAGCTCTGGGCTCTGGTCCCTGTTCCAGACATGTTTTATGCATTTTACATTGGCCAAAAAATAGAAATAATCCTAAGAAGAGGAAGTGTAGCTCAAGCCTCCCTTTGCTACAGCTGAATGCTCTCTCTAACCACCAAGCTACAAATGCAGAATCTCTTCGGTTTGCTTTCTCAGATCAGAGTTGTTGCACTCTTAGGTGCTGAGTTGCCCAGCTTCAACAGGTAAGATAGAGGGTTGCTTCCAGGCTATTTGGTAACCTGTTTCTTAGAAGGAGTCAGTATTTGAATCCTCTCAGATGCAGACAGCTCCATACCCCAGATCTCTCATTTTTTTCAGGCAAGTGCTTAAACTACTGGATTGTTCCACATAAAATGGCTGATGGCAGAACTACCTCCCTCATCCCAACAGTGAGTCCTTTAGGGACCAGGCTTCTAACTTATTAGACATTATGAATACCTTCAGAGGCCAAAAGGGATTTTCCCCCAATCCTTTGTGTGTTACACATGTATTTTTGGAAGTGTTGTTTTCTAGACAACCCCTAAATACTTAGGTGTGTATGTGTGTGTATATAGACATATATACACATATTGGACACACACACACACACACACACACACACACACACACACACACGACCATTTAACCTGAAGATTTTAAACAGTTAAAGGTGACTGCAATCCAATCATGGCATGCAGCAACAAATGTATCTCAAGGAAAACCAAGGAAGTGATTCTTCCACTTCACTCAGCCCTGCTGAGACCGCAGCTGGAGTACTGCTTAACATCCTCTACACCCATACCCTCCCCCACATACAACCACACCACCCACAAAGCCCACCCCACACACCCCCACACCCTGCCCACACCCCTGACAAACCCCACATCCACACCCAAAACTGACCCATATCCCCACACCCTATCACACACGCACACACACCCCCCCAACCATGCCCCCCCACATAATATACAAAAGTAAGACTTTATTTTGAGCTATTATGTAATTTCCTGTATATTTACTGCATAAGAATATGTAAATAAAGACAAAGCATGTTTTTAAATAAAATTAAAATATGTTATAGTAAATATTTGATTTTTAGCATATGATTTTTTTTTTCTGTTTCAAGATGGTGCAACTCCCAGAAAGACTATTTCCAGAAGCAAGGGGAGGGACTTTCAGTGGCAAACGTTGGAAGTTAGGGGCAGGACTTTCAGACCCAAGATGGTGACCAGGGGATGGGGCACCTGTCAAGGGTCATGGCTACCCATGCAGCCCTCAATGGCTTGCTAAAACTTATTGAGTGGCCCTGAAGCTGAAATAATTGCCCACCCCTCTAATGCAAAGTTTCTTGATATTTCTATGGTGTTAATGCAAGTGCCAAACAATTTATTTTTTATGAATGAGCATATTTTCCCTTCCCTTCCTTTCTATCCTCCTATCCCATCTATCTCCAGGTTTTGTATGGCTGCCCATTACCGTAATATCTCTACACCTTTTGCATCATTTTGATTATCAATAATATTACTTTGGGCTTTAGGATGCATTTTGGCTCTTCTCCTTGTACTGGTTCCAGAATAAAGAAATTGAATGATGTTAGGGATATGCTAAGTGATCTGACCACTAAGGTAAACTTGCTCAAGAGTTGTGAAAGGTTATAACATTTCTGAATTTTCCAAGTTAATCTAGAGGATACTGCAGCAAACTATACATCCACATTATAGATCTGATTAAAAACACTTGAGGTCACACTTGGAAGACGATAAGTAAACCTGTAAACTTCAAGAATCCTGTCTTCCATGTCTCACATCACATCTGAAAGGCTAGAGACACAACACTGAAGAGTTAAAAATATTTTTTTTAAAGGGCAGGGGATCTCATATGTCAGCCACTATCTAAGTAGACAATCTGATAGAGAGACAGCAAGACACTGGGGAGGGAATCTATCCACTAGGATAGTCCCAGAGGCAAGGAATGCTAAGCTAAAGGCTAAATAAGATATGCAAGTTATCTATTGTATTGTTTTATGACAGGATTTCCTCTGAAATGCTATTCTTCTAAATAAATAACGCTTTCTGTAAGGAGATTCTTGGGTTACTGCTTACCAATACAATTAATCAGAAATATATTGGAAATGTTGTTGTTGGAAAATGCCAAGTCATAAAAATTGAACCTTTCATGGAATCTATCAGCTTCATAACATTTCAGTGAGATTTGATTTTTCATTTGAGAGAGGGAGTAATCAAGACCTCAATCCCACCCCGCCCCCCCAAAAAACCAAACAGAAAACAAGTAGCTTGTTGGTTACAGTACTTCCCTGGAGCACAGAAGGACTATGCTCAGTTTTTCATTCTGCCCATTTCAGAACATGGACTTGCAATTGGGTCCATCTGCTGTCAGTGAAGGGAGTGCAGTAGGCATAGGGATCCCTTTCTACCCTCCCTTTTTCATGGAAATGTTCAAATTCTTGATTTCACTGTGATGTGGGTGTGCCCGCCAGGCCTCAAACATCTTGTCCTGGGCAGCTTCGGTCTGGATAGAGGATAGTGTCTGCCTTGTTATTCCAAACCCAGGTCAAGTGAATGTTTATTCCCGACATGGTCCTCCCCTATCTTTCCTGCCATGACTTTGACTCTTACTACAGTGGGAGGGTAGGGACCACTCAGATTTCCCTGAAGGAGCACAGTCCCTCTGATGGTCTCCTGCGAGGCTCCATCTCCCTCCTACCTTGCCCTTATACTCAGCCTGGAGGGTCACCGTTGTTCCTGTAGCCAAGCTGCCGAGTGACGGGCCCCTAGTGTCTCTTAGGTTACCGAGCACCTTGACTTTTCTTAATGCTAACCCCGAGCCTGAGGCTCACACCACCACTGGGTCTCCCCTGGTGCCCGATACTCAACCTCCCCGGATGTGGGAAACACAAACCATAGCGCAACAAAAGCTTAAAAGAAAAGAGCGTTCTAGACACACCTCTCAGTACCCCTCGGTACCCACATCTGGCCCCTAAGGCCTAGATGGACAAACCCTGCTCCCTCTTGACTTTTATGAGACTATCCTCAGCTCCCCACATGGTCGTGGTACCCATGGCTCCTCATGGGCTTCCTTTCTCTTGCTGCCCTGGCTCCTATAGCTTTGGGCCCCCTGAGGTCCTCCACCGTCCCACCGGGTCGGATGCTGGGTCGTGGGTTGGCCTCTCCCCCTCCTCCATGACAGCCATGGGAATTAGGGTCCTTCTGGGCTCTTCCCTTCTGTTCTTCAGTTCTTCACATGGAGCTCCTGCTCCTAGTGCCATGACATTTTTGCTGCAGCCAGTGGCTTCTGGCTCGTCGCGCAAGGTGTCGGATCCTCCCCGGCTGGGGAATGCCACTTCCAGCCCTGCTCGCTCTGCTCGGTGCTTAATGAAGGTCCCTCTGGCTGGGTTTTCCCCTGGTGTCTGACACCCTACCTCTTTGCCAGCTGCCTGCTTTCTTTCCACCTACCAGTGATCACCGCTGACATCACCAGCCAGCCGCAGCTATATAAAGGTGCGGCTGATGACTTGCACGGGCTCCTCCTGGTGATCCCACACCACCGCCAGTCTTGCTATAGGGAGTGTTCCCTTTTACTTTTGTTTTTCTATCCTTGTTCTTCCCCAGACTACTGCTTCCGGGGTTCCCCCCTTGCCCATTTGGGTCCTCCCTTTCGTCTCTCCCTGCAACAGTGGGACAAAAATAAACTTTGAATTCTCCGTATTTTTCTAGACAGGAAAGTCTTATTTCCAAGCTACTGCTAACTGCCATTGTCATTGTCATAGGTCAGAATTGTAGGGTATAAACATAAACCGACCTGCCAAGATGAATCATAAGGGATACACAAGGAACTATAACCCAGGACCTGATTTAAGAGTGGGAGAACCATGTGGTTTCACTACAGGAGGTGATTTTCATGCTGAAATGTACTCAGAACAAGGAGGAAGGATCAGAGTTGATGTTAACCTGGTGATTATTACAACTCTCCAGGATTAAAAACTAACAAACAAACAAAAAAACCTGAACACTGTTTATGGTAATCTTGTTCAATGACTTGTCTGATGACTTACAGGGTCATTGAAATGGATAGCTGATGATGTGAAAGTTGTTCTGGTGATGATGAAAGAACGTTGTCATACTGGAATGTTTTGGAGCATTTTCTAATGTTGGTGACGTGGACTCATCTGATCTCCTCTGGAAGTTTCTCTGGCAGCTACCTTTTCCCCTAGTATTCATTTTATTATATGATGAGAAAGCCCTGGTTGGGAAAATGTATCAGAATGTCAATTAATTCTTAGCCCCAATAAAGTTCAAGGAAATTTTGCCATTGATACGAATTTTGTTCTATATACAAGAGTCAACAGCACAAATGGGCAGTGCAGTGCTTCAGTTTTAAACATGTGGAGCTGTATGGAAAGCCTCCTATCAGTAAAAGACCTATTCAGTCTGAACAGTTAAAATCAGAGAAGGTTGAAAATCAATTGCAAGAGGTGCATATGCAGGAGCCAAAAACAAACAGTGTTCGCTGAAAAGAGTGGGTTTTTTTTAGTTAATTATTCCTTTGTTAAAGTTAATTCTTGATAGGATGTTATTAGGTTAATAATCTTAATGTTTGTGGGTGAGTTATAGCAGACTGCCGAGTCACCAATATTTTTCTGGCTGTTTTGTACAAAACAACCTCTGAGAACTGGGTTCAAATGATTACAAAAACTTAAGACTCAGTATCATCAAGAGTTCAAGGATTCATGACCTCTACCTGAGAACTGCAAAATGATAGTTCGTAGTTTCCATCCAAATCCACAAATAAGCATGGCCACACTTCGAAAAGTTATAAATCTAAGCCTTAGCCACATAAGCAAACTTCTTTGGAGTAACTTAAATCTTTTCTAAAACAAGTTTAGTTAAACTAATGTAAAACCCTTTGCTAATAGACTGAAATCAATTCCTAATTGACTTCAAGTAAATCCAAATAAGCTACTTGGAAGTAAGACTGTCTGCACAGAAGCTTGTGCTAGTTAAAATTTCAAAATAAAACATTTTAAAATCGGTCTTTTCTTAAAATCATAGAATTTATGAACAAAAAGAACTATTGTAATACACTTTACTGAAACATAACACAGAACAGAGTCTAATCCAGTAATTTCTGTATCTATCCCAAATTTATGTTTGAGTTAGACCACATCTTTAAAAATACCAATTCTTAATTTCAAAACTCCAAATGGTGAAAAATCCATCATAGCCCTAGAAAAACATCCTTGTTTCAACTTGTGCCAGGGGTTAATCACCCTCTGGGCTCAATGCAAGCCTTCTTTCTTGTCTTGATTTGCCAGGCTTCATCTTCCAACCATTGCATCCTGTTACAACTTTCTCTTCTAAAATAAAGGCAACATGCTACCTCAAATCTCTTCCTCATAGTAGTTCTTAAAGACTGTGATTCACCTCCTAACCATCCCTCAGACAGAATTAAACAGACTGAGCTTCTTAAGTCTATAAGGCTGGTATTACTAGAGCTTGATGCCTTCTTTTCTGAGTGCTTTCAATTTTTGATTCATAGATACTAAAAGTAGATATAGTATTCCAGAGCCAGTCTTGCCAATGCAAAGTAGATAGGTAATACCATACCCTGATTCTGACTTGATAAATCCATTTATATATCTAAGTATCACTTTACCCTGTAACTACAGCATTACACTTGAGAGAGCAAAGCTGTTTGGTTATCTACTGAGGCTCCTAAGCCCTTCGCAGTGTCACAATATATTTCAGGATACTGACTACTAAACTGTAACCTAAATTCTTTATTACTAAAGAAACATGCAGTATCTTCACTTTGTTAAAGATATTGAATAATATAGTGTCAAGAACAGATCTCTGTATGATCAAACTGGAAACAAACTCTATGATTTATTACTTAAATATATAATCACTTTTTAAATCTATTGGATTAACCAAGTTTCAATTATCTCTGGATTGAAAATGTTCTCTCATCCCTACGAAAAAAGAAATACGAGATTTTAAAAATTGTTTGCAACCAGACTGGTTGAAATGCTGAAATCTTACATTTTTTTGCAAACAAAAATCAAATAGAACAAATTAGTTCATTTTAATAGTTTTGAAAGATTTCATTTTCTTTTGGATGCTCCTAATATTTTAAAACATAAATAGGTTATATTTATAAGCAAAAATCATTTTGAATTATAAAACTATAATTATTCATTTTGAAGACATCAAATGAAACATTCTGATAACTGCAAACCTTCCTCTAAATTTGTTTTGAGTTGAAAAGAAATCATCAAAAATTACCCTTAACCAGAAAAAAAATGTTTTGGACAAACTGGCATTTCCCAAAGAGCTATAGTTTTAAATCACTTAATGTAGGATATATTGATTTTTGTGTAGTAATTTTTTTCTTAGTGTCATGTGGGACTGAGTCAAATGCCTTACAGAAGTCTAAGCGTATTACATCAACAGTTACCTTGACAACAACATTTGTAATCTTATCAAAAAACTGTTTCTAGTTTATTTGACAAGATCTGTTTTAAGAAAACCATGTTTACTGCATTAATTATGCTATGATCTTTTAAAGCAATGAATTATATCCCAAATAACAATTCCCATGATCACAAGCCTCATGTTATCTAGTAACTGCAGTTAACCTGTCTTAATTTTCTTGCTCAAACAAGGCTAGATTACTTGTGCTCACCTGTGCATTGATCGTTCTCACACCTCTAGTAATTACTTTGTAAACTAGCTTTAATAACTTTGTTTTTAGGGTATTTTAATAGCAATGAAAATTTGTACATTTTCACACCTATGCATAAAGTGAAAAATTTCTCATTCTTCCTTTAAATTCTCTTCAGAAACAAAAGATTCTCCATGAGTAACAGAACTCATTCCAACATGCAAATACTTACCAGGAGAAAGTTGATTATTATACGCAAAACCAAAATACTAGAGAAAACAGGGATTGGTGATACATATTAGAAATACAGAACGGGATCTAGTGTTTGCTGGCAATATTATGGTACGTATCCAAGGGAACCTGAACTTTTCCTTTGAGATGCAACAAAGGTCAGAAACAGAAAACCTCAAAGGTGATAGCCTTTGAAAATATTGAAATTCAACAGAAGGGGGGGAAAAATTTTTTGCAACTCCATTGACATTTGTGCTGTTACACCAGGGGTAAATTATGCTAATGAAAAGTACGCTTGCGCCAGTAAAGAATTTTTGGGCCAATACTGATGGCCAATTTTAACAAGCCATATCAGCTGATACCACTCCGATTGCTGATATGCAGCTGGGCAGCTTGGAGTTCAGGGTCCAGCTGGTAAGTCTGTTGGGGGAGAATGGGTGGGGGGAGATTGAGGCCCCCACAGTGAGGGAGGGAATGGAGCTGGGGCAGACATTGCACAGCCAGGGCAGAACATGGTACAGAGCCACCAGCAGCTCATCCGGGGGGTGCAGGGAGGAGGTGGGAATCTCCTGCTGCTGCACAGACCCTAGGAGGGCATGGGGAACATGTGCTCCCTGATCTGCATTCAGGGTAAGGGTGGGCTGCTGCTGTGGGCTAGAGCTGAAGGAGTGCCAAGCTCTTCCCAGCTGGGCTGGGCTGCGCTCAGGGCAGGTGGCAGTGGCATGGGGAGAGAGTCTATGGGGGGATGCACCTGCCCCAAAATTCACCATAGCTCCCCCAGCCCTCTTCCCAGTGCTGCCCCCACCTGCCCCAAGCGCAGCCTGGCCCAAAAACCTCATCAGGAACAATCCAGAATTGCCCCAGGCCCTTCCTCCAGCCCACCCTCACCTTGTATGCAGATCTGGGGACACAACCCCATGCCTTTATGGGGGTATGTGCAGCAGCAGGAGCTGCTCCCACTCTTCATGCACATCTCAGTCCCATCCTCCACCCTGGCTAGGCAGCTCCTGTCCCTGCCCCTGCCCCAGCCACAACCCCACTCCCTCCCTCACCATGGAGGCCTTGGACTTCTCCGATCATGTCCCTTCTCTGCCCTCTCGTCCCTTCCCCCACAACAGACAAACCCAGCTGCTCTCCATGCTGCCAAGCTGTGCTCCTGGCCTCTTGCATGCATGCAGCATTTACTGGCCACATTATCACCCACATCAGCCAAAAAAACCCAATTGTAGATACAGTTGATTTTCCTTATAGGGTGCTGATGCAATAGGGGATCAATTCTAATTAAATTTAAAAGTTATCTAGATACTTAAATAGTCTCATAAATGTGGTAAGCAAGTGCCTCAGAATTACTAATGTACCTTATTTTACAAACACCCTTATGATAAATATATCGTATGTGTGCTGGTAAATATCATATGCATGATGGTAAATATCCAGCACACTTACCAGCTGTGCCATGAATCTCTCAGCAGCATAGAAGCAGAAAGGGATCTCAGAGTCATAGTGGACTGCAAGATGAACATGAGTCATCAGTGTAATGAAATCATCAGCAAAGCTAACCGCACTTTATCAGCACCAGAAGATGCATGTTGACTAGATCTAAGGAGGTGATACTTCCCCTCTGTTTGGCATTGATCAGACCACAGTTAGAGTACTGTATCCAGTTTTGGATGCCATACTTTAAGAAGGATGTGGATAACAGAGAGAGGGTACAGACAAGGGCCACTCGTATGGTTAAGGGTTTGCAGGCCAAGGTCTATAAGAAGAAACTAGGGGATCTGGATCTCTTCAGCCTCTGAAAGAGAAGGCTGAGAGGCGATCGTGTGGCTGCCTACAAATTCACTGGGGGGCAGCAGCAAGGAATTGGAGATACTCTGTTCACCAGGACACCTCCTGGGGTATCAAGGAACAATGGTCACAAACTGACAGAAACCATATTTAGGCTGCACATCAAGAAGAACTTCTTCACAGTAAGGGTGGCCAGAATTTGGAATGAGCTTTCAAGGGAGGCGGTGCTCTCCCCTACCTTATGGGTCTTTAAGAGAAGGCTGGATATACATCTGGCTGGGGTCATCTGTCCCCAGCACTTTCCTGCCCAGGGAAGGGGGTTGGATTCAGTAATCTGATGAGGTCTCTTCTGACCCTAGCATCTATGAATCTATGATGTAGGGAAATATTATCATCTGCATTTTACAGATGGAGAAGGATAGGGACATTTATTATCAATCACTTAAAAATCTGTACTAGATCAGGAATTGTATTCTGAATCCCAGAACAGTGCCAAAGATTTACATTAGAGATACACATGCACAAGTACAAAGGCAAGGATTACCATATTACCAAACTACATTTCCTCTACTACAGCTTGAGGCTATTGCTTCTAGTCCTGTCCCCTATAGCTATCCTCTCTGTAATTGCCCTTCAGGTATTAAAAGACTGTTATCAAATCCAACCTCAGATTTCTCTTTTCCAGACTAAATAACCCAAGTTCTTGCAACCTTTCCACATAAGCCATGCCTACCAAACCCCTAATCCTTTTTGTAGTTCTGTGCTGGACTCTTTACAAACTCTCCATATCATTCTAGAAGTGAGAAACCCAAAATTGGACACAGTACTTCAGGTGAGGTCTCATCAATGCTGCATTGCTGAATAGAGCAGAAAGAGGTAAACAGTGTGGTTCCCAGGGATCTGTGTTGGGACCAGTGCTGTTTAACATATTCCTAAGTGATTTGAAAAAAAGATGAGTAGCAACATGGCCAAATTTGTAGATAACTCACAATTATTCAAAGGGCTAAAGACTAAGGCAGACTGTGAGGAACTACAGAAGCATCTGGCATCATAGAGTGATTGGACAACTACATGGCAGATAAAAATCAATATAGATAATTGCAAAGTGATGCACCTGGACAAAAATAACCCAACTTTACCTACATTATGATGGGCTCTACATTAGCTGTTACCATACAGGAAAGAGATCTTGTGCGAGCCACCCCTGCATCACAAGTTGATGAAGTGGAGTTCAAAGGCTTGTCTGTGAAAAGTGGTTTGTAAACTCCCTTTGAGGATCAGGCCTGGGAGACTGGAGACAGGTAGTCGGGTGTTCTTGTCTTTGATAGATTTTCGGTGTGTGCTCATTCTGGTGTGAAGTTGTTGCTTGTTGTTTCCTATGTGTTTTCCATCATCAGCGCATTTGGTTACCATGCCTGCTGTTTTCACCCTGCTCCCCCTTAACACACACGTGACATGAGTTTTGGTTGTCAACACCTTGAGGCGCAGTTTCCCAGAAACCCCTGCACCTATATCCTTGAAACATGGCAAGCTTTGTGGCCTCACCAGGGGCTACCATGTTTGGTGTTTTCACTCCCCTGTGCCTTCGCTTTTACTAGTGACATGAGTTTTGATCTGAACAGTTTGAGGTGCAGTTTCCCAGAAACCCCTGCATCTATCTCCTTGAATCTTGATAGGCCTTGTGGCCTCAGCAGGGGCTACCATCCCTGCTGCTTTCATTTGAATCACAAAAGAAATGACAAAGTTATAAGCCCTGTCATTATCCCCCATTACAGCCTATGGGTGAAACGTCGAAACGTTGAAACAGCGAGACCCCAGCACTCTTTCCTGCCTCAAAAGGGAATCAGACTCGATGATCTGTTGAGGTCCTCTCCAACCTGAGCATCTATGCATCTATGAAGCTATACAATGAAATGGAACAGTACTGCAAAACACCGACACGAAACACTGTCCCTTTGAAACAGTGAAACAGAAGTCAAAACGAAACACTGTAGTTTCACACAGCCCTACCCCATATCTGTTTTCTAGGCAAACTGCTGCAGGTGGAGATGAAAACTTCTGCTTGTTGCCAGAGGTCACATGCTTCCAGCTTCCACTTCCCTGGGGGTCCAAGTCCTTTTCCTTCTCTTGCACTGCCTCTGGCGGTCCTTCTTCCACAGTCCTACAGGTCTCCTCCAGCACTGAAATGATTTAGTCCTCATGGCAGAGAAAGATTTGGAGCATCTCTGCCTCCTCCTGCAGTTCTCTTTCTGGTCCCTGGGGGACACCACTAGGAGACACCATTCACATTGCAGACCTGACTGTCACTACAAGAAACCTGAAAGATGCAGAAGTCTCCACAGTGCCAAACCAGGACCAGGGTGGATGCCTCGATGATGAGTGGTTCTGTCTCACAGGTGCAAGCAGGGGAAGAGCTGGCAGTGGCAGTGGCTCTAGTATTACAGTGTCCTCCAGCCATTTCTCTGGTTATGTTCATCTACCAACTCTCTCTTTTGCCCTACTCTCCAAACAGGCCTTCTCTAGCAAAGTCCCCTGTAAGCTTATCTGTTCACTGCTCCTTACTCAAAAGGTTTCCTTTTCCCTGCTAACCTGCTTCTGCTTACCAAGCTTACAATGAAGGAATGTGCTGCCATTTTCTCAGCACAGAGATGCACTGCGCCCCTGATGCATGTGGCGTGTGGGCACTTTCATTTGCAATGTTCATTAATTAAACGTTCCCGGTGCTGCATCAGGAGCACATGTAAAAATGCCGTCCAGGATCAAAAGCTGTCAGCAAAATACACAGCCATTCTTACCCCTCTTTTAACCCACTTGGCTCTAATGCCAAAACATAATTGCTAGAAGTATTATCACTAAGTATCCATATCTCATGTAAACCATGTTTCAAAATTTGTACAGCATTTGGGGCAAAATGCATGTTTGATGCCACCTGCTGTACCTGGTACAGCCCTCAGCAGCTGTGACATTTATAGCAGAATGCCATGGAAATGCTGCTGTCTCTTCAGCAAAATGGTGATAGTGCTGAACAGCAAAAAGGCTAATAAAGAGAGCTTTCCTGAGTGCCTATGGCAATGGAGGAGGAGTTCCCAATGAAAAGAAATATTGAAGACAAAGCTGGGATTCGACCTTAAAAGCTAATTGAAGATCTGTATAGAAAAGCTATAGAGAGAATGACCTGAGAATGAGTTCATTTTGTAAGTGTTTTTCACTGTTTCCTTTGCCACATTTGCTAGGTATCTAGAATATAGCATTCTCACAGTCCTCCTTTCCCACTTTACATGATCTTCTTTTGAAATCATAACACTGAATGTGTGACACCACAATTATTTCCATGGCAACTGCTCACTGTCAAACAGAAAGCCACTGCATGCCTGCACCACAGGAGCGATATGATCAGTAATTTTAGTCTGTCCAGTGAATTCCAAGTGGTGGAGAGGGTACATCATTGACAGAAAGGCCAACACAAAAAGCCCTGCACTAATCAAGCCTACTTGTAATGAGAGTACAAATAATGATCTCCAGTCATCTGCAGCTAATGAACATCCCATTTGCTTCATCCTTCAAATGATAAAATATCAGTCTTGAAGCAACTGTAACATGCCTGAACAAGTTAAGTTTCAAGATCTAGCCCATCAAAATGCAAGCATAGAAAAATTGCCCTTCTATTCTAATGTCATGTACCAATCAACGGCAATTCAGTTGGAAACAGATTGAAGTAAAGCTTATTGACTTTCTGTCCATCCAAAATGAATTCCAATCATTTAGCAAGCAACCGAAGAAAGTGCAATGTTAGGATTTGACAAACTGCATTTGAGTGTCATCCGCATAATAGTGGAACCCCCATTATTTTTTGTCAGAAAATATCCCATGTAAGTGATGATCTCCAATTTGAGTATTTAAAAAAATGAGTGGAAGGCTGACAAGTGTTAAATGCTGCTATGGAAAGGTTCTGTAACTGCTTAAGTACAGGGAATCTTTGAGAGAGGTCTCATTCAAGCCAACTGATTAACCCAGGACAGCTCTAGAAATTTTACCAATATAGTATCTACTGACTCCTAGAATTACATGCAAGTGTCATCTGGAAGTATTAGCTACTCATCCAACCTGAGGTTTTCCCAGGCACCCAGTTTCAGAAAC
Organism: Caiman crocodilus; assembly: GCA_030014935.1. Classification (NCBI taxonomy): domain Eukaryota; kingdom Metazoa; phylum Chordata; order Crocodylia; family Alligatoridae; genus Caiman; species Caiman crocodilus. The sequence goes on from JAGPOW010000261.1 coordinate 242,724,663, forward strand.
AGTGATCAGGGCTACTGATAAAAACTCTAAGCATAGGAGAATTAATGCATGGACCAGCTGGGGCTGGGCCCAGAGGCCCCTGGCCTGGCACAGTTGAAAACTGTGGCCAGGCTGGTCGAAGCTGGGCATGTGCAATGTGGCCGGCCATGGCTGCTGGGTACTGGCTGGGGCACAAACCCAAGCCAGAGCCCTGGAAATGGCTGAAGCCACCACACAATGCTTGGATAGGACCTGCCAGTGGTGGGGTGGCCCCAATGCAACCAGGTCCCAGCCCAACCTGAGCCGGCCATGATCCTGGGCATTGGCTGGGAGCCTCATCTGGACTGAGCTGCAGTGAGACAAGGGGCTGCCTCTGGGACTTGGTCTGCACTGCATGCACCCAGTGGGCATGCACCCCTAGTGCCAGCTCCAGCATGGGCCTCCAGGCAGGGGCAACCACAGCTGGCCTGGGGAGCAGTGCATCCCACTCTGACCATTGCTCCTGCTGCACTGATGGTGGATGGAGCCAACAGCTGTGAGACAGGATGCAGGTCAGGGGGGCCCTGGGCCGTGGTGAGGGGCCCCAGGTCCAGGGCCCCAATGAATGTTAATCCACCTTGGCACAAAAACAATCATTTAATGAGCTACTTACTATAAGACACAGGAATTGGGTTGTGTTCCCTTTTAACACTTAGTAAATGCCCATACAATTGCTTTGAAATGTTGCTGCGTAAAGATCAAAAGATATAACAGCCACCTTGATTAATAAGCAGTCCAGTTCCTCAGCTGCTAAGTAAATCAGCACAGCAATACCGAAAATCTAGCTTTTTGCAATTTTCACCTTCTTTAGCAAATTTCTTTCTCCCCTGAAGAGCCATAACTGGATGCCTCAGGACCCTGGGGAGCAGCTAAGCACAGGACACTATCAGAGGCCATGCTGCTGGCAACCTGGCAGTGACAGGGCCAGTATTACAGCTGCCACTGTTTTTGCATCCTCCCCTCAGGTTTGGTGCCTGGGGCTGGTGCCCTAGTGCGTGTGTAAATGAAACAGGGGTCCTAAATTGAAGTGGTGGGTTTAAAAAACCCTGTGTTGTGCACACACCCTGCAGGTGTGTCTCTCTAGCAGTGGGGAGGGGAGGACAAGCTGCTGGCAAGCAGAGTGGTCCCTGGGCTGGTGCTTCCCTCCATGGCAGAGGCAGTGCCCACCCACAGGCACCTGGCTCGGATGGTCCTGGGGAGCACCACAACTGCGGAGGGAAGCACCGGACCCCTGCACAGCTCAGACAGGCGGAGGGGGGGAAATCAGGCTTGCCTCTTTTCTTGGGCGGAGCCTGCTTTCCCTGGCTGCTGCCAGGCTGCCTGCAGGGCTTCGCTCAGTACCTGTAGGGGCAGCAAACTAAAACTCCTCAGAGGAGCAATCCAGAGGAGTTTTAGTTTGCACCCCAAGTCATTTAAGGTGCATTATGCCACTGAATTTTCTACAGCAACTAGAATTAAGATGCAATATGAAACGGAGGTGTGCAAACACTGACACCACTAAAGCGGTGCAAAAGCATTTAGCCCACTTTAAAGTGTCATGTACACACACCCCTCGTTTCATCTACACACAGACCTAGTCACCCTCTCTTCATTATCCTACTCCTTCTCTGGGTAGTGTAGCCATCCTTCTTTAATTCCTTGCCTTTCAGGTAATTGCTACAGGACAAATTGTGCTCTCTGGAGGCAAAAAAAAAAAAGTCTTTGCATTTTACATAGCTTTGTCATGTACTTAATTACCTGGGTATGTATAAGTCCACTGACTTGCTTTGATCATGCACTAAGAACAAATGGACAAATTCTGTTCACAGTTTGTTAAGGTTGCCTGCATGCAACTCAAAACTAATTTTGGCTTGGTACTTCATTGACTTTCAGATTATCCATAAGCCTATTCGAAAGCAGACTGTGCTGTAGATACTGAGTCACCAACCTAGCTAAGATCAAGCAATACTTTTCAGGTACAAGATCCTACAGCCTTAGTAGGGTTACAGTCATGTGGAATTTGAGGGTTGTAATACCTCAGCCTACAAAATCAGATGAAATGTATCTCTCTCTCCCTTGCATGCCAAATCTATTACACTTTTATTATTTCTTACACCCCTGCTTTCAGCTTTAATTCTCCTGCACAAAGCACTTGCCTTTTCATTTGACTTCCCACTGGTGAACTTGCACAAGATGTTTGCTATGCTTAAAGAGAAAAGCACAACAGCCATAATCCTGCTTCATTGGAATGACACCTTCACAGTAAAAGGATGCACAAAATACTGTTCGTTAGTTTGAAAAGCACAGCTTTTCATAAGGCCTCTGTCATAAATAGAACACTTAGTATTGGATTCATTGTTAAACCAGACGGCACGCAGAGCTGGCAGTATTTTGAAGCCAGGCACACAACCTGTTTTATCAATGAGTTCAAAAATAGTCAATAAAATCTTGGGAAGAAAAGCACTCCTTCTTGCCCAAATGGCAGTAGAGATTTATCATAGAAGCTTTACCTGTGGATATGACTATACTCCTTTCATCTCAAGCAGTTATGAAAACAAAAACTCCTTGAAAGAGATACATTGTCAGGTGGTGACAGGGAAAGCTAGAAAGGTCTTTGGATTGCTTTATTTTGAATGTACTAAGAAAAAGAAGTAATCAAGCATTAAATGAAGTCATGTTAATGAACTTTGGATACTGAGTCCAATTCACAGCAGCTTTTGGTTCAGAGGGTGCACTAATACATGGTAGTTACTGTGCATTTGATTTAGTACTTGCTTAATGAAGTACTAAGTAAATACGCAGAAACTACAGTTACTGCACAGAAGTGCCAGTGTATGTTTTTTGTGACACTTACTGCACAGTAGCCTAATATCACTGTGCAGTAGCATATTAGCATGGTTTTTGACCAGCATACTAATACATACATTATTAGGCTACTGAGCAGTAAGTGGCTCATGTACACATGCCCAGAAAATATAATAACTACTTCATAGGATTTGTGACAGAACTAGCTAATTTTCAATTGGTTTTCCTCCCAGGTATGTCCTTTGCAAATTTGCTAAAAGTACTTCTGTGGAAGAGAGACCCCAGGTTATCCACAGTCCCTAACCAGATGGTCACTCACACTGTTTTAACTTGTGTTTGGTGACAAGATGGAGATGATGTTCTCTAATAAGTACTGGAGTGCCTATGACTCTCCCTCTCTCCTCCTCCCACTAAAATATGATCTAAATGCTGTATCCTTCCTTACTTTACATTTATCTTTACTTAGAGATTAAAATGAATAAAATGCCTACAGAGGGATTTGGCCTTTAAATCTTCACATGACCCCAGGATGAGTTTTGTGAGAAATTTTGTTAGACTGGCATAAGTGACCAGAGTGGAGCTAAAGACCAGGTTTGAAATGTGTACAGAAAAAAACAGAAACAAACTGCCATTGGGAAAATGGAAATACTGACAGTGGAAAGGAAACCATAATAACTGGATAATTTTGAGAGATTAGATATTAGCACATCACATAAAACTGATTAAGTTAGTTGCTTACAAGTAATGGAAAACTAACATATTCCTGTGACTTTTTAAAGAAAAATCCTTCATTCAAAACTTTTTATGCAAAAACTTCCATTGAAATTTCAGACCAATTCAGCATTGAAATGAAATGGAATATCATTCACTATTAATTTGTAAATGATTTGTTTTCTTTGACTTTGCTTTCTTTAACTGGAAAAAAAGGAACGACATTTCAGTAATTTCTGTTTGGAAAGTTGATCCAATTACATTTGGAATTTCTAAATTCCCTGGAAGCATATCAACAGAATGTAAATGCATTGACATTTTCCCGCTAAAAATTTTGGTTTGCACAAAGATATATTTTTTTAAGGATTATTTTTGCCACAAAAGAGGTTTGCTGGCATATTGGACAAAACTAGGTTCAAGAGGCTGATGTTTGTTACTAGCTCCTACTATTAATATGTTAGCCTTCCTCATACAAATCACTTAATAGACATCAGAAGAAAATGTTATACTTGCCTACTGATCTCACAGGAGTATAGAAAAGAGCATCTTTAAGATGCTCAAAACCTGAAGAGCCTGATTGTTCATTTACACCAGCATATAATCACAAAATTCTAATTGCTTCATTGCATCTACTCTTCATTGACAGAAAAGTAACTAAGGTAAAATAAGGCCCTTTAAACGGTACGGAGGGAGTATTTATTATTTAATTCACTCTCCTGCTTTGTAGCTATTGTTAGTATTGGTTGTATTTCTAATTTCCCAGCTGACATCAGTGAAAAGTCATTTATACATATTCAGGACCCTAGTATAAACAAACTCTGTGCCTTTCTAGCATTTCTGAACTACAGAAAACATCTACTGTTGAAGTTGGGTTTTTTTTTAATTCTACCACAAGCTTGAGGGCCCTGAAGATTTTATATAAAACTGACAAAAGATGTATTTTTTTTTCCTCAGTTTCTGTACCTGTTGGTACAGTATAATTGCAAACCTACCTCTCTGGAGGATAAATCAGAAGATCATGACAGTACAATTGGATGCAGTCAGGCATCTTCCACATGCCTTCCACATATCCATTGATATGTTTTGCTTCACTCACTCCAGTTCCCCCTGCTGCTTCCCTACTTTTATCTCTCGATTTTCTTAGCCTGCTTGCTTCAGACCATGCATTGTGCGTGAGTGATGTCAAATCCATACTTGATTCATGCAAACCTTATAGCAACCAGTGAAATACAACTTGTCAGTGTTCTTCACTTTTTCCCATGCCCTGCTAGCATCATGTGAAAGACAAAATGCACACAGGCTAGCCATCACTGGAAGCTGAAGTACTAGCTAAGTTTATCTGAGGTGTTCCTTTCTTATGTCTTTGTGACAAGGTATTCAGCAGAATTCACAGATAATTAGACTGTGGTATCGCTGCACCATGAACACTTCTGCTATGGCCTTGAACACTCAGTCTCTAGGATTCCAGGTGCCCAGGGCACCAGAGTGGGGTATCTAATGCATTAAAGAAGTTAACAAATATAAAAACCTGTATGAGGTGTTGTGCATCCACTATTAAAAGCAATTAGGTAAAAGTGTGTCTTTTTTATTTTGAATAGATTATTCCCCACAGTGCATTAAAAGTCAGATCTGCTGAAATTAGTGATAAAATAAATGTTCATTGTTTTCTGTGTCTGCTGATCAATACCAATTATGAAGATAGGAGCTAGAACACACGTATTATCCAAATTATTAACTACACACTGGGAACATCTACATGAGATATTCATTGCACTGTCAACCAATTAGCTGTGCAGTAAATGTCTTGGCATATACATGTGCACTTCCATTAGGCTGGAGTAAACTAATTTACTCCACAGCAGCAGATGCGTAGGTGCTGGAGGGGCTGGCTAGGGCATGAAGGTGCTTCAGTGTGGGGACTGACTGCCAGTTAGCTCTGCAGTGAATCTCCTTCACGCCCCAGCCAGCCTCTCTGCAGCACATTGAGCCGGAAAAGGAGCAGCCCCAGGCTGGCAGGCCAACTCCCAGGCTTGCTATCTGGGACCGGAAAAGAATTATGCCTTTTTTAAAGAAGCAACTTAACAAAGAATAAAATGGTGTTTAAATACTGAAGAAAGCAATTTAGAGATTTCAATGTATGTATCTCGATTTTTCTTAAATTCCAACAATTTGCCTAACACTCCTGTATAATTTTTAATGAGTGAACTTGTAAAAATTCTGTTTGCATTGTGTAAGTACTTAAAGGCAAATAACAGTACTGTTCCCTATGCTGACTAATATTTTACATTATTCATAAATAGTGTGTGCAAGCTGGCATATAGAGTTACGGTACTTGACTGTCCTATCTTTAGCCAAAGGCTCAACTTCCCTCATGCAGGAGAGATGGGTAAAGGCTGGAGGGATGTGAGTCCCTGACTTTTAAAACCTGACCCATCCTCAATACCAGACATTCACTTATGGTCAGACTTAGGCTACCACACTGTCATACAGCCTAATAGACCATATGACAGTGGAAGAGTCATCTACAAATGCAATTAAATCAACTAAATAAACTCCTGTGCAGTTCACAGTGGAGTGGAGTGAACTGCTCCCAGGCGGAGTGCTGTCATGTGTGCCTGGGACTGCAGCAGTTTGAGCTGAGATAGAGCAGCCCTGGACTGGCAGCAGGCTTTCGGGGTCAGCCCTGGGCTCCGGGTTTTGTCACTGGGTGGCATAGGGGCTGGCTGGGGCACAAGAGTGCCTAAAGAGCAAAGCCCTGGTGACTAGGCAGCGGGCAGAGGTCTGGTCCCTTGCTGCCTCGGGTGACCAGGTGTAATTTACACCTGACCCAGGTCAGCGATTATACATGAATTTAGGTTCAGCTATATTCACTGCAGTAAGATAGTACAGGGACAATACTATCTTATGGCAGTGAAAATTAGTTTTCTGTGGTCTAATAGCCTCACACATGTAGAGTGATGCTTTACACCGCAGCAAATTAATCTACTATGCAGTTAAGCACATGTGTAGATGCACCCAAAAGGTGGTATAGCAGATTATGACTCCAGCACATCCTCAGAGGCAGGGGAGAAGGGAAACAACATATGTATTTTTGTTTTTGTTATACCTAAGATATATGTCTAGATGATGTACCAAAAGCTGTGATGCAGAAATGGATGCCTCAGAAGGACTAACAGTGGAGAGGTTGGGAGCTTTGCAGGTGAATGCAGGAAGAGTGAAATATATCTTGTGAGCAACAAGTAAGAAAGGAAAGAAGCAAGGATAGAATAAGCAAAGCAAGAGGAGGCCAAGTCACATCCAACTTTTCAGGTAGTTGAATCAGTTTGCAAGGCATCTCACATTTATGGATATTAGAATTCAAATCTTATGAAAGTACACGGAAGAAACACTATGTGGAATTTATTGTGCTTCCAACACAATCAGTAACAAAGTACCCATTGATTTCAGTAGCAGAAGGACCAGGCTCCAGAACTGACAGTGAATAACCAGCTGTTTGTTTGGTTTTTTTCCAAGCTGTAGTTATTTTATATGTATATGAATCATTCACACACAGCCAGAAATAATATCTTGCATTTATACAGCACCTTTCATCTCAAAACATGCTTGAATAATTTAGAAAGAGTAAAGATGCCTTAAGTATACAAAACATCCTGTATCTATTTGTTTCTGTAATATCATATAAGTAAGACAAAACCTACTGACTGATCATTTGGGTATCTTCATGCTACCTACAGAAATCTTCTCCGAGAAGTTTTCGTTTCCCAATTCCCATGGTAGAGTAGGATGAAATGACCCGTTCTTTTTCTATGTAGGTTATTCTGCAAGCATATAAGCGTTATAAGAATCTGAGAAACTGTATTCCCCCAATCTATGCTAATTTACTTGCTAAATTTACTCACTAATGTAATGGAATTGCATAAAAGATCACCCATCCATGTTTATTCTAAATACCGTATCAAAGGCAGGCTGGAGTAGAGTCATTGTTGATTTGTTCTTAAGTTAATGAAATTTGAAAGTTAAGAAATGATAGGGTTGTTTAGAATAAGTCCATCTCTGTAAAATGATGGCATCGAAGTTCCCATAAACAGAAAAGAGCGGCGTTCTATTGCAGCTGTTTAAACGTAGCGTTTGATTAAGGAATGCAGAAAACATTTACAGCTTCAGAAAAACTGTAAAGACTATTAGGCAAATCAGAGAATGTTAAAGAGAGAATAAAATTTCCAAACTTAAGCGCATTATTTTTCCTCACACATCTAATTTAAATGATGTACCAGGAGCCTATAATAAACCTCCCACACTGAAATAATAGTACTCTGCACAATTAAAGTTGTTCAATGCTCCGTTTGTATACAATTACTGGTCCTCTGCCAGAAGCCAGGAAAGCATGTCTTTCCATAGCAACAGTAAGAAAAAGGTCAGGATAATATTTTCTTAGGAAATCTGGCCCTTATAAGACATATACTATTACTTTCTTGCTTGCATGTTGTTTGAGGTACAGCGCATTCAGACTGACATTCATTGGATTGGTTTTGTTCACTTTGAGCTTAATAAATGGATGTACAAACACTTGCACCTAGCTTCTTATGTGTAGTTCTTTGTGGCTACTTAGTCAACATACAGTTGCCACAGCCTTTGACCTAGCAAGGGTGCAAATGAGATATGAAAACTGTTCCTTGTTAATTCATCACGAGGCCAGTTCAGAATCTATTTAATTAAAAGCAATGAACTAAGCTAATATGCCTAGTTCATTTTATTGGATTTGGTCTAGTAAGTATCCTTTTAGATAATGGAATATTTAAAGGACAATGCAATGACATTTGAAAATCTATTTTTAACACTTTTATTTATTTATTGCTGAGATTGAGTAAAGTCCTTCTACAATGTGAAAACGAGTCCATTTTACCTGGAATTATTCTCCTCTGGTATGTTAGTGGCACACTCTTTTGCTCTTGCAAGGTTGTATGATTGACATTGGTAGATTAACGGCACCTTTTCTAAAGCACTAATTCTTCAAATGCTTATATATGTAAGTCACTTTGATCATGTGACTAATCCCATTCAGTTCTTATTGGGTGCACTTGGTTATAGACTGTCTTAGAATCATATTCTGTTTCTACAAAAAATAAAGTAAAATCAAATAAAAAATAAAACAAAAAGAATTAAAAAAGAATAGGTCTTAATTAATAAAGTTTCTAAAATTAGTGAGAGCTGGTTGCAAACCATTTAAAATCTCGAAGTTCAAAATATGGCAAAAACTGAAACAAAGCTTTACATTCAGATCTTTATCAAAATCTTACAAATGAGTCCCACCACCTTCTGGTCTAACCGATTATCTCAGTTTTTTATCTCATGCACACTTGGGAACAGTTTTTCGGGGGCACAAGCATTCAGAGAATCGGTGTCTTGAAGAACACCAATGTGTTATAACATTATGTGCAATTATATCCACTATTACAGATTTTCACAACCATCACCAGATTATGGAACCCAGTAGATCTTTGCAGAGGGGAAGAACGATGTACTCATGTGAATGCATTTGGACTTTTCAAAGAGATGTACAGGCAGTGCAAAATAAAATTAGTTCAATCTATTGGTGCATAAACATTCAGAATATTCCTCTCATATCTGCAATACTCAAAGCTCAACAAATGGCAAACATTTTCCTTCTGGGGTGCACTTGGTAGCCTTGTTGGTCTGAGACAAAAAGACATACAACAAAACTAGAACTCTTGGTTCCAAAATAATACCTTTTATTAGACCAATTATTGGTCTAATAAGAGGTATCATTTTGGAACCAAGAGTTCTACTTTTTTGTATAAACATTTCCCATAGCTCTTTTAAATCAGTATTATATTTTCTCTATAAAAACAGTCAATCAATATACTGGGAGAATTTAAGTAAATATATATAAATAAGAATAATCTCTGAGAGGGAAATTCAACTATCACAATAATGAAACAGAGGAAGTACCTTACTAACTGAAACCTCCTCAACCTTAGAGTTCTTGAGCAGCATTTCACAAGAAAGGTCTCTGCACATTAATCCTGTTGGGAGCTTTAGTGAAGCAAGCTTAAGTCAGAGAGTTTGTCATGAATGGGAGCCTTTATGGTAATACTGTACTATACCAAATGCATCAACCTGTTGGCCTCCCTTGGAAGATCATTTTCTCCTGTCATTGCTTTGAAAATGGTTTGTTTTGTTATGGACAGAAGTGGACAGAGTTGCATGGACCCTCTAAGAAATGTTTCTGCATTGCTTACCCGGCCCTGCACACTCCAGTCAAGGAGCTCTGTGACATTAAAGCAGAATTCTAGACATCTGAAATAAGACAAGTATCTTTGAAGCTGAGAACATGGTTACAGCTGCTGGGTAATATCGTTATGGAGTGACAATAACTTCCCAACAGACCCTGATGGGGTACCCAGCTACAAATGATTGACATGATCTGTAATGCTGTGGAAGAACAGGTTTCCTTGTTTCAGGATCTTTTTTAAGATGGTACCATATTTATTCAAATATAAGATGTGGTGGTCAGCCATGGTCAGTATGGGGGAAAAGCCCCACCTCTTATATTTGCATACAAAATGGAGGGGGGAGCAAGCAGCTGCTGCAGCTCTGACTCTGGCCCTAAGACTCAGTTGGGGCCAGAGTCAGACCCAGAGCAGCCTCCTGCCCTCCCTTCCTCTCTGCAGCTTCTTCCCCCTTGCCCACTCTCTTCCTTCCCCCCAGACTCTGCCTCTTGCCTAGCCAATCAGCAGTACCAACTCTGCCACATGGCCAGGCAAGAGCTGAGCTTTCCTGTGCTGTCTTCTGGGATGGAGCAGCATCTGACAGAAGAGCAGCAGGGAAGGATGGTGGGGGAGGAGGAGCAGAGATTGAGGAAGTTTGTGGGAGGGAGAGGCAGACACTGTGGGGAGTACAGGTAAGGGCAGGGCCTGTGGGGAGCTGGAGGTGGAAGGGTGGGGTGGTAGCGGGCACAGGAAGGCTGCAACAGGGCACAGTAGGACAAAAAGACTATGTAACCCCCCATCAGCCACCCTTTCCCTGACAGTGGTGGGGGAGGAGGGGAGGATTCAAGCCAACCCCCTGATGCTTACTTTCAATACCTGGAAAATTATAACAAATTTATACATTTTCTATATCTAATTATTTTCCAGAATCTAATTATTGGGGGGCTTGTCTTATGTTCAGGGTCATCTGATATTTAAGTAGATACAGTAGTATTTTTAATTAGAAGTATCAAAATCTAAAATGTTTATACATATAAACAATAGAAACATTAGTTTGAAGCAAATGAAGCATTTTGCTTACTATTTTTTAGATGTTTTCTTTTTATAGTTAGAGATAAACATTTCTAAATGAAAGGTCATTTCAAAATAAAAAAATGTAAATCGCCCAAAAATGCCAAAGTGGGATCTTTGGATAATTCTTAATTTTTTTCTTATTGATTTCAAATGATTTCTGAAGTGCTAATCTTTCAAATAAGCCACTTGATTTCAACAATTTTTCCCACCTTTTTGTTGAAGAATTACTGAGAAGCACTGATAACCTACATACCAGGTTATTACTCCAGCTGTGAAAAGTTACTTTAAAAGACATAAATTGAAAAAAATAAAGCTGTGTGCAATTTTAAACGTCTTCCTAACACACACTGCAAAATCCTTCACTGCAAGTGTAATGGTATTTTAAATCATGCCATCCTGAAGGTGGGATCCTGTGAAACATGTTCTGAAATGCAGTGGGAGTAGATAGCAGTCAGTACCTCTCAGTTGGTACTCATCATCCCACAGAAGGTCCAGACCAAAACATATTGAAGTCAATGAAAAATATTTCCTCACCTTCAACTGGCACTGAATCAGGATCAGAATGACTCCCAGCATGGCACTTACTCCAAATGAATGAGCTCTTGAAGGTCTACCAATTGAATAATTTCCCCTTTTTTTTGTGAAGAGCAACACCTGAAAAGATGGCCTCGGATGACCTTTACAAAAATAGAAAAGAGGAAATAACTTTGATCTGGCCTATTCTTTAGTCATATTCCATTTGTAGGGTCTGCTCCTTTCATGCCATCTATAATAAAACAAGTGGAGCTAATAACACTGTGCTCAAGTCAGTGGGATTATTGCCTGAGGAACCAGTTCGACTGAGGTAAGCTGAACAAATCAAAGCAAATAGATTTGTTTCAGAGCTCCTTGCTCCTGTGCGTGGAGAAGGAAAACGCTTGAAAAAGTCTCTGCTAAATGCTTAGGGAAAAAAAGAAAAAAACAAAAATAAAACAAAACAAAAAAAACCCCAAAGTCTCTCCCTGCTCTGATTATTATAACTATTTATTTAAAGTTTCCATTAGCAAAGGGTCTATGGAGACTTATTTTCTGAATGAATGTTTCATCCCTGCCACAGCCTGCCAACAGTACAAAACCTAATTTTATTTTGAGTTAGTTTTTAACTATTTGTTATTATGGAAATCAAGGTTATATAACTAATTCTACTAATTCAACCCAGGCTTTTCTACTACTTGGGAAAAAAAAGAGGAGTAAAAAAATCTCCCCGAACTCTCTGTTAAACACCAGGACTATTTGTTATAAATATTGTTATTCTTAATTAACAAAGCATAACATTTATTTTAAAAACACACACAGAACAATAACAGTCTTACAAGGTGTAAAATAAAAGACTAAGGGTCTTATTCTGCAATTAGTTACACGCCGTGTGTTCAGCCTCTAATTTTTATACAATTTTAATGACAATGGTCATAGCACAAGTCTCTTGAATACAGTATACAAAATTTGTATAATGCTATCCAAGAAAAATGTGCATCTCCAGTCCTTGTTGGCCAGAGTACACACCGTTCAAGGCACTGGGGCACGCAATGGATACTATGGCAGCCAAATCTCTTCACAAATGCAAAGTTCACGATACAAAAAATGGGATCTAAAAATTAGCTCAGCAGAATGAAGGAATCTATGTATGAGACTGAACAGTTCAGGAGGAAGGTTAGGGCCCTATTCCACCAATGAGGCATGTAAGCGGACTTTGCCACCTAAGCTTGTGTATAGACATTTGGGAGTTTAGATCAAGAAAAAAAATGACCAGCCATTGTAAATTAGTTCACCCACATGCAGGCCTTACACTTACACCTATTTAAGTGCCCAAATGTACAGACATTCCCCAAGGGTTAGTTTGGCTGAAAAATGGGAAAAGATTTCAGGAAAAATGTGGGACCCTGTAAGTTCCCATGACATTCATCCATACGTCTAGATATTAGGGACCTCTCAGGTTTTGCCACTTTGCTGGGATCCGGACAGTGTGGAGCTGAAGTATATGCCTCAGAAGGCCTTCAGGGTGGTTCTCTCCTGCCACGTCTTTGGTGAAAAGAATAATTTATTATTGGGAGTAAGGTGTTATGGCCCAACTTCCCTGGGGTCTTTCCATGACCAGGATAGTCCGGTTTCCCAATTCAGGGCTCTGCCTCCCCTACAGCCCTACTTACACCAACCTTAAGATATTATCTTATGCTCACCTCTACAGTGAGTTCTGGTGATATTTTTCGTGTCTTGGTTTTTTGGTTTTCAAGGGGAAAAAATAGGGTATGGACTTCACTTTGTCCTGAGTTCCCTGTCGTAGCAAAGACTTGCTAGTAGTCCCTGTTATCACTGGGTTTACTTTATTACACATGATGACCTTGCTTCTTCATTATAGGTTTATTTTGCTCCAGACTCAGCTCTCTGTTCCTTTTGCAGGGTCCCTGGCCATCCACTCCTGTCCAGAGGCATCTGGGATCCACACCTCTTTAGCTATGTACTTTAGCCCTTGTGGACTTTTCCTTTCTCCATGTGCTCCCTCCTGAAGCAGCCACCACTGGTCCTCTTTGGAGCTTCCTCCTCCCAGGGGCTCTCCTGTCCCCATTGGATGCCTCACTTCTGGTCCTCCTGACTCTGTTCCCAGTGGAGGTTTTATCCCTGCCCTGAGAGGTTGGGGAGCAAATCAGCACTAGCATGCTACCACAAAATGGGTCCAAGCCAGATCTTCCTAGACCTGCTGTGCCTTTTCTTTTCTTTTTTCTTTCTCTCTTGTTGCCATGACATTTTTTTCCCACCACAATTTCACTCCTGTCAGACTTCCAGTTTGCCACCACATCCCACCAGCTCAAGAGCTCTTCTCTGTAAGGTAAGTTCTTCTTTGGGGCATTGTCCCTATCACAGATTCTTACTGAATGGAGGAGGCAACATTGTGACAGAGGATGAAGAAAAGACTGAAATGCTCAATGCCTTTTTTGCCTCAGTCTTCACAGGCAAGGTCAGCTCCCAGACTACTGCACCAGGCAGCACAGTTTGGGGAGGAGGTGAGCAGCCCTCAGTGGTGAAAGAACAGGTTGGGGACTACATAGAAAATCTGGATGTGTACAAGTTCATGGGGCTGGATGGGGTACACCTGAGTGTGCTGAAGGAGTTGGCTGATATGATTGCAGATCCATTGGCCATCATCTTTGAAAACTCCTGATGATCAGGAGACATTCCAGATGATTGGAAAAGGGCAAACATAGTGCCCATAAGCATAAGTAGATATGCTGGAGGGTAGGACTAGGATCGGAATGACCTAGACAGATTAAAGGATTGGGCCAAAAGAAATCTCATGACAAGTGCACTTCCTGCATTTAGGATGGCACAATCCCATGCACCACTATAGGCTGGGGGCTGAGTGGCTGGGAAGCAGCTCTGCAGTAAAGGAGCTGGGAGTTAGAGTGGACAATAAGCTGAATAAGCCAACAGTGTACCTTTGTTGCCAAGAAGGATAACAACATAATGGTTTCATTGGTTGGTGTGTTGCCAGGTAGGTCCAGAGAAGTGATTATTCACCTCTATTCAGCATTGGTGAGGTCATATATAGTGTACTGTGTTCAGTTTTGGGCCCCCACTACAGAAAGGATGTGGAAAAATTGGAGAGTCCAGAAGAAGGCAAGAAAAATGGTGAGGGGAATGAGGGACATGATTTATGAGAAAAGACTAAGAGAATTGGGCTTATTAAGTTTAGAGAAGAGGAGACTGAGAGGGTACTTAAGCAGCCTTCAACTCCCTGAAGAGGGCTTCAAAAGAAGATGGAGCTGAACTGTACTCAGTGGTGGCAGATGAGAGAACAAGGAACAATGGTCTCAAGTTTCAGCAAGAGAAGTTTAGGTTAGATATTAGGAAGAATTTTCTCATTAGAATGGTAGTAAACCACTGTAACAAGTTACCCAGAGAGCTGGTAAAAGCTACATCCTTGGAGGTTTTCAAAACCCATCTAGATAAAGCTTTGAACAGGATGATCTTCTTGGGGATGGTCCTGCTTTGAGCAGGGGATTGGACTAGATGACCTCTTGAGGGCCCTTCCAAACCTAACTTTCTATGTCCAACCTATCTAACTTTAGTTCACCTGAGAGATGTGCTACATTAGATTGGGCACAGTTAAATTGATCTAATCAAACTTCTGTACACATTCAGAGCCCAGCCCCAGGGCTTCACTTTTACTAAGGACCCCTCCATGCCACCAGGTTATTTTTAGCCCCACCAGCCCCCCTGAAGCCAACACCCCTCCAAACCTGCAAGCCAACCCCAGGGCCAGTTTTACCAGCATTTGCCAGTTCCAGGAACCCAATTGAAGTAAGTTGGTGTGGGGTTGTTCTTTTGGGGATGGGGGGGGATGGGGGATTAGACAACTGATTGGGAGGGTGAGCCCTCTGATCCCACCAACCTTCCTGAAGAGCAACTATCCCTCCAATTCCAACCCCTCCCAGACCCAAAGAGGCAGGATCAGGGGTGTGAAAGGGGCCTGAGGGGAAGCTGGCTGGATCAGAGAGGCTCTCTGATCCCACCAACCCACCTGGACCTCACCCAACCCCCCATAGGGCTCCCCCCAACCCCACCAAACCCTCCCAACCCTACTTGCAGAGCCCACTAGCCCTCCCCCACCCCCAGCTCTGTGAACAGCCCCACTAACCCCTCCCCAATCCTATCTGCTTCTCCCCCTCCTTTGACTCATCTTAGATCAGGCTCTTGGCGCTTATCTAATCAATGAGTTAGACTGGGCAGCCATTTTTTAACTGATGTAACCTCCCAAACTTATCACTGTAACATCTATATGCACCCTAGGTGTGATTCCATATTACCCTATTGTCCATCTTGATTGTAAACTACTTCATGCAAAGTAACTTAGACTTTTCTCAGTTTTCAACTATTTGAGGAAATTGTGCTAGGATTTGGGGAAAATGTTTCTTTGAAAATGTTTCTTTGTATTGCATGTTCTGTTTGAGCAGAGTAATACATATATCTGAAATTTCTCAGTGGAAGGAACTTTAGTCTTACTATCATTTATTAAAGGTATTGTTACAAACTGATTTTTTGATCACTAATTTGGATTAAGATGAATAGAAATTGTTGGCAGCACAAGTCATTTCCAAACACATACAATAAAAGAAAGAGTGACGGATATAGAGGATAAGGGAATAAAGCAGAGTCAAGGCATTATAACTTATGAGTTGCGCTAAGTATATGTATCTCTATTTTAAAAGTTATATCAATGATTTATTTTTAACAACTTGTCTCATCTTTTCTCAAATAGCTGAGCTGTTAATTTAATACAGGCAGTAAGTCATTCCTTTTCTTTTAATTCCTTTTCTCTTGTCACCCACATTTCTATAGTGGATATTTGTTTGTTTTGCAACCATCATGGTGAAATTCACTTCTTGAAAAGAGTCATGGTGAGTCTAAAAAGCTCTCTATCTTTATTTAATTTCAGTAAATCATAACAATTCCTTAACTCCACAGTAAAAAGTATCTAAGGGATTAATGAAATAACTCATGTATTAGTTTTCTATAGTCTGATATCTTTTTTAATAAACATCTTTGGATCTCTTTCACAATACGGCAAAGAAATGAATGTAAAAATAATGGCTGGTTCTGCCCCCCCCCCCTTCATGAATCAGTAAAATTAAAACAATATAAAGATTTTTAACATTTAGAACAACAAATGTGAAGAGTATCAAAGACAATTTTCTGCAGTTTCCTAAGATACATGTATGTTGGCCATATTAACAGACCTCAACAGAGAAAGTATGAATAAACTGGGAAATAGATAACTGAGATTCTTTGAACTCAGGCAGGGATTTTTATGTGAATGGAGATGAAGGAATTAAGTTCTGCTGTTGATGTTAAAATCCCCATCTTAATTCTCATGATCAAAAGTTGGCAAATGTATTATAAATATTCTTTTAGCTGTGCCACATTAGTTTCTAACGTGGAAGTTAATTCAATATACTTTTTAGTCATGGGCCCAAAGTCTTTGCCAAATTTATTGTAAAATCATATCTTACCTTACAAACTGGTACTAGTATCTTAGATTTTAACCTCTTTGGAACAAGGTTTATCTTTTATTTCTAGTACATAATACTATGTCCATAATGGAGGTTTCTAAACTCTACTGCAATACAAATATTAATAAATAAGGATCACTGGTATCACTGTATTACATACAAAAATACCCTAACCAAATCATGTTTGCAAAAACATACCACACAAATAAGATATCTTAATAATTTATAGAAGATATTTATTCTTGTTTAAATACATTTTTCCTCTTTTCCTCTTTCCCTTCACCCTATTCTTTGAATGAACTAGTAAAGCTTCACAGACCACCTACAGCTTCCACTGGAAAACCTATGTTAACCTACTTTCAGGTCTATTTCATTTCCAAATAAAGCAGACTAATATTTTTTCTTCTCCCAGGTCAAAAAAAACATAATTTTCTCCTTCAAATGCCTCTGTTGACTTTGTCTGACCTTCTACATCCAATTCAAGCTTCTCATTCTCAGCTTCAAGACTGTTTATAACTCAGTCCCCACACTGCGATCACTTAATCATTTCTACTTTCATGCCATTTGCTCTCTTGATGCTCTGTCCAACTGTCTTTGATAGTATTAGACAAATGTTCATGGTGTTTGGCAGTAAATGGATCCAGCCCCAAATGAATCCCATTTTATGACTCCCACAGTTCCTGTCCCACTCAGGTTTTCATACTTTCTATCATTTTACCTCCTGGAAATTCCTCCCTATCCCTGAGTACCTGAGATATGTCAGCTTCAAATTAATTTAAATCCTCCTTTCCTGAACAGCTCACAGATGCAAAACCACTTCAGTTATCTGGAAAATGGGATGGAGTGCACCCTCAGCAAGTTTGCAGATGACAAGAAGCTGGGGAGGTGTAGTAGATATAGTGGAGTTTAGGACTAAGATTCAGAGTGACCTAGACAAATGGAAGGGTTGAATCAAAATAAATCTCACGAGGTTCAATAAGGACAAGTGCAAAGTCCTGCACTTAGGAAAGAACCATTCCATGCACTGGTACAAGCTGGGGACTGACTGGCTAAGTAGCAGGTCAGCAGAAAAGGGAGTTACGGTGAACAATAGGCTGAATATGAGCCGACAGTGTGCCCTTTTTGCCAAGAAGGCTAATGGCATCCTGGGCTGCATTAACAGAAATGTTACCACCAGATTGAGAGAAGTGATCTACTCCTCTTTCTGGCACTGGTGAGTCTATATCTGGAGCACTGTGTCCAGTTTTGGGCCCCCAACTACAAAAAGGATGTGCACAAATTTGAAAGGGTCCAGTGAAAGTCAATGAAAATGATTACAGGGTTGAGGTCCATGACTTATAAGGAGAGTCTAAGGGAACTGGGCTTATTTAGTTTGGAGAACAGAAGACTGAGGGGGGATTTAATAAGTCTTCAACTACCTGAAAGGGAATATCAAGGAGGATGAAACTACACTGTTCTCAGTTATGGCAGATAATAAAATAAGGAACAGTGGACTTAAGTTGCAGCAAGGGGAATTTTAGGTTAGATATTAGGAAAAATTCTCTCACCAAGAGGGCTGTAAAGCACTAGAACAGGTTACCCAGAGAGGTGGTGGAATCTCCATCCTTGGAGGTTTTTAAGACCCAGCTTGACAAAACCTTGGGACCAGTCCTGCTGTAAGCAGGGGGGTGGACTTGATGACATCCTGACATCCCTTCCATCCCTAATTTTCTATGATTCTACCTGTATTCGGTTAGTTTAGTTACACTAACGTCAAACGATGATGTTAGACAGAACCACTGTGTGGTCACCTGATACTATGGGGAGAGATCATATGCTCTTCTTCCAGTAAACACAGCAAACATGGCAGAGCCCATGAAGAGGGGGTAAAAAAGTGGCTTTGTATAGTTATGCCCTCAGGATTCACAAAAACCTCTAGTACAACTTAAGCAGTTCATATATATTATTGCCACCTTGTCTGGGAGACTGAATGAAGTTGTGTGATTTAGTTGTTTTATTTTTCTTTTTTTGCCAAAGAACATGATTCTAGGGAAGCTAAAATTATTTGTAAATTTAGGTCATATTTTGAAGCGTTCCAATTCTAAAACATGGGATATATTTTTGAAAAAGTTACAAAGTTTAATGTTGATGTCTGTAGAATAGTTAATTTTGAATTTTTTATTCAAACAAAAACATATTCTCAAAAATTTAGCATGATTTATTTTTTTAAAGCATAAAAAAAACCACCAAATGAGGTATGGAGTGCAAGGGTAAATGGAAAGACCTATTTGACCTGAAAATATTTTTTCTGATTTGTCATTTTGGTGAGAAAAACATAAATTTCATTTTGAGTCATAACTACTTTTGGAGCCATTTTGCAGACAGATGAACCCAATGAAAGTTATTTCTCATTCTGATTGCTACAGAATAAAATAAATATTTGATTCTTTGTAAACATGAGGCTTTCCTTTGAAAGAAGGCAGAACAAGGCAGTGCACCTTGGTTCACAAAATTGCTTGTACTGTCTTAGGGGGAATAAAATCACTCCCTCTAGGCCATTAGCTAGTCATTATTCAAATACATTTTAAGCCAAATACCCTCACATTCAAGCTTTGGAAAGACCCACACAGCTTTTCACAGATGCCAACTTGGGTTAGAGGACTATTGAATGTGGTGAAATTTCCCAATGCATCTCACTTACAGAAACACCTGTGCTCAATTACGGCTGCTGTTCTCCTGTGAAAACTCCAAATGCCTTACTTAGCTGAGGTCAGGTGGTTTACTGTATAATTGCCCATCAGGCTATTGTGTGAGTCAGGAAGAAGCAGTTTTAAAGCATCAGAAAGAACTTTCCTTTTTAACTTCTATCTCTGAGTAATAAATTAGGGGTTTTTTTCACTTAACGTTGGAGATCTTCATAAATTTCACTGTTTATTTCAGGAGGTTTTCAAAAAAGAGGTATTTTGACATATTTTAAAATATGCTGTCATTGTAAAAGCAGAAAAGGCTCCTAGGCAAAACCAAGAAAATAAAGACCAGTAGCATAACTAGTAAAAAGGTAAAAAGTCATCACACTTTCAGATCTTATAAATTAGAAAGGAAGTTATTTAAGGCTGAACATACATCTATGGAAGAGACACCCTGATAGGACAAGGAGTTCTGGCTTTGATCAGCGTGTGGGGTACAGTTTGCAGTCCCCCTGTTGTGGTACTGCGATATCTCCTATAGTGTAGAAGCAGTCTGGCAATCTCATTCCTCAAAGCTGCTGTTGGTCAGCAGCTGAGGCCAGGAAGGATTTTTCCCCCCACCCAGGAGTGATACTTGTTGTCCCCTATATCAGGGAGATGGTCCTTTTCCTAGGATTTTCTAAGTGTATGTTACCCAGTTACCTTACTTCCCTGTTGTTGCAGTGGCAGGACATTGGCAGTGTCCGCATCTCTCCTGCTTTTATCTATGGCATATTGTAGGGCATCCTTAGTCTTGTGGATACTGGGCTTTGTACTTAAAACTGAGGTTTGAAGTGGTGATTTTGGTGATTCTTGGAAAATGCATAGCACTGGATCTGATGGTTCAGGAAGCTCCTTCCAATCCCATGTCCCTATGAGTAACTCAACAAGTGACATGCTTCTTTCTGAGTTATTAGTGGACCACTGCCCTGGCACATGATGGACTGCTCATGAGGCACTGTGCTGCTGGGGAGGCTGACTCACGAATGACAAAGCCTCAGCTGGCATAGGCTAGCTTCATCTGAGCTGTAAGAATTTACACCCACGAAGGAGTTGCCTGAGAAAATTTAAGGTCTGAGCATAAGTGGTTATTAACAATTCCAAGGCATTTCCTAAAGTATAAATTAGGCCTTTTGTTTTATTTATTTTTAAATTGATGACTTTCAAGAGCAGCGATATTCTACTGCGGGTAACACAAACTGTCTTTCCTCTGAACTTCAGCTAATAAGGTTACCATGCTTCACGCTAAGCCAACTTGTGTTCCACTGGCAACTACAGCCCTTGTCATAGGGGGCTGGATGTCAGTGATAGGCACAATAATACCTGGTCATAGTAGAGTATATTCACTATAAAGTATAGTCTGTAAACTCATGCAAAACTCTTTGAGATTCCCTTCTGTGTAGCCCAGGTACACCAAGGGAGTTGTGCCCTGTCCTCCAATGACAGTGGTGGGGGTCAGGCAGGGTGCTTATGGAGGGGCCAGCTATTAGAGAAGTTCCCTGTCCTCTCTACAGAGCCAGGCTGAAACAGAGTGCTTAACTGTATACAATTTATTACTATAATAAATACTTAAGATAAAACATTAAAATATTTACAATACAGCTTAATACATGGCACTACATATAATAATCCACAATTCATATAAACCATATATCTTATAACATATATAATAATTAATACAGTGAACAAGATAGTTAAGGTTACAACATGATAAACACATATGGGGAATCAACTTATATAACCCAAATAAGTTAATAATATTTTCTAGACCTACCAAGTAACAATAGGAATATACATATTAACACATTAAGAACATATAAACTATATAAACTTCTTTAAAGAATACACATAGCTATATAGACCTTGACACAACAACAATCACTGAAAATAGGGAGCGCGCTCAGTACCTCCCTGAGGGGTTTCCTTGGAGCACCTCCCCTTCAGGGCCCTGGGATGTGGGCATGCCCCTCCCACAATGGAGGGTGCAAGTGGCAGACCCTCCCATCCTGTGCTGACCTTCCTTGTGGGTCCCACGCTTCCTCTCTGAAGCAGCCAAGGCTCATCCCCTGGAGGCTGATCCCATGAGAGCCTCTCTCCAGTGCCATCTTTGGCTCTCCTCGATGGCCTGGCACCTCGCTTTGGGCAGCCCAGGGCTTTCTCTCTTTCTTACAGGCTCTGGTTCCCCAGTCTCACAGTGGGGATCCTCCCTTTCCCGGGCCCTGTTCTGGGCACCAGGGGTCTTTTAGTTAAAGGTTGAGTGGCACTATGGGGCTCCAGTCACTTGGCCTAGAGCTGGGGCTAACTTGAGCAGCCATGATTCTCTTTGTGTCGATTTGCACACCAGCTACCCAGCCACTTGCCAGGTTCACATGCTCAAGCCACCTCAAGTGGCTCCTAGAGCCTGATCCCCATGCACTGATTTGTGCACCACTGAAGTCCAAGTGGAGTCCCGAGGATGGCCATCTTCAGAGCTCCTCTCTCCTCGCTTTCCCTCATCATCTCTCCCCAGAAAAGGGCGGGGCATTGTTTCCCTTGTGCTGCTTCCAGATTGGTGGATGGGCTCCACCTGTCAAACAGCAGACCCAAGCCCTGAAAAGATAAGCCTGCTACACTTAATATGGATTGCAGGAGTTGCACCTACAGCATAGACTCCAGGATTTAGAAAGGGGTACTACACAGTGACTTGTTAGCTGGAAGCCATCCTGGTTAGTAATGTAGAGCAATGTAGAGCATTGTGGTACAATCCTGATCCACCTGCCTGCCTGCAACCTCAATTTATTGTTGTTTTTCTATTATTACTTTGGTTATTGTATGGGTGGTTGCATGTGAATAACGCACGATTTACCATGAACAAACAAGTCGAGCCTTCTTAATCACAGAGAGAGAATTTCTTTTGGTAATTCTCACTGTCTATAAGACTTCAATTTATTATTATGTTTTATATTAGTTAGAGACTCCAGGCAAAATGCAGTCTCCGTAGTGCAAGGCTTCATTCATATATAGAATTCCACCCCAAACAGTTTACAATCTAAATGGCCAAGAAAGACACAGTGAGAGAAAAAAAATATTCAACCCATTTTACAGAAAAGGAATGGAGACACAGAGAGATCAAGTAACTTATTCAAGATCACACACAAAGTTTATGTCATAATTACAAACTGAATGTTGATCTTTTCAATCACAGTAAAGTTCCTTAACCACATCATCCTCAGTAGCCTGATAAAGTAGTTGATGAACTTGACATTATTAGTTTCCCTATATAACAAATCATACAGTAACCCTAGACCAGGATCCACAGTTAATGCTTGAGAGGACAGGTAGATCCAGAGGGGGTGCAGCAGCACATTAGTCCTCCCCTTTGACTGATTTCACAGAGTCCATGGGCTGCATCCCACTGCTCATCCCCTTCTTTCCCCTGCTACTGACTTTGGGGAGAAGGGGGAAGACAACAGGCAGGATTAGACTCCAGGGACACTGAGCAGGCCTAACACTGGTGATCTCACAGAGCTCACAGCATAAGCAAAGCTCCAGCAGGAGCTGCACTACCATGTGGTGAGCTCTGAAAGTTCACTGGCATCCAGGATCGCAGCAAGTGGCTGCAACCACACTGCCTTTGGCCACGTGGTGCATCTACAATGAGCTCATGTAACTGTACATATGCCACATAGTCAAAGGCGATGTAGCCTCATCCTCAACACCACGATCCTGAATCTACCTGTGCTTGAGAGGGAGGAGAAAAGTCACTCATGTACCTGTTTGTTTTTTGCATGTAGACTAGTGAGCAGAAAAGGAATTTCTTTTAAGGGCATGGACAAATGACAACTTAAAATAGATTAAAAGGAAGCAGAGATTTATAGCAGAGCAGCTACTTTGCAGCTACTGTCCATGAACCTGCTCTGATCCCATGGTAAGTGAACGGTAAAGTACAGTATCTTATAATAACCCCAGGTTAGCTCCCACTTACTGTAGGCGAAGAGGGGGCACAAAGAGTTCCCACAGAGCAGTGGGCACACCTGCTTCCTTATAATTCACCATTCCTTGTTTGTCTATAACTCTAGCCAAAATGAAAAATGTGGAACATTTAGAATGAAGCAAAGCAAGAATGTATTGAAAAGGATCTTGATATAATAGTGGTCTTCTGTCCATAAATGTCTAGAAGATTTTAAGGACAAATTTAAAAGCCAACGTAGCACTATAAATGTAGAATATAAATGTAAGGAAGTAGTAATGAAATCTCTGGCAAGACTTCACTTATATTGTGTTCAGGCCTGCTTACCACATCATAAAAAATGAGTTTCTCAAAAATGTGGAGAGAGGGAAGGAGAGTTGATCCTAGTAATAAAAGCTATGAGCTGTAAGGGCAGGCCAAAACTCTATATAGTTTTAAAACAAATCACTGAGGCAAATTATGGAGACATAAGGCATGAGGCAGTACAGATGAGTTCCCATCAGAGTATTATTTTCAAAAAAATGCAATAATTGGACATTTGAAATGAAAGAAAAATAATTTTAAATCAATGGGGCAAAACTAAGGTTAAAAGTGCCAAATATAAATAAAGTAAAAGGAAAGTCTATATGAAGGAAAATTTGCTGTTAAAATGATGTTTTACATCATTCCCACAATACTAACTCAACCTGACTAACACCTCCCTTAAATATAGGGTGGCCAGCAGTCCTGTTTTATACCATAGCATCCTGTTTTTAAATCCATTGTTCCCTATCTGTTTCTAAATGAGGAGCAGACTGCAAAAAGTCCTGTTTTTTAGTTGATTGGTGACTATGCATGTCAATCATTTGTCCTCATCATTATATTGGCTGCACCTAGAGTTAGGGCAGTGCACAACCAGGAGGAAGGTTCCAAGCCAGCCACGGATGGAAAGCTGGAGGGAGGTGGCCTTTTTGTGGTGGCCCTGCTCCTTGCCGCTGATTGGCTGGGGAGGTGGCAGCCAGGCCCTCACTGCTAATTAGCCAAGGAGGCTTGTGGTCCCCCTCCCCTGCCCCACCAAGGTTATGTCCTGCATTCTGGGAATTTGTCAGTAACTACCCTACTTAAACAGGAGAAATTTGTTTAAGAAAACAACTGCAAATTTGAGAAGAAAACCTCCAAATTACAAACTGGAAGATGCAAACACTCATTCAGAGACCTTGAGTGTCAGTTTTGTCTCCTTTGAACTCCATATCTCAAAATGAACACTAAGTCGCATGGAAACATCAAGTGACTGAATAATGTATTGCTAATAAACGTGTCATTATAGGGCATGTGTAGACAAAATAGGGGCCCTAAATTAAAGCGTTGGGTTTTAAAAAACACCACTTCAATTTAGGGCTAATTAAGCCCCCATGGTGTGCACGCACCCCACTGACTTACCTGCCTCTCCAGCGGGGAGGGGAGGAGGAGCTGCCAATGGGCAGAGCAGTCCCTGGGCTGCAGGGTTGGGGGTTGGTACTTCCCTCCATGGCAGCAGCAGCACCTGCCCACAAGAACCCAGTTTGGGCAGTCCCGGGGGCACCACAGCCATGGAGGGACGCACTGGCTCCCCGTACAATTCAGGCAGGCAGGAAGGCTCCCGTGGAGGGGAAATCAGGCTCACCACTTTTCTTGGGTGGAGCTGCTTTCCAGGGCTGCTGCCAGGCAGCCTGCATGGCTTCCTGCACAGCCACAGAGCTGCACAGACCCCAGTGCTTCACTCTGTGGCTGTAGGGGCAGCAAACTAAAACTCCTCTAAGGAACTTTAGTTTGCTGCTCTCTAAGTCATTTAAGGTGCATTATGCTGTCGAATTTCCTACAGTGGCTGGAATTAATGTGCAATACACCACCAAGGCGTTCAAACACCAACACCATTAAAGTGGTGCAAAAGTAATTAGCCTGCTTTAAAGTGCCGTGCACACATGCCTCTCAACTACATTATGATGTCATCCATAGTAGTAGTTCTAATTTCCTTTCAGACATCAATTTCTCCTGCATCTTCAAGCTGTCACTGAACCTCCTAACCTAAGTTTCCCAATCTGTAAAATGTCCCCACAGATCACAGTATGGATCTAGGTGGTAGTATATGGGACGACACTTTGGTTTACCAGCACCTACTTCTTACAGCTATTGTGATGATGAAGTAGGCAATGTTTCTAAGTTGATGTATAATTTAGGACTGGCAAGCCAGACAATTAACTACATATTTTTTGATTGGCCAGAGATCAGGCAAATATAAGAAGGCTTTCTGTGATTATAGCAACTAGGGATGTAAATTTCATTTAAAGATTAGCCATTGAAACTTTTCTGATTATATTGGTTAAGTATTTAACTAATAACATATACATACCTATTATGGAATGGTGGGGGCTCAGGGACCGTGTAGGGAGGGTGAGCTGTGGAGGCCTTGGTCTCCCTGCTTCAAGGCAGCTGGTGCAACTGGTGCTGGTGCTCAGGGCCCAGTATGTCACAGGTGAGTAGCCCCAGGCAACTCAAAGCCAGGCACTCAGTGGGCAGACAGGCAGTGGAGCACAGGGGAGGCACCTTCCTGGCCAGCATTTCCACCATGTATGAGCCAAGGAAGGGGGGCAAAGCACTCCCCTCTTCCACAGTGGCCAGAGACATAGAGCCCTAGCATGGGGTGGGAGGAGTGCACTGCCACTAAGCCAGCTGTAGCACCCATGGGCCATAACACCTTGCAGCCCCTCCTGCCAGAACACCTCCTGCCTTCCCACCCATCCAACCATGGGAAATGCTGCCACTGCCAAGAAGGACAACAAGATTCAAGAGCAGTGAGTGAGCCAGGGAGAGAGGGAGAGACCGAGGCAGGGAGACCCCCAATAGCCAGTACTAACTCTGCCTGCCACAGGGCAAGACACGCACGGGCGGCCAGCTGTGCTTCTGCTGCCAGCCATCGCATCCTGCCCCGCTGCCCTTTCCCCATATCTCCTCCTCTGTGGAGAAAGCTGGTTCAGCTTGACTGTACTGCCTCCTCCCCCCAACTCTGGCCCCAGCACTTCGATTTATATGGCACAAAATGGTGGCAGAAGGCAAGCTAGTTTAAAAGTTAACTGTAATGCATTAATGGTATAAATATAATTATTGTTTAACCATTTAATCTTTCACATCCCTAATAACCAGAAGGACAAATGGATTGAGCTACTGCAAATGGAGATGAGTGCAAGTCATGCCAGCCTAACAGTTTTAAATCCTCAGATTGAACAGTTATCTCATTGGTTGGAATCTTGTAGATAACACAGACATTTCCTGACTGCTTCTTTCTCTTTCTGGACTAATCGAAAATAATCTAGCAAATGTAATCACCTTATATAAATAGGATGGTATTTCCTCTGCATTTATATTTTCCCATTTTACATTTCTTGCCTTATACTCAATGACTGTTTCAGTGTGTTGGGTTTTGTGAATTTTTTTATTAAAAGGGGTTTGGAAGTTTCAAATTGAAACATGATTTTTTTTTATTAAGAGGGGTTAGCTTTAATTTAAAAAGAAATCAGTGGTAAAGCAAAACCTAAAGGTTTTGTATGGAAATGTTATAAAGGAGTGCAAGAAGGAAAAGCAGTACAAGGCAGATGTAACTTCTGTAATTGTGAATATGTAACTCACGTAGACAGAATGATAAAACACGCCTTAATATCTTGTAATATATGTCCAGCTATAGTAAAAGAAAGACTCCTTTTTAATAATGATTCCAAAAAGAAGCTGTTTTCTTCTACTCATGCATCAGATGCTCCCTCTGATCCTGCTTTGAATAGAGAAGATTCCTCTGATGGAGATGGTATGGTGGTAGAAATGAAAGAAAATACTGAAATTCAGGCTGGCAATCTTCCACTTCTTTTACCTTCAAATTTAACTTCTGTAAGCAATTTTGACTTCAAAGCTTCGTCTCAGCAGCCTTCTATTTCCAAGCCTTCTTCAGCCAGTCCTTGGGAATCAACTTCTGTGAAATCTCCAGTTTCACAGAAAGCACCAAACCAGTGAAAATTACCATAAAATATTTTTGGATTTTTGTACAGGACTAATACACAAGAAAAGTGTGAGCTTGACTGGATGTTTGATAAAACTATATATATACAAACAATTTACCTTTTTACATAGTAGAAAATCCCTACATGAAGGATTTTTTTGCCAAGCTACGTCCAATCTACATATTACCAGGCAGAAAACAATTAGCTGGACATCTTTATGAAGATTTTGGAGAAATGCAAAAAGAAGTAAGTGGCCTTATTAAAGAAGGATCGTATCTGTCCATTGTATCAGATGGTTAGAGAAATATTAAAAACAAAAGCATAAGTAACTTCATGGTGACAACTCCCCGACCGTTACTCTATAAATTCTTAAGCACTGCAAAACATCACCACACATCCAGATACATAGCATTACAGTTCAAAAATATTATACAAGAATAACAGAGACTTGGTGGGATAACTGCCAGCTGAATGCTGTCATAGATGGTATAAACTATTCAGGAAAGACAGACAGGGGAGAAGAGGAGGAATTGTGCTTTATATAAAAGCACCGTATTATAGCTCAGAGATCCAGGATGAAACTGGAGGTTGGTCTGTTGAAAGTCTATGGGTTAGGGCCAGAGGGGAGAGCAACAGGATGGAGTGTCATTGTGGGTGTCTGCTACAGAGCACCAGCATGAGGTAGATGTGACTTTCTTTAGACAGCTAGCAGAAGTTTCCCAATCACAAGCCCTGGTTCTCATGGGGGACTTGAATCATCCTGACATCTGTTGGGAGGGCAATACAGTAGTACACAGGCAATCCTGAAAGTTGTTGGTGGGTGTTGGGGACAACTTTCTGGTGCAAGTGCTAGAGAGACCAGTGAGGGGCCATGTTCTTTTTGACCTGCTGCTCACAAACAGGGAAGACTTGGTGGGGATTGTAGTAGTGGATGACAAGTTGGGCAGCAGCAACCACGAGAAGCTTGAGTTCAGATCCTGAGGAAAGGAAGGAAGGAGAGAGACAGAGTAAGGACCCTGGATTTTAGAAAAACAGACTGCCTAATTTAGGGAACTGATGGCCATGATCCCTTGCAAGGCTTGTCTGAGGAGGAAAGGAGAGCTGGTTGTATTGAGGGAGTTGTGGGAGAGGTGGAAAGCATCCTGGGATACTGGGGGACTGCGAGTTAACTTGAATCTGGAAGGGATTTGGGACAGAAGTTCAATAAACTGATTTAGGTTAAATCAGTTAAGACTGACTTTTATTAGTAGATGTTTAGGATTTGTAAAATCCCAGAAAAAAGATGACAAAGCCGAGAGGGAAATACAGAGCACCCGGGCAAGGGACTAATAATAGAAGGATGGGGGTGAGGTGGGGAACGCAACTAGGTTACGTAAGATACAAAGTTAGCCAACTAAGCCCCGGGGGTAAGAGGAGGGAGGGGTTTCACAACGCTGAGAGAGAAAGAGGATAGAAACACACATACCCATGACAATGGTCCGCAATGGTGGAAGAAGTAGTCCAAAGATGAAGTGTCTCAGTCTATATACAGTCTATCGCAGGGGTCCTATTTGGGTGGCATAGGGTTGTTGTCTTCCGTTGTTGATGAGTCCTCTGGAAGCGAAGGTCTGTCTGGTGCAGAGGGGGGTGTTCAGGTGGTCCCCTCTGGGTCCGGTCTGGTGGCTGTTCTCCTGGTGGGGTTCGTGTACTGGCAGTGGCCCGTGATATGCTCGACATGACCATGGTAAATGTCACATGACCACCGGATGGTGTCAGACACCATGAGGCAGCGCATCAGTTTGGCATAATGGCAGAAGATGTGGCAGGTGCACAGGACACTCTTGTTGCTGGGATCCCAGTCTCCGAGCGTTCCCACGATGAGCGTGTCGACCGTCATGTCATAATCACGGCTCCTCAGGGTGTCGGCCAGCAGAGCGTACTTCTTCCACTTGTGAGCCTGGGCATCGACGAAGGCTTGGCGCCAGTTCTCAAATGGGATGGTAACATCCACGATGATGATCTTCTTGGCCTCCTCGTTGGTAACCACAATGTTGGGGTGCATCTGGCTCTCACAGCCCAGGATGATGCAGTTGACGGAGACCTGCCCCGCTGCGGCCAGGATGGCTCTCACCAGCTGGTCCTGGACAGCATTGTGTTGGAGCTGCCAGGCCCTGGTGTGCGGCTTGCAGCTGCAGAGCACGTGGGGGAGGGTCTTGGCCACGTAGCCGCACTGCCGGCACCTCTTGTCATGGTGGCCGAAGCGGACAGCCCCATTGAAAGGCAGGCAGTTGAGGTGGGTGCGGTGAAGGAAGCACCAGTCCGCGAAGCACATGAAGCTCCCGCTCGGCATGAAGTGGTTGCTGGCATCCCACTTGGAGGTGACGTTGAAGACCTTGCCCTGGTCAGGTTTGGCCCTCAGGTCGCTGGCGTACTTGTTTCGGACAGCGTCCTTCAGGAACCTTTCCAGGAAGGTCCTTGTGCGGGAATTGAGACAGAAGTTCAATAAACTGATTTAGACTAAATCAGTTAAGATTGATACTACATCAATCCAGATTTATCTTACACTGGTTTCAGCCATTTTTAAAACAGTTTTATGTGCACTGAACTTCTGTTGTGTTACAGATTTTAACCAGTTTCTGATTACTATGTGTAATTTCTGTCCCTAGCCTAGGAGGGTAATAAAGCACTGTAACAGGTTACCCACAGAAGTTGCGGAATCTCTATCCCTGAAGGTTTTTAAGACCTGGCTCAACAAAACCTTGAGCCTGGGCCTGCTTTCAGCAGAGTGTTGAACTAGATGACCTCCTTAGGTCCCTTCCACTACCAATTTTCTGATTCTATAACTCAGCCCTAAGAAAGTATTTTCAGATGTAATGGACAATGCCACAAATATAAGGTCTGCATGGAGTACTGTGAAAGAGAAATATCCTCATATTCAGTTCTACAATTGTGCTGCTTGCACTTTGTTGAAGAATAAAGTGTGTCTAGCATCTGTCCACAAAACATTTGAATTGACATTTTTATGAGGATGTCTTCTGAGTATGCAATTCCAAATTTTTGTCAATGCTACGATCTGTTGCCCCATCTATACAGAAGTTGGAAGGTGACAAAGGTTCCCTTGCCAATGTCAAACATGAGTACACAAACATTCAACCTCATATCACTGACACTTGTAAAGAACCTCCACTTTCAACATCCAAGAAAAAACAAATAAAAGAAAGGATGGAGAAAGAAAGTGTCAATTGATCAATGATCAACTGATCAAAAATGTTTTTTTACACCAGAATGAAGTGCATGTGTGGTAGGGGGGGTGTCTGGCCCCTTGAGTGCCTATAAATTCATGGAGCAGTGACTGACTGGGTTATGTACACTGTAGACTTTTGAAGTGGATTAGAGATGACAGCACACCAGAGGCACAAGGACTCAGCCCTGTGGGACACTTCCTCCTGGGTGGCATGGCACCTTTTCCATAACAGTACAGCCTGGGGCTTGCTGCTCATGTTGGGTGCAGTATTGCCTTTTGGTGCAGGATGAGGCAGTTTTTTGCAACACTTGAAAGATGGCACCCCAACCTATTTCACAACCAAATGGGATGTTTGCACACATAAGTGAGAACAAACACTTGGCTGTGCCCTAATGGAGGGCAGCTTACATCGTTTACTTTATCCTTCATGTAAATGGAATTTAATTGCCATAAATGACGTTGCTAAGTATCCAACAGCATCCTGTAGTAGAAGGGCAATTTTTGAGGTGGGGGTGGGAAACCTCCTCACTACCCTTACTCACCCCTCAGCTTCCTTTCTTTACCTTCCCCTGCCCCCTAACTCGTGTACAGAAAGGCAACCCCCATCCAGAGCTGGAGGCACTGCATGGTGGTTTTACAATATAGATATCATAGATTTCATAGACATTAGGGCTAGAAGGGACCTCAGAGGATCATTGAGTCCAGGCCCCTGCCTGAAGGGCAGGAAATCAGCTGGGTTCATAGGATCCCAGAAATATAAGCATCCAATTTACTTTTGAAGGTGTTCAATGTAGGTGCTTGAACCATCTCTGATGGCAGGCTGTTCCAGACCTTGTGGGGCTTGGACCGTAAAGAAATTCTTCCCTATGTCCAGCCTGAAATGGTCTTGCAGTAGTTTGTAACTGTTCGACCTCATTGTCACTTGGGGCGCTCTGGTGAACAAACATTCCCCCAGATACTGGTGGTCACCCCGATATATTTATCGATGGCCATCAGATCACCCCTGAGCCTCTGCTTTTCCAGGCTGAAGAGCCCCATGGCTCTCAGTCTGTTGTCATAAGGTCTGTTTTCCTGACCTCTGATCATGCGCATGGCTCTTCTCTGGATTCTCTCAAGCTTCTCCACATCCTTTTTGAATTGTGGAGCCCAAAACTGGATACAGTACTCTAGCTGCAGCCTCACCAAGGCTGAGTACAAGGGGAGAATAACATCCTGTGATTTGCTTGAGAAACATCTATGGATGCAAGCCAGCTTTTTGGTTTGCATTACTAGCTGCAGCATCGCATTGTAGGCTCATGTTCATCTTGTGGTCAATGATGACCCCAAGTCTCTTTGTTCCATAGTGCTAGCCAATGTAGGACTGCTGTGCCTATAAGGATGCTGCAGGTTTTTCCTCCCGAGGTGGAGAACCTTGCATTTTTCAGTGTTAAACACTATCGGGTTCTTGTCCACCCAATTGCTGAGTCTGCCCAAGTCAGCCTGGATCACCCTCCTGTCTTCTGGTGTGGATGCTTTGCCCCAAAGTTTGGTGTCATTGGTGAACTTGGCCAGTCCACTTGTGACTCCATTGTCCACATCATTAATGAAGATGTTGAACAATGTGGGTCCAGAGCCTTGGGGGATCCCGCTGGTCACAGGACATCACAACAATTGACTTCTGTCAATTACCACCCTCTGGGTCCAACCACGGAGCCAATTTCCCACCCACTGGATCGTGGTGGACCCAAGGCCACAATTTGCCAGTTTTGCCAAGAGGTGATCACAGGATACCAGATCAAAAGCCTTTTTGAAGTCAAGATATATGACATCAATCTCTTCTCCCTTGTCCAGGTGATAAGTCACCTGGTCATAGAAGGAAATGACATTGGTCAAGGAAGACATACCTGCAACAAACCCATGCTGGCTATCCCTCAGGATGTTGGCATTGGCCAGTCCATTAAGGATGGCCTCTTTAATAAATTTTTCTAAGTTCTTTCCCAGGATAGAAGTCAGGTTGATGGGTCTATAGTTTGCCGGATCCACTTTCCTCCCTTTCTTGAAGATAGGCACCACATTGGCCTTCTTCCAGTCTTTGGGCACTACACCAGAGTGCCAAGAGTTTTCAAAGACCCATGCCAGTGCCTGGGCTATAATGCTTGACAGCTCCTTGAGTACCCTGGGGTATAGATTGTCAGGGCCTGCTGACTTGAAGGTATCCAGCCTCTCAAGGTGTTCCTTCACAAGGCCAGCATTGATGGGGGTCAGAGGATCTCCCTCACCCAGACCTCCCCGTCCTGTAGTGGGCACGGGCATCTCATGGGATTGATGAAAGACCAATACAAAGTATCCATTTAATAGGTTGGCTTTTTCCTGGGCATCAGTTGTCAGTTATTCCACCTGGTTTAGCAGGGGTCCAATGTTGCCCTTGCTTTTCCTCCAGCTCCCCACCTATCTGAAAAAGGACTTTATATTGTCCTTGATGCTCAAAGCTAGTTGGAGTTCAGTTGCAGCTTTGGCTTTCCTGGTTTGCTCCCTGCAGGACCAGACAGTGCGGAATATTCCTCCTTGGAGGTGAATACCATCCTCCATCCTTTGTAGGCCTTTCTTTTTAGCCTCAGGAGGTCTGCTAGATCCCTGGAGAGCCAGGGGGTTGCTGTGCCCTCTTGCTGCCTTTCCTCCGAGATGGAATAGAATTAGTTTGTGCATTGAGGATCGCTCCCTTGAGGAGCAACCACTCTTCCTGAGCTCCCCTCCCCCTGGGGTCGTGGTCCCTTAGGGCCTCATTAACAAGCCTCCTGAACTTGTCAAAGTTGGCTTTCCTGAAGTCAAGGACTTCAGCATTGCTGACTGACTTTCCAGTTTTACGGCGGATAGTGAAGGTGATCAGCTCATGGTTGTTGTCACCCAGCTGCCCATCGATCACTAGGTCACTGATTAGGTCATCCTCAGTAGCTAGTACCAGGTTGAGCAGTAGTTTGCTTCTCGTTGGCCCGTAGACTTTTTGAGTCAGGTAGAGGTCATCCATGCATGACAGGAATCTTTGCAACAGCTCAGATTTTGCTAAGTGATCTTCCTACGAGATATTTGGGTAACTGAAGTCACCCATGACAACCATGGTCCTGGAGCATGCGGCCTCAGACAGTTCCCAGGCAAACGCCTGGTCAAGCTCTTGACTTTCATGGGAGGTCTGTAGTAGACTCCCACCATTTTGTCCCCTGTGCCATGTTCCCCATGGATTTTAACCCAGAGGGTCTCCAGCCATCCACCCTGGTCACCAACATTAGCTTGCAGGGATGCATAGCTTTCCTTAACATAGAGAGCTACACCCCCACGCCTTTTATCTACTTAATCTCTCCTGTACAAGGTGTAGCCATCTATACCCATGGTCCAGTCATGGGTGGAGTCCCACCAGGTTTCCATTATCCCTATAATGTCATAATTATTTGTGTTAAGCAGGAGGATGAGTTCCTCCTGCTTATTCCCAAAGCTCCTGGCATTTGTGTACAGGCAGGCGTCCCCTTGGGGCTCTTGCCTTGCCCTCATATTGTACGAGGGCTGGGGCAGGGGTGGGCTCCCTTAAGTGCTTTGGCCTGCTGGCTTTGCAAGGGTTGCTCAGCAGCCCAGAAATAGCAGTATTCCCCACATCCCCTAGCTGGCTTAGTTTAAAGCCCAGTGGAGCAGGAGAGCCAGTCTGGTTGAGAAGAGTCTCCTCCCCAGGGGGGAGAGGTGGAGACCATCTCTTCCCAGCAGCTCACTGCCTCTCTTGCCAAAGAGTGGGCTGTGGTCATGGAAGCCAAAGCCTTCCTGATTACACCAGCACCGCAGT
This sequence comes from Caiman crocodilus, assembly GCA_030014935.1. Lineage (NCBI taxonomy): Eukaryota > Metazoa > Chordata > Crocodylia > Alligatoridae > Caiman > Caiman crocodilus. The sequence goes on from JAGPOW010000261.1 coordinate 242,759,210, forward strand.
CTTTGGTTAACTACCTAGATCTTCCTCTCCCTCCTCAGCCCATACCCCAAGAATGGGAGGATCAAAGAGAACACCACCTCTGCCCCCAGACCCTTTAGCCCAGCTCTCAAATCCCTGTAGCACCTCATGACCCAGCTGGGAACTCTCTGAGCCATGTCATTGGTGCCCACATGAATAAGGAGCATGAGATAGTGGTCTGTGGTCTGGAGGAGCTTAGGGATCTTCTCCACAATGTCTCGGATGCCAGCACCTGGGAAGCATCAGACTTCCCGGGCTAAGGGATCAGGGTGGCAGATTGCCCTCTCAGTCCCCCTCAGGATGGAGACTCCTACAACAAACACTTTACATTTTGTCTTGGGGACAGCGAGGGCGGTAGCTGCAGTTGAGCCTGCAGGAGCTGGCAACTCAGCAGGCTCTGCTGGGGCTGCAAGAAGTTTTACCCATTGCTAAGCTCTGGCAGGGCAGAGGCCTTGGTGCAGTGGACCTTTGGGCCCTTGACCACCTTGGTCCATTGCCCTAACTGGACAGAATGAGAGGTCCTCAAGTCCTCCCTTATCCTGGAGGGAGACCATTGTCTACCCTTTGGCTCCCAGGGGAGAAGGACCTGGCAGTAGGAGCTCACAGTCCCTGATGGTGCACAGTCTCTGGACTGTGGCCTGGAGCTCCTCCAGCTGGCACGCCAGAGATCCCAAAAAGGAGAAGACCCCGCAAGGAGCCATAATCCCAGGCCCCAGAGCCTAAGAAAGGGACAGGCAGCCCCTTAATAATAATATGAATAATAATATGAATTCTTATGCTCTGAAACTTCTCCCTCCCTCATATTTCTAGTTCAAAAATGCTATGCTTTAGATTTTGCTATTACCATTGGGCATGGCATGCAGAAGAGAAGAACACAAGCCTGGTAAAGTCACCTGACTCTACTTCCATCTCCAGAAAAAAAGATGGCAATGTCACTACCATGTAGTTATTCAATATTCTTAATATCCTTTTAGACTCCAAAAAAAGCCTATGGGAATTCACCATTAGCCTCTCTCTGTCTCGCTGTAGACAAGTCCTCATATTATGTGAGTACATGAGCAACTAAGCTTGCATTTTAAATAATCCCTTCATAATTTAAAAATAAATATTTCTGTTTCATATATGAATATGCAAGTATTTACCAATTAATATCTTTTTTGTCCCTTTTTTGCCCTGCTTCCAGCCTTCCCTCCTTCCTCCTGCTCCTCCTGCTGATTCTACATTCCTCAGTCTGCAGTGAAGTGTGCAAGATTTAAAAATCCTAAAAACTTATAAATGGTCAAGGTATTCAAAGCAGCTACTTACTGAAATATGCTTCATTAACTCATTTCAAGGATAATGTATGTAATGTTCCTTTTTCTTTGTTTGTCTTTTCATGTAGCCTAGGTAATTATCCCAAACAATTATGCTTTCCCCATGGCTGGTGGCTCCCGTGGTTGGTGCTGGCTTGCATGTCTCCCCTTACTCTTGCTATACTGCAGCTTCTTTAAGAACACCCATTCTAGCCTGTTTTCTTGGGTAAAATAATAAAAGGGGGGTTTCCCTAAAAATCAAGACCAAGTCTACATCTAGGTTTGAACAGTGTTAGTTAAAAGTAAACTTTGTGATATAATGTTATTCTTTTCACCCAAAAACATGTTTTTCAGACAACTTTTCACTACAAAGGGCATCCCCTCACCCCAACCCCCCCCCCCAACCTTTTTCTTTGTCTTTGTTCATGTACGCCCAATTTTTTTACCTTACTTGTGTGCTCTCCATCCGCATACACTCCTGTCCCCCCACCTCTCTCTCTGAGTCTTTCCTGCAGCATGGTGGCTTTTTAGATAGAGCCCGTGTGTTTTTTCAAATGTCTTGATAAAACCAGCCAGTCCTATTAATGGAGGAGTTCAAGCTGGGTAGCTTGTTGGTTGTGGTAAAATTCTGCCCTGCTTCTTGGACAAAACAGTCCTTCCACACACCTTCCCCCATGGCTGGGGGGGCTTCTAGGGCAAAATAGTCTTTAGCCCACAGCTAGGGGCTTCAGGCTTTAGCATTACAACATTCATGATTTCATGTTTCATTATATCTAGCACACTTTCTGCTGCAATCAAAATATTACTTAATGTCTTCCTCCTGCAAAATCTGAAAATACCTTTTTAAGGTTTGTTACTATTTTGCACATCTAAAAATAGATCTTTTACACACCTTCCCCCATGGCTGGGGGACTTCTGAAGATATGTTTGGATATTCCCTGGGGTATTGTTAAAAGGAATTTCATCCAAAGTCTATTCTAGGTACTTACATGCCCCCTATTACTGTGGTGTTTCAATGTTTCCCAATCTTCTGAAGTACAAAATGTATTTAAAGATTGCAAAGCACCGAGCCATACAATGATAGGGAGCATATAAATATCCCTGTGAAGTATAGAAAACCAGACAGCTCTATTTTACAATTGGAATTTAAGGAGAGGTTAAGGCTTAAAGACAAAAAATATTTAGATGCCTAAATTCCATTGGTCCCTAAGGATCTGGCACTTCCCCAATCACACCGGACATATATGAAAGATCAAGGTGCCAAACCCATCAATATCAGGCTAATATCCCAGTCATCTCAGTGCTGGAAACAGGATGTATTTATTTCTGAACTTCATGAGGATTAATCTATGCAAGATGTGGCTGAGTCCTATATGGTACTGGGCACCTCCTCAGCGGGTCTGGTTGCCCTCATCTCCTGCTGACTGCAGGACAGGCTGGGAGAGTTTCAGAATCTCATAGCATTGAGCCTTAATGTTGGGTGATCCCTAGCAAATCCACTAAATCTATTTAGCAAGAACTGCAGCCTAACAATATTTCTTAATCAAATGCTGGGTGGGAAAAATAATTCACTGACACAGAGAAAAGGATGTCATGTCAATAATAGGCATTTCAACTCCAGCTGTAGAGAAAACTAATATGCATCTAGTACAGGTGGAGAGGCAGCATCACATGAAAGGGAAGTAACAGCAGCAGAAATAGAGCGACACATGAGCAGCTAATTGCTGAATATTCCATAAAACTAAAAATAAAACACAGGAAGAAATATCACTGAGCTCAAAGGCACTGACAGCAGTGGCAAAACATTAGAATCACATACTATATAAAAGTGAAGGGTTGAGGATTTTTTTTTAAGGTAGAATTATTTCAACTCTCCTGACAGAGATTTGTGAGATGGTGGTAGTGTTATAATTATTCCTATCAAAAAAGCTTTTTAGTTGCCACATGAGGAGTTTTACTGCAGGAAAGAAAAAAAATCTAAAAATAATACTGTGACTTTCACCATAAAGTTAATTGCTAAGCATATATTAACTGGTGCTGCCTAAATGCAAGGGATTGATACCCAGCTTTTGTAACTCAGCTTAGTTTCATGGATATTCACTGGCCTATATCTATGTGACTAAATTCCCATAGTGTTTAAAAAAATCTCAGTAGATGCTTATCTCCGTTTTTAAGTAGCTAAATCCCTTTAAAAAGATCTGTTGTTACACCAAGTTGTTACACCTTCCCCAATTTGCAAATTTGGAACCATTGTTATATTTGCACACATGAATGTGTAGACACATGCTACATCCACTGTTGTAAACAGGGACTGCTTTTGTTCCATCTTGTCCCCGTCTTACACCTGTTCACTTCAGTGGAATTACTCCTAACTGAGAAAAGTGTAGGATAGTTCAGAATCAGGCTTTGGGATTGCATCATGAATTTCAATGTTATGAGGTGAGGCCTGGAAAAGAACTTCTCACCTGGCATCTCTATAGAACTGGCAACTCTCATTGAAAAATGTATGTAGATACAGGAACATAGAATTTAGCTCATTGTGTTACATATCAGGTTTTTCTTTGGGTACTTTCATGTATCAAATTATAGGCCAAATGTTTCTCTACAGGTCAGTAGTTCTCTGCAAATTTACTCTTTACATTTGACATATTCCTCCTAATATCAGTGGAAATACTGCACATACAAGGAGTTCATCTTGCCCTCTGATGAACAATTGGAAAGATTCCCATTCATTCCATTAGACATTGGGGCTAAGTACAGACAGTCAAAAAGCCTGAGGCTGAATCAATTCAGTCTTTTCAAGTTAGTCTAAACTGCACAGATTAAACTGAAGCAGAAGTGAACAGACATTTACCTTTGACTCAGGAAAAGCAACCACATGCCTGCAGTGGCTCAGGCCAAAAACTGCAGGGCATGGCTCTCTACCTCTCTGTTCACTTCCTCTTCCTGCTGTCCCTGAGGCCTCTGGGATTTGCAGCCCAGAATTACAGCAGCAGGACTCTTCAGAATTCCTTATTCCAGAATTCCTTCCTGCTTCCAGGTGCCTCTGGGATTTGTAATCCACAGGTGCGGATAGCAGTAAGTTTGAGCAGGGAAAGGGGTGTTTAGCTCCCCTCCCTGGCCCCAGACTCCATCCAGGGTTTGCCTGGGAGGGGGCAGTCCACCCCCTCCATAGACTGGGCTGCATCCCCAGCTGGGCTTGCCTCCCCTGGACTCCAGCTGCCTTGTCAGCCAGCCCTCACCGCTCCAACTAGGGAGCAGAGGTGTGGGGCCAGTCCTGCTCTCTGGAGCAGACAGCAAACCCAGCCCAGACCTGAAAAGCATGCTGGGATGTTGGGGGGCTCTGATTTAACTTGAACCAGGGAGGGTTCTGGGACAGAAGTTTCATAAACAGGTTTGATCCAAATCAGTTTCAGCCAGATTTATCTTTAACCACTTTCAGCCATTTTGAAACTGGTTTATGTGCACTGAGCTTCTGTTCTGTTCCAGGTTTAAACTAGTTTCCGATCACTTAAACCAGCCTATGTGTAACTTCTGTCCCTAGCCTGGATCAAGCTCAACAACTGTAAAAACAACAATTATGCCAATTGGCTTGGAGAAATATCTCTATAAAAATAAACACAATATACAGGCATTGTTTTGAAAATGCATTTATGTAGAAGGAAACACTCTGCAAATTAGAAAAAATAGGCTTACTGTTTGTGGATTCATTCATTCTGATACTATTTGGTAAACTCACGTTAATGTCTTCTTATGTACCAGTACCAAGAAGTCAGTCAGTACAGTGTCAATGCAAGCCTTGACATATATTCTGTGTGTGAAGTAGGCTCTCTTAAAATAATAGATTGAATTTGGGTGTTTATGAAAGTTTTAATTTTCACTTTAATTAACTTGAACTGTACAGGCATGTGACATGATGCTTTTCTAAATCCTTCTGTCAATATATATATATATTCCTCTTCTCTCTCTCTCTTTCTCTCTCTCTCTCACACACACAGACAATTGTTACCATATATAGTCTATAGTCACAAGTAGAGACAGACAAGTAGAGACAGATACTGCAGCATATCCCTGTGGTCAAAAAGGGAGATACCATCATTATTCTCTAATACTGATGTGTCTCTGACAATTTTTTGTAAATACTGACATTTTAAAGTCAGCCACTGAAAATAAGTTTGTACCTGTGGATCTACCTCTCCAATTCACAAACCTAGGTTCTTACATAACATCTGGATCATGGATCTGAGAGAAATGTGCCCATAGTTTGCAAACCCTGAAATACTTTAAAATCCTAAAATCTAATTCCTCCATTGAAATCATAACATCTAATTACTTACTGTCATTAGCTGTGACTTTTGGGAAAGAAACATAACAAAATAACAAGTTGCAATAGCCTAAGATGAATGTCAAATGCTGCTAATGGTGATACACGTTTTCCAATTGTATCATTGATATTCCATATTTTTTTAATATCTCAAACTTCAACTTCTAATGCAATACAAAAAACCCTGATTATTTTACCTGGGGTTCTATTTCAAGCCTGCCTGAGCTCCCTGCACTTATATTCAATGCCATCCTTTCCGACAAATGTATGCTGTTAAAGAAGAGAGCTAAAATTCACAGAGCTGTCAAGTAAGATATCCATTAAGATAGGAAGATGCTGGTACTCAAACCTCAGCATAACAGCATTAAATCTCAAAGGAATTCACTTTCCTAATGAGATACAAGAGAGTAAGAAGTGAGAGATGCAGGCAGGGTTGAGCAAGAATATGAAACAATATGACAGTAAAATAGGAAGTACATATTTAGGTACCACAAGGAAATCTGAATTTTTTAACTAAGACTTGTCAATGAGATTTTCAGCAAATGATATGCAGTTTTAATTAAATTATGGCCCAGAGTCAGAGAACAAAGCCAAAGGACGAGTTTTTATTTCATTTTTAGAACAGCGATCTTATCTGCTGCTACATTTCATACATTTCTAATTAAATACGAATTTATGGCTTTAAGGTACCTGGAAACACAGCATGGCTCCTAGGTATCTATCATGTAGTCGAGCCAGATTGGAATGGTCAATGAGTGAAACCTGGTTCCTGCAGAAGTCAGTGGAAAAATACCTGTTGACTTCAGCCAGGATGCTTAGGGCAATAGTGAAATTCTGAAGCAGTACATGAAAACCACTACTCTAAGTCAGAAATAAAGTGTGTGTGTCTTTGTGCGTGTACATAAACACATTTGAAAAACATCGCATTGCTTTCTGCTACTGGTAACAGCGTGTAATTTCACAGAGAACTGAAGATCCTTGAAGGCTGCCAAAAGTGCTGTTTTAATACAATGGTTATTTTTTCTCTCATTCCTGCCAAATTCTACATTTTTGGCAGCTCTCATTATACTTTTGCACCCTAGCAGACTCTCTAAAATAAAGATTTTATCTTCTTAGCTTAGAAAATATAATATCCTATTTCCAGTGGGGAAATCACTGCTGAGGATTTCAGTTGTGGTGATTCGTTATTAAATATATTTAATATTAGTTTATTAAATTTTTAAAAATAGAAATGAGGTCTGGGTGAGCACGCTACCTGTGAGCTTGAAATAGTGAATGAATGTCAAAATCGTTTGGGTTTTTTTTTAATGTTTGTTCAGGAAGACAGAATGAGAACATTCATAAAATTAATTAAATTGAGACTTTCTGACATAGCAGTGCATTATATTTTATGAAATGAGGGTGATTTTCTTAACAATGGCTTTACCCACTCCTTTAATTTTAATATGGAGAGTTGTGGACTTAACACAGTATTATTAATCTTTTTGACCAAAACAAAAAATGTATACACACCAGTGTATTACACCAAATGTGGTAGATAACAACATTTTCTAAGCCATACTAATGAAAAGCCTGAATTTGGATGTCAGCTTTCTGTTTCTCCAAACATTTAAGCCATTGTACATATATCCAGCAAAGTACTTATCTTATCCAACACACTTATCCAGCAATGTTCAGGTAGTTTTGCTGAAGTTAAGTTAGAGTTTTCTGTTAAAATGTCTCTGAGGAAGCTGGGGAGCATATTGTGTATTAGGTTTCCTTCTGAAAAGTATGTTCATGTGATGTAGCAGTGCGATGTGTGCCCAAAGTATTTTTGCAAATCTTAGTTGAACATTTATGGTTTCTTGCAGATGTAAAAAAAATGCTTTAAGAAAAGAAGCAGTGAATTATTTCAACCCAGTGCTGCAGTATCTGTATAGATTGGGAGCTTTTAGTTAAAGGTGATTCAATTAGGTATAAAATCACCAAAAAGCTCCACTAAAGTGCCCAATCTATATAGACAATAGGCAAGCCAGGTCCAACTAATGTGCTGCCTCTTCTGGGCATGTGCAGGGATCAGTGCAGAACCACACCGAGTTTAAATTAAAGCACCATTTTTTTGTTTTGTTAACATCTGCAAGAAACCGTAATTGTTTCCAAGGGCTGACATGAAGATCTTTGAGATCTGTGCAATCCTAACACTAAAATAAATGGGATTAGTTCATGTTAAAGGTTTAAATTTTCTATTTCATCATAAACAATTTAACTTGAAGAAAGGAAAGAGAAACACAAACATGGATGTGGCAAAAATGGGTCAAATTCAACAATGGGTCGTATTCAATACAATTCAATTCAAATTAACACAAAAACGGGCCAAATAAAAAACCTACAAACTTTAGTAGCATGAAATAGAATAATCGTTTTCTCTGCCTGCAGCCTCACTGTTTCAATGGGAGTGCTCGCTCAGTTTCATAGTTTCTAAGGATCTGAACAGGTCATCAAGTCCAACCCCCCGCCCCATGCAGGAACAAGTGCTGGGATCATATCACTGCAGCCAGATATCTATCCAACATGCTCTTGAAAACTGCCAAGGTAGGGGAAAGCACCAGCTCCCTTGGAGGCCCATTCCAGAGCCTAGCAGCCCTAACCATAAAGTAATGCCTCCTGATATCAAGCCTGAACCTTTTGTCAGTCATTTTGTGGCCCTTATTCCTTGTTATCACAGGTGGTGCCCAAGGAAACAGAACCTCACCTATTTTCCACTGGTCCCCCTGGTGACTTTGTAGACGGCCACCAGATCCCCTCTCACTCCCACTCTTGTGGAGGCTGAATAGATTCAGGCCCTTTAGTTTATCTTCATAGGGCTTGCCTGCTTCCCCGTGACCATGCCAGTGGCCCTCCTCTGGACCCTCCCAATGCATCCCTCTTAAAATGCGGTGCCCAGAACTGGATGCAGTACTCCAACTGTGGCCTGACCAGTGCTGCATAGAGGGGAAGGATCACCTCCTTGGACCTGCTTGAGATGCATCTGTAGATACACGACAAGGTGCGGTTTAGCCTTGCTGACCACTTCCTCGCACTGAAAGTAAATGGCCCCTCAACAAGAGTGAGGAATCTCTCAGGCTCAAAGAGCAAATAGTGTGGTGTCTAGCATTGCTTAGAAGTAGAAAGAGAGTTAGCCATGTTAGTTTGAAGTCAGGAAGTTGGCAGGACAAGGTGGCTCCTTATTATTAGAGACTAACTCATAGAAAGGAGCATAACATTTCATAGATGACAGTCTACTTTGTCACATTATGTACACTGTTGCATACAAAACATATATCCTCTGACCTGAATAACTTAGTCTCTAAGGTGACACCCCGACCTGACTTCTTAGAAGGAGTTTGATCATGTGCATCAGTAGTTTTCAATCTTTTTTCATTTGCAGACCCCTAAAAAAATTCAAATGGATCTGCAGACTCCTTTGGGAATTTTGATTGGAAGTGCAGACCCCTTTGAATTGTAAGTGTGAGTATTCACATACTTTTGATTGATCACAGTTATCTTTTGCAGACCCCTTAGATATAGTCTGTGGCCCCCCTGGGGTCCACAGCCCACAGGTTGAAAACCACTGATCTATATTACTTCAAAGATATGTCTGGTAAAGGATTTTAGTCTGTGTAGCCACATGTGTACTCTGTCCTCTTTGCTCATGTATCACATGACACCTGTCCCTGCTAGGGGGCAATACATGTTATAATAGTATCTGTTCTGCTGTTTGATACAATATATACAATATTGCACAATATATGCTCCCCCTTGCATAAAGCCTTCTGCTATGTAGGCTAGATGGGGAACTGGGTGATGACTCCTGTACTGCCCTTCTTAGATGAGCACCACTGGTAGGACTGCATTCTGGAATAAGCATTAAAGGTCTGTGTCTAGGGGTCCCAACTCCTGCCATGAAAATCCTGACCAGCATATGCAGTGAGTCAGAGATGACCCTCTGAGTCTGCAGGCCACTTAAAACAGCAGCTTTAAGTGCTGTAAAATTCTCTAGACATCTCAATGCAGCTTTAAAGCTAACACTTGTTATCTTTGGGACGCGCCCCCTCCAGACATACTTCTATACAAATGGAGAGGCATCTGCCTTCCGCTGCAATTCTAGATGCAGAAGGACGTTTAGTGAGAAGGAGCAAACACAATCTCCTGCCATCTGCTTACTGCTGCAGATTGGCTCAGTCCAGTGCTGATCCCTAGCACTAAGAATTCTCGTAGTCTCCTAAAACATGGATTATACTCTTGCAGAAGAATAAAAAGAAAAGGATATCTCCTGCCCCCTCACCTCAACCTGCCTTTTGCAGCCTCAAAGACCATCTGTCCCTATTTTTTATATACAACTACATCCCAAGGAACCTGGTCTAATTTTATGTTGGAGACTATTTTACTATACAGTGCCAGTGAGAAATAACATTGGTCTGCAAGAGTGGATCTAGGTTGTGTTTAAAGAGAGAAGCTGCAACCTCAAGAATTGTTAAGTGCCACAAGTGATTTTGTGGGTTGAGATCGGAGCCCTGAGGTAACATGGTGCAATCAGTAAGTTTAATTTTGATTCACCTGAAATCAAGGGGATTACATCAACACAAGTGTGAGGAGTACCTGGCCCCTGAGCTCCACTGCCTGTTATTCTCATTAATATTTGTATTTTAATCATATTTCAATGCTACTTCTGCAAGATGATTTCAAAAACCATTGAATTAAATTATATTACATTGAAGAGCACTTATATCATTTCATCTCTGTTTCTGCACTTGAAAAATAATTTGGGTTTCTTATAGAGGCTGAGGTGTTTTCTAACGTGATCAAATCTTAACAGCTTTTGTGGGGGATTTTCTTCTGACAATCAGGACTAGGGTGATGACTTAAAAGCCAGGTTCCATTAAAACATTCCTCCTGGCAAAATCACATCTGTTTTTTGTAGACTTTGATCTTCAAATAACAAGACTTTTTTTTCCCCCTTCTGAACAAGAATTTAATAACAGTTAAATAGTTAGTATAGTTTTTTACCTGTACTAAAATAGTTTGAATTTCAAGGCGGCAGATTCAGTTTTGAAGATGTGATTCTATTTATGCGGTTACTGGTCAGAAGATAATCTTTAGGTGTAAACACAGGAGTCATTCCACGTGAGAAAAATAATGACTAGTCATTGATGAAGCTACTATGGCTTCAATAGAGCAAAACTGGGCATGTCCACATGTGCTCATTTACTGCACAGTAACATAAATTACTGTGCAGTACGGATGCATGTCTGCACATGTGCACCTGTACTGCACAGTAACTTTGGGAGCTGGGCATAAATTTGACACCTGTATGATACCTAACTTGGGCATAAATCTGCTACTTGCATGATGCATACAGCTTACTGAGCAGTAACACAGCAGCTTCCAGTCTGGGCTTGTCCAGCTCCAGGGCTTCTGCCTGGCCCCCTCTTCTGCTGCTGGGCTGGGCTGCTCTCTGGCAGCTGCTAGCTGCAGGGTATACAAGCCTGCAACCATTTTGTGCCTTGGGGCACATACCACATGGCCTGAGGGAGCTGTTTGTCCCTGCTGCACCCCAGTAGGCCCCATGTGCCCTTGAACAGCCCGCAGGCTGTGTGCTTGAGTCTGGGCAGCAGTGCAGCAGAGTGGTGGGCCTACAAGGGTGGGCACTAGAGCATGGCCAAAGGTGCTGCCAGCAACCTGGCCTGGCCCACCCTGGGAGAGGGGCAGGGCAGGAAACCAACTTGAGGACAGCCCCTTGGGAGCAAGTAAGGATGAGGGGCTTGGGTGGCATCCACCTGGGCCCAAGCCTACCTGGCCAGCTTACCATGGTCCCTGGCCACTCGCACATGGCCTACCTCCAATTTGAGGCCAAGTAATGCCAGGCCCCTGGAGCAGAGCAAAGATGGAATGGGGACATTTATCTCTTAAATGTCCCAAACTCTTCCAAAAGGCTTCTGTCTCTTGCCTCTAAAGAGCCAACATCTGGATCTGGGGAAGACACCCTCATGATTGCCCCCACAGCCTTTCCATCACTTGCTGCTTGAGCTACCCAGAGGCAACAGCTGTACTAGCAGCACAGTTTTGATGGTACCTGCCTGCTCCAGAGACTGGTGGTGGCCATGGAGTGCTGAGTAGTGGACCAGACGGCATGGCAAGTGGAGGACCTCTCCCAGGAGGCCCCCCAGGAGGATTGACAGATACGGGCATGCCAGACTCACTGGGAGCAGCTGGCAGCCCTGGAGCAGAGCCACATGGTGCTGCTGGAACAGCATCTGCCCACTCAGGGCCACCCAGCAGAGGCTGCATGCATGTGCCTTCATGCCTGGTCCCACCACTCTGGCCCTGCAGGGCCCCTGGGTCTTACCCAACACCCACAGCAGGCCCTCAGCAGCATACTGGAGCACTAGCTGCAGCACCAGCTGGCCACAGGTATCCCCAGCCTCGTCAGTAGCCCCCAGACCTGCAGGGTTACCATCCGCGGCTAGAGTGCTAGCCTCCTCCACCAGGCTCTCCACCCTGGATGGCCCCACCCCTCAGTCTTAAACACACAGACTCGGGGTCAGGGTTGGTCATGTGATGAGTCTTTTAAGTTTGGGAAACAAGGTTTTTATTGGTGGGGGGTGGAGGGGTGCTGTGAGTGAGGGTTAGGGGGGCTATGCTTATTGTGGGGGGTAGGAGGGGTGGGGGAGTTGTTGTATTAATAACATTTGTATGGTTTGTCCTACGTGTGTGTGCTGGAGTGGTGCTGGGGTAGCAGTGGGTTGGGGGTGTTGGGTGGTGGGGCAGGTGGACTGGAGCAAGGAGTGCAGGAGGAGGGGGTCAGCCAGAGCCTTCTGCAACCAGTGCCCTGAGCCAGCTGGCAGGTGTGTGGCTGTCCTGGGGCCTGGGCAAGGTGGGGCCCAGTGGAGTCAGTAGGGCCTGTACCATGGCCAGCAGCAGTGCAAGGTATTGGACATTGCTGGTAGGGGCTGGACTGGAGCAGTGGGGCACTGGGCCCTGCTGGCTGACACAGGGGTGATGTGGGGAGGCAGGATGGACAGAGAGGGAGGTGCCATATGCTTCCTCTGCACTGGGCACACAGCGCCCGGGCAGGGGAAGGGTTGGGAATCAGAGGGCAGGGATATGCTTTTAAGACGGCCACCAAGTGCTGGCAGTTGCCTCTGGTCTCAGCATGGCTGCCAAGTGCTGGGGGCTGGAGCTGTCACCAGTGGCCAAAGGGGTGCAAGGGAGGCTGCTCTGACTTGAGACTAAATCTAGTCCCAGGGCACTTGCATGTGTAGACACTGGCCTATTCCTGCTTAATGCACAGTAAGTTACTATACAGTAAATTTATTATGCAGTAAATGCATGTATAAACACCCCCACAAAGTTGTAAATATGAAACTCTATATCATTTTTATACTATTCTTTTCCTGGCTATAGAATAGAGCTAAAATTTTAAAAGAACAATACTTATAAAACAAATCTAGTTTGTGTGAGAGGTAAGCAAAAACACTTGTTCAAAGAGTATTTATTTGCCAGTGAAAATGAATTTACTTCAGTCAACTTCCTGGCCTTTTCTAGGCAATTCCTGTGGTTCTATCATTGTTGGGTTTGTTCCTCTAAACAGTCACCCAAAGTGAACTTTAAGCTTACTCATTTAAGCGTTTGAAGGAAGCAGAAATTCCAAGCTGTGATGCTATAGCTATCTTGGGAATAAGTCGGTAGATCAGGTCCAAAAAAAGCAGAATCGTTTCCAGGAAAAAAGTCATGCCGTCTCTTTTCCTATGCATCCATTGAAAACTAAATCATGGAAAAATGTCCACTAGCTCCCACATTAGGTTTACATGGATACAGGTGTGTGTGTCTGAAACCTAAAGAGGGATGTTGGGCTGCTAAGAGGGGAACTTTCACAGGAAGAAATGTTGTAAGCCATATGACTCCCACTGACAGTCAGCTGTGCCTTTGAAAATCATCTGACTTAACTTCTTTCTCTGCTGGAGCTATTGCTCTTCACATGGTACTTTTCTTTATTTGGTACTGATGGCTAAAGAGTCAGGATGTGGTAGCAATGCACACACCCCTGAAATCCCCTGCAGGTTGCAGCAACATGTTGGGGTACTTGGTGTACGACAAGGATATAAGACGTCTGTTTGCTCACATTTTTTACAGTATGGCTGCATTTTTTTATGGCTACAACCGTACAAGCACAAATAATTAAATTATGTGCAAGTGACAATAGAAAATTAATTTCAACTGGTGTGCTTTCAGCTGTGCAATCTTACAGGAGCCTAATTTTTCTAGGAACAATGCCTCAGGCAAGGCTTATGTGGCATAGAAAGGAAGAGGTTTAAAATATTCTCAAATTCCTTAATCCTATTTTATCTGCTTGTTCTTCATATACTTCTGCTCCTCCCTGAGAGATTTATTGTCCCCAAATGTTTCTTCAAGCCATCCAGCCTGATTTTAAAAGGGAGACTTACTTAGGGAATTGCAGTGGCGCGTGATCGATCACAACTTAGCAACATAGCTCAAATATTCCACATTCGAACTCTTAATGAAGTGTTTGTGAGGAAACAACAGAGAAAAGAGAGAATTGCAAAAACCTATCACATGCATTCAAAGAGTGAACAAGCTCAAGGAAGCTGCAACTGAAGTTGAGGCATTGTATGAAAAGGAAAGAATCCTGTATTTGTCAATCAGCTCATCTGTTAGCAATTATTTGCTCGCATGCACTTTAAAGCTGTCTTTCCTTCCCTTAAGTATAACACTTTCTGTTCCACTACCAATGTTTCCCTTTGAGCAAGCATCAGTTTATTTCCCGTTCCATCTTTGCAAAACCAACCAAATAAGCACCTTTTCCCTTGCTGACCCATGGCAGAGAAATTCAGCACATACACGATAAGCAAACATTTTTTTTAGCACAGCCAGAGCTTACACACGCTATTTTTCTCCAAATGATCCAGTCAGGTTTTCCGTAGCTTTTCCGGGAGGCGTGATCACATGTGTATGATCTTGTGATAAATTCTTTTAAAAAGTTTTGCCTGATTCAGCAGGTTTCCCCCACAGCCTCTGATTTGCACTGATTTATTCTCAATAAGGCAAGATCCAAAACCACTCATTTACGTGGTAACCTCAAACTTCTCTCTGCTCTTATCCAGTTAAGGATACCGGGGAGGGAAGGAAACCTCCGGAAAATATATTTTTAAAAATCCTATAGAAGTTCTTAAACTGTGAAAAGTTCTACAAGGTTTGCACACAGTAGTTCTGAGAGATTCCCCACTCCGGTTTTGGCAGGACGTTTTCTTGGAATACCCATCAGATTTATGACATGTTTGAGGAGGTTTTTTTTAATTTTAATCCAATTAAATGTACTTTAACTGAGACAGTCAGACATGCTTACTGTGACATACGTAATTATTATTTATTTTTAACTTCATGGCTCTCACACACATTTCTTCTCTGGCTTACTCATCTGCCTGAAACAATAAACCCTCTATTCTTTTCATTAGCTTAAAACGTGTCTGTTCTTTCCCAAAGCAGTTCACGCAAATGGAATTTCTAGCACTCCCACTTTTTATCCTCCTTGTTTTGGTTTGGTATGGGGGTGTGGTTTGCAAATACGATCCCACGTATCGCTTTGGAAACAAGCACAACAAAGCCATATACAATTCCTAACCCTATTTCTCTGTGATAAATTTCTTCCTATATGCCACTGTGATTCACATGCATATGCACGCAATTTCCACCATGTGAAAAACTTGGTAAAATACCTTCCAAAGGGTTACACCCAAGATACAATGTACAGATAGCTGCACAGTGTGGCAACAAGAGGCATAGAGTCTACAATTGTGCTGAGTAAACATGATTGAGGTACTTGTACTTCCTTCTGTTTGTGTGATGATTCAGAGATGAATAATTGCATAATCTCTGTAAAGCGTTCAAAATCTGAGATTACTAATGTGACTGCATAGTAATCCTAGATTATTTCAAGCAATTTTTTGGAACCTGTGTACAGTGAACACAAATGTAATGGATCATTTTTGATGGCTGAGATAGAAGGAAAGGTATAAATGGTTTCAATTAATATAATATGCAGGCTGCAATTGCTTGTATCCTCTGCACCTGAAGAATGGAGGGTGTCCTTTTGGAAAGATAACATCTGAGTGTGTAGCATCTGGTGGGGGATGGGGCAGCAATTGGGGGCTAGGGTGGGGCATGTGGGCCTTGTGGGTGGTGGTGGTAGCCCCTGCAGGGGGCATTTGGCCCCATTTGGGGGGCCATATCACTTGTGTGGGGGCCAAATCCCCTGTTGGGGGGACGAACGCCTTGTGTGGTAATTGAACCCCCTGCTGAGGGTGCAAACCCTTTGTGTGGAGGATGAATCTCAGGTTGGGGGAGCTAAACCCCTTGTGTGGGGGCCATCACCCTGTGGGAGGGCAGCAAAATATGTATTCATGAATTCATGAAAGATGTATTTAAAGTTCATTTTATTATTATGATAAGAGACTTGCTTTAACAGTGTAAGATATATCAATAAAACATTGTCCAACTGATTGCTGTCTCTGCCTCACTCTCTCGCTTTCTCTCTCTCTTTATAGTGGTCTTTTGTTTTACTTGTGGAGGAACATGGATTTGGGAGTATTTTTATAAAGTGACTTTAGGATTTTTTTTATCAGGGATTTTTCAGTTTTCCAATAGGAAACACCAGAACTCCTGCTGGGGAGGCCAGTGGCAGGACCCTGCCTGGTCAGAGCTGGCACCTTGGACCCAGCTGGCTGTGGCTGACCTCCTGGACAAATGGGGCCAGGAGGATATGCTTTGACAGTTCAAAGTAGGCCATCACATCTAGAACATCTTCTGGGCAATAGCTGCCCAGATGGTCAGACGGGGCACACATGGCAGTAGCGCCACATAGAAGCCAACCCTGCAACCACAGTCCACTGGCAGCTGGCCCAGAGGGGCAGATACCTCTACTGGTTGTGCAGTCCCCATCCAGGTCTGGCACATGCATAGCAGGTCACAGCTAGGCAGCAGCCCTGATTGCCAGACTGCTGCAGTAGGTAAAGGGTACAGGGAACTCTCAGGGCTGCTTCAGCAATCCAGCTAGCATAAGGGGTAGTGTCCACAGGTACCAATTGGCTGGGCCCCAAAAGCTCATGAGAGCTAGTAGCCCTGAGCTACTTGCCAGGGTGGCTTTTTATACTGCTGGGAACAACACAGGTGCTGGCCCTGGGCTGTAGCTCCCCCTGACTGAAGATCCAGGAGGAGCCAGGTAGGGTTATTTTGCCCAAATGGCACAATTTGCTCCACACCAAAGTGCATGTCTGAGCACATGTGCTGAAGCAAAAAGCCCTGGCTCAAATTTGTACTGCTTCTATTTGAGCTGCTGCAAGCACACGTGCTTCCATGTGTGGACATGCCCACTGAGTTGTATTATACCTTTATTATTTTATATTAATAAAATATTATAGTTCTTTTATTAGAACAACGTCTTGTGATAAACTCCTTTAAAGAGGCACAACAAGATCAAAATAACATACTTGTAACCAAACAAACACATAAAAAGCCACTTTTATCTTTTAGAATGCCCAGGATGGTTGAAACTAAAAGGTTTTATTGACTAGGAGCAGACATTACATATTATCTGGTTTAAGTGACCAGAAACTGGTTTAAATCTGTAATAGAACAGATGTTCAGTGCACATAAGCCAGTTTGAAAATGGCTGAAACTGGTTTGAAATAAACCTGGTTGAATGTAGTATCAGACTTAATTGATTTGGGCCAGACTGGTCTATGCAATGTCTGTGCCAGAACCTTTGTTGCTTTAAGATAAACCAGACTCCCCCAGCATCCCAGTATGCTCTCTGGGCTGGGCAGGGCTCTCTGTTCCAGAGCAGGGGTGGCCCCTCCCCTCTGCTCCCTGGCTGCAGCTCTGGCTGAAACTGCAGGTACAGCAGGGTCTGCCTGGCTTCCCCCTATCCTACTCCACACCCCTCACTGTTCGCCTTTCAAGCAACGATCCTCCCCACCTCCCTCCCATTTCCCACAAGCACAGACCACAGCCCTATGGATCCTAGGCATGTGGTATGCTAGTTAATGCTGAAAGGTGTGTGTGTGTGGTCCTTAATTGTACTGGGACAGGCAGATAGAACAGTGATGGTTTTTTGGAGGGCTTTTTGGAATTAATCAACAGGTCAGCTGGTAAGCTGTTTAAGAAGAGTTTAACTAATGAAGGGAGGCTATTGTTTTGCTGATGGGGTGATAAACATTGTTATCAGCCTCCTTCTGGCTTGTTTGTCTGTCATCTTGCTACAGACAGTATAAAGAAGCAGGGAGGGAGATTGAAAAGCTCTGTCTCATCAACAGTTGCATGCACTGCACCCCCCCTCCTCTTGCCTCAGAGTTCTAGCAGGGTCTGGGGGCTGGCAACAGTCCTGCCCCTTAAGCAGCCAGTGGGAAACACCTTGGATGGTGCAGGCAGACTTTCCTACTCAGATGTCCTGCCGGGGCCTTGGCAGCTGCACTTCCCCTCCCCTCCAGCTCAACATTGTACAAAGGAAAGGAAGGCTGCTCCAGCACCATCCAGCTTCTAACCTGAGCCACTGCAGGAATGTGCCTGAATTTCCTCAGTCCACAGAGAATGACTGTCTGCTTACAAACCAGTTCAGCCTATCCAAATTTTACTAACTTGTAAATATTGAATCAATTCAGACTCAGGCTTTTTGAATGGCTGTCCCTATCCATTACGTCTACTTTACTCTTCAGATTGTTGCCAATCATGATTATAACATTTCTCATGACATTTGATTATAGCCTTAAAGACCTTTATCCTGGAGTCTTGTTAATATTAGACCTGGTTGAGAATTTTCCATAAGATATATTGAACAGAAAATTCAAGTTTTACAAGTTTCTCTGGGAAATTATCAATTTTTCAGATTTTGTTGATTTTTGATTAGAATACCCGGGAGATAGAATCAGACAGGGAACCCAGACCATAGCCAAAATCAGATGCAAAGAACCCAAAAAAGGAAATATACTGACACTTCCAAAATAGATTTTTTTTCAGCATTTCTGTTGTATGTTTTTAAAAAATATTCCAAATTCATCAACTTCATCCTGATGAAGGATGAAAACAAATGTCAAAATAGAGGAATTTCCTATGAGACAAAAATTTCAGGTTTTACTATCTCTAATGGCTTTGTGAGGAAATCAACTTTCATTTTTTCAAAAATAATATTCTAGTTTCCAAGTTCTTATGCTTGAAAATATTATGCTGAAATTCTCCTCTTCACCTTCTGCAAAAGCAGAACAAATGTCTTTAAATTTACGATTTTAAAAATATATTATTTTAAATTCACAGCATGATTTTGGATGGCTTGACTCATGGTTTTGTTTGCTGCTGTTCTTATTTATGCTCTCTCTCGCAACACTGTATTCAGTATCTACAGTCTGAATTTGCAATGTAGTTTGTATTTTATATATCTATAATTTTGATGGAACATCCAGTAGTCCGTTTCACTTTCTGTATGCACTGTCACTGTATGCTCTGTCTGGACTGTAAGATGAAAAGGAAATGGTGGAATCCAAAAAAAATATAGCAGGGAGGAAGTTGAGAATGAAAATATCCTGATTGCACACATTATTGATAGTAGGCTTTGTACACTTGCAAACTATTTTAACCATATCTTATTTTTAAAGGGAAGATTAAGTACCAGAAGCACTGAAAGCTTCGTGTTTCTTTTACCTTTCATACCTGGATTATCTAGTTACATCTGTGTTTGTTTAACTTATTGTTCCTGAAATTTGCATAACACTAAATTCAGCCAATCTGATGTAATTAATTCCAGTGGCTTTTCCTGTATTGCATTCAGCAAATGACAGAGTCCCTAGCTTTCTGAAATGTCTACATATATATTTTAGGTTTCAACTTAATGTTATCAAATTTTACTTGTTGGGAAATGGTTTTTCAAACTTTTCCCCTATGACCATAGGAGAAAGCATTGGCTTGTCTTAATGGGTAGAGAATCTAGTGAGATCTGTAAAAATGAATGCTATGTAGTTTCCTACATCTAATATAATCTTGGCTCTCAAGAAAAATATTGAATATGTTTGGATTATTTTAAGGCCATTCATTTTAAAGCTATTAATCACCCTTAGCAATGTCACTAAACTGATTGTAGTTAACTGAAGCTAGTGTAACCTAGTGTTTTATGAGGTCAAAAGGTGACAGTATAAAATAAGTCTTCTTTGGACTCCATTGTCAGAGCAGAGAAAGCTATGCCTGTCATTGAGATGCTCTTAGGCACCAAGGGAGAAAACTTTCCATTGACCAATGGAAGAAGCTTTTCTTGTGTGTACTGATCAGTGTAAGTGGACATGAACAGGAACACAAAAAAAAATCCTGAATTAGAAAGAAATGTATTGTAAACCCTTTACCTTAGAAAGGATCCAAAATAACTCTTTGGCTCTGAAACACTCCTTGGTCTTTGCAGTGGATTTTGCTGTGGATCTTAAAGGATCTATGTCCCTAGAGTAAGACATGCTTGTTTTTTGGATGTGGTGTGCCTCTATTCTGTTTGTGTGTTCAAGAGACAGATCTAAATTTGCCCCTGAAAAAAAGATCGGATTTATGAAGAGAGCAACACTTACAGTTGCATTAGTAAAGTTAAAAGAAAATACTAAAGGAATATAAATCCTCGTGTTTCAGAATTAGAAAGAAATATCCTGAAGATAGTTACCTCATAACAGTTGAGGTAACAGTTCAGGGTTTCTTCCTCTGAGGGACCTGAAACTAGACATTTGCACAACCTGGTGTCCTAGATGACTCAAGGGTCTATGGCAAGTCCTATGACTGCTATATTTACAGCAAGTGTTACTCTAAAAATAAAAGATTAACAGATGCAGATTGGAATGTGAACTAAAATAATAATGAAACCTGTACTTAAGTATGAAACCTGTAGTTAATTATGCAGTTAACTTCAAGTTAATGCCTAACCAGCCAGGGCACTGGGTGTACTCAGGTCAATAAGACAAAAATACAGTATGATTCATCTCAGGCATGGGCTATATCTGCCCTGAGTTTTCATTGAGATTTACTGCTTTTCACTGACAAAACACATATGCTGCCAAGAAAGGCAAACCTTCCATGCACCCCACAAACCTTTAAACAACTGTGGAGAGTTTTTAACTCTTTGGTGACTGGGTGGGATTTGCTCAGAATAAAGCACATTGCTGGAATCACTCCAGTGAGAACCCACCACCATAGTTTCATAGTTGCTAGGGGCTCAGAATATTTCTATTACAGCTCTATCTCGGCTTCCCTTAGAACAGATCTCCCATCTTTCATTAGGTGAGTATTAATTAGTGTTACTGTTTTTCTTAACTACACTCCTGTCACTTAACTCTGCTAAACTAAAGGATACCTAAGTCAAACATTCAGTCTAGCATATAGGACGCAGTGAAGAATTCTTCCTTCTAGCTTTCTACCACCCGTGACCATCCCACCTTTACACTATGATTCCCTACATCCATACACCTGGATTCCACACCAAGATACTTTTAGCAGCTTCGGTGTACTGGATCTAGCTCAGCTGAGCCTTAATGTGCTTTTCATGACAAGTGTTTACAGAACATAGTTGGGAAATAGTCCATGACCTGTTTTATTCACCAGCCACAGAAACACACATTATGCACAAACACTGCATTTTTCTAGAACCCTATCTTCATGGATCTTTATTCTCCATAGTACCTGACTTCTGATTTTGCCCTTGTAATCAGGTCCGTCTCACCTCATGTTCCTTTTAAACAATAGCCAACGAACATTACAATAGGCAACATTGAATGGCTATGGTTAACGTAAGTAACTACAGTTAACACTGTAATGCCTTGTGAAGCACACCAGAACTCTGCTGTGTAACCCATATTGCCCGTCAAAACAAGGAACGTAACTTTTCTGTGAACATTAGTTTCTCTCAAAAGTCAGCTAAATGACCTTATTTTTACTTACCATGGAACTTTAAAAGACAATTATACCTAGGTTGTGAATGATGTAGTTCACCTTTAATGAACGCATTCATTATCTCTAGCTTTTAGTTCCTAAAAATGCACATATTTTACAACAAAAAAATCCACCCTTGTTTTCAGTTGAAAAAAGAGGAGTTGGGTTTTTTTTTAATTTTGAGGCAAATCTAGTCATCTGTACGAGTTATGCAAGGATAGGAAAAAAATGTAGATTACCAGACTTTAAAAGTGTTTTAGTGCTTTTATCTTGTGCATAGATACTCAAGAATAGCAGAATTGTACTTTTGCAATTTTGAAATATGTTGAAATCCCTGAACCTTAAAAGCACTAACTTATCTGCTGCTTTCCCTATATACATGTTCACTATTACAGGGCAGCTAAATACATTGTGCTATGTTATTCAAATGGAAATCCAAGTATATGTCTTTTAGGCATCAGTAATACAAATTTACCTATCAGACTGGATAAATTGCAGCTTAGTTCAGTTTGGCATCCTGTAAGAGGGTGGAGAACAACATATATTAAGACTTAGCTATTATCTTTTTCTACATCCGTACATTGAGATCCTCAGATGAAATACCAGTATTTTATGGAAAGGTATTATTGAAATGAATTTGGTGTTAGCTAATGCTACATTTCTGAATAGAGCTTACTCCCTGGTAATTCTGGGTATTCTGTGAAATGTCAAATAAAGTGAAAAGAGGTTGCTACTGAATTGTGTTGAAATATCTCCTCAGATTCTTTCCCTGCCATTTCACACAGAGACTCTTGAATCTTCCTAGAGGGCTGGAAATGTTTAAAGAGGATTTCGTTTGTATATTGAGCATTGTGGGAAAGCTTCTCAAGTGATTCATCCTTAGCAGTGGTTCTACAAGAAACATGGCATGTTTGTTCTAAAACCGGTGTGCTAAGACTAGATTAGCAAAGTGAATTTAGTCATGTAGTTGCTATTCGACATATGTTCAGATCACCCACCTAATGTTGGTGGCACCTAAATTTCTGCCACTGGACAAAAGGACCACCTTAGTCTTGATAGATAGGTTCAGCTTGGCATCTATTTCATCCTAAAGGCCCATTACATAAAAATGCATAAATTGTCCTCACAGTAGGGGCCAGAACCCAGACTCCAAATTAAGAGCCCTAATCATTTGAGTGTTTGTTTGAGTCACCTTCCATCTTGCAGCCCACACCACTGCACTGTGTGCACTCTAGGGGCACCACATATGCATGCCCCCTGCCCTGACCCAATGCACTGTATGCCCAGGCTCATCTTTAGCTCTCCCAGCTTCACTGTGCTGCAGTGCTCTGCCCCTGGGCAGTGATGGGCAGCAAAAACTGGAGGAGGGATGGGGAGCCTGAGGACTTTGGTTACCATTGCACCATGTGTTAGGGAGAGTGGCAGCTGGGCAGGAGCCTAGGGGCTCTAATTCAACTGTTGCAGACTACATGCAGCCTGCAGGCTGCCAGTTAGACAGCCATGACCTAGGAGGTTAAGACACCATCCTGGGAAATGCAGCATGATCAGTTCTTCCCTGTTCTGGGACTTGCCATCCATTGTGATGTAAACAAAGCATTAGCTGTCTCCAAGGTGGAGGTGAGTCTAGGCCTCGGTACTGAACTTTGAAGTGAAATTTTCACAGGTGACAGAACGCATAAAAGTCACGTGTCCCATCTGTCTTCTTAGATCAGGGGTGGGCAAAATACAGCCCACAGGCTACCTGCAGCCCATCAGGCCATTCTATCCAGCCAGCGGAGCCCCTAAAAATGTTGAAAATGAATATTTATTTGCCCCTGGCTGCCTGCCATGCAGCCCTTGATGGCTTGCCAAAACTCAGAAAGCGGCACTCCACCCAAAATAATTGCCTGCCCCTTCTTAGATGGTTCTGTATTCAAGATAAGTGGATACTCTCAGAATCAAAACGACAATAGTAATTAGGGGATTCTGTCACTTTCAAAAGAATCATTAAAATGCCTACTTTCTAATTTGAGAGAGTTGTTTTAGCTTAACTCACGACTCAGGGAGAGCTTGGCTCCCTTTTTGAGGTCCCACCTGAATATGACACTGTTAGCTAATGCCGGAGAGCAAGCAAGAGAATGACCTTTCCAGCCTTTTACAACAAAACTCTAATGCGATTTTGAGAGTTCCTGCTGTCTCACTAGTAAACCCCAATGACAGTTTGGTCCAGATGTTATAATCTGAGTCACAGAATGTTAAGCCCATTATTGCCCTCATTGCAGTTCTTGTCTGAAATTACCAATTACATAGTCCGGAACACAAACCAACAAGAAAAACTCAATCGAATGAGGAGTCTATTAGACTGCTTCTTTAAAGTCAAAATATTTTTTAGTTTTAATATTGCCATTATGGACAACAATAATTTCTATGAAGTCTATTTATAATGCTTATGAATGTTCAGAGATTTGGCTAATAACACATTAGCACTTAGCCAGCTGGAGACATGGTGACAGCCGCCAATTCATCGGAAAACTTCTAATAAACAACAGATCTTCCTTCTCATAAAATGTATGGAAATGGACTATTGTTATATTAAGTCAAATGCTATACTGAGAAAACATCAAAGCTTGTTGTAAAGTGACAGCATCAAATTCCAAGTGAGAAACAGAGCAATGTGGAACTCCATGTTCTCAGACTATTTTCTGCAGAAACCTGTGAATCCATTTAAGATGCAAAAGTTTTCATCATTGTTCTCACTCAGACCATTTATATTTGTGATTGTTCATTCTGGGGGGAGAGATACACACCACCTGCTCACTCCAAATCACTGAAATGAGACAGCATATGCCAATAAGAGCATCTGAGATCGAAAGTTTGTGGTAGGGCTGACATTTAGTGCCACTTCTGAGGCAGACATGTTCCCTCATTTTCAGGCTTTTGCACTCGTGAAGCAGAAGCAAATGTGTGGAGTATGTTTTGCAGCAGAGCTCTTAGACATGGCATGGAGGGAGTGTAGATACTCCTCATGCCTCCTCTCTTTCACATGCCACAAGACTGCATATGAATGGTGAGCAGCCTGTTTTCAGCAACTGTTCATGAGATCTACAGATACATTAAAGACAAGAACATTCCTCAAGGGCTCAGCAACTTGTGTTACTAACGATTTAGGCATGCCTCCCATTCCAGCACACTGTTTTTTCCATTAACTCACCTGGGTTTTTTTCCTGTGACTACTATATTGTACCTTTGGTAATGGTGACAACCCATAAAAATCTCTATTAATAAAACATAAGCTAGCACAGCAGTGTTTGTGTATTGTCAAGATTGTAGATTAATGCTTACAGATGCCTTCATTTCCTACAAAAATCTTTCCATTTGCCTTCTATACGTCACTGCAAAGCACCAAACCAGTTGCTAGTCTAGGCACCACATTGGACCAGAACATACCACTCCTGTGTCATATGGCACTTTTACAGAGGAAATATATTACTTCTTTTTCCTTCTACAGTCATGTGGCATGGAAGGTAAATTCTTTGACCTATGTATTGAGGGAAGCAGGGAAGGAAAATTCCTGTCTGCATTGCTGAATATAGAGAGTGCCAGTAAGACCTCAAAACGTCTGCTAAAGGTCAGTAAATTGTCCTTACTTATAAAATACATAAGTAGACAGACATCAAAAATGAAATAATGCATTCATGTACCCCCAGCCTTAAACTAGTTCATAATGGCAAGCATACATGTAAAAAAACCGTTCTGAAATTCACCTGCCAGATCCACACTTGGGTTCACAAAGAGGATAAAGCTGGCTATAGAGCCACAAACAAGCAGGGAAGGAAAATTCCTAAATGCTGTGGTTGAATATAGAGTGCCAGTAAGACCTCAAAACGTCTGCTAAAGGTCAGTAAATTGTCCTTACTTATAAGATACATAAGTAGACAGACATCAAAAATGGAATAATGCATCCATATATCCACAACCCTAAACTAACGGCAAGCATACATGTAAAAAATAGTTTTGAAATTCACCTGCCAGATCCACACTTTGGTTCACAAAGAGGATGAAACTAGCTATAGAGCCACAAACAAGAATTCACCAGAGTTCAAGGCATTTGGGTCCAGGATTTTGGTGATGGTTCTGTGTGCCAGTGCAGGATCAGACCCTACGTAGATGCAGCGGAGATCATGCTCTACCACCCAGGTCTTCAGTCATGCTTCCAGCTGAGGCTTTGAAGGGCTCCACTCTTGAGCCCTCAGACCGGCAGGTCTGAGATTGGGTAATGAGGACAAGCCCAGAGCAAGCTTACTGGTGGTGTTTTTGGTTTGGAACGTGCCTGGGGAGTTCACTAGGTGAGGTAAGTGTCTGGGCCACTACTGCAGAAGTATAGACAAGCCCTTAGAGAAATAAATAAGAAAAGCAGTTTTAAGCTCAGAGTTTAGTTTGAATTTTGTTTGGGTTTGTTCTAATGGAACATTTTGGTTTGAGCCAAATCTAGCCATTGCTCCAGAACCCTGGAGACAACAATAAAACACTCCCTAGTTTGTCTGTGTGTGTTTGTGTGTGTGTGCGCGTGTGCGCGCACGCGGTTGTTTAGCGTATTTCCTTTCTGAGGTATAAAGTTTCCTACTTCTATTGTTATGAGGACAAGACATTTCTATATACTGTTTCTCTCTCCAAAGATAACATACAGTAAATATATGGTAGAATACAGAATTCTGCTGAGTATAACTAGTACATTAATTCGAGAGGCTGGCACTTCTTCCAGCTCTCCTTTGTGACCAATCAAAAATGCAACGTAGTCCTGAGATATTACGATATGCCATTTTGTTCCCGGAAAAACACAGTCTGATTGGAGCCAATTAGTAAGATTAGAGTTAAATGATTTACATGATGCAATAAAAAAGAGTCTGCTATAGGCAGCACTCAGCTATGCATTTATAAATATGGCTTTCCCCTAAATAAATGTATGACTCTTGCTAAGAAGCTCTGGAATGACCTCTAAGATAGGATACTTAACTGTGCTATAATCTTGCTTCCATTTTAATTAGGCTTTAAATGGTAAATATTTACTAATTGCTCTTTGGGCAAATAATTAATCAGCAAGACTTAGTTAGCATTGTTCATGGAAAGTTTATCTGACAGCAGTTTCAGATCAGAATCTAAACAAGCCGGCTGCATTTCAGTGTCCTCTCCCCACAGCATTTTAGATCTAACTGTTTACTGTACAAAGGCTTGGATTCACAAAGTGGCGAGATTCAGTGAAGACCTTAGGTGTCTAAAAGTTAATCACCGCATTGCTTAGTTTTTAGGCATCCCTGGGTGTGTCTACATGTGCATTTACACAGGCTTAAATTTACTGTGCAGTAAATTACTGAGCAGTAAGTGGGAATAGGCCAGCATCTACACGTGCAGACACATGCATCTTAATTTAGTCCCAGGTCAGAGCAGCCTGCCATGTGCCCCTGTAGCCACCCAGGGGAGCTCTAGCATCTGGCCACATGGCTGCCAGCCCTTAGGACTAACTTTAGTTCCAAGTTGAAGCTACATGGCTACCAGCACTTGGGACTAGCTTAAATCCCAAACTGAAGCCAGAACCAGCTACCAGCTACTTTAGTCCCAAGCAAAAGCCAGGACAGGCAGCCAGACAGGAGCCCTGAGGACTGGACTCAGGCTGACCCCCCTATTGCTGGGCAGACCCAGCAGGGAGGCCCCCTGGGTTACTGCACTGTAACGTGTCTACACATGCATTACTACACAGTAACTAATAGGGCATAAATTTGATATTTGCCTGATGCAGGTATCAAATTGACGCTCAGGTTGGCATAAGTCATCATATTTACTGCACAGTATGGGCATGCATGTGTAGACATGCACCTGTACTGTGCAGTAATTTCAGTTACTGCACAGTATATGCACACTTGTAGATGTGCTCCCCTCTTCCCCAAGTAGAATTCAGAACTTGGAGTTATGTGCTTAGGCTCCCTCTGCGGGTAACGAAAGAGAATCAGATCCACACAATCAGCTTGGTGGGGAAACACAATCAATATGCAAATCTTCCTTTCTTCAGGTAAGCATCCTCATTGCAAGGTTTGGGGGTCAGACTCACTCTTCCATGTGCATGCCCTTCATTTCTCTCTGATCACTCTCAAGATTCTCAATGAATTTTGACCACTTTGCAGCAGGAAGATTGGCGAGTGCTTTCCCAACATCAGATACAGTATCGGTTAGCCAATTTGGGCACTCTCCTGGCACATGTGGGTTTGAATCCATTTGGGAAGATTTGCCCTGCAGCTTCTAGGATCCCATGCCCCTAGGCAGACCTGCCAGGTATATCTGCTGTGAGACTTCAGTATCCATTTCCACGGGGTGCAGCTGCCTTGACAAGATACTCTACAGCTTCCAGTAGAATTCCAAAATATGTGTACGATGGAGCGAAGAATCTTACCACTCCCAGTTTATCGAGCCATATTGCTATTACTTCCAAACCCCGCACTAAATTCAGCAAAACTCCATCAAACCAAGGTTTCTTTGCACAAGATATTTTGACCAAACCAACCAGAGTTTTTCAACAAAACTCTTTTAATTGGAAAAGTCCCAACCAACAAGAATACAAATTTTAGGGAGCAGCAAGTAAAACTAAGAATTTGTCACTGCAATGCTCAGCCTAAATCACCTGGGTTGAACAGATCTTTTGTACATTCGGTCCCTCCAACTTTATTTGTGTAAGAATCCAAGTAGAACCAAATGAAGGTAGTAAGATTATGTTTCTGTTTGAAGAGGAACTGTAACTAGAATCAGCCAATGGGGTTACTGACACCAAGAAGTTTTTTAAATGAAACTCTGGTAACCACAGTATGAAATCCTAACAGTGATACAATTTGGATTTAGCTTAAGAGAATTCTCTACCAACAGTCCCAGTGAATTTGCACATTGGTATTATCACCTTTAGAGTACACACTGAGTGCAGCTACCATGGTAAAGAACATAGAGAGAAACAATTTCTTCAGCTATCTATATCAAATATTGTTTAGAAGAGAGTTCTTTGAATTTTTGTTTGTTTGTTTGTTGGAGATTTCAATTTTTTTTCAAAGTGACATATTTACAACAATTAAACAGAATTATAAAAGAGCTGGATGAATATTATATGATGTGGACAAATCAACATGTCTTCTGTATCTAAAATCACATTTTCCAATATCTTTACCACTCTGGACAAGAAAAAAAAATAAAGCATTAGAAAAATGTTGTGAAAGAAACTCTAAAAAAAACCAACCCAGCACTGCAGACAAAGTAAAAGATTTTGCTATGATAAAATCTAAATGTTTCATTCCAAAAAACCTTGCAATTTTTCAAACATTTTTCTTTACTAATATAAACATTTAAAATCAAAATTCATTTTAAAATAGAAAATCAAAAGGTTACATATGAAAATAATTAAAAATTAATTTCACTGTATCAGGATGCTCCATTTTAATTAAATTGAAATCAACTCATTTCTATTGAGTGCCTTAGTGTCAATAACTTATTAACTTATTCACTGGCATTCCTTAATGTTACCTGATGCCTTGATCCAATAAACATCTTAGGTGACTGAATTAAAGTGAACCCATGCCTTCTTAGTATACAATCAAATTAGGGAAACTGAGGCATACAGCATTACCAGAGAACAGTTTCAAAACAGTACAACATTGCAAGCCTGTGCCAGATATAACTAATAGGACTGTGTGAAGCTTCGGTCCCTGGTTTGATTCGGTGGAGATTCGGTCTGATTCAGTGGCCAAACCTCTGAATCTGAATCAAATCAGAGGATCCTGTAACTCTCCGAATCAAACTGGAACCCTGCAAATCAATTCGGAGAGATTCAGAAAGAGTCAGACATAGAGACACCTTTAAATGTTTTTTTCTACATACCTCTAAGTAGCAGGAGCTTGTGAATGATGCGATGCTGGGGCGCATGAAGCATCCCACAGGAGCATGGGGAGCTCTCCAGTGCACTCAGCAGCAGACCCAGAAGTGGATCAGAAGCAATTCCAGTCCAATTCTGGGTCCGCTGAGGTGTGCTTGGGAGCCCCCCACTGCTCCTGGCTTGATGACTGGTGCCTCCTGGGTCTGGAGAGGGGCACCTGGGGTCCCTCTGTGGCCAATCACCAAGCGGGGGAGGTGCAGGGGTGGGGGCAGTGCACTCCCTGGCAGATGCAGAAGTGGACCAGAATTACTTCCGGTTCACTTTTGGCTTCACTGCCAAGCACGTTGAAGGCCCACTGCACTCCTGTGGGACGATCCATGCAGCATCTCAGCAATCACGAGCCATGCCTGCTACCTTGAGGCATGTAGAAAAAACTTTTAAAGTTGTGCCTATGTCTGAATCACTGATTCTCCAAATTAGCATCGACTCTTCAGATTTGGAGTCAGCTGAATCGAATCAGGGACAGTGATCTGAATCAATGAATCAAAGCTCTCTCCCTGATTCGGGCTGAATCCAAATACAAATCAAGTAGGGCCCACTTCACACACCCTAATAAGTAATGAAAGTTTTCTTTCTTTCTATGAGGCCCACTTATACTTTGGTTCCAAATACTTTAAGATTTGAAAACAAATTAATTATATATTTTCAGATGTAGCGCTTCCAAAAGGAAGTCCTGAATGATGGCTTAGTAACAAAAGCATCATACAGCCAAGTGTAGATGTGCCCTTAGGCACCTAAATTTGGGCTAAGTCCTGTTTAGGCATTAAATCAACTGATTTGGATCTGGCCTGTAATTTGCATGCTTTGGGGCATACCCAAACTATTATCTGATACTTGTCAGGAAGGAACTTCAATTTCCAAGCTATTCTGTAACTTTCCAAGGTGGAACTGATCATGTTAGCTTATCAATAAGCAGACGGTTGCCCAAAAGGAATGTGAGGAAGCATAGTTCCTTAACAAGTAGAGACCATTTCTCTTTGTTATCCTGAAGTCTGTAGCAGCTCCTCAGTTCTCATAGCATTTGCCTCTGCCTTCAATGCTTTATTGAATTTTTAGACAGGTCTTTCTTATCCAAGTCCCTACTTCTATCACACTCTCAGATATAATATATAACCAGAATACAACAGTGTTATATGATGTCTTTCATTCTAAGGGAGCCAAAAGCATTTTTCAAAGTATCTAATATAATCTAATGTGAAAGACGTGTAGTTAAATTATCAGTATCTACAATGGAATCCACTGACATGGATATGAAAGACAAGAAATAGAGACAGCTGATGTGAGAGGTGACAAGGCATATCATGCCTTCTCTGGTGACAGGTCTTTCTATCCTTGATGAAATGAAGACATAAAAGAAATATGTTAGTGAGACCATTTTCGACATCATTTTATTATCACATTTAAATGACTGATCAGTGAACACTGTAGTATGCTAAACTCTATTAGAGTCAAAAGAAGCTCTTTCTTTCTTTCTTTCTTTCTTTTCTTCTTGTGCCCCCAACGGGTTCAAATCCAGACGGGTAGCTTTCCTAATATGGATTTTATTTACAACAAAGCTGTTACTATTACTGTTTATTTTTCAGCGATTCTAAGAGCCCCTAGTCATGAACATTTTCCCCTGAGATAAATACAGATTCATAGATTGTGTTACACTCTGTCCTGAAAAGCTTACAATTGACAAATTACAATTGACAAGACAAATGGAAGGAAGGGGGGAAAAAGGGAAGAAAGAGGGAATTGCTAAAGGTCAGACTTTAAATCAGTGGTGGAGCCAGAAAGGAAATGCAAGTCTCTCTCAAAATGTTGTACTGGACAAGGATGATATGGTCTAATACATTCACAATCTATATCCTATCTGTTAATGAATACACCAGCATCCTGGTGGGATCTCGCTTGGAGTACATTGAATAAACATCTGTATATATCTCTAAGTAAAATGCAATTTCCTTCAACATTGGTGTCAAGGTACAAATCTACAGCTATGAGCTATCATTATTTTGGTGAGACATTCCTGTGAAAACCAGTGGGAGTTTCATGCATAACTTCAGGACTCACTTAATCTTTAGCCTACACAGGTATTGGTTTTATCTAGTTCTAAAAGAATTACAACTTTCACTTATTTCTAGAACAAAAAAGTGAGCTAGGTGTTTGAAATGTATATTTCTTCCCATTTTGTTTCCACATAGAAACAACTAAGTGTGCCAAAATATCCCTTTTCCTGTGTACTTCCATCTGGGATAAGAACTGGGACTGCCAGATAGCTCACAAGAAAATCTGCTTCTCATAAAATTTCCAGTCTGATTTGGCTGATAGTTTGGAAGATGATCTGAATTAAAACCAAATTCCAAACCTTTCAGACTCACTCAGCAAAAGTTTTTTCTCTATGAATATATCAGGCAATCAAAGGAAAGTGGATATTTTTCCTCCAGATGTTGCCTTAAACAGGAAAATCCCACTCCAGCTCTCAAATGTAAGAAACCACGAATAGTATTTTCTTCTTTTGCATCTTTTTATAATGTCATAATCCCATCTAAATTATAATCCCATGCTGATTTTATTAGAAATAAATGCAAAATGTATTGTAATTTATATTAATTTTTAAAAGTTCACAATATTTTCCCCACTGTTAAACATTTGATGAGAGCCAGTGTTACATTTCATAGATAGATGTATCTGTGGTCTTGTTAAAATCAGTTTCATTGACCAACTGCTACAGTAAGACTGCAAGTTTTATATCTTCATCTGGACATTTTGTATGCATCAACCTCTTCTGTTGCCTTGCCTGCTTGAAGTTAACACAATAAAAATATTAAGAGGTGGATAATAAATTAAGTAAAAATGTCACTATGGGTCTGTTATTTTAATTATAATAATGAGGTAGAGCTTTCATCTTCAAGAACATCACTAAACACTATATCCTCAATCCTTCATTCTTTGAAAATTATGACAGCAGTTGGAATGGTAACAGTGTATGTATATATGTGTAAGTGCAAACTCACACACACACATGCACCCCTCAACATTCATCAACATTAAACATCTCTGTATCTGCCTGTGCTGCTACCATACCTCACAAGCTATGTAATTCTTGGTTCCTTTGATATCCAGTCTTCTTTTTCATAGTACATTGTAGACCCTTCCTGTTGCATGCATGTTCCCACACTCACTTGGTGTCTGTGTTAGACAGACAGAGAGACTGGTATTGACCTGGAAGAAAGCATTGCATTTGATTTTCTGCAATGAAATTAACCTAAAAATTTATCTTTTCCACAAAAAATTCAATTTCATCTGAAGACCATTTTCCAAGGGGGAAAAAAATCATTTAGACCAGCCCTAGGATCACTAGATGGTAAACATGCTGATACTCAGTTCACGACCCTTAGAAAGAACCATGCTGAGTCAACCATGCAGGGAACCCAACATATTTCCATGGAGGTCTAGTTTTTCTGCCACACGAAAAACAATCGTAGTGAGATCCTCCAGGACCTCTATCTGTTTTGCTTATCAAATAAAACACTAAAGTGTGACTTATTCATCTTCTGTCAGCCTTGACCTCAGGAAAATAAATACAATAATAGGTTTCTTTCATCTGCTGTATTCTAAGAAGTAACCCCATTGGAGTCCATTGATTAATACAAACACAAAACAATATATAAGACAGAGCAAAATTAGGCCCTGTCCAGAAGGCCTTCAAATAACTCACCTTTTGTGTTGGAATGCAGCAGGTAGAGGAACTGCTTAGTTGGTGAGTCTACACATGCAATTAATGCACAAGAAGCTTACTGTGCAGTAAAATACCTGGGCTGAGAGGGGGTACCAGGGTCAGGTCTGGCCTCTGGGGGCTGTCCCACCTTCCAGACAGCCGTTTCCCAGCCCTTTGGCCTGATCTGCCAATCAAGACAGGGGGCCAACTGCAAGGGAGAAGGCAGTTCCTCCTGCTGCCTGGGCTGACCGGGAGCAATTTGCTCCCACTCAGCTGTCTACACAAGCAGTATTGCACAGTAGCTAATGTGCAGTTAATCCATTACCTGTATTTACAGGTAAAAGAAAACGACTCAGCCTAATTTACTGCACAGTAGCTGCTGCACACAGTTAAATAGTGATGCCTTACTGCGCAGTAGATTAGTCTACTGTGCAGTAATGTGTCTCATGTAGACATACCCAGTATACATTATAGTTTTACTTTCAATATGCTTTTATTTCCATAGCTGCATACACACATTCAAATGATCGGTGAGAACTGTCCTGGGTTTGTTCTCTGGGTAGAAAAACTTACCCAGAAATGCCTAAACAGATATATAAATGCCAAGCACCTGAAGAGCAGAGAGCTTGCAGTGCTGATGCTACACAGCCAGGGGCCTCTGTGTACATATCTCAGTATGCTCTTCAGGCTCTTTCAGTCTGCCTAGAGACAGGTGGAAACACTGCACAAGGGCAACCCTAATTAGCTACCCCAAACTGCTCAGAATCAGTCTGTGTCTCCCTGCAGCAATGTAGGATTGTGAAGGGGATGTGTCCGGCTTTCTGTGCTGTTGGAGCTGCAGAGTCCAGCACGTGACACACTGTGTCCCAGAAGGGGGAGGGTGGGAGCAAAGCACCTCGGGATGCTGGAAGAATATGTTGTGGCTTCTCTCCCACTGTCCTGGGAGTGATTTAACCCTGGTTATTCCAGGTGATTTTTCTTCTTGAATGGCCATTTTTGCTCTGAGAGAAAAATCCAGAACATATATACCCTCTTGGTTTCTCCTGGGAGATCAGTGACCCAAGAGACCTGTATATTTTTATAAGGCCAATGTCTACTATGGATGATGATCTACCATGTACCCCTTAAAATCTTTGAGAAAACTTCCAAGTCTTTCAGAATTAATATCTTTAGATAGTTGTGTTGAATAGGATATGAAAGCATTTTTCTACAGATAGACAAGGATTCTGTCAATTATTTTCCAATGAAAATTCTATAAAAAGACCATTTGATTAGTAACATCTCTATTTCACTGAAACTGTCTAACATCCCAATATGAGATATCTAAATTAAATATTTTATTTCATTTTGCTTTAATATTAAAATATCCCAGTTGGTTGAACAGAAACACACTTTTTTCCCCCACCTTTTGAGCCAGTTCAGCATTAAGTAGCATCTGTGCAAAGTAGCATCTGTGCTGTACTGCCTCATGAGAGTTGGAGTTTGGGTCCTCGTACCATTATAATTCCCTATGAGCCAGACTCTTTGGCTGAATGTCTCTGTCTAAATGCACTACGGGAGATATATTACTATGTTATTTCATGAAAATATAGCCTGTAATTCAATATGGATTTCCTATACTAGCAAATTCCATGATAAAAGCATATGTATATATTATAATATAATGCATTTCGAGATTCATTTCATAGTGAAAGAGTGGCCAAGGCAGTGATCAGAAATACATTCCAATGAGAAATTGGTGTGAACACCTGAATGCTCATGACAGATGAAAATCAGGTAATTTATGTTGGTGTTTAAATTGAAGTATAAAGTGGAACCTAGGTTGGGGGGGACCTTGTTTACAAAATGTTAACTTTAATTTATAATACCAACATACTTAGAAAGTATTGGCCATAATACATACAGAGAGATTTCTATGTACAATACTATCAGTGGGCAGAAGTCCATGGCAATTCTAAGAACAATATTTTGATGATCAAGACAGATGGAATACAAAAAATGCAACAAGATATATATTATATGCATGAAAATCAAG
Source organism: Caiman crocodilus (assembly GCA_030014935.1). Taxonomy (NCBI): domain Eukaryota; kingdom Metazoa; phylum Chordata; order Crocodylia; family Alligatoridae; genus Caiman; species Caiman crocodilus. The sequence continues at coordinate 242,794,502 of JAGPOW010000261.1, forward strand.
ATTTATTGTCCCCATATAGTACATATTGACCAGTTCTTCTTGACAATATTTATTTCTTGGATCAATATATCTTGATATCGCTTCAATAGAAGTCAGTATTTGGTAAGGTTAATAATTAATATTAATCTGCACAAAGAATGGAATAGCAGGAGAAAACACACAAAAATATCAATTAGGGTTGAAAAAGGAACATAAAAAGGAACAAAGAGAGATGAGAGCATTCTTTATTTAGACTAATATTCTGCAAACATGAACAATTCCCTTCATTTTGTTTTTTCCTTTCCTTTTGCCTCCATAAGATTAAAAAAAAATCCCATGAAAAGTTACAGTATAATAGCATTTCCAAGTTGTTAAAAATCCTAACATTTCTCGATGGTTGAAGTAGCTTCAGGATTCTGACCCAAAGTCCTTTCATGTCTTCACTGTGTACCAAAAATATTCTCTTGGAAACTTTTAGTCCATCTGATACATCCCCTAAAAGTGTTAACAGATGAAAGCAGGGAATGAGAGGATGTGTCATGGGATCTGGAGGTCTTCTGGTATAAGGGGAACTTATCTAGAAGGGGACTCCACTGTGAAAAAATCACCCTCGTAAAAGGTCCTGACTTAAACTAAATCCATGAGCAGATGTTCACTCTTTCTGAACTTCAGGGACTGGAGTAGTAGAGAAAAGCCTCCCTCCTAGTCCCAGACTAGGGACCCTGCCAGGGCTGTGGGTTCTGGGTTTTTAGTTTAGTTTAGTTTTTCATTTGATTTCAAAGCAAGTATCAACAGCCCTGAGTGTTGTGCTGGAGGCACAGGGCTCAAGTGCTGCAGGCGAGCAAGATCCCTCCCCTGTGCGGTACCTCAAAGCCAGTACCTGCAGCCCACCAGGAGCAGAGGGAACAGGGACAAAGCCCCAGCCTGTTCATCAGACCAAGCAGTCCCTGATCTGGGGAAGAAGCATCAAACTCTTCTCCCAGACCAGGTTGGGAGGGGAAAGGAGCAGCAGCCAAAGCCCCGAGACCAGAGCAGCCCCCTCTGCTCCCCTTCCCTCCCCTCCCAGACCAGACAAGGGGTTGGGGAGCATATACTCATTTATTCTTATAAGAGAACTCTCTCACAATGGAGACCTTCTTACAATGGAGATCTTCCAGGTTGTCCTGGAAGGGACATGTTACCCCTGGGAGAAATTGAATGAAGTCTTATACACTTGTCATTTCTACTGCGAGAACAATGATTGTACCAGATGAAATGCAATGCCTGTTCATGGCCTAAGTGTGTATTGTTGATAGCCTTTTTGTTGGTCCAGGCAACAAGGCAAGTTTAACTCTAAGCAGGCATGGGAACTAAAAAGCAATTTAGGGAAAAGAATAATATCCACTAGTGAAAATCATAAAAAAAATCTTCTCTTTATTCTCTATAGTAAACACTGAATACAGAGAAATCTTGTCTTTGAATGCAAAACCTTTTAACACATGCACGCACACACACATATACACAAAAGAAAAAAAAATCCAATGTTGTTTTATGCATCAGTATAGATCTGCTAGAAAGACATTTCCTTTTCCTAACAAAGTGCTTAAAATGATGATTAATGCAGTTGTGAACTGAGTTAGATTAATTAAATCAGCTAATTTGTGATAATATGGCAGTCTGCAATGCATTTGACAACATAATTTAGGCTCTTAGTTCACCGATGAAAAAGGACTTGAAGATCTATTCTTCCCACTGTATTTTAGAAGTGGAATATTTCTTCCGTTAATGATGATCTATTTAATGATCACATCCAAAAGAGACAGTTTTGTCTGTCATGGTCCATAACTTAAATCAGCCTGGACAACATTTTTCTTTTTATTTTGGTACAAGTGGGAGGAAGATGGTGAAAGACATTAAGTATATTTTGGAACCAAAGGCTTATGATCTACAATGCACTGACTCTCCGGAATTACAAGGTTATATTCTGCTCAGGTCGCCAGAGGTCTCCCTTCTGCTCACACAAATGATTAATGATGAACACAGTTCCACGTTGTTACAATGTGTGATATATTCAGAACAAAGAATATTTGAACTCTTCCTTCTGATTTTTTCTTACACCAGTAAAAGTGCTAGAAAAGTCACTGAAGATGGTAGAGTTACTATTGGGCACTAAGAGAAAGATCATGTCTTTTGTGCAGACAATATAGATCTTGTTTTTTAACAAGGACTTGAGATTGGCTTGACCTTTATTTTGTGCTGTGTTTCTGCTCTGCTCTGCATTTTCCTGTGGACCTGTTCCTGGCTGCATCATGCAAAAATGACCACATTTCAGTGGTATGCTATCTGCTGTAGCTGAAACAACTTTTGAATGAAAGGCAAAATATCAGTTTAAATAAGTAGTTTTATAACAACACACTAACATCACCCCGCCTGAAAGAAAAGTATACGTGGGAGCTGTGGATAAGCTAGAGATAATAGATTTTCTATAAATTACACTTTTATCTTTCTCATAATGAACTAAGGTGGCATCAACAGTGTATTATGAAAGATGGTAACAACAACCCAATAAAATGAAAACAAATAATGAACTCTTTCTACAAATAGATATAATGTATATTTGTTCAGCCCTGTTCACTTAAAATGCAGTTTAATAGCTATTTTGGAGTTAGCTCAAATGTCCTAGAGCTGTAGTTTGAATACAATGGGTATGTGCGGTTTCTGCAAAGCCATTAAAGAACATTAACAGTAAGTAATATGATAACATGGGCTGTGCCTTCTGGTACTGTATGTACTGAAATGCTGCTCTGCTTAATATTTTTGTTATGGAGTTTTATATGGTGTATTATTCTGAAGCTGAACTAATTTCAATTTTTTCAAGTAACTAGTCACTAGATCCTGCTCTCATTAGGGTTAGTGACAAGTTTCTGCATGAAATAAAAAGTAGTTATTAGATACTGGAGAATAGTTCTCTTTGAAGAAATGGAAAGAGCATTCTAAGAGAATAAAGGAGCTCACTAATGCTTTAAGAGAGTGAAATTCAATATAAATTGTAATACAAACATGCTTAACTCCTTTTATATTGAATACCTTCAGAATTTATCATTCTGAAAGCTGCTGACATGTTTGCAATTGAGAGTTCTCTGATTCATTCACATTATAATGTATAATTTATTTACCAAAGTATAATATGTGTGCATGTGTATATAACTACAACTATACAGGTAAATCAAAGATCGATCTTTCTCTCTCTCTCTCTCTCTCACTCACTCACTTTCCCCCTCTCTCTCTTGGCAAGATTAAGGCACTGTGGTGAAAGACAATGTCTGAGTGGGAAAGTAGAGGTATAGGCTAAGTACAGACAATGAAAAAGTGCAAGGCTGAATCAATTCAATATTTGCAAGTAAGTCCAAGCTGCAAAGATCGAACCAATAAGCAAGTGAAGAGACATTCATTTTTGATTTTGAAGTTCTTTTACAAGTATGTGGGGAGCAAAAAGAGAGCCCCGGGCAACGCTGGGCCCCTGAGGGACTTGTTGGGCAACCTGGCGCTTGCAGCTGATGGGAAGGCTGAGATCTTCAATGGGTTCTTTACCTCAGTCTTCCTAAGGGGGGACTGGGACTTCCCTCCCGTTGGAAGCCTGTATTCCCCTCCGGGAATCACTGCTAGGCCGTGGGTGACCAGGTGGAAGGGCTTCTGGAAGGGCGGGATGTCTTTAAATCTGCGGGCCTGGATGACCTACGCCCACGGGTGTTGAGGGAGCTGGCGAGGGTGATTGCTGAGCCCTTGGCTCGCAATAACCTTGGCTCGGTTATACGAGCACTCATGGAGCTCTGGACAAGTGTCGGAGGACTGGAAGGTGGCCAATGTGGTCCCCATCTTTAAGAAGGGGAAGAAGGAGGGCCCGGAAAACTACAGGCCTGTCAGTCTCACCTCAGTTCTGGGGAAGATCTTTGAGAAAATTCTCAAGTCCCATATCTGTGAGGGACCGGCAGGGAACTTTATGCTGAAGGGCAACCAGCACGGGTTTGTTAAGGGCAGGTCATGTCAGACCAACCTGGTCGCCTTTTATGACCAGGTGACCAAATCCACAGATGCGGGCATCCCTGTTGACGTAGTCTTTTTAGACTTCAGGAAGGCGTTTGACATAGTTTCTCACCCCACCCTCATTAAAAAGATGGGGAGCTGTGGCATTGACCCCTACACGGTTGAGTGGGTCAGAAACTGGCTGACGGGGCGCTCCCAGAGAGTGAGGGTGGATGGGTCGTACTTGACCTGGAGAGATGTGAGCAGCTGGGTCTCCCAGGGCTCGGTCCTTGGGCTGGCACTGTTCAACATCTTTGTCACTGACTTAGACAAGGGGGTGGAAAGCAAGCTATCCAAGTTGGCTGATGACACCAAACTGTGGGCTGAGGTGGGGACGCCAGAGGAGAGGGAAAAGCTGCAGCGGGATCTGGTCCAACTGCATGAGTTCGTGGACAAGAACAGGATGCGATTCAATGTGGACAAGTGCAGGGTGATGCATCTGGGGAGAAGCAACCCCCAGCACACATACTGGCTGGGAAGCTCCCCTCTTGCTAGCATGGTGGAGG